>OZ018324.1:4807184-5407184 GCA_963969495.1 Ceratothoa steindachneri
TAATATTGCTACATTATATATAGTATTTCTACGCGAACATAAGTATTACAAAAATCGGCCAATCATGGCGCGGGAAATTTTTAAGGGGAAACTAAGCGCTACAAGAAACAAAATTTGAAGGCTGCCATGAGAGTGGGCGTGTTGTTTTAATCGCACCATCTTAAAGGTGAGCTGTCAGTCGCTTTGACAGGGTTGTGGAGGTTACGCCAATGTACTTTGAATTGCGATGTTCGAAGTCACCAACTTTGCACGAATATTCGTACACGACGTTAGTCTCCTGGACTTCGCTCATTGGAGGGAGATAGCTGTTCTTCATGATGCAACTACTTGTTTTCTTGGTCTTGTAGTATATAATTAGATTAATATCCGTATTAGGGTCGGTTGGGGTCACGTTACGATGGAGAATCGCTTTGAGAGCCTTTTCGACTTCACGGTAGCCGGTGTTCATATTGGCCTTGTAATAAAGGTCGATATTACTCTTCTTCGAAGTAGACCTGACGCCAGGGCCAGCAGCCAAGTTCATTTTCTCTTTCATGATGGCGTCGATGGATTCTTGTGGGTAGCCGTTGTTAAGGAGAACTCGGAAAACCCTCTTAATTTCGTGATCAACAGCCGTCCACGAGGATGAATGAGAAATTGCCCTGTTAACTAAGGCATTGATGACTGATCTATTGTAATGTTCAGGACACTCAGAAGAACCGTTTAAGCAGAAGCCCAAGTTCGTGGCCTTAACGTATACTTGGGGCACAAATTTGGACTCCTGGCACTTATGAGGATATCAAGGAAGAGAAAGGATCCTTCATCTTCCGTTTCGTGGGTGAAATTCAGACACGAGTTATTCTGGAATGTTTCAACTAGGCCGTTCACTTGTTCGAGGTTATTCGTATTCAAAATTATGTTATCGATATAACGCGCGTAGATGGGAGGCTTGGGCGCTATATTGCTCTTGAAAATCTTGTTTTCAACTGAGCCCATGTAAAAATTGGCAAAGAGGACGCCAAGGGGTGACCCCATCGCGACACCATCGATTTGCACGTACATTTTCCCATCGGCGCGATTAAAAAACACGCCGACTCTCATGGCATTACCCTAACCCGTGAAAAAACTGAATCACGACACCTCCATCATCCTGAGACTCCCAAATCGCACAAGATTGCGGATGGCCGAAGCCGTCATCATTCAAATGAAGAACCCGGAAATTAACGCGAACTTCAGCCGGAAACCATACTCCCGTCATCTCGGCGTCCCCGAGTTGACCGCCATTAAAAGAAGCACGTTTTCAAACTTGATTTTCCTTTGCCTCCTTTGCCAGAGAACTAGAACGGAGCGACAAATAGTCAGACGTCTTTCGACTATGTTAGGTCATCTCACGGAATGAACAGAAATGGAATTATTTTGAAAGATTTTTTTTAGGGGGAGAATAGGTACGGCTCGCAGTTACTCCTCCCCTCTGTACCCCTCCAACGATCGGAGGGGCACAGAAGAGGAGGAGGCCCGCGGCCGACTTGTTCCTAGAGAAACTCCCCACACTTTTGACTCTCAGTTCAAGTGAACCAATAGTGAACTGCTTAATGGGAAGTCTGGAACAAGCTCTAGAAGAGGGTTTATAGTGGGAGACGGAAAATTTGGAGTTAAAAGAGGACAGATTGGTGAGTTGGCAGATTGAGCAACCTCGGTAGTCAAAGGTGGAAAGGGTGAAATACCATTGCCTGAGGGACAAGGGGGACCTGCTGATTAACTTGGATTCCGACCACCATAATGCATTTACTCATTATTCATCATGCTTACTTCCTTTCTCACACTTTAGCAACCTATGTTTCTCATACAGAAGCAGGTGGACCGCCTAATCGCTGTTCCCTTATTCTCTTCATCTTTCATTTATGTGTTTATTGTAGCACTCATGCCGTTTTGAATTATCTTAGCTCTGTGCTTTGTTATGTATTGTTATGTTACTTGTTTTTACTTTCCTTACTTTCTTTCACTTTCTCTTGTTGTTATCACTTTTTCACTTTAGTTTCACTTTGTTCAGTTGTTTTACTATTAACTTCCACTTCACTATCATTTTTGTTAAACGTTTTAATACTATAGTTCATTTATTACACTTTTAATATACTATGTTCGTTTTATTTCTGTTTTACTGTTAACTTTCACTCCACTATCATTTTTGCTAAACTTTTTAATATAGTTCACTTATTACACTTTTAGTTTATTTTGTTCGCATTATTTCTGTTTACACTTTTGATCTTTGATGTCTTCTTAGTCGGTTGTTTCTTCCTATTTAGGTTGTTTAAATTCGGTTGTCTTATTAGGATATCAATCTGGTGTCTTGGTTGGTTGGGTTTGTATATAGTCGGGTAAATATCTTTATCGTTATGCTTGTTCCTTCTCTCTTTTTGAATTTCTACTTAAGTAAACATGGGAACCTCCTCGATTCTCAGCTATTGTCTGCCGCTAGAAAATCGAGTGTTAAGTGGGACTCCAGCTCTGGTGTTCGTGTGCTCTGCAAATATCGGTCTATCTTCCTCCATATTTTCTCCGCTTTGTTCCTGATGTTGATTGTGAGCGTTTTTAATCCTGCTTCCGCGTGTAGATCCTGTAGTCTTCTCCTCTCTATCCTACGTGTGTTGGTGATTAGGTAGAGAGCTATATTTTGTTTGTATTCTCTGGAGTTCTAATTTTTGGGTCCTTGTTTTACTGTTGATAGGGGTTGGCGGGTATAGTAGTACCTCTCTTCCTAGTTCAAGATAGATTTTACTTTTATTTTTCATGCCTAACTTTCTTAGATTGTACAGTAGGCTAAGCATCGGAATCGCCTTGTTCTTCCTCTCCGTTATATGTTGTTTGTATCCTCTTTTTGTTATTCCTAGCACTTTGCCCTCACTATTATATCTGTAGTTCTGATCTTCAACTACAATTTCAGCTCTTTTGTTCCTGGAGATTGAAATTATTGTAAATTTTCTCCTGTTCGTCCTTATCTTCCAATCTCTTTTGTAGTTGTTGATGTTGCTGATTTCTAAAACTATCGCCCATGCCTGAAAGCGTACGTTTCTGTACGGAGTGACGACGAGTTGGCTTATGTCGTCTGTGAACTGTATGTTCAGGCAACCAGGCATTATTGGTGGTGGCAGGTCTGCTGTGTATATTGAATACATCGTGGGGCTGAGATGCCCCCCTGCGGGAGTCCCTCTTCCAATTCGAATTCTGGTCCTGAATAACCATTGATCTTCACATATGCTCTTCTGTCTGTGACATAATCACAGAGAATTCTCTCCAGAGTGCTATTCATCTGGAGATTTAAGATCTTATATTGCATTCCTCTGACCCAGACTTTGTCGAATGCTTTTTCTACATCTCTCAGGACCAGATTGATGTAGTTTATTCTCTTCTTTGGCTTTTGCTATTTTCTCTGTTATTATGCCAAGTGCCATTGTGGTGTCTCTGCCTCTTCTGAATCCGAACTGCTAATCATTATAAAGGTCATTTTCTTCAAGATATTCTTTTAGTCTTCTGATAAGGATTTTCTCGAAGACTTTGCCCATGAAGTTCAATAGCGATATTGGCCGGTCACTGCTGAGGTGGTTTGATGGTTTTCCTGGCTTTGGGACGAATATCATTTCTACTAGTTTATAGCTATCAGGGAAGTAACCGGTGTTTAAGCCCGCGTTAGAAATATACTTTAATGTTCTGATGATTATGTTAGGTGCCTTGGTAAGATTAATTCTGGTTATTCCTGAGGGGCCTGGCGCTTTTTGTTCGAATGATTGTATTACGCCTTTGATCTCTTCTGTTGTTATGTAGGCCCCTGTACCCCAAATTTCCTCCCTTTCTCGCTCTACACTTGGTGCTGGAGTGATCTTGTTTATGTTTTCTCGCAAGACTGTGTTGAACATTTCGTCTATCTCTGAGTTGAAGTCTTCGTCCTCCTCTGGTGTTATGAATAGCACTGATTTCCAGTGATTACAAAAAAGTTCTTCTGTGGTCCTCTGTTCTTGAATCTTTTCCTCCCGTTCATTTTTAATTGTTATTTTTTTCTCTCGGGGGTCTGCCTTTAAGTCTACTTATTATTCTCCAGTATTTTTTTGGTCTTCTTTCTTCGTCTATTTTCTGTATTAGGCTATCCCATATGTGGCTTTGCTGTTATTCTATAAGATGCCTCAGTTCTTCTCTCTGTCTTCTGGTTTCTTCGTATCGCTCTCTATTTGGTCCATGGAGAATTATTGCGTCTAGTATTCCTCTTAGTTGCCTATTCTTTCTTTTCATTTCTTCTGTACATCGAGAATGTGGAAGAGTACGGTATCTTGTCCTTGGTATATATCTTTTGTCCGCCTCAATGATCGTTCTTATTAATCTTGCGTTCTCCTCATCAATATCTTCCAGGTTGGCCTCAATGAGATCCTTTGGGAAGAAGTTACTAAGATCTTGTGTGTAACCTGCCCAGTTTGCTCTTTTGTAATCCTTCCTCGCCGGTACTGGTACCTGTATCGGGTATTGATTCATGAGAAAATGTGTTCCGACATGGTCGCTACATGTAGATGTAACGGGTTGCATGTGGATGTTGTATGGCATATTGAAGCTACTTAGCACGACGTCTGGTTTTGTAGCTGCATTGCCTGTGACATATGTTGGAAAGTCTGGCCCTATTCTCTTGAAAATGTTTTTTCCAACATCATTTTAAGTTGGCTCCTCTGTTGTTTCTGGTGCGGTATCCATTTGCACTGCAAATGGATTGTTGGGAAACCTGTGCCAAAGATTTTAAATAGGTTGTGCAGGGAAAGGTATTTTTTTCTTGGTGCTTGGTATCCCGTGGCTACTATTATTAGCGTTAATTCCATTTCACTTTTTACGGCCAAGTATGCCTCATCCAAATTATTAACTTCTTTGAACTTCAGCCCTCTTCTTATTGCTATGGCCACCCCGTCATGACGCTCGCCTGAAGGATTCGCGTTTATGACGGTGTAATAGAACAATTTCATTGTTTTTTCTTCTGGATTCACTCTGTGTTTTGATATTAATATTATGTCTGGATCAATCTCTCTGAAGTTATTTCCTAATGTCGATGTTTTACCGATCCATCCTTGAGTGTTGATTTGCAGAATGATGAGCTTTCTTCTCCTTTCTGGTTCCATTGTTTATTAAGTTTGGTCGTCGAGAGATCTCTGGACTTCTGGCGGGTCGATCTCTTGTTGGGTTCTGCTTCGTTGCCTTTAAACCTACCATTCTTCATACTTTGAAATGTAGAATGGCAGAGAATAACGCAGTCACCACGGTAGATTTTATTTTTATCTTCCATTAAGAGTTTTTTTACTTTTTCCTCGTCTTCTTCTCCAGTCTTTCCTTTGAATGCCCGTTTGCAATTTCCTTTTTTAATTGCCTTAATGATGTCTTCCTGTTTCGTGCCTCTCGGGAGGGGGGAGCATTCTTCGCTGTAGACTTTAAGTTTTAATTCATGTGCTGCCATGCGTACTATTTTGTCTCCTTCATTATTTTGCACTGACATGTTTGAAATTGCGTTCTCTTCAGTAGTGTGTTTCTCATTGCTCGTTGATGTCAACGCTAAGGCGACGTTGATTTTAAGGAGTTCAGATGATGGGGGTTTGTCTGGGAACCACATCTTCTTCATATCATTTTTCTCTAGCATTGTATTGAGTGTCGGTTTCCCAATATTCATATCATGGACATAAAGTATGCATGTGAGCACTTCTGTTGATGCCCCTTGTGGCACAGTTAGATGGGTATGTACTTCCTGCATTTGCTTCACAGTTGCTTTAACCACTCCTGCGTATGTTGCATTTCTTCTAATTTCTTCTTCGTTTCTCGCTTTTCTTTCATTTCGTTCTATTATCTCCTTTCTTTTGAGGTATGCTATTGCCATAGTCCTATGTGGCCCATGACAGTTCACGCATTTGTTAGTACTTTCTTTGCACTGTCTCCATTCATGGTTCTTCTGTCCGCATTCAGAACATACTGTATCTTTCTCAGTGCAATCATGCGCCAGGTGGTCCTCCATCTTATAGCAGCGGAAGCACATTTGAATATTAATATGTTTCTCGCGCTCCATGTTCTCTGGTGGAATTCTCATGTTAAACATGAGCAGTCCTCATTGAAATATCTTTGCTGCCATATCTGTTGTTGCACACACAATTTTAAAGACATGTGGGTAATGGCCAAATTTAATTATTTCATTTTTTTATGCCTACATGATTTTTTCTATTTCTTCTTTCATTTCTTCTTTGTTATGGAAACCCAACCAAACGTCGACTTTCCTGCATATGATACTTCTCTTTGGAGTTATCTGGGCCAGGATTTTGGGCGTTAGTCCTATTCTCTTTAGTGTCTCTATTCCTTCCTAGAACACTAATTTTTCTACTTCTTTTTCCTTACTTGCAATTACCACGTATCCATTTGGGATGTCGATAATTTCGACGAGAGCTACTTTTATCTGTCCAAATAATGTCTCGCAGAGTTTTCCTTTGTCCGGTTTGATCTCTTGGTCAATTTCCTTAGAGCTACTCGTAGGCATTCCAAGCTGCCTCTTTTTCCTAGAGGGTGATGATCCCCTATCCTTTTGCTAGTCGAGCGCCTAGGCGCTCCTTTCTTCGTTCCTTCCTCCAAAGACAAGACTATGTTTGTTTTCTTCCTTCCTCTCTAAATCTGTAAAAAAGGACAGTGAAAATATCCCGTATCACCTAGCAACCTTTGGTTTCCTATTTACCTACTTATTTTAGCACTTCACGACCACCCTACCTAAATAAGCGTAAGCTAAGAAGCGCTTCCACAAACAAAACATGAAAAACACAAACAACGCGCTAAAAATACTCTCACTAATCACTAACGGATGGGAAGAGACATCCATTCACTACGGAAACATATTCCTTACAGTGGATCTCCACCTGATCCTCATATCCGAACACGGTGTTAACAAAGAGACTACCACAATAAAAAATACCAAATTACACTGTGATCACAAAAAAACATACACAAGAACGATATGACGGCGCAGCTATCGTGATCCGAAAAAAATAACATACAAACCACTTCCAGACTTATAAGAATCATTCGTGGCTGTCGAAATCCCAACCCTGGTGGGAGGCCTAACTGTGACAGCGGCCTATCAGCCGCCCCGCCGAAAGTACCTGCCGATTCCCAATTTTTTCAACATCTTTGGGCGAGGAAAAATGGCGTTGCTAGGTGGAGATCTAAATGCCAGTTGCACAGCGTCTGGTTACGGTAACTCCAAACAAAGGGGAAAGAATTTGGAACTACTCTTCGAAAGAGACAGACTCCAGAGAGTAGGACCGGATTTCCCGACTGACCTAACGCAACGTTCGGCAACCAAACCGGACATAGTGTTGGCGAGCCGTAACTTCCCCTTTAACATCACCAACGCGAGCCCGGACCTGTGGTACCGAGCGACCATATCCCTATCCTTACAACAATCTCGCTTGCACCAATTCTCGAGCCCGTCCCACTTAAAAAGAGTTATGCGAAAGCTAACTGGGAGCTATATAGAGAGATACTCAGCGAATATCAACCAGCTGACCTGGAAGACGCCAATCTCGAAGAGGTAGATCAGAAGATAAACTCCATCACTAATCTCCTCATTCAAGCCGACGAGAGATGCGTCCCCGGATCTCCTATAAAATGCTTCCACAACCTAGGTGGACGAACGAGATGATTGATATCGCTCGGGAACATAGGGGAATCTTCGGAGAAATAGGCAAGACAGGCCCAAATCGCAAAAGAACAGCCAGAATGAGACAACACAGCGATGAACTAAAACACACAATCACAGAGAAACAGAAGGAAATCTGGAATGACATCATTAGTAGGCTGGGCAGGGAGGACAGTCCAGTAAGTTTTTGGAATAGCATCCGAAGACTTAAGGGACTGCCCACCAAAGCTAGAACACTAATAAAAGATGGAGATGAAATCAGTGAGGATCCAGAGTCTCTCGAAAAACGATTCAGGACACACCGGAAAAAGATTTTCGCTATAACCCCTGCGGAGAACGACGACTTCGACCATGAATTCGAAGACCAATTGCTCGAGGACCTCGGCACAGTGATACATAGAACCCACCCTAACCCGCAAGTATCTCAAGAAAGAGAGATGGTTGGCCACGGGTGCCCAATAACCTTCGAAGAGACCATGAACACCATAAGGTCCTTTAAGCAAAGGGCACCAGGCTGGTCTGGGCTCACGAAAAACAACCTCGTGAATGCCCCGAGGCAAATCATTCAGGGATTAGTTAATACCAGGAATGCCGCCCTAAATACAGGCTACTTTCATGACGGGTACAAGATGGCTGAAATTGCCTTCATCCCGAAAGGAAACAAGCCCCCAGACCAAGGGGCTAACTATCGCCCGATCTCTCTTCTGGAGATGCTCGGCAAGATCTTTGAAAAGATCCTAGCTAATATGCTACAAACTCAACTGAGTGAGTTAGGAGCGCATAACCCCAAGGACGAGGGCTCCGTCAAAAAAGAGGCACATATACAGCCCTAGTGCTCCCGACAGAAAAAGTAGACTATTGCCGAGCGAATGGGTACTATGTAGACATTGTGTTGAGGGACGTGCAGAAGGCCTTCGATAAAGTCTGGCTGGAAGGACTTCAATACAAGATCCTGAACCTCCAGCTGGACCCAATCCTGGAAAGGATCCTATGTGACTTTGTCATGGACAGAAGGGCATGTCTCATGATCGAAGGATACAGAGGACCCGAATTCGAACTGAAGGCGGGCGTTCCACTGGGAAGTTGCCTGAGCGCACTGTTTTACTTGGTCTTTAGTATCGACTTCCCAACACCGGTGCATACGGACACGATGTATCTGCAATTTTCAGATGACTTCACCCAGATCGTCCCGTGCCCGGTGAAGAAAGTGAGGGATCAGGCTTTATGTAGCCTAACACCCTTTGGGCTTTTTTCTCCGCCTCAATGCACTGTTTCGAGAACTTGAGGTCACTAGTGATTGTTACACCCAAGTCCTTCTCAGTGTCACTCGATTCAAGAGCAGTGCCCTTAAGGATATACTGAGATTGGGGGTTTCGGTGGCCGATATGCATCACTTTGCATTTGTTCACCGTGCCCGGTGAGAAAGTGAGGGATCAGGCAATGCGTACAGTAGCGGAAATCAACAACATCAACCGGTACGAGATATGCTGTAAGATAAGAACTAATAGGGACCAGTTCAAAATCGTCCCACTGAGCCGCACGTTGACGTGGCCAATCATCATCGATGGGACGAGAAACGGCTACTCCGCCGAAGACACTGTCCTGGGCCTAAAGATCTCCTACCACGGATACTCGCGGATGTCATTCGCGGATGTTTTTCTCGCCTCGGAAACCCCGTTAAAAAGCTTGTAAGAAATATTAAGAAAATACAAGTTAAAGTTAATTCTCTCTCTCTCTCTCTAGCTTTGGACTAGCTGTCGAGCGGGCACATCCCCGCTCAATTGCCTTACGTCCTCCCTATACGGACACTTTCCAAGACTTTGTCTAGTCATGTCTTGAACTGGTCAACAGAATTGCTTTAACAACCTCCATCGGAAGTGCGTTTCAGCTACCGCAGATACTGTACATGAAATTTTTTTCACACAGATCACGGTTGTAACGCTTCAGTTCAAATTTAAAGCCGTGATTTCTTGTTCTGCTCTAGGCAAGTGTGAAAATATCCCTGTAGTCAACATTGTCGAACCCTCAAAGTATTTTGAAAACTTCGATGAGCTGACCACGCAGTCTACGGGTTTCCAACGAGAACAGATCTAATTCCCTTAATCTATCTTCATAACTTTTATGTCGGATAGAGGGAATCAGTTTGGTTGCCCTGGCTTGCACGCGTTCCAATCTCGCGATGTCCTTTCGAAATGAAGGACTCAAAAATTTTACGGCATACTCCAGGTGCGGTCGGACAAGTGAGTTGTACAAACACTACAATCTCCTAGTTCCGATATCCAAACTGGCGCTTTATGTAGCCTAACACCCTTTGGGCTTTTTTTCTCCGCCTTAATGCACTGTTTCGAGAACTTGAGGTCACTAGTGATTGTTACACCCAAGTCCTTCTCAGTGTCACTCGATTCCAGAGCAGTGCCCTTAAGGATATACTGAGATTGGGGGTTTCGGTGGCCGATATGCATCACTTTGCATTTGTTCACGTTAAATAGCATTTGCCACGTGTCCGACCACTCCTCAATCTTCCCAAGATCTTCCTGCAGGCGGGCAGTAATTCCATCCTTTGCAACATTCATACTAAGCTCGGTATCGTCGGCAAATTTAGAAATATTGGCAACCATGTCACCGTCCATGTCGTTGACGTAGATGATGAATAGTAGTGGTCCCAGGACAGAACCTTGAAGCACCACGCTAGTAACGGGCACCCACTCAGAAGCCTCTGCATTCAGCACCACCCGTTGCCGTCTACCATTTAGCTAGTTCTCTATCCAACTGGCTACTTTTCCATCTATGCCCAGCGCTCGCACTTTCCGAAGAAGGCGGCGGTGTGGTAGCTTATCAAAGGCTTTCGGAAAGTCTAAGTACACCACATCCACCGCCTTGTCCCGATCGTGCTCACTGAACACGAAGTGGAAGAATTCCACAAGGTTCGTCAGGCATGACCGTTGCCTTCGGAAGCCGTGCTGGGAACTCCTTAGTAGCAGCTTTGACTCTAAATACGACGTCATTTTGTCCACCATGATGCTTTCCATGATTTTACCGACTATCGAAGCCAAACTGATAGGTCGGTAGTTCGACGGTTGGCTACGGTCTCGTTTCTTGAAGATAGGAGTTACCTACACTTCACGCCAGTCTCTAGGAACGTATTCGGTCCGGATTGACATGTTGAAGATTGCGCTCAGGTGTCGTGACACTTGATCGCGCACTTCTTTCAACACTTTAGGTAGAAACCCATCCGGGCAGGGTGACCTATTCGTCGTTAGGTCAGTGATCTTCTTTTCTATTTCTCCTTCGGTGAAGTCCATATCCTCCAGCTTTTTCCCCGAGTAGGAGTCCGTTAGCTGGGGGATGGGACCACACTCTTCAGTAAACACTGAAGAGAAGTAGTCATTGAGGAGGTTAGCATTTTTTCCATCTGGGTGCTTTAATGTCTCCTCCTCATTCCTCAAAGGGACAATCGTTCGACGGATTGGTTTACGGCTGTTTACATATCCAAAAGACTCCTTTGGATTCTCTTTACAAAGTCTCGCCACTCGGAGTTCCTCAGACCGCTTAGCCGCCCTTATGCTGGACTTCACTCTCCTCGCTAGCCTCTGGTATTCGTCAAATTCACCCGAGATCTTCGATTGCCGGTACACATTTCTCTTCTCCCTAAACAGTTGGCTGATTTCTCGATTAAACTACTTTGGTTGAACAGAAGACCCACGGGGGCATTCCAGAGGGATGAAACGCGATTGAAGACTCATGAATGTGGTTTTGAAACTGTTCCACGAGTCTTCAACAGCCTCGCGTCAGTCAGTCAAGCACGAAGAACTGCAAAGTCTACTCTTCTCAAATCAAGTTTCCTCGATTTACTAGTTGCAGGCCCTGCCTTGGGAACTTTGACTACAAATCTAATTAGTCGGTGGTCACTGCCACCGAGCCCTTCGCTAACAGAGAGGTCCTCAACGATGTCATCCTCAGGTGAAAACCAAGTCGAGGATATTTTCTCCTCTCGCTGGTTCTCTCACCCATTCAGTCAGGAACTCGTTGTTCGCGAACTCCAGGAGTAGTGCGTTCTCGCCACAGGGTTCTTTAGTTTCCCAGTCATCTTGTGGGATGGAATCCCCCATGATGATACACACTCTGTCCTTTACAAGTTAGCCCAACAGCTGGTACATACTCCTGTCCTTTTCTAAGAGTTGGGCAGGGGGTCTGTAAGGCACCAGGGTCTTGTATCTGGCAGGACCTATCTCTATGACAACACCTAGTAGTTCATGGTCGGATACGATGTTGCAATCCGTCGAGTTTAGAGTATCCTTGACATACAACATCACACCGCCACCCTCTCTGTCTGGCCTTTTTTTCAGGAAGAGCTGATAACCAGGAATCTTGAATTCACCTTCCAAATCTCGGCTTGAGGTTTTTATCTACGACTCCGTTATGGCCACCATCTCAGGTTCTTCTGTTGCTACGAGGCCACGGAGCTCAAGAAACTTATTCCTGATTGACCTCGAATTGAACAGTAGAACTTTAAGGGAGTCCCCCAGTGTAGGACTCCCTACGCTCTTCCGTTTCCGGGCTTCTTTTGTGTGGCAGTACCCCTTTTTGCCACATCTAAAACGGTCGTTCTAGGAGTGACACGGCCATACTGTCTTACGTCTGCCTTCACTCTAGTTTGGACGCTCCTCTGCGTCCGCTCGAAGACAGCCCGGATTAAGTTACAGAGTACAGCCTTTCCCTTGAATGAAAGGTGCACTACGTCCCTTTAGTAGAGGTCATTTCTACCGTAAAAGGTGCAGTAAGGGTCCAGAAAGAAGACCCCCTCCGCCATACAGAGGTCGGCCAAGCTCTGGTTCAAGGTCACGTTCCTTGAGCGAGCTGTTCGGCTAGGACCTCTTCTTTTGAGGCATCGCTCCTTGACCCGTCTGCGAGTTTTCAATCCGCAGTTGTCCACGGCTCCCATGACCGTGCTGAGAATTTTCTCACTTGGGCCTACTTTGCCTCCTCGGAAGTAGACGTCATTGCCACTCACCATCAAGGCAACGACTGAATTCTCGGATATCTGAGATTTCTCAGCCTCTACCCTGATGTGGTGGTTTCCCCGTCCTGACTGGCAGCATACCTTCACAATAGTGCGAAGGCGGGAGCTAGCAGGGGATGCAAACCTCGTGCTTGGGAATCGCCCACACGGGTAACCCTCGGACATTTCCCTGCAGAGGTTTGAGGCTTTCCTTCCGGAAGCAAACTCTCGGTTCCCTCTTTCTTCTACATCCTAATTTTCTTGCTCTTCTTTTTCTTCTTCTTTTCTTATTGTCCTTTTTCATCTATCTTCCTTTGTTATATACTCTTCTGTTTCTAACTTTTCTTCTTCTGCTTCTACTTTATCTTCTGTTTCAACTTTCTCTTCTTCTGCTTCTACTTTATCTTCTGTTTCAACTTTCTCTTCTTCTGCTTCTACTTTATCTTCTGTTTCAACTTTCTCTTCTTCTGATTCTACTTTATCTTCTGTTCCAACTTTCTCTTCTTCCTTCTTCTTTCCCTTCCTTTTCTTTTTCTTCGCTGGTTTATCCGTTGTAGCATGCGGACCTAGCTCTGGGGGCAATACTGCAGATGCAGTGTTTACTACAGGGCTTGAGATTAGCTCTGCTATCCTGACCTCGAGACTGCGAATCAGTCCGGCGTGTTCCAATTCCAGGCTCTTTATTTTCTCCTCCAACTTCCTAGACCTCTCCTCGGAAGCCCTGCATGTTTCTTTTAGCTCCTTGATTTGGTCGTTTAGAATGCAGTCGGTGCAGGAACTGGCCGGGTGGCATTTTGAAAAACACCCCTCAGGAAAGTCCACGCACCACTTATCTATGTGGCATATTGCGCACGTGTATTTTAGAGCTCCTGGTCCTTTCTTGCCGGTCATTTTGAATACTTTATGACAGTAGAAGCTTTGCGACGCATCAGTAAATAAAAAAAGGGGGGGGTGGCGATTTCGCCCCGCGTGAGTCACTCCAGCCTAACCTTTGGAGACTTTTCGGATCTTTCAGAAGGCACGTTCCATGTGCTGCTGTTCGTCCGACCGAGTCGTCAAACCTCGGCGTGCCGTGGCTCCCAACCAAGCAGCACTGACGGTCCCTGAAGGAGCCATCGATTTCTCACCAGGTGAACAACGGAGCACGCCCCGTACTAAACTCCTACTAGTTTCCTTCACGACGGCCAAGATCTCAGAGCAGCGTTCAATGGATATCCCGCCACACCAAGAGACTCAACCCAAGGCTTTTTATTGGTCTGGCAACCAACCTGAAAACAAAGGGCCGTCAATTCGGACCGATGCTACCAGAGGCACCCGTCAACGGTCACTGGGAATGGTTAATAATTACGCGCCAGGGAAGGGGTTAACGGGGCACTACCCTCATCCCATTCATCGTGCCCCCACGCCTAGGACACCTCTAGTACTAGTCTCTCACAACCAGTGAGCGTCGATTGGCGTTGTTTATAGAGGTTCCAAAGCCTCTCTTCTGACGCATGAGGTAGCTGCCAGGTCTTTATATGTAGATAGAGGGATAAAAGGGTAAGAGTGACACGATAGGAGTAGGGTTTTTTTTGTTTTTTTCTTCTTGTATAAGTAGAAGAGATAGGATAAAAGTAAAAAAGGAGAAGGATAGAATAGAAAAAGGAAGGAAGGACGCACTTAGTCTGGAACCTCGTTTCCGACCAAATCGACAAGGGAAGCCCTACCAGGGGTACCCAGAAGAGTGGTACCCCCGCCGACATAGCTCGAAAAGTCAAAGGTACACACAAGCTCTCTTCCCGCGACAAGGGGGCGTCACCTCTCACTCTACTTTTGAGAGAGAGAGAGAAAGAGAGAGACAGATAGAGAGAGAGAGCGAGAGAGAAAGAGAGAGATAGATAGATAGAGAGAGAGAGAGCGAGAGAGCAAATACAAGTTCTGCGAGTGATAACAACCACCACAGGGCTTTTGCCATATTTATTTTCTGCCTTTCAACAGCTGGTAAGAAGCTGTGGTATAAAAAAATCATTGGAGGTTCCTAGCTTAGGGAGATACTAGGTTTGATGGGGTAATGCTTTGGGCGAAGTAGTCATTGTGCCTGGTAGCTTAACGGTAGAGCATCTAACCTCCAATCAGCAGATCCGGGTTTGAGTTCCAGCCAGCAATTTAATTTTTTTTTTCCCTTTAGCATTATTTCTGTCTTCTCGGTAAAGGATTGCCTTCATTGTGCCACCCTCTGCTCTCTTCGATTCTAGCGTTCTTCTAATGTCCCTTTCTCTTACCTCTAAAAACCTCCGGTTTCTTGTCTCACTGCCCACTCGCGTCCAATTTCTCTTTCTCTTATATATATATATATATATATATATATATATATATATATATATATATATATATATATATATATATATATATATATACATATATATATATATATATATATATATATATATACATATATATATATATATATATATATATATATATATATATATATATATATACACACATATATATATATATATATATATATATATATATATATATATATATATATATATATATATATATATATATATACATTAGTGTGTTAATTAGTTCGGACAATACCAAGTTTTAGGACTATTTCATAATACTTGTATGTCTTAATTTGGGGCAACCTTCGCCAAAATACCTACCAAAGAAAATGTTTTGGGGTTGTTTTAGCACTAAAGGCCTAGGGTGGCTTGTTACTATTGAGGGAATAATGAACAACGTTAAATACAAGGCAATCCTGCAGACTCACTTGCTTCCCGCGATGCAGAAAGAATTTCCTGATGGTGGCGGCATTTTCCAGCAGGATCTGGCTCCGTGCCATACTTCCCAAATAATGCGCACATTCTTCGAAAAAGGTGGACTTACGGTAATAGATTGGTCTGGGAATTCTCCTGACCTAAACCCCATCGAGAATCTATGGGTATAATTAAACGCAGAATCGAGAAACAGACTGTTCGATGATGTAGAAGATGATTTATGCTGTTATCAATGCCTTTTACCATAGCGAAGAACTGGCAGAAATGTGTTCAAATTTGGTTGAATCTATGCCAGAGCGAGCGAAGCAAGTTCTTAAATCAAAGGGCCGTCATATTTCATATTAATGTACCATTTATCTTATCACTGACGTATTCTTTTCAAATATAAACAACAATTATCAAATAATTGTACTATTTCACCACTGTCCGAACTAATTTGTACACTACTGTATGTATATATATATATATATATATATATATATATATATATATATATATATATATATATATATATATATATATATATATGAGAGACAACAGAGTGATTCCCCGCCCATGTACAACGAAAGGACACAAAATAAAAAAATATTATCAAAGACGGATATGAAGTATCTCGAGACAACTTGGGCAATTTTATCAAAGCAGGTGTTCAACCATTTTTCTTTGCTCCTTCTTGTATCTCACGCTCGCCTGCATATATATATATATATATATATATATATATATATATATATATATATATATATATATATATATATATATATATATATATATATATATATATCTTAGTCAGGCATGCTTGGATTTAATAAGATCAATTCGCGTCCACTTTACGGAGGTATCTTTTGGGAGTATTGAATCCAGCAATTTTGTTCCCAGAAGCCTACCTATTGCGTAGTCCGATTACTACAAGCCTTCCTACCTCGTAGTCCGACCACTCCATATCCACCTGCTGCCAATTACGAGCAAACTCCATATAAGTAACTAAATCTTGCTCAATCTATCCCTACAGGAGGTATCTTTGGCGTTTGTTTGGACACCTTTCGGTACCTCGATGTCTCCCTTAACACAACTGCTCTTGCCTTTTTTAGTATCTTTACGTTCCGTTAAACGTCCCTTCCAAAAGTAGCAATCATAGACACCATTTTACCTCTATCGGTTAAAAATAGATATTTTACATTATTAGATTGTTTAGTAGATTGTTCTTACTAAAATATGGGTAAATAAGTAGTTGAATTAATTGTGGAATCAGCAGTTTACTGAAGTACCCACCTTTGGATATTGAGGAGAATCTTCTAGAGTTGGCCACCAGGCTTTTAAGGCTTTCTATTTGCCTTGTACAACTCTAATTGAATACAAATGCATTTCTCCTTCCTATCTGAACAAAAAATATAGTAACTATTATTAATTGTTATCGAATGGAAAAACGTAACAGACCACTCACATTATTAGAGATGAGTCATTATCGATGATCGTTTATTGACTTTTTCTGTCCACTCATGGCGTTCTACATCAATGTTCGATCTATTATTGACAAAAGTATTTAGCATGAATGCAAAAATGTTCCACCAAAGGATGAAATGGAAATCCAGGTATTTTCGCATTTATTTGAGAATGAACTAAATACAGTTAGAAAGTACCTAGAATAACTGTTTCGTTTTACTTAAACGTAATGCCGCTAGTCGAAATGCTAGCGGCATACGAAAGATCAGACCAGGCAATACAAAATACAAAAATAACTAATTATTTATTTAAAACTAAATATAAAATAGGTTAAGATGGAAATAAGGGATAAATACAAAATAACTTTATTTATTTAAAATAAGTAAAAAACAGGCAAGTTGGTAAAAATAAGCATAAAACAGGCAAGAAGGAAATATGGGATAAATACCTACAAAAAATAACTAATTATATATTTAAAAATAAGCTTAAAAACGCATTTTAGAAATAAGGAATAAGGGAAAAAATAAGTATTAATTAAAAATTGCATAATACGCAGGAAAGTTGGAAATAAATAGGGTACCATTTAGACGCAATATTGTTCATTGACAGTAACTTAAGGCAAATAACTAAAGTAACATTCGCTGGAAACAAGATTGTGAGTAAAATTCATCAACGCTTTTGTTCTTTCACAGAATATCGATGCAGTTTCTTACGCTAGAATAAATGCATTTGTTTTTCTTATCCATTTATGGCCTAAATCTATAAATGATTTATTTTTGAGTGACCCCTTTATAAACTAATTTAAATAGAGTTGAGATAAATATTTGAAAATCAGGGTTTACATAAGTCCCTTCGTATTGATTCAGAGAGCGTTCCGCCATATCTGCTGTTACTAGGTATACAAAGCGCCTCAATTTGTGACGTCACTGTCCTTCAAAGAGAAGGTGAAAAGAGAAAAGTAGGACGAATTTGATGTCTGGCATGTTAGTTTGTTTATTTGGGTTTTTTTTTCTGTTTAATGTGCGTAAACTCATAGGGCAACAGGCATATTAGGTTGGCAGGTTTGCCTGTGGAATGTATTCGGTGATATGTAAAGGTGACCTGGGTCAGCTGAGACGGGCGTTACTGAAACCTGATATCGCCGATTCATCCGCCTTCTGCTGGTTCATGATTAGCCATTTTTATTTTCGTGGAAGTGATTTGGTTCATTTGAACCTATTGTAACAACAATGAACGTGTGTATATGTTGGTAGGGGTCGAATATGAGTTCATGCAAATTCTTTGGTAAGAACTAAACTCCCTAAAGTCAGGGACAAGCATGTTAACAGTTACAAAGACGGATATGACAAGAATAACCTAGGCAGACATGGTACCATTTATCTAGACATATGGTAACTCACCTAGACCGATATTTTGACAGTAACTTAAACATAGATTGTAACTAACATAGTCATGGCAACAGTACCCTGGGCAGCCATAGTAACAATTATCTAGACATGATAACACCTGGACAGACATGAATACACTACCAAGCAAAATAAGAAAACGATTTTCCTTTATTGAAATATTTTCAAAAATATGATGGATAAGTAGGTAAATGAAATTTTCATGGTACATAAAGGCATACATTTAATATATTTTATTGGATACAATCGTATATTCAAGAAACTATACTAAATAAACTAACACAATAAAATATTGAAACGTACAAAATAAGAAAACGATTTTTCAGGAACATTCTAGATCTAGAAGTTTCTTGAAATCATCTCGCAACATTTTACTCAGTAGGTAAGAACTGTACAACCGCCATTTTTGTCGTAGGTACTCATTCTGAAGAGATGCCATTCACTACATGTGAAAGTGACTGTTGATCTCCATCAAGAGAATTGTTCGCTTGGAGACTTCGGGGAGGACACCTTCTGTGATTTTAAGAGAGGTAAGAAGGTCCAAGAGTGTGAGTTCGCGCGTTCCTAAGTTATACAATGAAAACAAAACTTGTAAATCTCCTTCAAAAGTCTATCGACACCGCATAGCCACCGCCCGAAAAGAAAAGAGCTATTAGGCGCTTCTCTTTGAAGGATCCCTTCGAGATTGCAGCAAGAAATTCTCGAAAAATTAAGACCAATAGTGGCAGATAAGTGAGCAGTTTGTTCTTTATTGCATCTGGATTACGAGGTCGTTCTCCAACAACCAAATCAATCACCAGTAAGAAGAACCAGGCAGCGAGACGCCAATATGCTGAAACTCATGTTGTTTGGGGGGATGAAGATCGAGAGCGAATTAATTTCGGCGACGAAAGTAAATTTAATTTAGTCGGATCTGATGGCAGACCCTTTTTTAGATGCACTGCAGGTGACACACTTAACCCTAAATGTGTTAAATTTCTGCCAAGTATGGTAGGGGGGAGGGGGTTCGTCTGAAGGAGTTGATTCGCTAGTGCGAATAATTGGAACAATAAATGCGAATGTGTACCTAAAACTCGTACAACAACGTTGTACGAGTTGTACCCAATGATATTGTCTCTTCTCCTAACATCTCTACATTTAAGTCTCGATTAAATTTTGATTTATTACAGTAACTCCTCATGCATTATTTGGGCTTTACTAGGGGCCTGTTTCCTTTTGTTATCTCTGCCTTTCTCCAGTACCCCTGGTATTTTGTGCGAATTCAATTCTGTTGTGGAAGGCTAGGGTAGCTTGATGATAATAATAATAACAATACCCAGGGCAGATCCAGGATGAAAATTGTGTGTGGGGGGGGGGGCGTAACTTGAATTCCTTCCTCTGAGTAATTTGCGATAATAACATTGATCATTAATAATGTTTTCTTGCACAGCAATGGTAATGAATAAGAGTAACTAGCACAGGAGGGAGCACTAACTCTCTCAGATTCGATTTTTTTTCCACACATCAGAAAATTATGAATTATGGTTTATTTTAGCTTTTGGACGTGGGCTAAGTAATAATACTGAATTTAATAATTATGTTTGAGATTTATCATATAAGGTACATTCGACCGCAGCGGTTTAAAAATGTTTTTATTTATATTCTATATTATTACATAACTTTTTTGAATAGAAGAATGCAAGCGTGGCTTAAAAAAATATAAACATTAACCGGTGCGAAAGGGTTAATAACAGCATCTAACACACACGATACTGGTCACGGTATTTCACATGAACATCAACCTCCTGTTCCTTTGGACAAATACATTGATTACACTGTCTATTTTAATATCAATTATGTTGAGAACATCGATCAGCATCAGGTTGTTGAGGCGTTCATGCCCCTGATTTTCCTTAAGTACGTTTTCAGTCGCTTCAGGCCCGAAAATGAACGGTCGGCCTCCGCGTTCGAGACTGGGAGAGAGATCAGAACTTGGAGGAGCCTAGCCAGGTTCGCGTACATTCGGGTCAGAGCGTGGGCAGAACATCTCCAACGTAGTTAAACTTGATTGGTGAAGAAAACCAGCGCTCTACTTCTGCCTTAACGAGGCTCAAGGCTTCGATATTGGTGTAATGTGACGAGCTGCTCTGCCTTCTTGAAGACGTCGTGGAAGCTGGTCAATGCATCTTTTCGGATCTTGTTGAGATACGTCTCCACTTCAACGATCGTATCGTATTCTGAGAGTAGATCGACAATATGGGGACTGCAGACCTTGGCTCGACTCCCCAGTGTGAACTAGAACTGAGTCGCGACGATGAAGCCAATCAGAAAACTAGACAAATTTTACTAGGTGAAATAATTAGTCTCCTAGACTTACCAAATATGCTAAACGCATATGTTATCCCAAAGGATGCATCAATATTGCTGCAATTTTTGTTCCTCAATATACAGTGCCCCCCCCCCCCTCCATTTTCATTGGGGAACGCTTAATGAAGTCGCTTCGCTTTTCACTATGGGCTAATGAAAGAAAAAAATCGGGGGTTGGGGGGGGGGCTTCAGTTCCCCTTTGGATCCATGCCTAGGCCACATTGATTAATATTATAATTTAAACATATATGTTAAGACGATCAAAAACGTGTTTAAAACTATCATTGAGTTCTTTGTTGAGAGCCTTGTAACGAATGTAACATAACTTTTGCAATATGCGGTATATTGTTAATTTAGATCACACAGTTCAAGTCATAACACAACATAATTTCACGGATGAGAAAAGCGGCAAGGGCCTATCAAAGGTCATCCAAATCTGTCAAAACCCTCCCACAAACTGCATCCATAGGATTGTGTCAGATCATTCATCTACTTCTAATTGCTTTTAGGATTGTCTTTCAATGGTTGATTCTAATTTTTTTGTTCTTTGTCATTTTTATTATCGAGCTCGCCGATAGGCGAGCCCACCAGGCCTGGCTCCTAGAATGGGAAGAACTGGTATGCCGTGCAAGGGTTTCTCCGGCACTTTCTGGTTTCACTTCCTCTGAAGGATGTAGCTCCTGGTCGCCCACGCCTTCTTCTGTATCGCAGGACTTCGTTTTGGATATACAGCAAGTTCAGGATATATAGCAAGACAACCTCTTCATTCCGGATAACACTGACTTCGTTCCGGATGTACAGGAAGATAGTGAACTTAATAGTGAAAATAGTTTCTATAAATATAGTGATGAGTTATTTTCATATTATAAAGTCCCAAGTAATCAGTCTAGTGTTCCTGATGAATTTATTAGTCCTCCTAGTAGTTACCGGTGCTCAAGTGATAAATTGCCTCCTTTACTAGCATCCAAATTTAAGCTATTGAATCTAAATATTACTCCTCCTATTACTACTGTGCGGGAAATTATTGATGTTAATTTAGAGGACCAGAGAATTCTATTCGCAGCCCCAGATACAGTAATCCCAATGCACCCTAAGTTATCACATAACGCTATGGATTATCGTCTTGAAAATCTACAACAATTTTTTGAAATCAGTGCTAGAGAATTGGGGGCTGTTAACATAGTTGAACAACCAAGACAAATCAGAAATACTCCTATCCTTTGTTTACCAAATATTGAAAATCCCCCCGCTCCTTCACCAGTTTCAGAGCTTTCTGTTTCCTCTACGTTTAGTTTCGAGATCCCTAATCTTATGAGTGGCCCTCGAGATATCTTAGACCCCAGAAGGGGCGGAAATAATCAAAATAACCAAAATAATCCCACTCCAGGCCCTATCTAACCATAACCTCCCTATCTTCTTCGCGGGGAACCTCACCGCCTTTCACCCGACACTCCTTTCCAACCGCACGAATGACGCAGGAAGGTACCTGGCCGGTGCCTTGCGGCGTTATCGCTGTGAGCACATAGGCCCTGCCTTCCCCACATTCTTCGGTCCTCACGGAGGTACCACGTTCCCGGACGTGGTCTTCCGCAACGACCACG
This sequence comes from Ceratothoa steindachneri, assembly GCA_963969495.1. NCBI lineage: Eukaryota > Metazoa > Arthropoda > Malacostraca > Isopoda > Cymothoidae > Ceratothoa > Ceratothoa steindachneri. Next base: position 4,829,420 of record OZ018324.1, read on the forward strand.
CTACACGCTTCTACACACACATATCACCGGGTCCCCACGTACTCTCTGACCACATACCGATATGTCTCATCATATCCACATCTCCCATACTCATAAATACACCACCTCTCTACGATTACAAAAACACAAACTAAGAAGAGTTCAGGAGACACATTACATAAAACACGCCACAAATCCTCGATGTCGTGGTATGACATTATATTATATCAATACCTTATTATATCTATGGAGGAGGGACCGATAACTTACAGGTGAACCGACGAAGGGACGGAACACCGCTAGTTTAGACGGGCTGAAATGCGAGATGAGAGTGCAACGAGGTCAGGTAACAAATGGGCAATGGCAAAGCTCAAGGTTATTTAAAGAAGCATGTACAAAAATATAATTTTATTTACATAAAAATAATGAGGGAATTGATGGGTAAAATTACCTCAGAGAATTAACAGACAAAATCACACCAGTAAACGAAAGGGGGAATTGTAGTTATAAATCAGACTCTGAAGTTAGTTAGAACTTAAGGTATTATAGGAGGAGACTATTCAAAGGAGGGGGGTGGGAGTTAACTCAATTGGGTTACTGAAAGGGGAAGAGGGGTTGGCTTACGGATGTCTTCTGCACGTGAGGTGAGGCCGCTCGTCGGAACTTCTGAGCGGGAACTTGAAGTGATGACGGTTCTCCAAAAACGGGGGGGGGGGGGGGGCGGCGGTAACTTCCGGTCCAGGGAAAAGTATTTCGGCCACCCAAAATAAGGGGCGAACGAAGGAGGGCTTCGACAGGAGTTGATGAGAGAGATCCGGAAAATCAATCGGTGGCGATCGTTAAGTGGAATTACCTCACTGGCTGGAGCTAATTCCAAATACACAAAATAGTTCAGCTGTCACTTTGCTTTGTTGTTAGCACCTGACTTGGAACTATGGGGAATTTTCTGGGGTCCAGGCGAGACTTCTCAACTCTGTGTCTCTTCATGGGAGTCGAACGCTATTCCTGTCCGAGGCTCTTCCCGGGGTTGGGGGGCGGTAAGCGGGAAACAGCTCTACTCTCGAATGGCCTCGAATCTTGCAGAGGCTATTCTGCCCGTGTAAAAGTGAATCGTGGTGGACACAGTTCGAGGCTACCGCGTGTGGAAGGGAGGGGGGATGGGTAGGCTTACCAATTTAGGCCTAACCGGGCCTTCTGCAGCGCATGGAAGTTCCGTCTGCTCAAGAGATTCTACATGGGGTTCCCTCACATTCGACCTGGAGTACACCAATCCAGACTTGTTAGACGACCACTGGTGCTCAATCTTAAGCACTTAACCACAGTACGCAACCTACACTCACCACAAAAAATTACACTTGCATAAAACATTTCACATTTTCCATACGCACTCAGAGACTCATCACACAGTACAATAATCACTACACTAGAGGCCCACGACAACACAACATAAATCACTTACGTGCCCGAATCCTACAGTGCGTGCAGCTAGATAGGATCCGGCAGTGGCGAGAAGTCCACGATCCGTTGCACGGACCCTTCCTTCTTCTGGCGGCCCGTAAAAAGGATGTTAGGCACTGATCCACACCATCCCATCACCCTCCAAGTAAACAACCAAACATTCACAGACAATAACGTCATCCTCGACGCATTTAGGTCCCACTGTTACACAGTACACACACACAACCCACCCAAACCACACGCGCGGGAGCACTTCCATGAAGTCCAGAAGTGGTGTCGGGCCCACGCTCACGAGCTAAGGTCCGCCCCCCTGATACGAATGGAGCTGCTCGATTACACATCCACACTGACCACTCCTATCACCGTCGAGGAAACAAAACACTACATAAAAACGACACCAAAACGTGCCCCAGGCCCCTCCAGGTTACCAGCTACACTAATCACAACCTCCCCGCAAACATATACCCCACACTTACCTATTCAACGCCTCACTAGCCTCAGGCTACTTCCCTAAAATATTCAAAGTCTCTCACAACATACTTCTACACAAAACGAACAAAGGCCCCGAACACCCAAACAACTACAGGCTTATTGCTCTATTAGAGCACCTAGGCAAAATACTCGAACGAATGATCAACTGCCGCCTACGGGAGTACCTGGAAGAGAGAGACTGGTTCTCCCCCCACCAATATGGGTTTAGGAGAGGCCGGTCGACTCAGAAGGCCGTGACTATCGTTCACGACAGAATACAAAAAAAACGCCAGGTACATCAAAAGACTCTCTCCATCAGCAAGGACGTGGAGAAGGCCTTCGATAAAGTGTGGCACGAGGGACTCCGTTGGAAACTCGCCAACAATACGGAGTTACCTCTCTGCACCAGAAGGCTCCTCTCTGACTACCTCACTGAACGGAGATGCCACATAAAATACAATAATACCCTCTCACAACCCTTTACACCACGCTCAGGCGTTCCTCAAGGAAGCGTACTGGCACCCACACTATACATTACGTTCACAAACGACACCCGATGCCCACCCGAAAACTGCTGGCACACATACACAGTGGCCTACGCCGATGACGAGACCATTCTCGTCAGCGGCCCTGCTCCAGAAGAAAGCGCGCTCCACGCAAAAACAATACTAGACGATAAGACAGATTACGAGGATAAATGGCTGATTGCCACGAATCCCCAGAAGACACAGATGACACTCTACGGCGCACAACCTACAAATCTTCTCACACACACCAGACATGAACCACCTAAACCCAGCAAGGCTCGAATACACACAATGTACAGAAATCAGAGGGGGAACTTTCGACAAGACCCTCAGGTTCAATATACACCAGAACATAACACAAGCAAGAGCCTCACGAGCAAACACATCGCTGAGCAGGTTCTACCCTGCGGGCAAAAAACTAAAGCTACACCTTCACAAAGCACTCGTGCGACCTATTCTCACGTACGCCCCACTGTTACTCGTAGTCGCGAGTGACACGTGGAAGCGGAAGGCTCAGCGCATTCAGAACTCTGCTCTGAAGCGCGCTTGCCACTCTCCTTTGTACTCGAGAATGGCCGCACTACATGACAACAACAAATTAGTACCCCTCTACACACATGCTTACACCAGACTCACAAAATAACTCGGGAAACTCGCCAGAGACCCATTATACACAGCACTACATGTAAGAAGGTATGCGATGGCACCGCCATACCCCGTGGCCCATAACCACCCGCAACCCATACCGTTCTTCGCATAAACTAAAGGCATCATGAATAACGCGTTTCCGACTGAGCAGACAGCCTCTCCTTCCTGACCAACCTCCAGCCGTCGTCCAGTCACAAAACCTCGGGACCAACGTATCCACACCAACACTACGCATCGGTGTCTAGCCACCGACCTATCAACTCTTGCAATCTTTTCTCAAGTTATTTCCGCAATCTTTCCTCTATGACTACCTGTTCGCCTGCATTACACAGTGATCCCTCTCTGTCCTTTCTATACACGAAAGCAAACGGGAGACCTCATTCGGTCTTTTGCCCTCGGAGCGTCACCTCCTCTACGTTACGGTCCCCCGCCCTCCCACTCGGACTCGCCTTAATAATTTCATGTTTAAATTCTTAAGTTTGTATACTTGTCTAAAAATATGTATTTTTAGTTTTGTATAACCTCTGTTTTTCTCTTGTTTATATTACCCTCCATTTTTACTTCTTGTAATCTCCTCCCTGTATTTTCGTTTACAATAAAGAGAGTACCTTACCGGTATTCCGTGCAAACGTCGGGTAAGATAAACAAAAAAAATGGGTTTTTTTGTTTATCTTACCCGACGTTTGCACGGAAGGTAAGATACTCTCTTTATTTCAAACCCCAAAGCAAAGAAATAATCAGATACAAGATAATTTAGCCAAAATGGCAAACGAAAAAAAAAAATAAAAAAAAAATACTACGCCTGAATACCGACGGATGGAGAACCAAAGCAATACAATACGGAAATCAATAGCGACATCAAGCAAAAAAAACTATCACAAAGGCATGAATGCCTAAAAACAAAGAACAAGGACATAACTACATAAATTAAAAGAATTTAGAACAACCTAACATAAAACATAAAATGAACAGTATTAATACAGAATTTGAAATCGACTTAAAAGTACGTTACCGAAAGGGACCCCAAGAAACAAAATTAAGATTTTGACATCGAAAACAAAAAAGCCAAAGAACAAAAAACTTAGAAGCAACAATTAAAAGACAATCCTAAAAGCAATTAGAAGATAATAAAGAAAAAAAGAAACACCAGAAGAAAGAGATCAGCCAGTAACCTGTCTTTTTTTATTTTCCTATTATCTCACACACACTACCACTCATCCCCCCCCCCCTCCATCAATAATAATAATAATAAAAAAAGCTCTCATGCTATATTCTAACTATCCCCAATCTTCTCTCACCTCGTTATTGCGCTTTGTTCTTTATTGAGATTTGTTCGCGGTTGCGAATTTTTATTGCGATTTTTGTTATACCTATTTCTCCTGTATTGCGATTTGTTATTTTTTTTTTTTGCAAAATTGTCGTTTGGGAGGTTTGTTATTCATTGTGATTTGTTCGTTAGTACGATTTATTCTTCATTGCGACTAGTTTGTTATTGAGATTTTCTCTTCATTGTGATTTGTTCTTTGTTCCGAGTTACTAATTATTGCGATTAGTTCGTTATTGTGATTTAATCTTTGTGCGATTTGTTGGTTATAGGGATTAGTACTTTACGGCGATTTGTTCGTTATTGCCATTTGCTATTTTTCGAATTGTTATTTATTGCACTTTTTTTCATTTATTGGGAATTGTACTTTATTGCATTTTATTATTTATTGCAATTTGTTCCTCATTGCGATTTTTTGTTATTGTGATTTGTTCGTTAGAGCAATTTAATATTTGTTACGATTTGTTCGTTATTACGATTTTTTGTTATAGCGATTTAATATTTGTTGCGATTTGTTTTTCCCTGCGATTGCTTCGTTATTGAGATTTATTTGTTATTGCGATTTGCTCGTTTTTGCGAATTGTTTTTTGTTGCCATTTGTTTCTTATAGCAATTTGATATCTGCGCGATTTGTTCTGTTCGTTATTGCGATTTGATCTTCGTTGCGATTTGTTCTTTATTGCGATTTTTTAAATTGTTTGGATTATTATTTATTACGATTTGTTTGTTATTTTGAGTTGTTCGTTATTTCGATTCTTTCGTTATATAAAACTCTTAAATACCGAAATTGGGTAGTTTTAATAAACAACTTTTTCCAAAGTAACATTTTATCATTCTCTTCATTTTGGCTTCCATTTAAGTCGAAGGTTTATTATGAACATTGAAAGAGGGCCGAATCCGGATAATTTTTATCGGTGGAAAGATTAAAATTCCGAGAAATGTTGAGTCCCGGCCATCAAAGGATGACGCAACAAACTACGTTTCAATTTTCCGTTTAACGGTAATTTTCTCACAATTATCTCCATCCTTCCTACCTCTTCCCCCTCAAGTGGGTGAATGCTGTAAAAGTGTTAATGCCTCTGCTGCAACTGAAACCCGTACCGGGCCCTACTGGTAACTGGTGCTCTTTCCCTGAGTCATCTTCTGCACTGCTTTTAAATCTCCCACTATCTTTTCCATGCCTGTATAGACCAAGCAAAGGGTGAAAGAGGGCGTTAAACCGTCTAAAAAATCTTAAATTAAATTTGGGTAAAGTAGAAATAACTGTGGAGCACCTTGTAAAAGGATTTATCGAACACAAAAAAATATCTGACACAATCCTATGGATGCATTTTGTGGGTGGGTTTTGACAGATACGGATGACCTTTGAGAGGCCCTTGTGGCTTTTCTCACCCGTGAAATTATGTTATGTTATGGGAATTACGCCCACGTCCGACTTCATATCATTGCTTTCGAGTAGTTAAAACAATACACACAATAGAAACAGTCATTAGAGAGAATTAAATAATCCCCAACTAAATAATTTGCCTCTTTATGCTTTTCGAAGGTTCAATCAATGTATGATTTCTGAAATGGGTGAACCTATGTATGCTATGAGTGTTCTTGGGAAAAAATTCATTCCATACAACGTGTCGCCAAAAGTCTACTCTTTTATAGTATCATATATAATTTAAAACAAGAAAATGTAATCTGTTATCTCAATTTTCAATAAAAGGAAAATTAGGAATGTAAGGGACAAAATGTAACAAATTGTTTGCATATCAAATTTAATTAATTTAAGCGACTAATAGGGGCCTGCTGCCTTGTGGGTTAACCTTTTGAGGTAAAGGCTATGGCAGTAAACTCAGAATACAACCCCTGCTGCCTTGTAGGGTAACTTTTTGAGGTAAAGGCTATGGGAGTAAACCCAGATTACAAATCTTCCCTCTGGTCTAGGGAAAAAGTATGGCAGACCTGCTGCCTATCTAGGCAAAGGCTATGGGAGTAAACCCAGAAAGAAAATCCGAGGGCGGAGGGCTGGGAACCCCATCCCCTTGTGTCTTTCCTTCCCACGAATGAATGAATGAATAGTGCATTAAGGATTAAAAGCTGCGTAGCCCAGATGGGCTATCTCGCAGCCAAATTCACTTAGGGGCAGTGAATTTAAAATTATTATTTTTAAAATATTGCCATATTAAAATACATAAAAAAGCAAAAATGTCCTTGGGACAAAAATTAGTTTAATAGGCAATATTAAGTCAGTTGAGTTAAAATCTTTTAACAAAAAATAGACTATTAAAAAATTCAACAAAAGGTAAAAAAAAGTAAAAAATAATAAATAACAAGTAAATAAACTATGAATATATCAACAATATAACTTTAAAAGTTATTAAGCAATTATATTTTTGTTAAAAATTTATTCATTTGTTTAAAAATGTAAAAACATAAACTATGAATAGATCAACAATAAATATATAAAACTATTTTAAATTTTGTTTAAAAGATTGCTTTCTTTTAGGAAGGTTAGTATCCTAGTCACGTTAAAGAAGCAATGGGTCTCAGAAAAGATGCCCCGCAGAGCCTGCTGGGGGGCCATCTCTCTGGTAATGAAGGGAAAAGTCGTCCTTCTGAGATTCCTTAGCAATGGGCATTCTACAAATATATGGAGGACAGATATTTGTACCCCACACAGAATGCACATAGGTGGGGGCAGCCCACTCATTAAATGCTCATGGGTGAGCCGGCAATGGCCTATCCTCAGACGGACAAGCGCAACCTCCATTTTACGATATCTAGTTGTACGTGGCCATGGGTGAACGGAGGGTTTTATGGAGTGGAGCTTGGTGGGAGGGAGCTCACTCCACCTCTTCTGCCATAGGCCGACCACGTATTCATTGATCAGAGGATAGGCATCGCAGAGTGGGACTGGGGCCACTGGAGCTGTCCCCAGTGATGCTGCTTCTTTGGCTGCAGCATCTGCCCTCTCATTGCCTGAGATGCCCACGTGACTAGGCACCCAGCAAAAGGATATCTCGTGGATGGGCGATAGTCGTAGGAGCCACCGCTGGATCTTGGAAACCAACGGATGGCTCGAACCAACATCACCCAACATTTGAAGCGAACTAAGGGAGTCTGTAAAGATAGTATGAGAACCAGATGGCCTGCCAGCTATGATAGTCAGTGCCGCTATCATAGCAACGAGTTCCGCTGTGAATGCGGAAGCTGCGTTTGGCAGGCGGACCAATGCTGTCTCAGATGGAAAGACAGCAGCTGCTCCAACTCTGTCCGGTGACTTGGACCCATCGGTGAACACAAAAGTGCTATGCCGATGTTGAGAGGAGTGGTCGCCATACATGGCTCTCAATACTACAGGCAGGTGGTGATCCTTGGGCCTATCAGCTAGTTCCCTACATACCATTACAGGTGGTATGAGCCACCTCTTTGTCATGGTAAAGGGAATCACTGAGAACTCCCTTAGTTGTGCAGTGTGCTCGGCCATACGCAGAGCAAAGGGGCGAGCCAGAGATGGAGATCTATCGTATGAGGCCACTGTCCGTGTATTGAACATGCACTCATACACTGGCGTCTGCGGTAGTTGCTCAAGTCTAAAGAGGTAGTTTAAATTAGACTTGATCCTGTGATAGGGAAGGGGGAGAACCCAGTTCTCTGCGTAGAGGCTCCACACTGGGGAGGACTTAAAGGCTCCAGAAGCCAGGCGCACACCCTGGTTACGCACAGTATTTAGTTTTTCGAGAATGGATGGCGAGGCAGAGGAGTACACCTGTGATCCATAGTCTAGCTTTGATTGGACCAATGCTAGATACAGGATCCACAGGGTACGTCGATCATTTCCCCAAGAAGTGTGAGACAACAGTTTCATTATGTCCATTCTCTTTAAACAAGACCTTTTCAAGGCGTCCACATGGTGCCGGAAAGAAAGCCTTGAATCAAATATGACCCCCAGATATTTGAAATGGGGCTCAAAATCTATAGGCACACCATATAGCGACAAATGGGGGGGGGGGTTCCATGTCACTAACTTATGCCCATAAAAGTGAACAGCCTTGGTCTTTACTGCGGAAAAGCGGAAACCCTTGGAGGAAGCATTTTCAGCTACAGTGCTTATAGCTCGCTGTAGCTTACGGACGATAAATGGGAGTCTGGGCGAAAAACAAATGAGCGCCAGATCATCCACATATAACGTCGACGAAATCTCGGGAGGGAGATTTCTAACAATGCTATTAATGACCACAGAGAAGCAGGTGACACTGAGGACACTTCCCTGTGGCACACCCTCAACTTGGTCCACGGGCTCCGATAAGGTGCCTCCAACCCTTACGCGTAGTGTGCGTCGCATCAGAAATTGCTCGACAAACCTGGGGAGGTAACCCCGCAGGCCCCAATCATGGAGTTGTTTAAGGATACCACGCCTCCAGGTGGTATCGTATGTTTTCTAAATATCAAAGAAGACAGCGATGGCGTGCTGCTTCTTTGAAAAAGCATCTCTTACGAGTGACTCCATTCGGACAAGCAGGTCTGTCGTACTCTGCTTTTTCCTGAACCCTGATTGAGAAGGAGATATGAGATTTTGAGTCTCCAAAAACCAGACGAGTCTGAAATTGACCATTCTCTCAAACACTTTACATGGACAACTGGTAAGAGCAATGGGGCGGTAATGGGTGGGCTCCATCCCGTCCTTTCCTGGTTTGCGGAATGGAAGGACTATGGCCTCTCTCCACATGGAAGGGAAGCGGCCCTTGATCCAAATCCAGTTGTAAATGTCCAGTAAATGAGAGAGAAGGGATGGATGCATATTCCTAATCATATCATAGGAAATGCCATCCGATCCGGGGGCAGTGGATCTACAGTGCTTCAGTGCATTATGGAGCTCATGGATAGAGAAGAGTCGGTTGTAAGACTCGTTATCCATGTTAGGCTCCATAAAGTTGAGCGGTTGCTGCTACTGTTGGAGCCTAAAGCACTGGAATTGCATCTCATAATTATCTGGGCTTGAGATGCTAGCAAATGATCTGGCCAAGACATTGGAAATATGGGACAAGTCCCCCAACAATTCTCCAGCTTGGACAATGTTGGGAGCTGTAAAGCCATTGGATTTTCCCAATAGCTTTTTGACCCTTTTCCACACTTTGTCTATAGGCGTTTGCCAACTTATGGACGCGATGTAACCTTCCAACGAGGTATTTCGAGCCTGTCAAAGGATGCGTCGCCGTGCTGCCCTTGCTCTGTTACGAGCAATTTTATTTACCATCGTAGGGGAGCGATGGTAACGTCGGCAAGCCATTTTACATTCAGTCACGGCTCTCGAGCATTCAGCCGACCACCAGGGAACTTGTGGTCCGCGAGCGGTTGAGCCGGAGAGCGGGATGGAGGAGTTAGCCGCTTTATTGACGTGGAATAGGAGGTCATCGATAGCCACGTCAATATCTTCATGAGGGAAGGACCCGTCATGGCTCGAGAGGTGCCGGAATTTAGGCCAGTTTGCTTTTTTTTCATTCCATTTTTTCCTTGGTGGTGGAGGGGGGCCACCTGTACATGGTGCTATAATAATGGGGACGTGATCGCTGCCTCGCAAGTCAGGAATCACTGCCCAGTCAAAATCAGCTCTACAACTTGGTGAACAGAGAGACAAGTCCATGCATGTAGAGCTGCTCGTCTGGATGTGAAATGATGTATGGCTGCCATCGTTTAGAAGGCAGACATCATTTTCGCCCAGAAATTTCTCAATCATGTTTCCCCTAGGGTTCTTATCATGGTCCCCCCAAAGGGGGTGTCGAGCATTAAAATCCCCAATCAATAGAAAGGGGGAGGGAGCTGTTTAATTACCTCTAGCTAGAGAGGCTGTGTCTTTTTCGACTTTTCTTTTAAACGTGGCGATTTTGTTAGCTGGCTATACGAAATGACTGTCTTGACTGGAGAAGCAGATGTGGGAGCATCTCCATCAGTCATTTCGTGAGCCGATGACATCGACTTGGCTGGTGATGGTGGCAGCGATTGTTCGGCTGGCGAAGGATTCTTGGAATCTGATGGTTGGTTCGGCTCCTCCTTGGATAAGGGGGCAGCCTCTACTACAGCTGTTTCCTTCTCATTTAGGGCTCGAAGGAGTTCCAAAGCAGTATCAGCAAGGGGTGGGTTGCTGACTACTCGCTTTGGGGCTGTAGTTCTCTGTTCTTTTGGGGCAGGATGGATGTCCAGAGCTGGAATAGACACCACCTGCGGCCCAATCCGATTCACATCCACGTCTTGTGGAGCGGTGGCAAGGTGTTTTGCCACTCTTTGTGAATCGGGAGAGGATGGAAGGTTCCTCTTCTTTGTGCCATCAGAAGCTAGGCTAGATTTTGGTGAAGAGTTTTCTCTACCGATTGATCGTGGTTTCGGTCGAGGGGGGCTCTTAACCTTTTCAGGTGCGCGTGGAGATGCGGGTTTAGGGTGTGGAGAACCCTTTACCTGTTGAGGCACATCTCTACGCGGAGACCTGGGTTTCGGTTGTGGAGGACTTCTGTTTTTTTCAGGAGAGCCAGTAGATGGTCTCTGGCTTCTCCCCTTCTTTGGCGTGGCGGTGCGCAGAGCATCCGCGAAGCTCACGCCAGGCTGAACGTAAGTCTCCCTAACTCTTCGTCTAGCCTCTTTATAGCTCACCCTGTTTTTATTTAGAACAGCAATGACCTCTCTCTCGTAGAGAAAGAAGGTGCATTGCTGTGATGTGGCAGAGTGGTCTCCGCCACAATTAGGGCAGCACGGCTGTTTGGAACAGGATTTTTCCGTGAAATTCTGCTGAGCAGTTTACACAAATCCTTTCGCTTTTACAAAACTTGCTTACATGGCCAAAGCGTTGGCAATGGAAGCACCGCCGGGGGTTTTCGACGTAAGGCTTGACTGGGATGTTAAGGTAGCCAGCCTTGACGTACTTGGGTGGTTCCAATCTGTTGAAAGTTAGGATTATGGTGGCGGTAGGGACCCTAGCGCCATTCACAAACCTAGAAATGCGATGTGCACTTGTTACTTTCTGATTGGCAAGTTTTGTCACCAACCTGTCGATATCATACTAAATGAGTTCACCCGATCGAATAACACCTTTGGAGGTATTAAATGTCGGGTGAGACGCGGATGATACATTCACTGGGGCTAACTTTTCGAGAGATTGAATTCTCTTTTGCTGCTCATTAGACTTGGCCTCGACAATCAATGCGCCATCATTGCGCGGCCACATTTGAGCAGGTTCGCCACACTTGTTTACGAAGTCGTCAAAGACATCAAAGATGTCAGCTTTACTCAGAGGACAACGTTCGTTGCTGGATTTGAGTACTATAAAGCGGTTATAATCCAGTTCTTCGTCTACTTCTGATCCAAAAGGATCCAAGCGACGAAGATCTTTGCTGTTTTCACGGTGACCAGAGGCCGGCGGTCTCTGGGATGAGTTTTTAGAAAATTTACCCATATGATTTTTATTTTTATAAGTGGTGTCTCTGGAGCCGATGGCATGTACCAAATCGCCATCGTGAGTCCGGAGAGCGCCCATACAGTCCAGACTCCCACTGTCGTTTCAAAAACAGCGGAGCCGCATAACAGAGTTTTACTGGACTGCGGTGCAAAGACCTCCCGAAAGCAAAACAACGACCCAGGCAACCAAACCTACCTCCGTGGCACGGTCCTGCGGACGATGCCCCCCAGTGGGTACATCCGTCGACTCGTACAAGGAAACATACTGACTAGGACCAAGTGGGCCGAAAGTGCGCTGGGGTTCAGACACACAGTCGCCCCACAAGGTTATTTGGGGATGCCGGAGTGATGCCAGTGTTTGGTCATCAAACCGCCTCATGGGGTTCCCCTCACCCACCTTTTATGTTGGTGTGAGGTCACCTAGCCCTTGTGATGCCATTCACTAACTGCAGGGCCACAGCAAAGACAACCATATGGGCCAGAAGTGTGCTGGTGTCCATACACACAACTGCCCCAAAAGGTTGGTGGGTTCCCTTAGTCAGATACCCAACCTAGGATATCCCGCCTGGCGTTCTGACGTTGGGCACACGCTCAGTTAAAAAACAGGGGCACCACGTGAAGGTGGTGTGCCAACATTTAGGGAACATAGGCTATGAGTTGCGCGATATTCCCCCTTGCCCCCTCCTTCCCACGAAGGAATCAGACAGTGATAAGGGGGAGGATAGGCGAAAGCTTATCCGAACCTTAAATATTGGGGCCTTGAATGTTGTAGTTCAAGTGAGGAAAAGAGGGAGGAGATCGGAGACCTATTTAGAAGTAGGTCTCTCGATGTCTTGGCATTAAGTGAGACAAAGCTAAAGGGGGTAGGCAAAGTTAGCTTTGGAAGTGGGAAGAGCAGAAAGTCTGGAGTAAGTGAAAGTAGTAGGGCGAAAGAAGTGTGGTACTGATAGCAAGAGAGGATCTGAAAGGTTGTGTAAGAGAGTGGCGTGAGGTTCCGTCAAGACTGATGTGGGTACGAATGAGGATTGGTTCTGAGAAATGGGTGTTCTTTAGTGCGTATGGTCCAGGGAAAGAGAGGAGTGAAGAGGAAATTGAGACGTTTTGGAATGGATTAAGAGTGCGTGTGCAAGGTTTTGATTATAATGAAAATGTTGTTGTGTTGGGTGATTTGAATGCTAGAGTGGGAGAGGTGCCAGTAGAAGGTGTGATTGGTAAGTATGGAGTGAGTGGAAACAATGAAAGTGGTTAAAGGTTAGTGGAGTTTGGTTTGGAATGCGAGTTGGTAGTAGGGAACACCTTCTTTAACAAGAGAGGTGTTCATAAGTATACCTGGTGTAGATATGAAAGAGGAACGTCTGTGGAGAGAGCATTAATAGATTATGTGTTGGTGAGTAAGAGGATACTTGATAAGCTGTTGGATGTGAATGTGTTGAAAGGTGTAGCTAGTGGTATGTCTGATCATTTGTTGGTGGAAGCAAGATTGAGAGTGGGGTATGGCTAGAGGAAAAATGGAAGGAAGTGTGATAGAGTAAGAATCATGGTTGAAAAGCTGGGTGATGTAGGAGTAAGAAGAGAACATCAGAGTTTGCTAGAGTCTAAATGGAATGAAGTGAAAGGAGAAGAAAGGAATAAAGTGGAAGATGAGTGGGAAATGTTCAAGGAAACCGTAATTGGTAGTGTGACAGAAGTGTGTGGTAAGAGAAGAGTAAAAGGAAAGGGTATTAGAAAAAATAGCGAATGATGGAATGAAGAGGTGAAATAGGTGGTATGCGAGAAGCGACTGTCATTTGAAAGGTGGCTGCAAGATAAAAGTGCTGAAAGTTATAGTATATTCCAGGAAAAAAGAAAGGAGGTTAAAAGGGTTGTGAAAGAAGCGAAGAGAATGGCGAAAGAAAGGTGGAGTGAAAGATTAGTGAGAGGTTTTGAAAGAAATAAAAAGATGTTCTGGAAGGAAATAAAGAGAGAAAGGAGAGCTGAATCAGGTATGGAAACGTGTGTGAAAGATGCAAATGGAGAGGTACTGGTTGAAGATGAGGATGTATGGAAAAGATGGAATGAGTATTTTGAATACTTGCTGAATGTAACGGATAACACATGTGCTGAAATTATGTTTGTGGCAGCCGAAAGGAGGCAGATGGGTGGTGTGAATGTAATGGATGAAAACATTAATGCTAGTGAAGTTGAAAATGTGGTAAAGAGTTTGAAAGCAGGAAAGGCTGCGGGTATGGATGAGATACAGGGTGAATGTTTAATGCATGGTGGAAAAGTCATTACTGAATGGGTGACTGTGTGTTTTATAGCAAGACGTGTGCCAGAGGCTTGGAAGTGTGCAGCGGTTGTGCCCTCCTTCTGCTGCTGTAGTCTGGCAGGCTAGGTTTCTTCTGGACCTGGAGGCCAAGGTGTATGTTAGTAAGCGTTTGTCTTGCTGTCTGGTCCGGCTACCCCCAGCTAGAAAAGGGGCCTTGCGTAAAAAAAAAAAAAATTACTTTTTGAATGCGACAAATAAGCCCAGCCTTATTTAGTCTATGTCCGAACGTCGTCTGCGAATCACTTGGTTGAATCATTCTCAAAAGTGACTTGATTCATTCTGCTGAAGTCACTTGTCGAAGTTGGCTAAATTTTATATGCAAACAACCTGAGAGAATATTTTGATAGCTAACATTACTAATTTATCTTTTATGGAGAATTTCTATAACATATATTTCTTTATTTAATTATAAAATATATGGTTATGAAGCGTATATATTCCATTTTTATTTTCAGTTATCTGCACTTATTTCTATTCTATCGGGAAGTGTTATCAGAAAAAAGAGGAATGGGAGGCGCCAAGTTTAAGATAGGGACAATAGTTTGGAAGAGAGCCACGCCCCCGTGAGAGTCTAGCAGTAGTAAATATGTTTTGTCGTCGTTGAGTTTCAGAAATTGTCCGAAAGCCATTCAGTGCGGATGTTATTAGCCTATCTAGGTTTCTCTTAAGTTACAGGAGAATTAACATTAATTTCTTTGTAAACCTTAACTCTTGCTAAGAGTTTCAAGTGTCACTTCCATTCGCAGTCCAAGATTTATGGTCACACTTCGAAATTAACTTCCAGGATTTTCCAAAGGAGCGAGTTTAATTCTCGTAGCTATTTATCTATCATTGAATTTATTTGGGATTTCCTAAACGTATGTTTATATAATGATGTTATTAAAAAGTATGCAAATATGTACATGACTTGTGAATAAAAGGTTGCCTATGTTCCCCACTTCCTCTAGTCGTCTGGTAGCAGTCGCCAGATGGACGCTTAAAAAAAATCCACACTACCATCAATACCGTTGGGTCCTTTTTAAAGCCACAAAAAAGTAAGACTTATTTCTCCTCGAGTCCTCGGAAGAAAAAGATTGCCTCAAGCCTTCCCATCTAAAATAGGAAAGCTTCGTTCAGAATATCCTTTCTATGAAATTCATAATGAAGTTTACTAGTGAACTTACATTCAAAATCCAGCACGAAGAGATTCGATCTCTTACAACTTCATATGTATATCATAGATCTACATACAATCATCTCAGGAGGAACTAATTAGGTTCCTAAATGATTACAACACCTATGGAAAAATTGAAAGTATTCATCTCAAAAATAAGGCTTCCTCTTACAACCAGGATTAGCGAGGCTTCCAATAAACACCCTCCCTGGAGGAAGTTTTGTCCCATTAACCCTTCCTTATATGTATGGATTGCCATAAACTCTACTTTTTATTTCAGATATTCTTCTTTATCTTCTACATCATTTTCTTCTTATTACTATTTTCCAAAATTTACCTATATTGCGAAAAAAGGATTTAAATCTTTACATTCGATTATTATTATTGTTATCCATAACTATATTTTAAGAACGGGAATTTTTAATATTTTGAATAATAATAGATATTTTTTCTCTTAGTTTGGCTATAACCTAGGTATACCACTTACCGACATGCCATATATTCCTGGATTTCGGCAACCATGGAGTACCACCTATTTCTTTGGTTTTATTCCATGGTTATGCTTGGATAGTACGCAGTACGGGCTCCAATCCTTTTCTACAGTGACTGGCCGATTACCTTCTATGTGCCAGGCTCGCCCTAGATGTGTCACCTATCTTGCTCTTATACCAAACTCGCCAAAGGCCTAAAATTTATGCCCATAGGCTTAGCTTGCTGCTTGAGACTTCATCTAGTAAAGTTGGCAAGACTACATAGCATAGGAGCAATAGCCCCTATGGCTCCCCCAACTCGGTTGAGTCGATCAGCTAAGATGGTTGCCCGGGGTGTGGCCGCTGTACTAGACTAGCAGCTACTTGGAGCCACAAGTGAGAGTTGGGTGAATGGTGCTGCCCCGGTGCTTGAAGCCATCTCGTAGTGTGTGACTGCCCCATGCTCAAGGTATAACAGCTCCCACTAATTGAGAGTCGTGGTCATTCTCCCTAACTCTAGCCTCAGATGGAAGTATTTCTATAATCAAGTCAATTTCTTTCTGCCTTTATGGACGAACGTCAGATTTTCCGGGCTAATCTTCGCATTTCCCTATCTTGAGTTTTCTGGCGGAGCTATGAGATGTTTTCTAAAATTTTGCATTTTTCTCTCTGAGTTCATCGTTCCTTCTATTGTGTGAAGATCTATGCTAGTCTAAGTATATTTTAAGTTTTATCAAAGTTCTTTCTAAGAGTTCCTTTAGAGTGAAGTTCAGAAAAATAAATATGATTGTAGAAGGATGCCCCCTTTCCCCCCTTCTTTGCAATTCTTAGCACGTTGCTGGAAGCCACGTGGTTAGCCAGACCCCACGCGGCCGAGGGTCACATGGAGAAGCTAGCCCAGATGCCCCCCCGCCCCATCGTACGATTCAAGTAAAATGTGAAGAACATCCCCTACACGCTGTCGTAAATATCAGCAGTTTTCCCCCGCGGAGATAGAAAAAAAGGGGTAAAAGAACTGTTTATCGCCGACAGTTTGGTGCCTCAGCTACCCCCTGGGAATTCTCCAAAGTGGAGGTTATTCCCCATCTCCCGCATGAAGAGACTTTCCATATTTAAATACCTTAGAACAATAGTAGTAAGAACAAGGCTCGCTCCCAAGAAGACATCCCTCGTCCCAAGTCAGTGTTTTTGTGTGTACCCAACAGAATGATGGACACTCTCTCCCCGGTAAGGCATCCACGGTCAAACGGAAGCCTCTTCTCCGCGGTCTTCTGAAGCAGCTGCGCCTGATTACTCATTCGAGTCCTCGAAGCACCCAGCCCCGTCGAAGTTACCCTGAGGTAGACATAATTATCCCGAGAATCACCAAGGATTCCAGCTCCCCCCTCGAGCCCCAGCTAAGGTTAGAACATACGCCTTCATACCAATAATAGATATAATATAGTCGGCTATAGCATTCAGTCATTGGACGGTTCGCTTTAATAGCCTGAGCTCTCCCTCTTCATACCAATAATAGATATTATATTATATAGTCGGCTTTAGCATTCAGTCATTGGACGGTTCGCTTAAATAGCCTGAGCTCTCACTCTTCATACCAATAATAGATATTATATTATATAGTCGGCTTTAGCGTTCAGTCATTGGACGGTTCGCTTAAATAGCCTGAGCTCTCCCTCTTCATACCAATAATAGATATAATATAGTCGGCTATAGCATTCAGTCACTGAACGGTTCGCTTTAATAGCCTGAGCTCTCACTCTTCATACCAATAATAGATATTATAGAGTAGGCTATAGCATTCAGTCATTGGACGGTTCGCTTTAATAGCCTGAACTCTCCCTCTTCATACCAATAATATATATTATATTATATAGTCGGCTATAGCGTTCAGTCATTGGACGGTTCGCCTTAATAGCCTGAGCTCTCCCTCTTCATACCAATAATAGCTATCATATTATATAGTCGGCTATAGCATTCAGTCATTGGACGGTTCGCTTTAATAGCCTGAGCTCTCCCTCTTAATACCAATAATATATATTATATTATATAGTCGGCTATAGCATTCAGTCATTGGACGGTTCGCCTTAATAGCCTGAGCTCTCCCTCTTCATACCAATAATAGCTATCATATTATATAGTCGGCTATAGCGTTCAGTCATTGGGGGGTTCGCTTTAATAGCCTCAGCTCTCCCCTTCATACCAATAATAGCTATTATATTATATAATCGGCTATAGCATTCAGTCATTGGACGGTTCGCTTTAATAGCCTGAGCTCTCCCTTTCATACCAATAATAGATATAATATAGTCGGCTATAGCATTCAGTCATGAATGGTTCGCTTTAATAGCCTGAGCTCTCCCTCTTCATACCAATAATAGCTATTATATTATATAGTCAGCTATAGCATTCAGTCATTGGACGGTTCGCTTTAATAGCCTGAGCACTCCCTCTTCATACCAATAATAGATATAATATAGTCGGCTATAGCATTCAGTCACTGAACGGTTCGCTTTAATAGCCTGAGCACTCCCTCTTCATACCAATAATAGATATAATATAGTCGGCTATAGCATTTAGTTCTTGAACGGTTCGCTTTAATAGCCTGAGCTCTCACTCTTCATACCAATAATAGATATTATAGAGTAGGCTATAGCATTCAGTCATTGGACGGTTCGCTTTACTAGCCTGAGCTCTCCCTCTCCATACCAATAATAGATATTATATTATATAGTCGGCTATAGCGTTCAGTCATTGGACGGTTCGCTTTAATAGCCTGAGCTCTCCCTCTTCATACCAATAATAGATATAATATAGTCGGCTATAGCATTCAGTCATTGGACGGTTCGCTTTAATAGCCTGAGCACTCCCTCTCCATACCAATAATATATATTATATTATATAGTCGGCTTTAGCGTTCAGTCATTGGACGGTTCGCTTAAATAGCCTGAGCTCTCCCTCTTCATACCAATAATAGATATAATATAGTCGGCTATAGCATTCAGTCACTGAACGGTTCGCTTTAATAGCCTGAGCTCTCACTCTTCATACCAATAATAGATATTATAGAGTAGGCTATAGCATTCAGTCATTGGACGGTTCGCTTTAATAGCCTGAGCTCTCCCTCTTCATACCAATAATATATATTATATTATATAGTCGGCTATAGCGTTCAGTCATTGGACGGTTCGCCTTAATAGCCTGAGCTCTCCCTCTTCATACCAATAATAGATATTATATTATATAGTCGGCTTTAGCATTCAGTCATTGGACGGTTCGCTTTACTAGCCTGAGCTCTCACTCTTCATACCAATAATAGATATTATATTATATAGTCGGCTTTAGCGTTCAGTCATTGGACGGTTCGCTTAAATAGCCTGAGCTCTCCCTCTTCATACCAATAATAGATATAATATAGTCGGCTATAGCATTCAGTCACTGAACGGTTCGCTTTAATAGCCTGAGCTCTCACTCTTCATACCAATAATAGATATTATAGAGTAGGCTATAGCATTCAGTCATTGGACGGTTCGCTTTAATAGCCTGAGCTCTCCCTCTTCATACCAATAATATATATTATATTATATAGTCGGCTATAGCGTTCAGTCATTGGACGGTTCGCCTTAATAGCCTGAGCTCTCCCTCTTCATACCAATAATAGCTATCATATTATATAGTCGGCTATAGCATTCAGTCATTGGACGGTTCGCTTTAATAGCCTGAGCTCTCCCTCTTAATACCAATAATATATATTATATTATATAGTCGGCTATAGCATTCAGTCATTGGACGGTTCGCCTTAATAGCCTGAGCTCTCCCTCTTCATACCAATAATAGCTATCATATTATATAGTCGGCTATAGCATTCAGTCATTAGACGGTTCGCTTTAATAGCCTCAGGCTCTCCCCTTCATACCAATAATAGCTATTATATTATATAATCGGCTATAGCATTCAGTCATTGGACATTCGCTTTAATAGCCTGAGCTCTTCCTCTTCATACCAATAATAGATATAATATAGTCGGCTATAGCATTCAGTCATGAACGGTTCGCTTTAATAGCCTGAGCTCTCCCTCTTCATACCAATAATAGCTATTATATTATATAGTCGGCTATAGCATTCAGTCATTGGACGGTTCGCTTTAATAGCCTGAGCTCTCCCTCTTCATACCAATAATAGATATAATATAGTCGGCTATAGCATTCAGTCACTGAACGGTTCGCTTTAATAGCCTGAGCACTCCCTCTTCATACTAATAATAGATATAATATAGTCGGCTATAGCATTTAGTCACTGAACGGTTCGCTTTAATAGCCTGAGCTCTCACTCTTGATACCAATAATAAGTATTATAGAGTAGGCTATAGCATTCAGTCATTGGACGGTTCGCTTTACTAGCCTGAGCTCTCCCTCTCCATACCAATAATAGATATTATATTATATAGTCGGCTATAGCGTTCAGTCATTGGACGGTTCGCTTTAATAGCCTGAGCTCTCCCTATTCATACCAATAATAGATATAATATAGTCGGCTATAGCATTCAGTCATTGGACGGTTCGCTTTAATAGCCTGAGCACTCCCTCTTTATACCAATAATAGATATAATATAGTCGGCTATAGCATTTAGTCACTGAACGGTTCGCTTTAATAGCCTGAGCTCTCACTCTTCATACCAATAATAGATATTATAGAGTAGGCTATAGCATTCAGTCATTGGACGGTTCGCTTTAATAGCCTGAGCTCTCCCTCTCCATACCAATAATATATATTATATTATATAGTCGGCTATAGCGTTCAGTCATTGGACGGTTCGCCTTAATAGCCTGAGCTCTCCCTCTTCATACCAATAATAGCTATCATTATATAGTCGGCTATAGCATTCAGTCATTGGACGGTTCGCTTTAATAGCCTGAGCTCTCCCTCTTAATACCAATAATATATATTATATTATATAGTCGGCTATAGCATTCAGTCATTGGACGGTTCGCTTTAATAGCCTGAGCTCTCCCTCTTCATACTAATAATAGATATTATATTATATAGTCAACTATGGCGTTCAGTCATTGGACGGTTCGCTTTAATAGCCTGAGCTCTACCTCTTTATACCAATAATAGCTATTATATTATATAGTTGGCTATAGCATTCAGTCATGGGGTGGTTTGCTTTAATAGCCTGAGCTCTCCCTCTTCATACCAATAATAGATATAATATAGTCGGCTATAGCATTCAGTCACTGAACGGTTCGCTTTAATAGCCTGAGCACTCCCTCTTTATACCAATAATAGATATAATATAGTCGGCTATAGCATTCAGTCACTGAACGGTTCGCTTTAATAGCCTGAGCTCTCACTCTTCATACCAATAATAGATATTATAGAGTAGGCTATAGCATTCAGTCATTGGACGGTTCGCTTTAATAGCCTGAGCTCTCCCTCTTCATACCAATAATATATATTATATTATATAGTCGGCTATAGCGTTCAGTCATTGGACGGTTCGCCTTAATAGCCTGAGCTCTCCCTCTTCATACCAATAATAGCTATCATATTATATAGTCGGCTATAGCATTCAGTCATTGGACGGTTCGCTTTAATAGCCTGAGCTCTCCCTCTTAATACCAATAATATATATTATATTATATAGTCGGCTATAGCATTCAGTCATTGGACGGTTCGCTTAAATAGCCTGAGCTCTCACTCTTCATACCAATAATAGATATTATATTATATAGTCGGCTTTAGCCTTCAGTCATTGGACGGTTCGCTTAAATAGCCTGAGCTCTCCCTCTTCATACCAATAATAGATATAATATAGTCGGCTATAGCATTCAGTCACTGTACGGTTCGCTTTAATAGCCTGAGCTCTCACTCTTCATACCAATAATAGATATTATAAAGTAGGCTATAGCATTCAGTCATTGGACGGTTCGCTTTAATAGCCTGAGCTCTCCCTCTTCATACCAATAATATATATTATATTATATAGTCGGCTATAGCGTTCAGTCATTGGACGGTTCGCCTTAATAGCCTGAGCTCTCCCTCTTCATACCAATAATAGCCATCATATTATATAGTCGGCTATAGCATTCAGTCATTGGACGGTTCGCTTTAATAGCCTCAGCTCTCCCTCTTCATACTAATAATAGATATTATATTATATAGTCGGCTATAGCGTTCAGTCATTAGACGGTTCGCTTTAATAGCCTCAGCTCTCCCCTTCATACCAATAATAGCTATTATATTATATAATCGGCTATAGCATTTAGTCATTGGACGGTCCGCTTTAATAGCCTGAGCTCTCCCTCTTCATCCCAATAATAGATATAATATAGTCGGCTATAGCATTCAGTCACTGAACGGTTCGCTTTAATAGCCTGAGCTCTCACTCTTCATACCAATAATAGATATTATAGAGTAGGCTATAGCATTCAGTCACCGAACGGTTCGCTTTAATAGCCTGAGCTCTCACTCTTCATACCAATAATAGATATTATAGAGTAGGCTATAGCATTCAGTCATTAGACGGTTCGCTTTAATAGCCTGAGCTCTCCCTCTTCATACCAATAATAGCTATTATATTATATAATCGGCTATAGCATTCAGTCATTGGACGGTCCGCTTTAATAGCCTGAGCTCTCCCTCTTCATACCAATAATAGCTATCATATTATATAGTCGGCTATAGCATTCAGTCACCGAACGGTTCGCTTTAATAGCCTGAGCTCTCACTCTTCATACCAATAATAGATATTATATAATAGGCTATAGCATTCAGTCATTGGACGGTTCGCTTTAATAGCCTGAGCTCTCCCTATTCATACCAATAATAGATATTATATTATATAGTGGGCTATAGCGTTCAGTCATTGGACAGTTCGCTTTAATAGCCTGAGCTCTCCCTTTTCATACCAATAATAGATATTATATTATATAGTCAGCTATAGCGTTCAGTCATTGGACGGTTCTCTTTAATAGCCTGAGCTCTACCTCTTTATACCAATAATAGCTATTATATTATATAGTTGGCTATAGCATTCAGTCATGGGACGGTTTGCTTTAATAGCCTGAGCTCTCCCTCTTCTTACCAATAGTAGATATCATATTATATAGTCGGCTATAGCGTTCAGTCATTGGGGGGTTTGCTTTAATAGCCTGAGCTCTCCCTCTTGATACTAATAATAGATATTATATTATATAGTCGGCTATAGCGTTCTGCCATTGGACGGTTCGCTTGAATAGCCTGAGCTCTCCCTCTTCATACTAATAATATATATTATATTATATAGTCTGCTATAGCGTTCTGTCCTTGGACGGTTTGCTTTAATAGCCTGAGCTCTCCCTCTTCATACTAATAATAGATATTATATTATATAGTCGGCTATAGCGTTCTGCCATTTGACGGTTCGCTTGAATAGCCTGAGCTCTCCCTCTTCATACTAATAATATATATTATATTATATAGTCTGCTATAGCGTTCTGTCCTTGGACGGTTCGCTTTAATAGCCTGAGCTCTCCCTCTTCATACTAATAATAGATATTATATTATATAGTGGGCTATAGCGTTCTGCCATTGGACGGTTCGCTTGAATAGCCTGAGCTCTCCCTCTCTATACTAATAATATATATTATATTATATAGTCTGCTATAGCGTTCTGTCCTTGGACGGTTCCCTTTAATAGCCTGAGCTCTCCCTCTTCATACTAATAATAGATATTATATTATATAGTCTGCTATAGCGTTCTGTCCTTGGACGGTTCGCTTTAATAGCCTGAGCTCTCCCTCTTCATACTAATAATAGATATTATATTATATAGTCGGCTATAGCGTTCTGCCATTGGACGGTTCGCTTTAATAGCCTGAGCTCTCCCTCTTCATACCAATAATATATATTATATTATATAGTCGGCTATAGCGTTCAGTCATTGGACGGTTCGCCTTAATAGCCTGAGCTCTCCCTCTTCATACCAATAATAGCTATCATATTATATAGTCGGCTATAGCATTCAGTCATTGGACGGTTCGCTTTAATAGCCTGAGCTCTCCCTCTTCATACTAATAATAGATATTATATTATATAGTCGGCTATAGCGTTCAGTCATTAGACGGTTCGCTTTAATAGCCTCAGCTCTCCCCTTCATACCAATAATAGCTATTATATTATATAATCGGCTATAGCATTTAGTCATTGGACGGTCCGCTTTAATAGCCTGAGCTCTCCCTCTTCAAAACTAATAATATATATTATATTATATAGTCTGCTATAGCGTTCTGTCCTTGGACGTTTCGCTTTAATAGCCTGAGCTCTCCCTCTTCATACTAATAATAGATATTATATTATATAGTCGGCTATAGCGTTCTGCCATTGGACGGTTCGCTTGAATAGCCTGAGCTCTCCCTCTTCATACTAATAATAGATATTATATTATATAGTCGGCTATAGCGTTCTGCCATTGGACGGTTCGCTTGAATAGCCTGAGCTCTCCCTCTTCATACTACTAATATATATTATATTATATAGTCTGCTATAGCGTTCTGTCCTTGGACGGTTCGCTTTAATAGCCTGAGCTCTCCCTCTTCATACTAATAATAGATATTATATTATATAGTCGGCTAAAGCGTTCTGCCATTGGACGGTTCGCTTGAATAGCCTGAGCTCTCCCTCTTCATACTAATAATAGATATTATATTATATAGTCGGCTATAGCGTTCTGTCCTTGGACGGTTCGCTTGAATAGCCTGAGCTCTCCCTCTTCATACTAATAATATATATTATATTATATAGTCTGCTATAGCGTTCTGTCCTTGGACGGTTCGCTTTAATAGCCTGAGCTCTCCCTCTTCAAAACTAATAATATATATTATATTATATAGTCTGCTATAGCGTTCTGTCCTTGGACGTTTCGCTTTAATAGCCTGAGCTCTCCCTCTTCATACTAATAATAGATATTATATTATATAGTCGGCTATAGCGTTCTGCCATTGGACGGTTCGCTTGAATAGCCTGAGCTCTCCCTCTTCATACTAATAATAGATATTATATTATATAGTCGGCTATAGCGTTCTGCCATTGGACGGTTCGCTTGAATAGCCTGAGCTCTCCCTCTTCATACTAATAATATATATTATATTATATAGTCTGCTATAGCGTTCTGTCCTTGGACGGTTCGCTTTAATAGCCTGAGCTCTCCCTTTTCATACTAATAATAGATATTATATTATATAGTCGGCTATAGCGTTCTGCCATTGGACGGTTCGCTTGAATAGCCTGAGCTCTCCCTCTTCATACTAATAATAGATATTATATTATATAGTCAGCTATAGCGTTCTGCCATTGGACGGTTCGCTTGAATAGCCTGAGCTCTCCCTCTTCATACTAATAATATATATTATATTATATAGTCTGCTATAGCGTTCTGTCCTTGGACGGTTCCCTTTAATAGCCTGAGCTCTCCCTCTTCATACTAATAATAGATATTATATTATATAGTCGGCTATAGCGTTCTGCCATTGGACGGTTCGCTTGAATAGCCTGAGCTCTCCCTCTTCATACTAATAATATATATTATATTATATATTCGGCTATAGCGTTCTGTCATTGGACGGTTCGCTTTAATAGCCTGAGCTATCCCTCTTCATACTAATAATATATATTATATTATATAGTCTGCTATAGCGTTCTGTCCTTGGACGGTTTCCTTTAATAGCCTGACCTCTCCCTCTTCATACTAATAATAGATATTATATTATATAGTCGGCTATAGCGTTCTGCCATTGGACGGTTCGCTTGAATAGCCTGAGCTCTCCCTCTTCATACTAATAATAGATATTATATTATATAGTCGGCTATAGCGTTCTGTCCTTGGACGGTTCCCTTTAATAGCCTGAGCTCTCCCTCTTCATACTAATAATATATATTATATTATATAGTCTGCTATAGAGTTCTGTCCTTGGATGGTTCCCTTTAATAG
The DNA here is from genome assembly GCA_963969495.1 of Ceratothoa steindachneri. Taxonomy (NCBI): domain Eukaryota; kingdom Metazoa; phylum Arthropoda; class Malacostraca; order Isopoda; family Cymothoidae; genus Ceratothoa; species Ceratothoa steindachneri. The sequence continues at coordinate 4,855,162 of OZ018324.1, forward strand.
CCTGAGCTCTCCCTCTTCATACTAATAATAGATATTATATTATATAGTCGGCTATAGCGTTCAGTCATTGGATGGTTCGCTTGAATAGCCTGAGCTCTCCCTCTTCATACTAATAATAGATATTATATTATATAGTCGGCTATAGCGTTCTGCCATTGGACGGTTCGCTTGAATAGCCTGAGCTCTCCCTCTTCATACTAATAATAGATATTATATTATATAGTCGGCTATAGCGTTCTGTCATTGGACGGTTCGCTTTAATAGCCTGAGCTCTCCCTCTCATACTAATAATATATATTATATTCATTAAGGAATATAAAGTATTGTCATTTGTATTTTTAGTGTTTTAAAGATTAAATTTTATAACAAAAAAACAGACTATTTAGGGAATCTTGTCTCATTATTTCAATACTGATAATGTAATCTACTTTTGAATCTAACCCATTCATTTAATAAAATCTCCCCTCAAAAGAGCGCCCTTTCCTCCTAAATATAGAATTGTATAAAAAAGTTATAGCGTTAAAACGAACTTTGATTGCAGGCAAGAAAAAGTAATAATTATTAGGTTACTTTTAAAAATTAAACTTCAATCACGCAACTATGAAATAAATGCGGTTAAAAGAGCAATGCTTTGTCATGTGTCACGACTCATAGATGATCCTCATCATAACATAACATAATTGCACGGATGACACATGCTACAAGGGCCTATCAAAAATCATCTGAATCTGTCAAAACCCACCCACAAAATGCACCCATAGGATTGTGTCAGATCATGCATCTACAATATACAATTCAAACAACCATACACAGGAATCTGTCAAAAACAAAAAGCATCATCATCAAGACTTGTCATAATCCAAATCAATCATAATATACAATAATAAAAAACTGCATCTACAAGAATGAGTCCAGAATTTCCCGAAAAGTTAACCCTCCCTCCCCATAAAATCATCTAATCTGCGTTTGAAAACATTCAAGTTTGGACACTACTGTCTCAGATTGCAAACTATTCCAGTAATCTACCACTCTATTGGTGAAAAAATATTTTCTAACATCCAACCTGCACTTCTGTTTTTTTAATTTTTAAGTGGTGACCCCTAGTCCTAACTCTTATTACTATCTTCCAACTCAAATAACTTGCTAAAATACAACTTATCTATCCCAGAAGTGATTTTATAAAGCTCAATCATACCTCCCCTCACACATCTTCTCTCAAAGGAAAAGATATTTAGTAATCCTCGACATACTTTGCCAACTCGAGCGTTATTCTCACTTGAACATTAATTACGCTATAGGTCACTAACCCATTCTTAAAAGCAGGTTTTAATATTTAATTACACTTCACAGGGCCTTTATTAATCTATTTAAAAAGAATTTACATTTAATTTGAAATAAAAAAGGTCCCTCCATAAAGGTCTTAAGTAATACAAAATACGTAGAACAAATGGCAACCGATGATTGTATTAGTTTAAATTTATCAATTGCTAAAATTAGCTTCTCTGCCACGGCTCCACGAAGCGACTGATTCACCCTTTCGCGGGAGACGGGGACATCTCTCTATCTCCCCCGAAGCCCAAGGTTCGATAATACAATAATCAATATAAAGCAAAAATTGTTTTGCACAATATTAACTTATTTTTAAATTTTAAACAGAACTCCCGAATTTATAAATTGACTTTACTTGAGCAGCTCATAATATATACCGTGAGGTCATTAATTTTCGTAAAATTTCATATATTCTATACCAGGCAATGGCTTCGCTACTAAGATTAAAAAGGAATTCGTAAACTAAATTTTCCCCCTTTCAAAATATCACGTTGCTAAAATATGGTTATAGAAGAACTACAGAACTACAGAATCTAGGACCAGCAAAGACCCTAAGGTCCGCTCGAGGCTAGTCCGCTACACTAAATCAAAAACTACGATACACCCTTATCTACGAGTGTATCTCTAACATGCTATTTTTTTTTTTTTTTTAATACTATCTACTGTACACACTTATCTACATGTGTACATTATCGTGCAATTTTAACTAATCAAACTAGGGGTCGGGGGAGATAGAAAGTTTTTCTTCTCATCTTCCGCAGCCACTCGACTGCTAGTGGTGAAAAACTAATTTAGGGATAGAGACTACTTATAGGATAGGCGGAAAAGAAATGGGACATCTAAGCTACACATGCAGAGAATCGCCGGCATCATTTTTAGTCATCATAATTTCATATCCTTAAACCTCCGCTCCAAACTCTCTCTCTCTGCAAGGACGTCCAAATTCACAGTGCTCAACTACGTTATATTTAAACTATTCAAATGCACGTCGAGACGATTTTTGAACATATTAACCGAAGTGCTATCTACTACGTGGGTGGGCAGCCGATTCCAATTTTGAGTAACTTTAAATGTAAAATAGTTTTGGGCTATACTAGTGTTAAAACGCTTGTTCACTAATTTTAACCCGTGCTGACGAGTATTTCCCCTATGATCCAGTTCGAACAGATTGCGAAAGTCCACGTTTGAGAAACCCTTTAGTATTTTAAATACTTCTATTAGCTGGCCACGTAATCTTCTGCTTTCTAGCGATGGCAAATCTAAAGCCCTGAGCCTTTCCTCGTATGATCTATTCCTCAGCTCTGGAATTAATTTCGTAGCCCTACGCTGCACTCTTTCTAATTGCGCAATATCTTTCATTAAATATGGAGCCCAAAATTGAACAGCGTATTCGAGAAGTGGCCGCACAAGGGATTTATATAAAGGTAAAATTACATCCTTAGATTTGAAGATGAAATTGCGCGCGATATAACCCAAAACGCGATTTGCTTTTTTACACGCATCCGCGCATTGCTTCGAGAATTTAAAATCGTCTGAGACTAATACTCCCAAGTCTTTTTCTAATTTAACCGCGTCGAGGACTTGGCCTTTCATGGTATAATCTACTCTTAAATTATGGCAACCCAAGTGCATTACCTTGCATTTGCTTAAATTAAATTCCATTTGCCACTTGTCCGCCCAATTGGCAATCGAGTTTAGGTCCCCCTGCAATTTATCGACATCCGATCTTACATAGGCACGATTACCCAGCTTCGTGTCGTCCGCAAATTTCGAAATCCGACTAAGTATGCCTTTATCTAAATCGTTAATATAAATTAAAAACAATAAAGGGCCTAAAACAGAGCCCTGCGGTACCCCACTACTAACGCTGGCCCAATCTGAACATTCCCCATTTATTACTACCCGCTGCGAGCGATCTTTCAGCCAATTTCTAATCCAGTTTAAAATCTTACCAGTCACCCCAATCGCTTTAACTTTCATTAATAACCTTTGGTGGGGGACGGTGTCGAACGCCTTTTTAAAGTCTAAATATATTACGTCTACAGCTTTGCTTTCATCGTACACGCAAATCATTTTGTGGAAGAATTCGAGCAAGTTAGTCAAGCACGATCTCGCACGCCTAAATCCATGCTGGGTATCGTTAATCCGCTTATTTGCCTCGAGGTGGCTCACTATTCTATCTTTAATTACAGATTCTAAAAGCTTCCCAACTACCGAAGTTAGACTAATAGGCCGAAAATTCGTTGCTTCAAATCTATTCCCCTTCTTAAATATAGGTGTAACGTTTGCTCGCTTGAAATCCAACGGAACTACGCCATCCTCTAATGAGCGATTGAAAATTTCACGCAATGGCTTAACGAGTTCATTTTGAAGCTCCTTTAAATGAATTGGATATACCCCATCGGGGCCCGGAGATTTCGACTTTTTCATTAGCTTAATAAATTTAAGAATTTCCTCGTCCTTTATACTTACATCGGATATGCATTTATCAGCACTACGAACTTCCCCAATTAACGATTCCAATTCGGAAGAATCTTCCACAGTAAACACGCTCGTAAAATGCTCATTTAAAATTTTAGACATTTCTGTCGGAAGTTCAGTCAAACGACCATCCTTATCTTTGATCGGCCCTATCGATCCTTTTACGGGTTTCCTATTATTTACGTACCCATAAAACCGTTTCGGTTCATTCTTTGAATCCTTAGCGAGGTTTATTTCATACTTCCTCTTCGCATCTCTGACCGCACGTTTAACTTCCCTACGAGAATCTATGTAATTTTGCCGACTTATAACTGACCCATTGTTTTTATGAATTTTAAATTTTCTATTTCGGTCCCGGATTAAGCGTAGTATTAACGGACTAAGCCACGGAGCTCTCACCGACTTCCCGCTCTTACGCACATACTTAACCAAATCAGAATTCACACGAAGCAGCGTACATCGAAGTTCTGCGTACATCTCTCCTACCGACCTGTTCTCGAATCGTATTCCCCAGTCTATATCCTTAATCCTTTCGCGAAAAATATCGAAATCACAGCTACCAAAACGAGGGATGAGCTGCGAGCTCATTCTAACTTCTACGCAGGTGTTTAGATCGAATCTAATCGCATTATGGTCGCTGGAAGCTAAATGTTCACCCACACGTACGTTTTCTAACAATGACTCATCGGTTGCCATGATTAAATCAAGAATATTGCTATCACGAGTAGGCTCTTCCACTTTTTGTACGAGAAAATTCTCCAACATAAAGTTTAATAGCCTCTCACCCGGTTTATCAGAAGTAAGGTTGCTAAAGTTAACATTAGGTAAATTAAAATCGCCGCAGACTAATGTGGTCCCTTTTCTAATCCAAGACGTAAGCGTATCGAAGAGTGCAGCATCTTCTCTTTCCAATTGGCAAGGCGGACGATATAGCACGACTAAGTTAATTTTATTTATAGCATCTAAACTTAGCTGGACTAATAAAGCATCACTTCGCATATCATCCTTAGACGAGTCCATCGTTATGGCGTTTAGATCCTCTTTTATATACATTAATACGCCCCCTCCTCTACCGGTTTGTCTATTTCTGTAATGAATTTTGTACCCCGCTATATCGAACTCGCAAACACTGATCCCCGTATGAGTGTCTAACCATGTTTCACTTAGGAATACGAGGTCGAAATTACCCTCTAGAATAACGGCTTTTATTTCGGCAATTTTATTTTTTAAGCTACGAACATTCGCATATATGCATCTCAGTTTGCGCTTTACGTTAACTCTTCTATAACACTCAGATCCGTTCCGTTTCCCTGCACCCCGTCGATAGTGCCCTCTTCACGCGTGGGCCGGCCCGGCGCATCGGCATCACGTGGCCGCGCAACTCTCCTACCTAAAATGCTACGTACGGACTCGTCTAAGATCCTACCCAGCCGACTATTACCCACATCGCTTAGGTGAATTCCGTCCTTTTGGAAAAGTGACGGATGGTCCTGGAATGAATCCCATAAGTTAAAAAAGCTAACACCAGTTTCTCGACACAACCGCTTAAGACATTCGTTAGTATAGATCGCTCTAGATTGGAGGCGCAACGTGGATTTAAGTCGGGGGAGAACACCAATAATTTCCACGTTGGTTGCTTTGGATTTCGCCGTATCTATCATGGTTCTGGCACGATAAACTATATCTTCCGGGGTGCTGTCATACCTATGGACGTCGTTGCCCCCTACCATCGTGATGATCGTTCGTTCACCACGCGTATCTTCCAATTTCTCGATCTCGGCGGCCACGTTGTTAATGCGGCCACCGGGATAGCAAAAGCGCTTACGCTTAGAAGGGTTACGCACAGCAAACTCCTGATCCTGCCTTCTAATTAAGGAGTCCCCCATTAAAACGGTTTCCTCTTCCCCCTCGAAAGGAGTTAGCAACGCGAAAGGGTTCGAACAGGGTAAAACGAAGTTCTGATCCCTCGTTGGTCTAGCCCCATTTCTAACACTTCGAAATTGCGATTCCTGAGGCCTAAACGAGTTTAAAATTCGTTGTTGCTCGTCAACAACTACCTGATGATTCGAATTTGCAGGCCGCCTATCTCTATTACTATTTTCCCTCCCGCGCATGTCGTGAATAGCAGAATCTAGTTTGGAATTTAAGTCATCGACTTTACGGTTAGTCGAGATCACATCCCTTGCAACGGTATTTAATTCAAGTTTGATCTCGCTGATCGCACTTGACAACTTGCGTTCAAACGCTTCGTTCAATATACAAAAGCGACATATTCTAATTTGCTCAAGGTTCGAGGGAACGTAAATTTCCTTATTAAATGAAGCAGCGCACCTTGAGCATTCGATCTTAATAACGGGCATTGTCGGTTTTTTTTTTTTTTTTAATTCGCACTAATTTAGAAAACAAGCTGCACAAGCTAATAATATACTGTATACGGTTATTGAAAAATCGAACTTTATAATACGGCGACTAATATTGAATAGGCGATATATATAAAAGTATTCAGTAGCAGAGGCACGATAAATTCTGAGCACAGTGAAATTGAAAATTCTGAGCACAGTGAAGAAGAAGAAGAAGAAGAAGAAGAAGAAGAAGAAGAAGAAGAAGAAGAAGAAGAAGAAGAAGAAGAAGAACTACAGAATCCAGGACCAGCAAAGACCCTAAGGTCCGCTCGCGGCTAGTCCGCTACACTAAATCCATAACTACGATACACACTTATCTACGAGTGTATCTCTAACATGCTATATATATATATTTTTTTATTATTTTATTTTTTATATTTTTATATATAATCTACTGTACACACTTATCTACATGTGTGCATTGTCATGCATATTAACTACTTCAACCTAGGGGGGAGAGGGTGATAGAAAGTTTTTCTTCTCAACTTCCGCAGCCCTCGACTGCTAGTGGTGAAAATCTAATTTTAGGATAGTAAGACTATTTATAGGATAGGCGGAAAAGAAAATGGATATCTAAACTACACATGCAAGAGAAATCGCTGGTATCATTTTTAGTCATCATTTTTACTCGTTGTTCCTCCGCTCCAAACTCCTTTTGCAAAAGACGTTTTTATTTACTGTGCTCAGACTACGTTATATTTATACTATTTAAGTGCGCGTCGAGACGGTTTTTAAACATATTTACCGACGTACTATCTACTACGTGGGTGGGCAACCTCTTCCAAATTTGAGTAATTTTAAACGTAAAATAGTTTTTGGCTATACTAGTGTTAAATCGCTTGTTCACTAATTTTAATCCGTGTTGGCGAGTATTTACCCTATGATCCAATTCGAACAAATTCCTATAATCAACGTTTGAAAATCCTTTCAATATTTTAAATACTTCTATTAGCTGGCCACGTAATCTTCTGCCTTCGAGAGATGGCAAATCTCATGCCCTGAGTCTTTCCTCGTAGGGCCTGTTTCTCAGCTCGGGAATTAATTTTGTAGCCCTACGCTGCACTCTTTCTAATTGCGCGATATCTTTGTTTAAGTATGGAGCCCAAAATTGAACCGTATATTCGAGCAGTGGACGCACAAGTGATTTATATAACGGTAAAATTACATCTTTGGATTTGAACGTGAAATTATGCGCGATATAACCCAGCACACGATTTGCTTTTTTACATGCGTCCGCGCATTGTTTCGTGACTTTGAAGTTATCCGAGACTAAAACTCCCAGGACTTTTTCCAATTTAACCACGTCGAGGACCTGGCCTTTCATGGTATACTCTACCCTCAAATTCTGGCAACCCAAATGCATCACCTTACATTTACTTAAATTAAACTGCATTTGCCACTTATCCACCCATCTGACAATCAAGTTTAGGTCCTTTTGTAATTTTTCTACATCCGATCTTACATAGGCACGGTTGCCCAGCTTCGTGTCGTCAGCAAATTTAGAAATCGTACTAAATACGCCATTATCCAAATCGTTTATATATATTAAAAACAATAATGGGCCAAGAACCGGGCACTCCACTACTGACGTTGACCCAATCAGAACATTCACCATTTATAACTACTCGCTGCGAACGATCCTTCAGCCAATTTCTAATCCAATTTAATATCTTACCTTTCACACCGATTGCTTTAACTTTCATTAATAATCTCTCGTGCGGAACGGTGTCAAACGCCTTTTTAAAGTCTAGATAGATTACATCTACAGCTTTGCTTTCGTCGTAAACGCAAATCATTTTATGGAAGAATTCGAGCAAATTTGTCAAGCACGATCTCGCCCGCCTAAACCCATGTTGGGAATCTTTAATCAGATTATTTACCTCGAGGTGGCACACTATTCTATCTCTAATTACCGATTCTAAAAGTTTTCCAACTACCGAAGTTAGACTAATAGGACGAAAATTCGTTGCTTCATATCTATTCCCATTCTTAAATATTGGTGTAACGTTTGCACGCTTGAAGTCTAAAGGGACTACGCCATCTTCTAATGAGCAATTGAAAATTGCACGCAACGACTTCGCAAGCTCATTCTTAAGTTCCTTTAAATGAGTGGGGTAAACGCCATCGGGCCCGGGTGATTTCGACTTTTTTATCAGGTTAATATATTTAAGAATTTCCTCTTCATTAACTGTTATACCGGATATGCAAATATCACTATTATCTACTTCTTCAACTAACGATCCTAATTCGGTCGAATCTTCAACAGTAAAGACGCTTGTGAAATGTTCATTTAAAATTTTAGACATTTCCGCCGGAAATTCCGTCAAACGACCATCTTTGTCTTTAATCGGCCCTATTGAACCTTTTAAGGGTTTCCTACTGTTTACATAGCCGCAAAACCGTTTCGGTTCCTTCTTCGAATCCTTCGAGAGTTTTATTTCATATTTCCACTTCGCATCTCTAACCGCCCGTTTAACTTCTCTTCGAGAATCTATGTAATTTTGCCGACTTATAAATGACTCATTGTTCTTATGTATTTGAAATTTTCTATTTCGGTCCTAGATTAAGCTTAATATTAGTGGGCTAACCCACGGTGCTCTCATCGACTTCCCGCTCTTACGGCGCACATACTTTACTAAGTCGAAATTTACACTAATGAGTGTACGCCGAAGCTCAGTGTACATTTCTCCTACTGACCTATTCTAGAAACGCATTCCTTAGTCTACATCCTTAATCCTTTCGCGAAAAGTATCAAAATTACAGCTACCAAAACGTGGGATGAGCTGAGTACTCATTTTTACTTCTACACACGTGTTTACTACGAATCTAATCGCATTATGGTCACTCGAGGCTAAATGCTCTCCTACACAAACATTTTCTACCAATGACTCGTCAGCCGCCATGATTAAATCGAGGATATTATTATCACGAGTTGGTTCCTCCACTTTTTGAACGAGAAAATTCTCCAGAATAAAGTTTAGTAGTCTCTCCCCAGCTTTATCTGACGTTAGGTTACTATAATTAACATTTAGATGGTTAAAATCGCCGCAGACTAATATGGTCCCTTTTCTAACCCATCTTCTCTGCAGCATCTTCTCTTTCTATTTGAGATGGAGGACGATATATGACGGCTAAATTAATTTTATTTTTCGCATTACAACATAATTGGATTAATAAGGCCTCACTTCTCATATCTGCCGTAGACGAGTCGATCGTTATAGCGTTTAAGTCATCTTTTATATACACTAATACGCCCCCTCCTCTACCAGTTTGTCTATTTGTATAATGAATTTTATAACCTGGTATATCAAATTCGCAAACACTGATCCCCGAATGTGTATCTATCCAATCCAAGTCTCACTTAAGAATACGAGATCGTATTCTCCCTCTAGAATTACGGCTTTTATTTCGGCAAGTTTATTTTTTAAGCTACGAACATTTGAATATATACATTTCAATTTGCGCTTTAAGTGGACTTATATCACACGCGAATCTGTTCCGTTTCACTGCTCCCCAATACTCATTGCCCCTTCAAGCAAGGACCGGTCCGCGCATGGGCATCACGTGGCCCCGCAACTCTCCTACTTAACATGCTACGTACTGACTGGTCTAAAATAGGAAGAAGAAGAAAAAAAAGAAGAAGAAGAAGAAGAAGAAGAAGAAGAAGAAGAAGAAGAAGAAGAAGAAGAAGAAGAAGATACGAGTATATAAAAATAAATTTTCTGAACTTCACCATTATTAATTCTTTGAGTTCTAAAAAATTCACAAAATTTCGATACTTATATTTATTTCTGAACTTCACCATTTTGGTTTTTGATATTATAAAAGAATTATTAGAAATAATTTTGATAAAAAAACATAGTCATAACCAAACTAAGATAAAATTATTATTCAAATACTAACAAAAATTCCTCTTCTTAAATTATATAGTTAGTGAGGATGATAATGACGATGATGATTATAGGTATATAATATGAAAGTTATTTTTTTCAATTAAATTACGAAAATTAATGACCTTTTCCACTATATTCTTTTTTTTTATAGCTGCAGGAGTAATATTTTGGCTTTTAGCCCAAATCGAGACATATTAGGCCAAGCCAAATATTTTATCTTTCCAGGAAACAAGTGAAGCAGTCACTGAAGCAAGAAACAATCTCCATCGAACATTCCTGACGGGCCGTCGAATAACGGAATAACGTAAAACCTTAAATTCGAAGGGTGAAGACAAAGGTAATATTTAGCGGTTCCTATCATTACATATCTTGCATTAAGCACGATATGCTCAAAGTAGAAATGTATACATATGAATATTTTACTATTTATTGGGATTTACTCCTATTGTAAATGTTGACTCAGAGATTTGGCTATGTTGGTGGACTGTGTTTTTAGTATCATGTAAGAGAAGTAGCTTCGCGAGCTGGTGATCTAACGCAATGTTGAAGAGTACTTTGTGTAAGTCTTCGAATTTTATCAGAGAAGTTCTCATTACACATTTTTCGACTTGCTCTTGACTTTGAATTTGTGGCATGGAATACTGGCTTTCTTAGTGACTTAAAGAGGGCCGTTGATGTATTAAAAAGAGCAATATAGCAACACTGAGCATCCCTCAGTCGTGAAAACTTCCCTAAAGTTCTAAATTGTGTAAAATTAACGGGAGAAGAAACTAGGGCATTAAACTTCCAACAAAGGTTTAAAAGCAACAGAAAGAAGATCCAAGAAGCAACTAAACCAATCTAGAATTAACAAAAACAAATAAAGCAAACCTCAAAAAACAAAAGCAGACAAGTGCAAACAAATAAAGCCTAAAACAAAAGGAAACAATTGAAATTCTCAGGTATTCAAAAAGCTCGAATGAGCAAAACTCTGAGAAACAAAGGCCCCCATGCTGAAAAATAAAACAACATCACCATCCGTAAAATAAAAACAAAGAGAAAAACAACAGCGTTTGCCGGGAAACCTGGCACAAATTCATTATCATCCTCATCCAAGTCATTTTCCTAATCATCCTCTCTCCTCATCTATACCATCATAACTCATGTCTTTCCTATAGACATTTTTTTTTACCAATTCTATTTATTACTCGAACGCCTTAACCGCTTTTGGCATTCCACTCCTCCAGGAGTGCTCAATGCAGTGACCATAAGGCAACGAACCATTTTTAACCGCAGGTCTCCATTGTCGAATCGACTTCCAAGTTTAAGAGATTTCTTTTTAACGAGTGAAACTAAAAATCAATCAATCAATACTTTTTAGTATTCCCAAATCAATAAGAATAACTTAGTAAGGGCTGTACTACCGATATCATTGGGGATATATGTATAGTCTCACGTGGGATTCGACCCACTGGTATCTGCATCATATGGCATCCATCGTGAAGTAGGTCTCAATCGGACTTCACTCAATGACTTAGCACATCCGATGTGACTTAACTTTTCATTAATTGGAAGCTGTTTCCACTCAGCCTAGGCTAGAACCCAATAATAATGATCGAGTCAATAATTATTTTTATTATTTAAATATTGACGTCATTTGTAGGGTCACTGACTGGTACACAAGTAGAATATAATAACGTCGGCGGACCAAAGTCGCGTGCTCTCACTTATTCTGATTTATAACCTTACGACCTTCAAAACTTTCAATAATCCCCGAACTAACCTTTGGAGGACCTTGACAATTATAATGATAAAGAAATAAAAAAACTACAAAATATAGAGAATTCAGTATATAGGAAAATTATGGGTGCATCACAATATACTCCAAACTGCACTCTAAGGGGTGATATTGGCGCATCCTCCATGAAAGAAAGAATTATTAAAGGGAAATTAAACTACATTAAAAGTATATATGAAAGAGACAATGAACTATTGAGAGAAGTTTATCTAGAATGTACAGCAAAACAAACTAGATGGATAAAGGATATAAACAAATACCTGGAAGATTTAAAGATTGACTACAAATCACTAATAAAAATGACAAAAAATGACCTGAAAGATAGGTTAAGAAAATGGGATACAAAAGAGTGGAAAAAAGAACTTGAAGATAAAAGTAGCCTAACACTTTATAGGGAGTATAAGAAAGAGATAAAAGAGGAAGCAATATATGACAACACACCTGCCTCAGTAATACTGTTTAAGGCAAGAACTAACAGCCTAATGCTGAATGACAGGAATAGATTCCAAAATCAGGACACTGCATGCAAACTATGCAAACATACACCAGAAGATATTTCCCATTTCTTGCTTGAATGCCCTGAATTAAATAAAGAAAGAGTGCTTATAAAAAATACCCTGGGCAAAAAAGAAAAGGACATCAACAAAACTATTGGAAGCATTCTTTTTGAAGAAGAAAACCTGGATGAGAAGAAAAGAGAGGTATACAGATTATGGAAATTAAGAGAAAAGAAAGTAAAAGAAATTGACAGTGCACAAGCTAGTAAGAATACCAAGTAATTATAGGGATAATACTGTCATATATTAAAAATTCACGCATTTACTTGCTCCATTGACAACTACCATTAAATATAAGTACCTAACAATACATCCACGTGTTTTTCCCTTAAAATATATATGTGTAAATCAAATAGCTGTGACAAAGCAAACAAGGCTGCATGATAAATCTTATGTAAATCATAAAAAAGTACCCATATACATGCACTAAGCTTGTGTTTACATAAATAAGTAAAAGTCTGGACATACAGCCTACTTAATACGGCTGGCTACTTACTGACAATGGTGTAAACCTGAATTTTAAGTACATGATAATTATATTCTAAACAATGCAAAAAAGTAAATGACTAACAATTAAATCGGTATTTTAAGTACATGATAATTAAATTTTACACACTAAAAAAAAGAAAAAAAAGAGTAAAGGACTAAGAATTAAACCAGAATTGAATATTGATAGTAAGGATATTTTATCCAGAAGGCTGCATATAATGGGATTCCATGAATCTCATATGTGTTATGGAGGTGCCGATGGAAAGGCAATACCTCTTATCTTATCTTATCTTATCTAAGAGAATGTAAAGCAACATAAGGATTTCAAATTTCGTTAGAATCGGCCGAATAGTTAAAATGTTATTGCCAAATGACTACCCGGCTAACCTTGGGAGGACTTTGACAATTATATCATTCGAAAGAGAATGTAAAACAACATAAAGGTTTCAAATTTCGTTAGAATCGACCAATAATACAATGTTATTACCAAAAAAAAAGCGAAACGGACCCGACCGACCCACAGGCTTGGACTATTGATCTACGTGCTCATATGCTCTAGTTACTCTGAGAGATCTGTGTTTGCCCTCACAACTGCCGCCACTGGAGAAAAAACATTAGTATTGCAATTCTTCCTTTGTCTTACCCAATGAAACCCATTGATTCGTTGATTACACTAGAGTATTTGAATTTGCAAGCGTCACAATTAAACTTTGTGTCGTACAGCCTCGTACTAGTTACTCATTACATGATTTCCTTCTATTGTTCTTTATTACTTTATATGTTCGAAAGTTTGGATTCTGTGTACACTTTCATGTAGATTGAATGATTTTGGGAACGTGGGTTGTATCACAATTGCAGTTTCGAAAAAAGCTGGTTTCGCAAGAAGACCGATTTACTAAGGAAATGTATGGAAATCTCAGTCTCTCTAGTCTTATAGTTTATAGCAGTCGTTCCCCAACGTTTTTTTATCTTTACCCACTTTTCATTTATGATCCTCATACATGGCCCCACTTCTTCACCAACCACATCTCGTGATTACAGTGACTGCCTGTACTCCTACATTTATTTAGTCCCATTACCTGTAATTTTATTCGTTCTACCTATTTTTCTTTTCTCAAATACTGAGTTACGGAAACTTTCAATTTACTCTTTGATAAATATCAAATAGGATTAAAATGGTGCTAAGGAAGTAATTTAATGCACATAAAATAGTTTCCATAATTTGAGAGTAGGCCTACCTATAATTCAAACTCATAATTTCTAAAAACCCAGCCTCAGCTAATAGCCCACCAAATTTTGCTGTATGGCACCCCAGTGGGCCATGATCCCCAGTTTGGGAACCACTGGTTTATAGGGTGTCCATGGCGTGGCATCAGATAAATAAAAATACAGAAGAGCCTCTTTAAATTTGAATCCAAATGATTTCCAAACACAGACGGCCATCGGTGTAAAATTGTATCGCTGCTTAGTAAAATGTATATAGTAAAAAAAAATGGCGAAAGGGAGGTCAATTTCTTGCTTCAGGCACAACTTATCTACAACATATGTGTCTTGGTGTGATTCTTTCAAATTCGCTACTTGTTCCCATCGAAAATCACTCATTTTACCATTTTTTTAATTTTTAACACACTTACAATCATGAGAAAATCGAGATAAATCATTGGTTTTAGGGGGAGGGGGCAAATTCCAGAATGAGTAAATTGCCATTAAAATGAGTACTGAATTTGAAAGAATCAACCCGAGAAGCATAGAAAAGACAAAATCTAAGTCGTGAATAAATTGTGATTGAAACTTTGGGGAAATTCAAGAATGCGCCACATAGCGCACACCGCAGCAAGAATATTAAAGCTACGTTTTGACAGGGTTTTTTTTAATTCCGTCAGAGTAATAAGAAAAAAAAATCCTCAGCGCTATTAGAATACTCCTTGCGCAGTGTCGACCATGCGTGCCAGGAAGTCTAAATCGGCTCAGTGCTGTTTTGATTTTGTTTACTCTCGCAAAACTTGGACGGTAGCACGAACCATTTAAATAAAATATATAAGAAATAACCACAATTTAAATAACCTCTCAACATTTAAAAATAATTACCTTTTACCTACCATTCTACCCTCTGCCGTTAAAATGATATTTTCGCCTCACGTTCGATAAATAAAAAAAAACAAACGAACATGCAAATGAATATGACGTCACACCGACAGGGCAAGCATCGTCAAATTAAATTCCCAAATCGCGGCTTAGCAAACCTAATGATATATATATATATATATATATATATATATATATATATATATATATATATATATATATATATATATATATATATATATATTCGTATATTTGGGCAAAAGATTGTCTTCGTGACATATTTTATTGAAGGCGACTGCGAATTCAGCGTTAATAATTTTCTTTTCGAGTGTCTCGATTTCTCTAATATTCCGCTTTGGGTCGTTGGTTCACTGGATAAAACGAAACATTTATTGGCCTAACGCGTTTCGATACACTCCTGTATCATTATCAAAGGAAGGTAGAAATAATATAAGGAATTAAAAACATGGCTATATATATATATATATATATATATATATATATATATATATATATATATATATATATATATATATATATATATATATATATATATATATATATATATATATATCGAGGTTTGAAGGTTAACAATTATACGAACATATTTATAAGGAATGGAAATTCTTAAATACAAAGGTACATTTAGGCAAGGGTTAAGACGGCTTAAAAAGGCTCGTTTAAAAATCAGCACAGGATTAAGATAGGCAAGGGTTATTACTTGGCGCACGAGGACGCGAGGAAGGCAGGGGTGAACTGTATGTTTGTTTGTGTATTTAATTTGGGCTGTTTTTCTTTTATATAGAGAGCTTCTAATATGAGTAATTGTTGGCGATTTGGAGCATATGCAAGAATTTCGGTGTTATCTTCGAGTGACTTCCGGTCCAATTGCCTTCCATGTTTTTCAAATGTATGTGTTTTGGGTGCACCGTTGTTTAAATGTTAGCTCATTCTTCGTGTTAATTTTGTTTCTGTCATTCCGATATATGAATGAGGTAGGAGCTCACAGTCTCCCATTTTGAAAGTGTATTCATATATTAAATGACTTCTTTGTTTAGGTGTTAGGGTGGGTGTAGGGTTATTTTTGAGTATAAGGTTGGATGTCCGTTTATTATTGTAATAGATTATGAGTGATACGTTGTTTTCGTTTTGGGTTGGTTTCACTCCTCTGTTTACGATTTCCTTGATTACTCTTTCGTCCGTTTTGTACGCTGTACTCATAATTTTCTTTTAAAATAGTTTAATAGTATTTCCTTTTTCTTCCTGATTGGTGCTGACTGTAGGTGACGTGTACCATTTTACAACCTTCTTCCGTATCGCTGTTTGTAAATCCATTGTTTACGAGTACTTGTGTAGCCCTCTCAAGCTCTTCGTGTGTATCTTTCCATGTGGAGCAGTGGGTGAAAGCGCGGTTGATATATGTATTAATTGCACTTCTTTTGTAACGGTTGGGACATTCGCTTTTAGCGTTCACACAAAGGCCTGGATTTGTCTTTTTTACGTAAACTTTGGTAGTTATTTTGCCGTCGTGTTAAGTGATTAAGGTATCTAAGAACGAGGGTTTGTTATCTTGGCTATTTTATACGGTATAGTAAAGTGAGGAGCAGTTCTTGAATTCTCTTAATAATTCCTGGATTTCTTCATCGGTTTGTATATTTATATATATATGTCGTCTATATATCTGTAGTAAATATGTGGTTTTGGCAGATTTGTAAAAACTCGTTCTTCCACGCTTCCCATGTAAAAGTTTGCGAAGAGTAGTCCGAGGGGGAAATTCCATTGCAACCCCCTCTGTTTGCACGTATAGGTCGCCTCTATGTCCATAAAAGGGGGCTTCCGTAGTGCAGAGCAAGGGAAGTTCTCTTAAGTCGTCCCTTGGTATGTTAAGAGGGGGGCTCTCACTTTGGTTATATACTCTCTCTATGATTAGGTCTATAGTTTCGGAAACAGGAACGTTTTAAATAAGGATTCAATGTCCAAGGAGGCGATGAAACTTTTGGGGGTGGTGGACTGGATGAGATCAATGAAATCTGTAAAAGATTTCAGATTAAACTTGCTAAGCACGAAAGGGGTGAGCATCTTATTTACGAACTTACCGAGTTCATAGGTTGGTGTAAGGATTTGGTTGATTACACCGGGAAACAATTTAAAAAAAAGAATTCTGTTGAGTTAGATTTTTGTGTTGATTTAGACTAAAATTAACATGCTGATTCCAAATTTGTAGTCAGCTTTTTTATAGCACGTCTATTTTGTTCTACAGCTTACCCCCCAGAGAAGTAAAATTCCACTGCTTAGCTGTAATAAGATTTGCTTGCTGATTACGATTGAATTCATCTACAGCTACGTGGCAACTTGTTTGTGCAGTCACCATTGAGACAGTGTGGTGAGAGGTGTGTGTTGTACGTTCTATTTCGTTATATGCTGTAGTAATTTAGCTTTCAAAGCTGGTAACTATTCCATCTTAGTGTTTTATTTACATAGGTATATATTTCCTTTGTTTCAGATCATGTCTGCTCCTGCAACCTCTCGTCGTAAATGCCTAAACAACCCTGACTCCTTCTGCTACATTTGTGGCAGTTTCACCATTCCAAGTCAAAGGGCAAACATCAGTGCATTTGTCAAACAAGCATATTCAGCATATTTTGAAGTGAAACTCGGTGATCAAGACAAGCCATGGGCCCCTCATAAAGTGTGCAGGCAGTGTATCGAGAGTTTACGGATGTGGACCAAAGGTACACGTGAAAGGTTGTCATTTGGTAAACCCCTTGGTTTGGCGAGAGCAAAAGGAGCATTGCACAGACTGTTACTTTTGTTTAGTGAAAACATCAGGATTTAACAAGAAAAATAAAAGTAAAATAGAATATCCTAATCTACCGTCAGCTATAAGGCCAATGCCTCATTCAGCTGAAATTCCAGTGCCAGTTTTCGAACAACTGCCTCCTCTAGAAGATCTGAGTGATGTTGACGAACGCAGTGACAGCAATGATGCAGATTTCGAAATTCACGAGGATTCGGTTCGTAGGGGATTTGATCAGCACGAGTTGAATGATTTGGCACGAGATTTGGGCCTATCAAAAGAAGCTTCAGAAATCCTAGCATCAAGACTGAATGAGAAAAACTTACTTGAACAAGGAGCCAAAGTATCATACTTTCGAACCAGAGAAAGTACATTTCTGCAGTACTTTCGAAGTGACAGCAGCTTTGTGTATTTCCATAACATTTCTAGTTTACTGAAGGAATTAGGGCTTTCAATCTACAATCCAAATGAATGGCGAATGCTTATTGACAGCTCAAAGTTGAGCTTGAAGTGTTTCCTTCTACACAATGGCAATTTATTCGGTGCAGTTCCTATTGGGCATTCTGTCTGTCTTCATGAAGAACATGGAGATATAAAGAGGGTCAATGAGTTATTGCAATATGACAAACACAATTGGATCATCTGTGTTGACCTTAAAATGGTGTGCTTCCTTCTTGGTCAGCAACGAGGGTACACAAAGTATCCATGCTTACTCTGTATGTGGGATAGCAGAGCTCGAGGAAAGCATTGGGTTGAGATGAATTGGCCTCCAAGATCTGATTTTAAACCTGGATATCCCAACATTCTACATGAGCCACTTGTTGACAGAAAAAAAATAATAATATTCCCACCTCTGCACATAAAACTAGGTCTCATGGAGCAGTTTGTAAAGGCATTGCCAACTGATGGCGACTGTTTTAAGTACCTTATCTTGACATTTCCTGTCTGTCAATTGAAATAATCAAGGCCGGTGTGTTTGATGGTCCACAAATTCGACAGCTCATCAAAGATGAACAGTTCACCGGGACTATGTCAAACCTAACTCAACAAAAATTGTGTTCCCCAGTTTTATGGGTCTTAGAAATCATAAACAGAGGAGTGTAATCAACCCATAAAGAAAACGTATCAATCATAATCTATTACATAACATAACATAACATAACATAATTACACGGATGACAAAAGCCACAAGGGCCTATCAAAGGTCATCCGCCTCCGTCAAAACCCACCCACAAAAAGCACCATCACCAGGGGAAGACAAAAGCAAAGTCCCCCACAATATAATATAACGGATGACAAAAGCCACAAGGGCTCATCATAGGTCATCCGAGTCAAGCGGCCTCTTTTTCAAGGCACCCAAACTCCCAGGAAAACTACATCCAGAGGATTGCATCCAGAAACAAGGGTATCACCAATCAAGGCTTGTCAAGAACTAAATCATGCAGCTATAGATATATACAAACAATATTAATATATACAAAACTTAGGAACCATCACAACCTTCCCTTCCCATAAACTCATCCAACCTACTCTTAAATACATTTAGATTTGGACTACCTACTACCCTCTGCGGCAATTTGTTCCAGAAGTCTACCACTCTATTGGTGAAAAAATACTTTCTTAAATCCAACCTACACCCTTGCTTTTTAATTTTCAAGTGGTGACCTCTAGTCCGATTTCCATCATCTAACTCAAAAAACTTGCTAACATCCAATTTATCTATCCCGGAAAAAATTTTAAAGAGCTCAATCATATCCCCTCTCACACACCTCCTTTCGAACGAGAACATATTTAATACCCTCAGTCTATCTTCATATTCAAGGTGCCTCAGGGAAGGAATAATCTTTGTTGCCCTCCGTTGCACTGACTCAAGAAGGTTAATATCGTGTCTAAAACAGATAATAAACGGACATCCAACTTTATACTCAAAAATATCCTACACCCACCCTAACACCTAAACAAAGAAGTCATTTAATATATGAATACACTTTCAAAATGGGAGACTGTGAGCTCCTACCTCATTCATATATCGGAATGACAGAAACAAAATTAACACGAAGAATGAGCTAACCTTTAAACAACGGTGCACCCAAAACACATACATTTGAAAAACATGGAAGGCAATTGGACCGGAAGTCACTCGAAGATAACACCGAAATTCTTGCATATGCTCCAAATCGCCAACAATTACTCATATTAGAAGCTCTCTATATAAAAGAAAAACAGCCCAAATTAAATACACAAACAAACATACAGTTCACCCCTGCCTTCCTCGCGTCCTCGTGCGCCAAGTAATAATCCCCGCTTATCTTAATCCTGTGCCCATTTTAAACGAGCCTTTTTAAGCCATCTTAACCCTTGCCTAAATGTACCTTTGTATTTAAGAATTTCTATTCCTTATAAATATGTTCGTATAATTGTTAACCTTCAAACCCCGATATATATATAGCCATGTTTTTAATTCCTTATATTATTTCTACCTTCCTAGGCCAATAAATGTTTCGTTTTATCCAGTTAACTATTTTACTGCCCTCGTTCGTCAGTGCTTTTGTAATGAATTTTGGCGAGCTTATACACGGGATAACCAACGACCAAAAGCGAAATATTATAGAAATCGAGACTCGAAAAGAAAATTATTAACGCTGAATTCGCAGTCGTCTTCAATAATATATATATATATATATATATATATATATATATATATATATATATATATATATATATATATATACGTAGATATATACATATATCATGACCTGACTAGTTTTTTCCACTTGGAGTTTTAATATGAAGGTGAAAACCAAGCACGCTATTGAATCATCACTATTTATCTGGATTTAAACGTTTCGAGGACCTAACCTCATCCTTGGCACTAAAAAAAGAGGGTTTGGGGTTCAAATTTCTAATTTGGTAAAATACTAAAAGTGAACAGTGCAATTTAGCATAAGTTACCTAATGCAAGACTAAAAAATACTATTAATTTAGGATAGAATGGAGATATTGGGTGTCGTTGGTATACCGCAAACCCACCCACAAATTCAAATTCGTATATACATTATTCATTCCCTGATAAATCAGTTAAGAAATCCGTCGTCTTATCGCAAATCTTAAGAGCTTATCGCATCTATGTACAGCCCATGCCACCTTCAAGATGAACTTAATTTTCTTAGTTTACGTGAATTGTACCCTCTATGATTTATTGAATCTTGTAATTCCACAGCCAGGCGGATTTATTATTGCTCTAGTAACACCAGTAACTCTTCCACCAAAACATTTAATATATTGCCTTTGCCCCACAACTGCTGTACAAACTAAACGACTTTCCCACAAATACCAATAATAAGATAGGCTTTAAATATAACCAGTCTATACAAAAGTCATTTTCAAAGAACAAATCATGTAACCATCAGCTAGAGTGTGTACTTCATTGCATGTAATAATGGCAATAAATCTTATGTAGGAGAATCTGGGAACTTTAATAAACACATAAATGCACATCGGATGGATATAAGAAGAGGAAGTTTATCGTCTCGTTTGTTCAACCCTGCGAGTAATTGTGATCAACAAATTAAATTTAACATAACATAATTTTACGGATGAGAAAAGTCACAAGGGCCTATCAAAGGTCATCCGCATCTGTCAAAACCCACCCACAAAATGCATCCATAGGATTGTGTTAGATCATGCATCTACAATATACAATTTAAACACTGTATAGGAGTGTGTCAGATCATGCATTTACAATATACAATTTAAACAATACATAAGATTGTGTTAGATCATGCATCTACAATATACAATTAGAACACTGCATAGGAGCGTGTCAGATCGTGCATCTACAATATACAATTTAAATACTGCATAAGAGTGTGTCTAGAATACCCCCGCAAAGTTAACCTTCCCTTCCCATATAATCATCTAATCTACGTTTGGATACATTCAAGTCTGGACTGTCTACTGTCTCAGGTGGTAAACTATTCCAGTAATCTACCACTCTGTTGGTGAAAAAATATTTTCTAACATCTAACCTACACCTCTGTTTTTTAATTTTCAAGTGGTGAGCCTGTGGTGGGGCGAATGTGAGTGTGTGTAAAAGGGCCATTCTCCCACCCCTTTTCTCAGTACCCTCTCCCTCCCTCTGTAAGAATGTGTGTGAATGGGAATGGGTTTGTTTTATTTTTTTTTATTTCATGTATAAAATGATTACCATGTTTTTCTTTCTTTCCAGGCGTTATTCTGGAAAGATAGTAGCTAATTTTGAGATATCACTATAATAAGATTGTACTTTGTTTAAATTAATCTTTTATCAAAGCGTTATTCTGGAAAGAGAAAGTGGAAGTGTGGACTGGTAGCAAGAGGAGTTCTATAGACGAGTGCTCCACCCAGCCCTGAGAGGAGGGCTTTCGTGTCTCTAACCACCTGAACCGCCATACCTGCCTTCGTTGACAATCCTGCCTCCTCCTAAGTTAGCCTACTACCACCCACCTCCAGCACACAAGTGATAGCGCGTGCCCCCTTTTCGTTCGGTTGTGGTTGTGTTTTTTTTTGTTTTGTGTAGAATATAAGTAAATTGTTGTATCCGCCGGTTATAAGATTCTCGTTTGGTATCGTATTTTGATTGGGGAATTTAGCCTCATTTTGAAGTGTGCACACTTCCCTAGTAAATATAAAATTGTTGTAAATATAAACTGTAACTATCATTGTATTTTTTTGTAAGTAAAGGGACTGTATATACAATCCGTTTTATTCTCCCTCGATTTCTCACGTCCGGACAGTGTAGGAAGCGGGTTGGATCGATTATCGATTGGGATTAGAGATCTATTTTCGGCCCGCTACATTTGGCGCCTGAATAGGGACGTGAGACTTCGAAACTGGGAGCGTGACTGGATTGGATTGCAGTCCATACCCAATTAGTGTGACAAGTAGTTTGATTGATTTTTCCCTTCTCCTATCTTTTTACTAACTTGGGAACAATGGCTGTAGCGGAAACATTGAATGAAGAAGTAGTGCGATTGAGACTGGAGTTGAGAAAGAAAGAAGAGGAGTGTGAAATGTTGCGGGGAATGATGGAGGGAATGGAGAATAAAATAAAAGGGATGAATGAAAAGACTGATAAGATGAAGAAGGAAATGGGAGACCGACAGGATCAGACGGACCGACGGATGCAGGACCTGTATAACATGATGACAGGGGCTGGATCAGTCCCAGGACCTACAACCCTGACCCCTGCTCCTACTGAAGGGACTCCGCTAAATGGAATGGATGGCAGTAGGATTGAGTCTAAAGAAGATACTGTGAGTGGTAGGAAAGGGGGTGAATGGAAGAGAGTGGAAAGTAAGAGAGGAAGTAAGCATGGTTCTAAGGTAAGGATAGGAAGGCGAGAGGGAAGAGTGTGGATTCGCTATACTCAGATGAGGGAGAGAGTGACGATATGATTGGAATGAGTGAGACCGAGAGTAGCTCTTCGGAGAGTGAAGTGAACGTGGGGAAAGGAATTTTGATTAGGAAAGTGCCAAGGATTGATAAGTTTAGATTGCATGGGGGAAAGAGTATGGATGAGTTCTTCGGGGATTTTGAGCGGTACTGCAAGCTCAAGTACCCGCAGAACAAGGGTCACTGGGTGAGTGTTCTGGGAAATTGTTTGGATGGGAAAGTGTTGGAGTTCTTGCGAGTGATAACGAGTGTGGGAGAGCCAAAGTACGATGTAGTGAAGAAGAGATTGATTGGGCAGGTGAAACGAATGAAAGAGAGTGTGAAGTATAAGAGGGTGAATGAATTTGAGAAGGCTCGAATGGGGAAGAGTGAAAGTGTGAATATGTATGCACATAGGCTTGAGAGTATGGCAAGAACGAGGTATGGTGATGATGATGTAAATGAATGTAAACCACTCATGAGGAAGTTTTTGGACACGATCCCGCGAAAGGTGAGTGAATGGCTGAGTGGAAAGAGAAAGGAGAGAGTGAGACTGACAGGTGAACGGTTGATGTGGGAGGATGTGTTGGAACTGTTAGAAGATGGACGATTTGATGATGAAAGCGATCTAGAAGAGGATGGATGGTACAGTGTGAATGTTGGGGGTAAGAAGCCCAGGAGCTTTCATCCACCCCAGCAGTTTGTCAGCTACAGGGATGCCCTGAAGGCTGCACCAGCTGGAGTGATGTCAAACTTCCTGGGCCGGCAGAATGGATGGGCAAATGGAGGGTGGTCGAATGGAAGGGGGCAGATGAATTTCAAGCGTGGGAACGGATATATGAGAGAGAAACCGAGGTATGTCCCAGCAAACGAGAGACCGAATGGTGTGAGAAAGATTGTGGAATGTCGTCGGTGTGGAAGGAAAGGTCATATGTTGGCAGAATGTAGGTGGACATCTGGTGCGTGTTTTGGGTGTGGTAAGAAAGGGCATATGATAAAGGATTGCCAGGAAAGTGTGAAAGAGTGCTTCGAGTGTAAAGAAATAGGCCATTTGAAGAAAGATTGTCCGAGGTTGAATGGTTGAGCAACTGGTGGTGAAAGTATGAAATATGCATGTGGTAATTGTGGAAAGGCTGGTCATTATGCAAGGATGTGTCGTGACCAGAGGAATGTATGTAGCTATTGTGCGATGGAAGGACATTCAAGTGAAAAGTGTTGGATTAGACTGAGAGCGCAAGGTGTGAATGGAAAGTCTGAAGCGGGAAACTGAATTGTAAGAGGGTACCTGCTGAAGTATCCTTTGGGTGCATGAGTGAGTAATGTGTTGGTAAGTCTGTCGAGTGTGAAAGTGCTGTCTGGTAGGAAGTATGAGTGTCTGAGTGTGAAGGTGGAATTGAATGGAATTGAGTATTTGGCTTTAATAGATTCTGGATGCAAGGCGAGCTTGGTGTATAAAGATGTGTATGACAAGGTTAGCGAGAAAGCCCTTCTGTCTGAGTGCAAGGGAAGTTTAGTAGGTATTGGTAATAGGAGAGTGCCTGTGATTGGAATGATAAGGTCAGCTGTTCGAATGCATGGTATGATGATGAATGAATGTGAATTTTCTGTGATTGATAAGGTGAGTAGTGAGTATGGTGTGATTTTGGGCTATGATTTTATGAAAATGAATTGTATGGTTGTGCATCCTGCGAGTGATCCGATTGAGAGAAAGATTGGTAAAAATGGCGTGTATAAGTTGTATGTAGGGAAAGATGGTAGCGTTTTGAGGAGTGTGTTTACTGGTATTGAGGTGACTGCTATGGAGAATGTAAGGCTTGTGAAGGGTGAACGGGTGTCTGTTAGAGTGAGTTGGAGTAGGATGTTAGTTTGAATGTGAGTGAGAACACTGTGATATTGGATGGAAACGATGCGTGTTATAAGGTAAGGCGTGTTGCTTGTGTGTTTGATGGCTTGATGAGAATGAATGATCCTTTTGTATGTGTGCAGGCGGACCCCAGTGTGAAAGGGCAGGTGAGGGGAATCCAAGTCGGAGATGTACTGGGCCACCTCTCCACTGTCAATGAGGTAGGTATGGATGATAGTACGGATGTCAGGGTGAATGTTGCAGGTGAAGAGACGTCTGAATGGACGTATAATGATGTGAAGAGCATGGTGGAATTGGATGGATGTTTAACTGAGTATGAAAGGGAGGATGTGTATCGAATGATATTTGAACGAAAGGGAGCCCTCAGTAAGGGTGATCTGGATTTCGGGGTTGCAAAGCTCCCGGAATTCAAGATTGTCCTGAAGGAGGATTCCCCAATCTATCAGCGGCCAAGGCATTTCCCACGTCCGGTTGCTGATGAGATTGAGGAGCAGTGCTTGGAATTGGAGCAATTGGGGGTGATTGAAGAGAGCGAGAGTGCATGGAATAGTCCAATTATACCTGTACGTAAGCCGGACGGAAGATTGCGTCTGTGTGTGGATTATCGAAAGGTGAATGAGAGGACTGTGAAAGAAAGGTTTCCGATGTGTGTGGTATCTGAGTGTGTGTATAGTATGCATGGGATGGAGTGGTTTACGAAGCTGGATCTGGTACGGGGGTATTACCAGATGCCCATTGCTGAGGAGAGCCGGCCAGAAACTGCCTTCTCTTCCTCAAAGAGGCATTACCAGTTCCGGAACCTCAGCTTTGGGTTGGCTAATGCTCCCGGAGCCTTCCAGCTGGCAATGAATGTTGTGTTGAGTAAGTTTGCGAGTAAGAATGTGATTGCGTTTATAGAGGATATTTTGATTATGACTGAGACTTTTGAGGAGCATATGAGATTGGTGAATGATGTGTTGAGAACGTTGGAGAGTGTTGGTGTGAAGGTGAAAGTGGCGAAGTGTGAATGGTTTGCGAAAGAAGTGGAATTCCTTGGGCATATGGTGAGTGAGAATGGATTGCGAAAATCATCGAAGTATGTTGAGAAGGTGCGAATGTTTCCTAAACCGGTGACTGTGAAGCAACTGAAGTCATTTTTGGGTTTGATTGAGTTCCAGCGAAAGTTTATACGTGATTGTTCTGGTGTGAGTAAGCCTCTGACTGAGTGGATGGGCAAGAAAGGTAGTACGGTTGTCAAGTGGAATGATAAGATGAATGAGGCGTATGAGAGACTGAAAGAGGCAGCGGCTGAAGATGTTGAATTGGCTTACCCAGATTATAGTGTAAATGCTAAAATGCTTGAATTGTATACGGATGCGAGTGGGTATTGTATGGGAGGTTTTCTGATGCAAGAGCAGCGTTTGAATGGAAAGAATGTCAGGCGAATAATTGGGTATGTATCCAAGGCTATGAATGTTGCAGAACGAAAGTATTCGACTGTGGAACGAGAGCTGGCTGCGATAAGATATTGTTTGAAAGTGTTGCGTCCATTTTTGTATGGTGTGAGGTTTGTGATAAAAACCGATCATCAACCTCTTGTGTATCTGCAGCGTATGGAGTGGGCTGATAGTAGGATTGCAAGGACTTTGGAAGATTTGAGTGACTTTGACTATGTGATTGAGTATGTGCCTGGTGAACGGAATGGAGTGGCTGATTTGATGTCAAGGTATCCTGGTACGAATGATGAAAATGTGTGTGGAGTGAGTGATCCTGAGTATTTGCCGAAAGGGATTATGAATGGAAAGGAGAGTAAGGGTGGTGGTGATTTCTTGTTTGAGAGTGTATGGAATGGTTCGCAAGATTTGAAGAGTGATGGAGTAGATGTGAGAGTGCCCGATAGTGTAGATGATTTAAGGAAGGAGGTAATGAATGAAGTGTGTAGGAAGCCTGAAAGCATTGGTATGGCAAAGGTGCGGAACTTCATGAAAGAATTGAGAGCGATGTGTATGCAAGGGGTCCCGCCATTTCAGGAAGTGTTGATTGTAGTGAGTCGTTTGTATGGAGTGATTGTTTATGTGCACTTTGGTGGTGAGAGGCCGATTGTGTATAAGGATGAGAAGATGAAGGGTTTGAATCCTAATGTGGTACATCTGCAATGTTTGAGCGGTGTGCACTACAATTGGGTAATTGAAAAGTGTTCATATATAAGAGAGAAGAATGATTGTCTGGATGAAGATGAGTGTGTGTTGAGTGATGATATGGGAGTTAATGACAGTGTGGATATCAGTGCTGATGTTGGTGTGCTTGTTCCTTCGGTGTATTGCGAACATGGTGGACCTGATATGATGGAAGCGAGAGTGAAAGTTGGTGAAAGGTTGTTCTGTGGTTTGATTGATACTGGAGCGCAGGCGTCTTTAGTGAATGAGAAGATTCTAAGTAAGTATGATGAGTTTAAATGTTGCGAGCATAAACCTGTGAAGTTACGGATAAGTGGATTAGGGAATGGCTTGATAGTGGCATGGGAACAGGTTAGTCTGAAAGTGAGTTTGGGTAATGGTGTGAATGTGAGGCATGACTTTGTGATTCTGAAAGGTGAGCAAATGCCTTGTTGTTTCTTGCTTGGTGTAGACTTTATGAGATTGAATGATTTGTCTTTGGATGCTGATAAGGATCGTCTTATGAAAGGTGAATGTGAGGTGATGAAGTTGAATGAGTGTGCGAAGAATGTTGTCAAATTTTGTGGCATGATTGAGTTGGTCATGGATGATGAGAATGAGATTTTAAGTGATGATGATATTCTAGAGATGCAAGAGATGTGTCCTTTTGTTAGTGAGTTGAAGAAGTGTGAAATAATGCGTGTTGATTTGAATGAATGGCTAGGGTGTTTAAGTGATTTTAAAAGGTATGCCAAGGATTTTGTTGTTTGTATGGATGTTGTATATTTTGTGAGGCATGTGAAGGGTGGTGATGATATGTATGTACCTGTGATGTCCTTAGTTGGTATGATTGGTCTGGTGAAGGTTGTGCATGATAATTATGGGCATATGGGTAAGTTTAAGCTGTGGGAGTGTATGAAGGAGCATGTGTTCCACCCGTTTCTGAGAACTGTTGTGAATGATGTTGCAACTACGTGTGAAAGGTGTCAGAAGCGAAAGGTGCAAGGTGTGCAAGTGAAACCACCGATGTTGAAAGTTGATGCGAAAGAACCGTTTGAATTGGTAGTGATTGA
Source organism: Ceratothoa steindachneri (assembly GCA_963969495.1). Lineage (NCBI taxonomy): Eukaryota > Metazoa > Arthropoda > Malacostraca > Isopoda > Cymothoidae > Ceratothoa > Ceratothoa steindachneri. The sequence goes on from OZ018324.1 coordinate 4,883,456, forward strand.
TTGTGTGTCTTTGCCGCGTACGAGAGCTGGGAATGTTGGTATGGTTGTGATGGTTGACCATAAAAGTAAGTTTGTGTATGCAGCGCCTGTGAGAGATAAAAGGAGTGTGACTGTTGCGCGTGTGGTTGAGCAGTTGTTTTTTCCTATGTGTGTATGGAAGCCTAGAAGATGTTTGAGTGATAATGGTCCTGAATTTGTAGGGGAAGTGTTTGAGCAAATGTTGAGAGAGAATGGTGTGGAGCATGTGAGAACAACTCCGTATGTACCGTCTTCAAATGGATTGGCTGAACGGACTATAAGAACCTTGTGTGAGATGTTGAGAATGATGAGTACGACAGTGAATGACTGGGATGTGTGTCTGGGGAGAGTGTTGTGGGCGTATAATTCAACTGTGCATAGTGCAACTGGAATGTCCCCATGTCAGTTTGTGATGAATTTTGAAAGGCGAGTGAAAGATAGGTTTCGTTTGAGTGAAAGTGAGCAGAGTGTATGGCGTGAGGCGCATGAAAGGCTCCGTTCATTTGAATTAGGTACGAAAGTATTGAAGGTGAAAGAAGTGAAGGGTAGGTTGAATGTATCAAAGATGAGTGAGAAGTTTGATGGATCTTATAGAGTTGTGAGAGTTTGGGAAAATGGGGTAACGTATGTTTTGGAGAGTTTGAATGACGGCATGACTGAGAGAGTGCGGGCTCATCAGAGTCAGTTAAGGAGATGGAGAGAACCTCCTGACTACCTGGTGAGCCATCCGGTGTATGGACTTCTTAGAGAGAGAGGTAAAGTGCATGATGATGAGATTGAATGTGATAGTATGGATCTGTCTGGGAAAGAGCTAGTCTTAGTCTCGAGGAGTAGAAAGCGTACAAAGAAGGGTGAAAGGAAGAATGCAAGTACGAATGAAAGTAAGTCTGAGCAGAGTGTTTCTGGTATGGGGGATCTTGAAAGGGAGATTGAGTTTTTGCGTAAACAAGTGAGTGATTTGGCTGGTATAAGTAGACGAGTGAGTGAGCTGCCTGTGCCTGATTTTTCTGGTTTTGGGAACAGTATGAATGATAGTGTGTTTGGGCAGAATGAACCTAGTGTGGCTGATTTTTCGGGTTTTATGAATGGTAATAGTAGGGGTGAGTTTGATGTAGTGAATGATGAAGTGGCTGATTTTTCAGGTTTCTGGTGGGAACCAGTCGAAGGGGTTTCTGGTAAGCCTGTTGAGAATACAGGGGATGTGAGTGACCTGTCTGTTTCGCAAGAATGTACCTTGAGTTGGATGAGAGCTGTGAGTGAGGAGCTGATGAATGGGGGTATGAAGAGTGAGGGTTTTGAACGGAAGAGTATGAAAGAATTCTGTCGTGAGATGGGAGAACTGGTAATGAGGGCTAAGAGTATGGTTGATGAGATGATAAATAGTGACGATGAGACTGACAGGACGACTGACGAACAACCCCGACTAATTGCTACGCGTAGCCAGGGACCAGTAGAAGAGTGTGAATGGGTGCAGAAGGGTGCGATTGAGCACAAGTGGTACCGTGAAGAGTGATTGAAAGGGTTTAGTGAGTGGCTGGTCGAATGGCTTAAGGAAGGAGGGGTGTGGTGGGGCGAATGTGAGTGTGTGTAAAAGGGCCATTTTCCCACCCCTTTTCTCAGTACCCTCTCCCTCCCTCTGTAAGAATGTGTGTGAATGGGAATGGGTTTGTTTTATTTTTTTTTATTTCATGTATAAAATGATTACCATGTTTTTCTTTCTTTCCAGGCGTTATTCTGGAAAGATAGTAGCTAATTTTGAGATATCACTATAATAAGATTGTACTTTGTTTAAATTAATCTTTTATCAAAGCGTTATTCTGGAAAGAGAAAGTGGAAGTATGGACTGGTAGCAAGAGGAGTTCTATAGACGAGTGCTCCACCCAGCCCTGAGAGGAGGGCTTTCGTGTCTCTAACCACCTGAACCGCCATACCTGCCTTCGTTGACAATCCTGCCTCCTCCTAAGTTAGCCTACTACCACCCACCTCCAGCACACAAGTGATAGCGCGTGCCCCCTTTTCGTTCGGTTGTGGTTGTGTTTTTTTTTGTTTTGTGTAGAATATAAGTAAATTGTTGTATCCGCCGGTTATAAGATTCTCGTTTGGTATCGTATTTTGATTGGGGAATTTAGCCTCATTTTGAAGTGTGCACACTTCCCTAGTAAATATAAAATTGTTGTAAATATAAACTGTAACTATCATTGTATTTTTTTGTAAGTAAAGGGACTGTATATACAATCCGTTTTATTCTCCCTCGATTTCTCACGTCCGGACAGTGTAGGAAGCGGGTTGGATCGATTATCGATTGGGATTAGAGATCTATTTTCGGCCCGCTGCAACCCCTTGTGCTATTACTACCTTCCAACTCAACTAACTTGCTAAAATCCAACTTATTATTATTATTATTATTAAAGTTCCAAGCCACAACCCCAACTGGAAGAGCAAATAGCTATAAGCCCAAGGGCCCCAGCGGGGAAAGAAACCTGGTATGGAAAAAACGAAACAAAGATTAAGAAAAACATAATAAATAAATAGAAAATTAAAAAAAAAAAAAAAAAAAAATTAAATGCTATAATGTTAAAAATATTATAATATTATATATGTGTGGATAATGAATAAAATATTAAAGTTATAAGTTTCTGTTAATTAAAAATGTATTAGCACCCACTTTAAATTTCTGAAGTTCCAAGGACTCAACAACAACACTAGGAAGTTCATTCCACAGTTTAGTTGTGTTAGGAATGAAACTTCTTGAAAACTGTGTTGTGTTGAATCTCATAGGCGTAAAGGCCCTACTATTGGCATTTAGTACACCTCTGGTAACTCGTTGAGGGGCATATAAATTGGGCAGATCGTGATGCAGTGGATGATCTGCATTGTTAAAAATTTTATATAAGATGCATAAGGAGCTTATTGCTCGCCTGTGCCACAGATCAACTTTGAGGTCAGGAATTAAAAATTTTATTGCTCTCAAATTTTTATCTAATAAATTAAGATAAGAGTTGGCTGCCGAACTCCAAACAGGGGCGCAATATTCAAAACACGGAAGAATAAAAGCATTAAAACAATTTTTAAGAACAGTCTGCTCTCCAAATACTTTGTAAGATTTCCTCAAAATGCCAATTTTTTGAGCAATAGAGGAGGAAATAGATCGAATGTGATTCTCAAAAGTAAACCTAGAGTCAAGCATAACTCCAAGCAACTTAAAAGAATCACATATGGAGATGGGAATGTTATTTATTAAAAGATCTGGATGGGGAGGATCTAGTGTTCTGGATCTGCTAACAATCATACTCTGGGTTTTCTTTGCATTTAACTTCATGCCCCATGAAGTACACCAAACATTTATCTTAGCCAGATCTCTATTTAAAGACTCTGCAACCGATGCTCTCAACTCAGAAGATGGGACTGGGGCTATTAGAGTAGCATCATCAGCATAGGCTATAAGTCTATTTTCCAGTCCAAACCACATATCATGGGTATATAATATAAACAGTAGAGGACCAAGAACACTGCCTTGTGGTACACCAGATAGCACCTCTCTCTCATCACTAAAATTATTGTCAACATAAACCTTTTGATGTCGATTTGTTAAAAATTGTTCAATAATATTTAAAAATACACCACCTACTCCCAACTGCTTCAACTTAAATATCAGGGCCTTATGATTGACACGGTCAAATGCGGCACTGAAATCCAGGCCAACTAAGCGAACTTCTTGACCAGAGTCTAATGATTTTTGGACAATGGTGGAGACTGTGAGAAGTGCATCACAAGTGCTCAGACCCTTACGAAATCCAAACTGTAAAAAGGGAAACAGACGATTAAGCTCGGCAAATGTACTTAAACGTTTAGCTAGTAAACGTTCAAAAATCTTAGATAGAACAGGAGTTATAGAAATGGGCCTATATTCAGTAGGGTTAAAACTACCACTTGCACTTTTACATAGTGGAGTGATGTTACCAATTCTCCAACATTCGCAAAAACTACCACTCCTCGCCAGCTTCCGAAGAATAACGGAAAGCTTGGGAGCCAAATACTCTGCAGTTTTCTTAAAGAATAAAGGGAATATACCATTTGGGTCAGTACCACCATAAGCATCCAGATCAAGAAGTAACTGTTTTACTTCACTTGAACGGAAAGCAATCTTGTTTAACCTTGGTTCAGGGAAACAAGTGTCAGGTAGAGTTAGATTCTCATTACTTTGTTTATTATCAAAAACATCAGCCAACAGTGTTGCCTTTTCTTCAGGACTATGGGTAATGGAACCATCAGGTTTAAGAAGGGGTGGCATAGATGAATCATTCCCAAAAAGAGCAGACTTGAGAGTGGTCCAGAATTTGTGGGAATTTGCTGTGCGCTGAAGAGTTCCCTTTGTGGTAGTATTGAATTCAACTTCAGCATTATTATATACCCTCTGAGCTGCTGTTCTGTAGTGCACATAATTATCCCATAGAAAGGCAGATCTACTCCCCTTCCACAGGTTGTAGGCTTCTTGTTTCTGCATATGAGCCCTCTTACAGTCATCATTAAACCAGGCTTTGTCCTTAGTGCGATATCTGATCATACGGAATGGAACATGTCTATCAATAATTGAAACAATTTTATCATTCAAAATACGAACTGCTTCAACCTCCTTATATATTAGTGGCCAGTTGATCCGGGAGATATCATTTAATATATTGCACCAGTCTACTTGAGATTTGATGAATACTTTGCTTGTATGAGCTATATTAGGAATAGATTGCTCAATACAGATAGTTATAGAAATTGCACAGTGGTCAGAAGTTCCCACAGGAGGATCAACAGCACTTGTAACGACTCCAGGGGAATCAGTGAAAACCAAGTCAAGGCAGTTCCCAGATGAATGGGTAGGCTCCCTAATGACTTGCTCACAACCCGACTCACACGCAAAATCATAAGCCCTGATACCATGACAGTCAGTAGGGGAGACAGAAGACAGCCATTGCCTATGATGAGCATTGAGGTCTCCCATAAATACAAAGCAGGCTTTCCATCCCATAGCAGATTTTAAAAAGCTTAATCATATCTCCCCTCACACATCTTCTCTCAAATGAGAACATATTTAGTACCCTGTCTATCTTCATATTAAAGGTGCTTCAGGGAAGTTATTTTGGTTGCCCTCCTTTGTACTGACTCTAGCAGGTTGATATCATGTCTAAAATGCGGTGACCATGCTTTGATACAGTACTATAAATGTGGCCTGACATACGAGTTGTAGAGTTTAAGGATAACTTCTTTACTCTTCTAGCTAACATTCCTGTCAATGTATCCTAGCACACTATTTGTTCTATTTTTTGCCTCATTACACTGCTTCTAAAACTTCAGAGACCTATCTACTATTACGCCTAACTCCTTCTCATCCTCAATTGGTTTCAGCCAATCCCCATCCATTTCATAGCTAAATTCCATATTATCCCTTCCTATCTTAATAACTTGGCATTTTTTAAGTCCAAAAGTCATCTGCTACTTCTGAGCCCAAGCTAATAACTTATTTAAGTCACTATACACCTTAAAGCTACCCTCAACTTCTTTGACTATAACGAATGAGGCGACAAAACACATTTGGGACTTTCTCCGTTTTGAAGTACGTGGCGATTAAAGACGAGTGTTAATTTTAATATTGGCCGACTTGGATACTATTTCAACAGGCTTCGGGTGGTTATAGGATATACACAAGTGAAACAAAAGTAAACTTTAATACTATACAAACAACAAATGAGATTAACGAGAATGACATACCTTAACTATTAAGTTAATCGTCCAGCAAATGAAAATTGAAATGAATTTACAAATAGTGATTTTATCTGAGCCGTACGAGGCACAATAATTACCAGAGAGGAATCGGTAGGAGACGACAAGTGAGCCTCGCGGTCGGAGAACGTCACGCCTCTTCGACGATGAAAGAGAAAATGCAATCGGTTACGATTTTTTGGAGGAGACCTTGAGAGAAAATCGTGAGTATTCTTTTCTGGGTAGCGTAGCTAAGCGCGTTATTCTTGACTGAGTCCTTCGTTTTTCACTTCCGTCGATCCGAATAATTGTTTCTGCCTGCGAACCATAAGGGTGCTGGGTTATCGCTCGAGAATCGCGCGTCGTCTTTGGATGATTCCAATGACCTCTCAAAATACTGCGTGAGTACTGTGAGAGTACAGAGTGAGCACTGCGTGAATCTTGCTTACGTGAAAGCGGTGTAGATACAGTGCGTCCCGAATGCTCTAAGAATACTAATTTTTTTTTCATTCCCGGGCTAGGGAATATAAACGACTCCGCCAGAAGTTCTTTTATTTGCCGATGGAACCGATCCCGGCTCTGTCTTAAAGACACAGCGGTGATAGTTTTAGCGCCATATCGCTAAATGGTGACTCGGCTCCAGCCTGAATTCGATATCACTCCGGAAATTAACCGAAAAGTTCCGATGGAATGTTCTTCGTCCGTGAGATGCTCCTTGTCGTAGAGTCGAACGTCGATGCTAGCCGAGGATTGACTCTGCGGTGACGCGAGAAAGGAGTACGCCAGAAATTGGGGGAGGATATATATCCTAGTGCGAGGGTTAAATAATCGAAATCGAGTGCAGTTGGCCTAAATAATCAATTCTTAGAGGTTCTGGGTTTAGAGAAACTGATTGTAGAAAAAACGTAAATAAATGACAATAAATAAGATGAGATCCGGTGTACCGGACGAGGGAGGGTTCAAATGACTCGGAGAGGACGTGAGTCCGAGAGAGGGTGTACGATGATTGCATCCAGGGAAAGTGGGAGAGTGAAAATAACGGGGAGACTCACGTAAAACTTAATTGACTGAGGCTTTGGAGACGACGGGGAAGCGGGGCGCTGCAAAGTCGAACTTGCAAGATTCCTTCTTCTTTAACCTGGCTGAGAAATGAACTCTGGCCTTTGGGTACTAGCAAGGGCGACTAGAGAGGTGACGCGTCGCGTTCGTAGCTTGAAGCCGTTGGGAGGTGGAGCAGGGCGTACGAGACTGTACGTGGCTGATAACCAAGACAGGGCTGTATGGTACTAATTTTTCAAAGCTTTTTCCGAAGTATTTATACTGCCTCGGCGGATGCGGGTCGCCAGAAGCCACTGAAAGTTGGAACGGAGATCTCATTAAACTTGGCGTGCCAGGGGCGAGGGGGATATTCTCGGCGAACATCACAGGCTCACGCGAAAGTCCTCGACGTCGTAGGTCTGGCGGCGATCAGGCAATGCGACGGGGAGAAGGGGAACCCAACACGGATCACACGGTCACGCGACATTTTGAGGCGGCCCTTTGGGTTCGACTGACCCGACCATTCTTGATAATAGTGCCGGGGTCATCCGACCGTGCGAAATTCTCGCTGCTTCCTTGGGGCTGCCTGGGCGTGCAGATGCATCTTCTCTTAGGCGCCACTGGTAGACCTTGGGTTCTAGGGTGGGGGGAGGTAACCTTCTCTCTCCGACACTCCTTTTATCTTTATCTGCGCGACTAGTTTCTTTCTTTCTTTCTCTCTCTCTCTCTCACACACACACACGCTCTCTCTTTCTCTCTCTCTCACACACACACACTCTCTTTCTCTCTCTCACACACACACTCTCTTTCTCTCTCTCTCTCTTTCTGTCTGACGCACCTGCTGAGCATCACTTAATAATGTACCACTCTCTAGATGGTCCTAAATTCTCTTCTTAACTATCTTCTCACGAATTTTACAAACCTTAGAAGTTAAGCTTACCTGTCTAAAGTTATTTGGGTCGTCTTTACTTCCCTTTATAACAATGGGCGCTACATTCGCTAATTTCCAATCATTGCGTATTTCTCCAAACTCTAGGGATCTAGGATTTATATTCTCGAGAGCTGCTGCAATACTTTAGAAACTTTCTTTCAGTAACCTAGAATGAATGTCGTCTGTGACATATGCCTTACTAGTATTAAACTCCAATATATACCCTTTAATTATTTCCCTGTTCACATGAATGGTATTCAACACTACTTCCCTTGACCTAGAATTATCATCAATTAATCTATCTGGATTCTCTTCTGTAAATACCCAACTAGCCTATAAGTCATAATTATTAAAAAAGAGGTATAATCGAGTCAATATTGATTGAACAAATGCCAAATTACAATATGTCTGGGTACTCATTAAAATTTAATAAAGTTATTCAAAATTCTCTGGGCCCAAAACTTGCTTCGAATATTGTTACAAATTTTTTTGTTCCTTAATCTATGTTTTTATTTGCTCTCCCCTCCTCCCGTCCTTGTGATCCTTTCCCCATTCGCTCCTATATATAAAGTATTTGTGTTCAATCTTCTTATTATACAATTATACAGTTAAGATTCTAGTAGATACCGAAACTAGTCCTGTAATGTAATAATCAGACTCTACTAAAGTGTGTGTATGCGTGTCTGTGTGTGTTTTTAAACTTGAAATAGATTCACGCTATTCCGATGTTTTTCTGCATATATATATATATATATATATATATATATATATATATATATATATATATATATATATATATATATATATATATATATATATATATATATATATATATATATATATATTACGATAAATAAACAGGCTAAATTTAGAAAGTTCATTACTATATTATAACTTCTTGGTACCGACGTTTCGGGTAGGAACCCATTCTCAAGGATATGAGATTATAAATATTTACAAACATAAGAATTTTTTAGATAAGTTATCAGATATTTATAAATTAATTATATGGGAAATGGGAAGCAGCAGAGGTGGTAATGTTTAAATTATAAAAATGCCGGGCTTTTAACTATTAGGGAATAGGAAATATGTTTTTGTTTTTAAATAAAACTGAGATTAACACGCATCCCCTCTGCTCTCTTAAGATATATATATATATATATATATATATATATATATATATATATATATATATATATATATATATATATATATATATATATATATATATATATATATATATATATATATATATATATATATATATATATATATATATGTGTGTGTGTGAGAATGGATGGAGGAAGTAAAAATCCAGAAACAATCTGGAGTTATTTATTGAGGTTTCGCCTTTCAGCTTTTTTCAGAACAGAACTACAGAGGAAAGGAGGAGATCGCTCTCTATATTTGTAGGCAGATGTCATCCTGGGTCACGGCTGCTCGTCCTAGGTCGGATTCTTCGAGTTGGTCAGTTGATGTTATCGGACTCCTCCGAGCCAGCCGCTTCATTTCTCATGACCTTAGCTGCGTCATTGGCCTGCCAGAAGTACCCAACCCGGTGATTGGTTGAGCTGTCGGAGATAATTTGCACCGCTTTAATCATTCATCTCTCTCTCTTTTTGCTAAACCCTCATGAATTACTTTGATCCCACCTCAATTAGGCAAATGACCGTATTAATCGACACGTGCTACCGTTGCGTTTGATGCTCTATGGTAGTACTGCCATTGAGCAAATCGTTCATTTTGTCTATATATGCTGACCCGTCTAATTTTACCACCCCCCTCCCTTGTCCGCTTGTGTTATTAAAATTTATTTACCCTTCTCCGGATCCTCTAATGCAGCCATGAGTCTTTTGGGTATAGTCTAGTTCTGCCTCTCACTTAGACTCAAATAGCAAAATAAAATTTCTTGAACAAACATTTTATCTACATCACTATCACCATGTCTGTAGTTCTTAGATCTGTAACTTAAATAACCCTTCTTGTCCGTGCCCATATCAAACTTTAGACCTAAAGAGAGAGCCAGTGATCAGTGTGCGAAAGGTTTCTACTCGATAGATTGTTGACTAAGTTAGACCTGCCCATTTTATTCCCGTCACTTCTGGCACAAAGTATCGGAAATTGCCTTTCATGTCCTCTCCTTCGCTTGAGATTTTCCTCTATTAACTCGTTAGTTATGACCTTGGGTAATATCGAGGTTTCATTGCTCTCCTCTCTCAACACATCTATCTCATTAGTCAAAGCCTCGCAACTCTCCGCTAAAAACGCCCTAGCACAAATACTAAAAGGTTTTCCTTCGTTTTTAGTTTTAGGCACTTCGCCTCTATTATTTACGCTTTTCTTGTTTTTTTCTTTCATTTTTTACCTTTGGGCACTTCGCCTCTTTTAATTATGCTTTTGTTGTTTCCTTTGGTTTTAGTTTTGGGCACTTCGCCTCTTCATCATCATCATCATCATCATCATCATCATCACTAATTCAATAATTTAAGAAGCAAATTTTTGGAGTATTTGAATAATAATTTCATCTTAGTTTGGTTGTGACTTATATTTTTTTATCAAAGTTATTTCTAATAATTCTTTTATAATATCAAAAAACAAAATGGTGAAGTTCAGAAATAATATAAGTGTCGAAATTTTGTGAAATTTTTAAAACCTCAAATAATTACAAATGGTGAAGTTCAGGAAATTTATTTTTATATATCTTCTTCTTCTTCTTCTTCTTCTTCTTCTTCTTCTTCTTCTTCTTCTTCTTCTTCTTCTTCTTCTTCTTCTTCTTCTTTTTCTTCTATAACTATATTTTAACAACGTGATATTTTGAAAAGGGTCAAATTTAGTTTCGAGTTCCTTTTTAAAATTATTATAATTGGTGAAGTTCAGAAAATTTATAAAAATTTAACCATGGCTGCTTTTTTTTAGATTTTAAATTTTAATCTTAGTAGCGAAGCGCAAGCTCCCCCCGTAGGGGAAAGTGGCGAAGCCATTACCTGGTTTATTTACGCTTTTCTCTTCTGTTGTTTTCCTTCATTTTTTTTAGTTTTGGGCACTTCGCCTCTTTTATTCACACTTTTATTTCTTTGTTTTTTTCTTCATTTCTTTTTAGTTTGGGGCACTTTGCCTCTTTTATTTACGCTTCTCTTGTTTTGTTGTTTTCCTTCGTTTTTTATAGTTTTGGGCCCTTCTTTTTTGTCTATTTCTTTACTTATCGATCTTAAGATCGACAAGTTGTTGTTTTAGTTTCCATATTCGGTTTTATGGTCTTGATTTTGTAGCATTTTCATTCTAATGTTTTTAAGTGTAAATTGGCCATATACTTTCTCTTGCGCGATTTCTTTCCCTTGAGAATAATGATGTTCTCTCGACTGTGTGTTACCTTTGTTGGCTTATACCTACAAACCTATTTCACCCCTATGAAACCTACCACATATTTTATCACTTACTCCATAAATAGAAAAAATGCGAAGACTGTAACGACTGACATATTTAAATCTATTTCATCATTCGAAATTAATTGTATATATTGTCAAAAATGCCTAAAGCAAGCAAACACGCTAATTCTCGAAGTAGCTAAATAATGTCATTGGACCGTCTAAGCCCTAGATTCCCAAACTGGGGGGCCATGGCCCACTGGGAGCCATAAAGCAAAGTTTAGAGGGCCACAAGCTGAGGCTATGTACACATAAAAATCCCAAGCCCCACCACACTAGAACAGCCTGTCAGCAGCTCAGCCATCCAGAGGAACAGGTGCGTCTGTACTTGGTATACGTTTGAACAATGCCTTGCTGCCAGACGCATCAGTAATATGCCTCATTCTTTCTTTATTCAGTGTAATTCCATTTTTATATATGATTTTGTGTTCTCGATAAAATAATTCATTGGGATTCATTTCGATACCAAACAATTTTCACTCAATAACTTATTTAATACTTCCTCTGCTGTGGTTTCTGTATGAGAACCTGAATTACTGAGGCCTAGCAAGCTTAAATTACACCTGATAACTACACATTCTCAACATGTTGGCAAGTATCGTTCTTTCTTTGGTCGACAGGAATTGAATATGAAGAGACAACGACTTAGTGCCAGCGGTTCCATTCACTAACAAAATCCTGCATTAGTGGAGGCATCCTTTTTCGTATCCCTTGAAATAGCAAAGAAAAAGAAACCTCACACCATTGGGGAGGAGTTAATTTTACCATGTGCCAAAACTATGGTCAAGCTTGTTTTGGGTGAGAAAAGTGCTGAAAAGCTGAGTGCTATTTCTCTCTCAAATAATAAAGATGATTTCAAAGAACAAGTGATATAGAAAGTTAAAGAAGCTGAATTATACAGTATTCAACTCGACGAGTCCACTGACGTCCAGTCCTGCTCACAACTCATGGTTTTTGTTAGGTATGTTCATGGGGAGGAGATGAAGGAGGAATTCTTGTTTTGTGAAATTCTCGAGTAATCTACAAAAGGTGAAGATGTAATGCAGAAACTTTCACAATTTTTTGAAGCAAATGTCTCGACTGGGGCAATCTCTGTGGGATATGCACAGACGGGGCTCCAGCCACGTTAGGTTCTAAGTCAAGTTTTGCTTCAAAGAGTTATTCAAAAATCACCCAATGCTATACCTTTCTACTGCATGATCCACAGGCAAGCTCTTGCGTCAAAAAACCCTATCCTCAGAATTACAGAACACCCTGAATACCATTATAAAGACACTTAACTTTGTAAAAGGCAGTGCGCTTAACACACGCCTTTTCAAGAAACTCTGCCGTGATATGAATGCAGCTCATGGAATCCTCTTATTTCATAGAGCAGTTTGCTGGCTATCTAAAGGAAATGTAGTTCAGCGTGTATTTGAGCTCAAAGAAAAGATCAGACTCTTCCTTGAGGTACAGGCCAAGCAAGATTTGTTGTCAGCATGGTCTGTATATGGCTTTGAAATACAGCTAGCCTACCTTGTTGACATATTTAAACAGATGAACACACTCAACCTTGAACTCCAAGGGATTTTGTGGACAAAATTAAAGCTTTCATTCTTAAGATGGAGAATGAGTTGGAGGCGAAAAGTTGGAATGGGAAACTTGGCAATGCTGGAAACAGTGTCAGACATTGCAGAGGAGTGTGATATTGCTACAAATAACTTGATTGTTCAACATCTTGAAGCCTTAGTGGAGGAATTTAAAAAGTACTTCTCGGATATCCAAAGCCAAACCTCTCGGGTAGTAAGGTTCCCCTTCACTGCTCCAGTGACATGCATACCTGATGATAATGATGATGGCCAGACTGAACTGCTGACACTTCAGGAAGATACAGGAGCCAAAATGAAGTTTGAAACGGAATCTCTCACTGCATTTTGGTCATCAATGGAAGCTTCATACCCAAACTTATGTAACTTAGCTTTCCGCCAACTACTACCCTCTGCATCAACTTATTCCTGTGAGGGTGCATTCTCTCAACTTTTGTATATTAAATCAAAATATCGCTATAGACTTGATGTGAAGCATGACCTACGATGTGCTTTGAGTGAAACAAAGCCAAGAATTAAGATGATGGTCGATGGCTTTCAACATCACCCTTAACATTGAGTTTAATTGGGGTTTGAACAAACAAACTTGCACATGAAGGTCTTGCTGGGAGAAGAGAAGGTGATCTTTCCACTAAAGGTCTTGGTTTTGTTATTTACGACTCCCTATGATAGGATTTCGTTCAGAATTATTAAATTTGTTAGTAAAAAAACGATAAGATTGTTTTTGATTACACTTTTTTTAGGCAGTGAAATTTATTTTTTCTACTTTTGTATATTGAGGCTATTTTTTTGGAAATTATTAGTTTCAATTAGAGATAGATCTACCCCCAAATTCTAAAAATTATTTTATGTGCATTAAATTACTTCTTTAGTACCATTTTAATGTTTATTTGGGATTTGGCAAAAAGTAAATTGAAAGTTTCCATGATTCAATATTTAAGAAAAGATAAAATATAGGGTTGAATGAATAATATTAGGTATCGCCGGAGTTTTTTCATAATGGACCTAAATAAATGTAGGACTACAGACAGTCACTGTTGTCACGAGATATGGATTGGAGAGGGGGCCATGGATAAGGATCATATATGAATAGTAAGTAAAGATCAGAACAAGTTTGGGAACCAGTGGTCTAAGCCATTGCCACTCTAAGATCTCCCAACAACGATATAATTTAGCCTATATTTCTATTCTCGAGGGGAGTGACAGTAAATTACATGTACAGTGCCCGCGAAAAGTATCTGATCATCCTCAAAATTTTTATTATTTTCAATGATATTCACAGGTGCATAAGTCACTTTCTATTCGTTCTAGCGACATCTGGTAGCTTTAATATAACGCTCTGATATGACAGCTTTCCAATGCAATCATAAATTAGTATTCTGGTAACGTTTGTTGCGTGTGGGCGTGTGTAAAATTTGCCATTTCGTTATTATTTTGTGATTTTGTACAAAAAAGTGGTCTAAATAAAATTTATTTCTAATGTGTGCTAAGAAACAACTCCATAGTGATTTTCGAGGTGTTATTGTTGCTCTTCATAAATTAGGAAATCTCGGAGACAGATAGCTAATAAATTAAACATAGCCCAAAGTACTGTTAATTTATGGGTTTCACATGCTAAAAACAATGTTAGCTTATCTACGCAAGTTCCTAAAAAACGATCTGGTAGTTCGAGAAAAGCAAATTTGCCAACAGACATGCTTATGAAACGTTTAGTAGTGAATAATCCAACAATAACCACCAAAGATCTAAAATTTAATATGAATAATTTATTATCTATTGTTTCTGAAAGGACTATACAGGAGCGGCAACAAAAAGAACTCGGATTACCATCTCGCTATGCTGCAAAGAAACCATTCATTAATTAAAAAAAAGCGTAAAAAACGTGTTGCATTTTGAAAAAAAATATATATTCAATGGACTGTTGAGGAGTTGAAAGAAGCTTTATTCAGCGATGAGTCAACATTTTTAACATTCAGAAGCTGTCCTAAAAAGGTTCGTCGACCCATTGGCTCAAATAGAATGGACCCTGAATACACCCAAAAGACAATGAAACACATTTCAAGTGTGATGATTTGAGGTTGTTTCAGTTTCCAATGGAGATGAAGCATATATTTCTTTCCTAAGAGCACAACTATGAATGGCGCACGGTATGTAGCAGTGTTACAAGAGAAACTTCCATGAGACAGAAACATTCATGCATGATGGGGCACCTTGTCACAAGGCTAAAATTGTGACCAAATGGCTTACTGACAATAAATTTAATACTTTGGATTGGCATGGTAATAGCCCAGATCTCAATCCCATAGGAAAGTTATGGTTAATAAAGAAAATAAGGTTGAAGGCCAAGACACTGGCTCCGTCGAAAAATTAATGGAGGCCATCATAAAGATATAGTGCAACGAAATATCAGTGGAAGTTTGTCACAACTTGATCAAATCCAGGCCGAAGTGTCTACAAGAAGTCATCAAATCCAAACGAAAGAAACAAAATACTAATATAAGGTTAGTCAATTTTCAACAGGGTCTTTATGTTAAAAATTCAAATTTTAATGGCGATCGGATACTTTTCGCGGGCACTGTATTTTTCAGATATATATATATATATATATATATATATATATATATATATATATATATATATATATATATATATATATATATATATATATATATATATATTGAGGATTGATGAGGTGAAAAAGTTCATTGGTCAATTTATGACCTCCATACAAATGAACTCGGCCTTCGTCATCAATTTCATACCGTCGAGGGACCTACCACAGACAATAATTCTTTCAAGAGACCAATAGGGAAGTCTTTGGCAAAGGTGGAAGATTTAGAATGTGATAAAGTGTTTGTTCCTTTCACAGATGGATCCGAAATTCCGATGACAAATGAAATGTCGTCGGATTTGACCTCTGATCAGAATTACCTTTACCTCTTCGCCAAATTCATTCACAGCGGGTAAATTGATCCGCAACTGAAAACTTTGAAGCCAGGACACATCTCCCACTTGAGGTGGCTGACTTTAGCCTCTCACCTTGGCGACTCTCTAAACATCATTTTAAAGGTAAAATTAAAAAGAACCTGCACTCTCTCATCTACTATGTCGTCAGCAATTACATTCCTTGCTGGTTTGTGATCAAAACTCGACCACATTTCTGACGCCGCCAATCAGTTATTTTCCAAATAAAATATCTCCTTCACCCAGAAAATCTGCTCGCCTCTCTCCTCAGCTACGATGATCCAAATCTCCGCGCCTTTGCCGTTTGCAAGATCATGGACCTCCGCCAAAGAAGCGGTGTTGGTGACAAGTCGGTGGAAAAATTCGCTCTCCCCATCCCCACACACACTTCAATGTGAACACAATACCATTGCTGAATTCATCGATTGGGATTCAGTTACGATTTACGAGTCTACCCTTACTAACTATCTCACCATCGCCGAACTTCAGTATTTGATTCTTAGCAAATTTGAATTGCTATCTTTCCCAACCCACACCCAATTGGTGGAGCGTCTGATTCGTGAATTAACAAATGCATGAAGGGAAATTTACTGGTCATGATGAAAGAGATTTGTATATTCGCGCCAGAATAGCTTCCAGAGATCTTTTTCGAAAGCTGACATGAAAAACGATTTTGCGAAAATGATTTGTTAGTTACAATCCCTCTATTTCTCATAGTGACGGCGATCATATGTATTTCTCATGCGTTTCATCCTTCTTGCGTTCCTTTGATTTGATGTTTTATTAAAAAAGACTTATTTCCTGCTTGGAATTTATTTCTGTTATCAAAACAATAATAAGATTAAGTTGGAAAAAAAGATAAGCTTTTTTGTTTTTTAAGCCCCTATCCATTGAGCGGCTTGGAATACAGTCACATGACCAACGATGACCAATTAGAATGCAAGATATTAATTGGATTCTTAAATATGGTAATATATTACTAAAAATAGCTCTATGGTTGAATTGGCCGGACGTTGGTTATTTTTTTATTTGCAATAAATTAATTATTGTTCAACGATTCCATTTTTATCATAACCTTTCATCTTTAAAATTGGCCGATTTCATTTCCCCTTACTGGACACTCCTTTTCTGAACTGGAAGATTGCAGCAATAGTACCGTTATATGAGGGTAAAGAGTGAATGCATTACATACAGTGAAAGGAGTCTGAGTTTTGAAGGTAAAGGATATAAGAAACAAATCTCCTTGTACGTATCAGAAGGATAACAGAAACTGATTTTTCGGGGTACACCAACCATATACCGGTATACGATCTAAGATTTTGTATGGCTTTCATTACACGTGCAGTAGCAATGAATCTCGTGTAGAGGCAATAATGCGCACGTTAGCTGAAAACAAAACAAAACAAGAGATAATAGATGTAAAGTCTATGCATCGTTGATGTATCTGGTGGAAGCTTATGATCATGTAAATATAAAAGCATTATGGATGGTCATAATAATCTATGGATTGATTGGTGAAGTGTTAGAAATATGTGATCATTGTAAAAAAAAGAAACTTCGTTATTCGTTAATCTGTTAAGAAAAGTAAGTCATTATCTATTATTCCGTTAAAAAAAACGGAACTTACCTTTACTCCATTATTATTCCAGAATTCTGTTAAGCAAAAAAAGTTATTATTATTTTCATTATACAAAGAAAAGAAATACTAAAGCAAATAAAGAGGTTAAAAACAAATCTTGTGGCTGACAACGTTAACTCCTTAACGTCTTGCTCCTCCGAATCACTTCTTGTCTTTGACGTCTTCCATCAAATGCAAGTTGTTTTGTTAGTTAATTTATATGCCAGTATTTATATTATAGAATAGATTTATCTATCGAATTAAGTATGACTAACGCAATCGCGTACATTAGTTTATTTACGTACAAAAAAAACGCTTAGAAACCAAGTACATTGGATATAACCTTTTTAATGTTATTTACTATGACGAAAATGAGATTTTCCAAGCTGACAACGGAGAGAGATATCTTGGCTCAGAGAATCTCTACCCAGAAAGGGTTGACCCACCGAGGGTATGAATGGGATGACAGTGTTGTATTTGGCAAAACACGCATCATGATTGGCATTTTGCGGAAGGGGTTGTGTTTCAGATTGTTATTTTTCCTCCAGATATTTGCTAGCTTGGCTTTGACCATGACCTAAGCATTGAAATTGGTCAACTTGTGGTTGCTGGTGTGCGTCTGAGAGTGCGAAATGCCATCGAAGGAATCTTCCTCGTCACATTCTATCTCGATTATGCTGGTGACGTTAGGGGCATCGTCGGACACCCCCTTCATGGCTCTATCTACGACTGCTTCATTGGCGTTTTTGCGTTGTTGGTCTGGCTGGCGTCCTGTTGCTCTATCCAGGTGAGACAGAACATATGAAGAAAGGCAGAGGTCAGTTACCAATCGAAGTCCATAAAGAGGGGACCAAACTTTCTTTGGGTGCCTTCCAACATCGCGTCCACCAGCGGTTTGCAGCTATGAAGTACTCGGTTCTTCATCTCCATCAGCTTCTTCAGGGTGATAGTCACAGTAGAAGAAGATACCCGAAATACGCACGGCTCTCTCCCTGTACAACGCTCAAGGCCTTAGTCACATAGATCATGACTTGTTTGTACTCATTGAAGAAAGAGATATAAGCCTCACGAAAGTTCTACATTATCAGCTGCGTCATTACCTTGTTTAACGCTGCTCGTTTCCCTCTGTCAAAGAAGTCGTTCAGGAGTTAAACATAGCCTTACGTGGAGGTCCAGCCAGTGTCATTGTGGAAAACCAATATCCTCTCTAGATCCTTCTGGATTATGTCTGCCACTAGTGTGCTGCAGCGCCTTCTTCAAGGTTTTTCTGTATGCAGACTTACGGGGAGGGACTGAGGTTTGATGGCTTTGCCAGTATCAGTAGTCACCATCACGTTGAAAGAGTACAGCCACGCATCTCATGCAGCGGAGAAGATTGTACCTGTGGTCGCCATTGAACAAGGTCTGAATGGGGGTCATATGGTAACAATGACGATCTGCTGAGATTCCTACTCAACCGCGGAAACCGAAACCTCCTGTCCATCCAGGTTGGTGCCGATGTCGTCGTTTTCAAAATCACCAGCAGGAAGCTCTGGCACTTCACAACTCTCAGAGCAAAACTCGGCGAATATCATGACGAGGTTGTCGCCGTTTTCCGTTATAGCAATGCCTCTGGGCATTCTATAATAAAAACCTCCTGGGAAACTTAAATATTATATATACACATCAATTATTATATAAAAGCCATATTATGCATTCCTTTAACTTTGTCAATATAATCATTCAATTATTTTACTTTAACTTTGTCAATTTAATCTTTCAATTATTTTACTTGTCAATTCATTTAACGTATACTGTTCCAAACAATATCTCTTAAAATTTCACACACAAGCAAACAAACACACGCTTCCAGCTCGACAAAATAGCACACTATTCTTTCCCAGTCGACGCGCAACTTTCTTCGTATAAAGGTCGGTAAACATTCCTTCTACAATTAGTCATTTACCTCCAAACAAGTCATACTTAGTTAATGCCATTTTCCACTTTCACATTCTTTGCAAACGACCATAGGAGAGTAAGTCCTAATTATATTTACTTCTCATTGCAGCCCCCAATTCACAGTCAATCATAGTCACTTAATTCATTACTATTTCGCTATTATTTCACAGTATTATTCACCATATTAATTTCACATACTTCAATTCTCTTCGCATCTTGTTACTATAAATCATATGTTAAAATATCTTACATTGTATACCTAACCTACTTATCTCATTGTACATTCGTTGATTTTATGAATATATTTATATTTGTGCAATTGTCCTTCTTAAAGCCCAAGTCATCATTCCAAAATTTAGTTCGCTATCATCTTAGGCCTAAAAACTATCCGCCTACAACTTCGATCAAACAAATTTATGGTTATGGTTTTCGAAACGCTATTCAGGCTGATTTATTAATAGAAAATAAATCACATGAATAACCATATACTATACCGTCGTCATACTCGTCAGCTTACCCTGGATGTTGAACTTAACAGGCACTTCCACCATGGTCTGGAAGAAAACCTCAATGGTGTGATAACTTCAGAGGTGAGATAAAGAAAAGGTGGTATGCTGTCTTGCGCAGCAGGTCTTTGGGTTCATCTATTGTCTAATGTGCCAAGTGATTTTTTTCTATTTTTTCGAATTTAAAGAGCAATATCAACGAAGCTGCATCAATCAGAAAGTTACTAGTAAGAGATCTGCAAAGAAAGTAGTGAGGGCAAATAAAGTGAAATTAATAATGAAAGATATAGCAGGAACATTATCCCTACTACACCAACCACCCCATGCGGGTCCTTCTAACATGCGCCTCAAACTTCGACAGACTTTTAATGTTCCCGTTGATGACGGCCTTCAGCCCGCACAAAGAGACAAGATACGAGTAAGTCGGAGGTTTTTACTTTCCAGTACTGGAGGGCGAAATAGTTATCCAGTGTGAGGACACGAATAGCTGGGCTGCACCTTATGCTTAGAGTTCTCTACTCGGTGTAGTCGATCTCCAGTGGTAACGTGAACAGTCTATCTCTTGTTGAGTTGGAGGATAGAGAAACAATGCCGCTGAAGCAAGGAAAACTAAACACCTAAACGTGGATCGGAAATGGAAGCGAGCTGTCGCCGCACGCCATTGGGTGATAGCTATTTACAAAGTCTGCGCAAATAGCGTGCGTTTGATTTGTATCCCACACGCTATTGGCTTTTGTCTATGGAAGAGTTAAAATAGTGAGTCTGATACAAATGAAGCTGAGCAGAGGAAAAAGAAACAACCTAACATACCTTCCAAAGCAGCTCTGTCGCTACTCTGTTACTAAAAAAGTAACGCTGTTAGTAACGTACTGGTGTCCACCTATACTATTAGATGGTGTGAATAATATTTATGTTGGAAGTAGTACATGCGGTAGGATGAAAAATTGCCGGAATGAGCGGTTTGATATACTTTAAAAGGTGGGTGAGAGTGAGATAAGATTGTATGCTGTGGTCAAGGCTATTTATTATATCTACGGGTAGAATACTAAGAGAAGTAGGTATGGAAATGAGAGAAAGGTGGGTGAATTTGATGATGAATGGTGAGAGATATGTTATATCTACATTGGTATATGGTGATAACCTAGTATCGATGGCTGAGAGTGAGAATGGTTTGGAAATGTTGATCAAAGCTTTCAATAGGGCGTGCGAGAGGAGGGGGCTAAAAGGTGATGCAGAAAAGGTAGGTAATGTTATTTGGGGTGAGAATGGGGGTGGGTATTTGAGTATGTGGTGTATCCCTTGAACAAATGCGAAGTCTTAAGTATTTACGATGCTTTGCAAATGATAGTGGTCAGATGAAGGAGATTGCGATCACAAATTAGGAAAGTCTCTGGGGCGATTAGACTTGAGTGTTGATCAAAGCTTTCAATAGGGCGTGCGAGAGGAGGGGGCTAAAAGGTGATGCAAAAAAGGTAGGTAATGTTATTTGGGGTGAGAATGGGGGTGGGTATTTGAGTATGTGGTGTATCCCTTGAACAAATGCGAAGTCTTAAGTATTTACGATGCTTTGCAAATGATAGTGGTCAGATGAAGGAGATTGCGATCACAAATTAGGAAAGTCTCTGGGGCGATTAGACTTGAGTGAATGATAAAGGTTTGAGTATGGAATGTGCCAGGGAGCTACGTGAAGGAATATTGGTGACAGCCTTAGTGTATAGAAGTGAGATTATGTAATAGGAGGCGAAGGAAGATCTCAAAGGAGAGACATGCAAATCGACAACTTGAGAGTGATGCTTGGTGTGTAAAAGGTGGGCAAATGGAGGTGTAGATAGAGGGGAGTAGGAAAGGGGGCAAAGAAAAAAATAACAGCGTAGGCGAGTTGTGAACAGCTTCCCGCGTCGCTGGACCACTGTTAGCCAGCGGCGAATCCAATTAGCCATCCTGAGTCTCAAAAAAAGACTCATTCAAACGAAGCTTTTAAGACACTCACTGCACTTCTTGTACGCTATACACCCCCTCCTCAGAAGCGGAGCGTATTTTGAAGAAATGAAGAGAGCCCGTTTGGAAATGTTATCCAAGGGCTAACGCTCCCCCTCCCGGGTCTTGGTACCATTGTAGATAGAAGAGAGTAGAAAAGGGGACAAAGAAAAAAATAATAGCGTAGGCGAGTTGTGAACAGCTTCCCGCGTCTCTGGACCACTGTTAGCCAGCAGCGAATCCACTCGGCCATCCCGAGTCTCAAATAAAGACTCATTCAAACGAAGCTTTTAAGCCACTCACCAGCACTTCTCGTACGCTATACACCCCCCCGTCCTTGGTGTTATAGCAATGCCCTCTGGGCAATATATATATATTTAAGTTTCCCAGGAGGATTTTATTATAGGAATGCCCAGAGGGCATTGCTATAGAGTTATGAATTAGTAAGAGATGTTTATAGTGTGAGCAAAGTGTGAATTAGTTTGTAATTAACATGTAAGGTAAATGGTTGAATATATACTTGTGAAGAGAATATACGAGAGTGACTAATCAGGGTGTGAGTAGGGTTGGAAGGCCGCATAAAAGGTGAGTTGCTTATGTGAATGAGTGTTTGAGAGAGAAAAGGTTGATAGAAGATTTAGTGGATGCTATTGTGTATAATAAGGGTGCATGGAGGAGGTTTATGAGGGGGTCTTGCTAGAAGCATTATGCCGATGGATGAACCTAGGAATGGATGACATGGTAAAGTACATAACCTTTTCTCTATTTTATAGTCCATAAAACTATATTTTATGAATTTAATTCTTTGAAACAATTTAAATTTTAGTTTGTGAGTGACCTAAGAATATTTGAAGCCTTTTTCCACGTTCTTTCTTAGATTTTCTGACTGGAGGAATTAGAAAGTAGGGTGCCTCAAGGTTCAGTGTTAGGTCTACTCTTTATTGCATATAGATAATCTGGATCTGGAGATAAATAGTAAAATATAAAAATTTGGAGATGACACAAAGCTCGAAACTGCAGTAGGGGATGTGGAGTCTAGTTTCAAGCTACAGGGTGATTTTGATAGGCTAGTTGCATGGGCGGACAAATGAAGTTTAATTCCCACAAGTGGAAAATGGAATGGAAGGATGTTGGCTGAAGGCAGTTGGGGTAGAAAAGGACTTGTGTGCAATGGTAGATAGGTCTTTGAAATTTTCAAAGCAATAAAGTTGTTTGTTTGTTTGTTTGTTTGTTTATCAATAGGAAGATCAGTTATAAAATTAAATAGGCAATCCGTATTATTTATAATGCATCCGTGAGGCCACACTTGGAATACTGTGTTCAGGCATGGTCGCCACGATATAGGCAGGATATTAATATCTTGGAAACAGTCCAGAGAAGAACTACAAGGATGATACCAACATTAAGACACCTTGAGTACAAGGATAGGTTAAAGGCAAAAGATACGATACAGTTGTTTTGAATGTTCTCTGATGTAGATTACGTGGAAGTTAATGCCTTTTTTGTACTGGAAGAGGGAAGTAGGACAAGTGAACACAACAAGAAAATCAAGAAGTAGGGATGCAGATTAGATATGCCCAAGTACTTCTTTAGTCATAGGGTTGTTGAGTTTTGGAATTTATTGCCAGGTGATGTAGTAAATAGTAAGAGCTTGAGTGTGTTGAACAGAATACTGTATAAATACATGGGTGGCAAATTTAGTAAGCAGTAGATCTGAGGAAAGCTAAGTAGATTATTGTAATGATATTAAGAGGCCAGTGAAAACTCTAGGGGTATATATATATATATATATATATATATATATATATATATATATATATATATATATATATAAAGAACCCTATTTTGCAGGCTTACATGTATATAGGTACTGTAGAAATTCTTTTATTATTGTGACTCCAAGCGCCACATCCCGGTGCACTGCCTCAACCGGTGGGCTAAACCACGTGAGGGAATGTTGTTTACACTGCACCACCAAGCTAGGCGGAGGAGCTGACTCTATCAGCCAATGGTTAGCCGGCAACGTTCTAAGTCCCCTAAACTCCCTCCCAAAAGTCATACAAAGTCCTAAACTTGACTCACTCACTCCTGTTTCACGAGCCAATTCAAGAAGCACAGCAGCAGCTTCATCGAGTAAAACAACTTCCAATGTTCACTCATCAGCAGGAAATCTCGGAGCAGCTCTGAGACCTAGAGGTACGGCGTGCAGGTCCATCAGTGTGTGGACACGCCCTGGCACCTACTAGCCACTGCACCCTACCCCCACACTGCCTCGTGAGTTCTGCCTTTTTAGGCAAAGTCTATAGGAAATATACCGCAATCGCAAACCAGGATCGGGAGTGCCTATAGGCGAACACCAACAGACTGGTGTCTCGGCAGCTCCCTGCAGCCGAGGATGGGGCCTGGTCGTCTTGATCCTCTCCTGCCACTAGGGTCTTTTTTCTTTCGGTCAAGATACGGGTCCGAAGACTGCACACATTCCTAGCCTTTTAAACCTCGATGGATTACCCAAAGCATTATCATTTTATCATTATCTTCCGAGGCAGAAGGATGCCAACGAACGAATAGTTAAATTTTTTTTTATAATAATAAACTTAACCAGGCAATGGCTTCGCCACGAGGTAAGCTTGCGCTTTGCTACTAAGATTAAAATTTAAAATCTAAAAAAAATCAGCCATGGTTAAATTTTTACTTTATTTTCTGAACTTCGCCAATTATAATAATTTTAAAAAGGAACTTTAAAAACTAAATTTCTCCCCTTTCAAATAATCACGTTGCTAAAATATAGTTATAGAAGAAGATATATAAAAATAAATTTTCTGAACTTTACCATTTGTAATTCTTTGGGGTTTCAAAAATTCACAAAATTTCGACACTTACATATATTCCTGAACTTCACCATTTTGTTTTTTGATATAAAAGAATGATTAAAAATAACTTTGATAAAAAACAAGTCATATCTAAACTAAGATGCAATTATTATTCAAATACTCACAAAAATCCCCTTCTTAAAATATAGTTAGTGATGATGATGATGATTAGTGATGATATGTATAGGGGGTATTGAAGTTACCCGATGAAGTCACCAATTTATGTGGTGGTATAGGTTACCGGTTTGTGGGTGCGTGGTCGGTAATTATAAAGGAGTAGATTGAAGAATCCTCGTTGCTATTGCGCTCGAAGGGTGACGAGGACATTAGCCAGTGGGCCTACTTTACGCCTCTGTCGAATTAGTTCTGACACCTTATAATTTCTAACGAGGGTTATGTGTTAGGCTGTGCTTACCGAAGGTGTCTCGGTAATCAGGTAAGTAATGGACTTCGAAAGGACGGGTGAAAAAAATATAACTTTATTCTTAAATTGGCCTACTAAAAGGGGAAAGCGGAAAAGACTCGAGTTTTTGGCGGTCAATGTGTAGGCTTTCTGTTTTATGCGAAGTATCGCGTCTGAAGGCAGCAGGACTTAGGCGAATAAACAGGATTCCGTAATACTGCTAAGTGAATGAACCGATTTAATGAATAATGAATCTTTTGAATGCTGAGACTCTCTCTCTCTCTCTCTCTCTCTCTCTCTCTCTCTCTCTCTCTCTCTCTCTCTCTCTGTGTGTATATATATATATATATATATATATATATATATATATATATATATATATATATATATATATATATATATATATATATATATATTTTCGGCACCAAAGGGCGTGCCCTTGAATTG
This sequence comes from Ceratothoa steindachneri, assembly GCA_963969495.1. Classification (NCBI taxonomy): domain Eukaryota; kingdom Metazoa; phylum Arthropoda; class Malacostraca; order Isopoda; family Cymothoidae; genus Ceratothoa; species Ceratothoa steindachneri. The sequence goes on from OZ018324.1 coordinate 4,908,928, forward strand.
TCCGTGGGGCGGACCCAGTGATCTAATTTGTTCATTATTTACAATTTACACCCCTTGGGCGGAGTTTCCGACAGCTCTGTGTACCTGTTGTGCCTACATATTTCCCATAGATTTAGCTTTATTATAGGGAATCGCTTATTGCAGATCTCTGTGAAATTTCTCTTGTCAGTGCTGATATTTGTTCAGCTACTGATAAATGTTCCCAACACACGTATGTTTGTTTGAGATCCTCATATTTTGCCAGGTGGTCACCTTTGATATCTTTGTATGTTCGTGGGTTTCCGCGCGACTCTAGCTACCACTTGTCTCAGATCAATCTGTACAGTTTAATATATATATATATATATATATATATATATATATATATATATATATATATATATATATATATATATATATTTCTTAATTCTCTTTGGTTCTTTATTATTACAGGAGGCATATTATTTCCTTAATTTACACACAATTTTTTTTTAGGATTTGATAAATCAGCCGAACGTCCATTTGTGGATTTCCTCGCCTCGCTGGGATTATTAAACCCTGCAATTTGCTGCCAGAGGCCTACTTATTGTATAGAATGTGCCCTACTTATATACTGGAATTCTTTTATTTATTTTTCTCATACAAAAACTCCGTTGCTAACGTCATATATCCCGTTAGCTACAGACCGAAGTCTATCTGCGAACCGCAAGCTTACCCTGTAGTGAGGAGAGGCAAATCCACTCCATTATGAGAAGTAATTTTAGTATGAGTAACATTAAAGACATACTCATAGCTAGAATCTACTTCAGTGACTTTAGCCTTGTCCAGTTTATAGACTTTATTATTACCTTTAGATTTTGGTTTCGTTTTACTACAATTAACACTTTGCACATTAGTTTAACATGCCCTTTCTGATTACAAACAAAGCAACTATCATCCTTGAATGGGCACTCCCTTTTCAAATGTAATTTAGGTTTCATTATAGCAAAAGCCACCCCAACTTTAGGCTGAGTATGCTTTTGCTTGAAAGTAGGGGTCTGTTCATGGAGCTTGTTTATTAGTAGTGTCCCATAGCTTGTGCGTCTCTGAAAGCTGCTTCTCTAGCACTAGCTATTTCTATAAGTTTAATGAAAGTTAAATCCTATTCTGCCAGCAAAATGTGCTGTGTAGATCCATTAGATAGGCATAACACAAATCTGTCTCTTTGCATATCTGTTAACTGGTCACCAAACTCACATTTAAGAGGCAGTGCTTTAATACAGTAATAAAATTAACAATAGTTTCACCAGATTGTTTATTGCTAGAATAGAGCTTAAATTTCTAATATATCAGAATTATCTTGGGTTGGTAATTTTCTTTCATAACCTTATTTAAATCAGGATATTTACAAGTGCCTCGCTCCTTTGGAGATAACAGACCCTTAGTTAATGCAGAAACCTTAGGTCCCATCACCCCATCAGAGTAAGAAAAGCTGGTGCCTTATTCTTCTGTAGGATAGAGCTATTTAGAAAATAGAGTTCAACACTACTAATATAGGTCTCAAAATCTCCGACTTCAGCATCGAAATAATCACCTTAGGGCTAGAAACATTTTTTAAAGCTTAACATTAGGTTAAAATCAGTGTTGCCAATGTTTGAAATCCGGAATTCCCTACACATCAAGAGAAGGCAAAGTGGACTTATTTTAATTTCATTTTGACCCCATCAAGGTTAAGCATCTTAAAAATATGTACCTTTCGCGCCCAACCGAAACCATATATGGCGACTACAATGCCTATAAACACAATTATTATTGTTTTTAATACTGAAAATACGGCGTATCTTTGGAGAACATGTACCTGGCACTAGAATTGCACCAGCAAAGTGCCTCGCAGGAATAGGAAGAACTGTAACAAATCTTGACGCGTATAATATATATATATATATATATATATATATATATATATATATATATATATATATATATATATATATATATATATATATATATATATATATATATATATATATATATATATATATATATATATAACCGGTAAAGAAATTAAGTGGGAAGGCGAAAATTCAGATAGCAGCAAAATTTGGCGACAGTATAATACAAACGAACATTCCACGTTTGGGAATGGAATTAGGCCGATACCGCTGTCTCCGTCTCAGAAAATGACAAAAATACATATATCGAATGAGTGAAAAATTTTAGGCGCCAAAATTCGGAGATCATGGGATGAGAACATCCCTCCTAGGGGGAAAGCCAAAAAAAAAATTGTGATCCTAGAGTTGAAAAGAGGCCACGCCCCCTATACTATTTATAGAAGAAAAATGGAGAACTCGACAATCGGGTAACATAACATAATTTCACGCATGACAAAAGCCACAAGGGCCTATTAAAGGCCATCCGCATCTGTCAAAACCCACCCACAAAATGCATCCATAGGATTACGTCAGATCATGCCTCTACAATATACAATTTAAACAATCCATAGGATTGTGTCCGATCATGCATCTACAATATACAATTCGAACCATACATAGGAATGTGTCAAAAACAAAGAGCATCATCATCAAGACTCGTCAAAATCCAAATCAATCGTAATATACAATAATAAAAAACTGCATCCACAGGAATGAGTCCAGAATACCCCCCAAAGTTAACCCTCCCTCCCCATAAAATCATCTAATCTGCGTTTGAAAATATTTAGGTTTGGGTTGTCTACCGTCTTAGATGGCAAACTATTCCAGTAATCTACCACACTATTGGTGAAAAAATATTTTCTAACATCCAACCTGCACCTTTGTTTTTTAATTTTTAAGTGGTGACCCCTAGTCCCATTACTACCTTCCAACTCAAATAGCATGCTAAAATCTAACTTATCCATTCCAGAGCAGATTTTAAAAAGCTCCATCATATCTCTCTCACACATCTTCACTCAAATGAGAATATATTTAGTACGCTCAGTCTATCTTCATATTCAAGGTGCTTCAGGGAAGTTATTATTTTTGTTGCCCTCCTTTGTACTGACCCTAACAGGTTGATGTCATGTCTAAAATGTGGTGACCATGTTGTATACAGTACTCTAAATGTGTCCTAACATACGTGTTATAGAGTTTAAGGATAACCTCTTTACTATTGTAGCTAGCATTCCTGTTAATGTATCCTAGCACCCTATTTGCTCTATAATAAAGGGCCTATAACGGATCCCTGAGGTACGCCACTTATAACGTCCCTCCACTGTAACCTCACTCCCATTCAGCACAACTCTCTGTTTCCTGTCTTTCAGCCATCCAGTTACCTAATTCAAAACTTTACCACATATTCCATGAATTTTTAATTTGTGAACTAGTCTCTTATGTGGAACCTTATCAAAAGCTCTGCTAAAATCTAAGTAAATTACATGAACGTTCTCTCCCTTATCTAATTGTTGAGTAACATAATCCATAAAATCCAGTAAATCCAGTAAATTTGTTAAAAATGATCAACGTCTTCTAAACCCATGCTGAGCATCATTTATTAACCTACCACACTCTAGATGATCAGAAATCCCCTTCTTTACTATTTTCTCAAGAATTTTACAAACAATAGAAGTTAAGCTTATCGGCCTAAAGTTATTCAGGTCATCTTTACTTCACTTTAAAAAATTGGCACTCATTCACTAATTTCCAATCATTAGGTATTTCTCCAAACTCTAGTGATCAAGTATATATCTTCTCCAGAGCTACTGCAACACTATCTACACCTTCTTTGAGTAACCTAGAATGAATGTTGTCTGGGCCAGATGACTTACTAGTATTTAACTTCAATATAAGTCCTTTAATTACTTCCCTGTTCGCATTAAGGCTATTCAACACTACTTCCCCTGGCCTAGAATTATCATCAATTAATCTATCTTTATTTTCTTGTGCAAATACTGAAGAAAAATGATTATTAAGAACCTCTACTATTTCCTCATCAGATTCTTTCAAAACCCCTTCATATCTAATAGGCCCTATTTTATGACTGTTAGATTTGTTATTACTTTTATAATAGTTAAAGAATTTTCTTGGATCTTTATTATTAATGTGAGCTAAATTAATTTGTGCCGCCATTTTGCTCTTCTTAATAATCTTATTTAGCTCATTTCTGGTCGATCTATAATGATTTAAATTATCAAAAGTACTTTCTCTCTGTAATCTCTGGTATGCCCTTTTTTTCTCAGAAATTTGCCTAGCTATCTCGTGATTCCACCACAACGGCTTCCTACATTTCTTCCTAATAGCCTCTATTGGAATACACTGCTCTTGGACTATGTTTAATATAGTCTAAGAAGTGTCCCACATCTCATAAGTATTCTTCCCCCTGAATTCAAGATCCCACCTAATCTTATTTCGCAAGTTTCGTAATTTATCGTAATCTCCCCTTTAAAAATTTGGTGTTTTTGCGGAGTTTGTTGATGTTCTACCTTTTGCTATTCATAAGTTAAAACTTACCATCTAATGATCACTATTTCCCAATGCTTTCCCAACAATCACTTCATGAACTAAGTGATCATCATTTGAAAGAACCAGATCTAAGATATTGGCACCCCTTGTTATCTTATTAACAAATTGAGTCAAAAAATTATCCTCAAAATATTCTATAAACTTACAACTTGCTCTATCCCTTCCTATCATATTTTCCTAGTCCACAGAATTTAAACTAAAGTCACCAAGAATTACCCTTTCTTCTTCACATCCTTTCCTTATTTCCCTGATCATTAGCTCATCAATACAGTCAGTTTGCCTGGGTGGTCTGTAAAAGGCTCCCAAGTGTATTATCTTATTTTTACTGACCCCAATATCTATCCACAGTAGCTCAACTTCTTGCTTTATATAATTATTTAGATTGGAAGAAATGCTATTTCTGATATAAATAATCACTCCACCACCCGTCCTATCTCTCCTTTGACTAATGTACATATCATAACCCTGTAGTTCAAATTCACTCACATTGTCATTAAATTTATTTTCATTAATCCATGATTCTATTACACATATTATATATATATATATATATCTCCATCAATAATATAACTAAATAACTTATCCTTTCTTATTTCTCAGATTATGAACATTGGTATAAAGACAACTCAGCTCTCCTGTCCCTGAAGTACCTCTTTTAGAATGTATACCTTCCACTCTATCTCCTCTGCATCTCTTTCCTTTCACTGCCCCACCCTGTACTCTTATATTTCCCTGACCACTCTCAGTAACTAGTTTCACACCTGCAAGGACCCAATGACACTATATAACTCCTGCCACAACACGTCAACCCCAGCCCGGCTTAGATGGAGTCCATCCAATTCCTTATTCCTCACACAATCCTTTCAGTCCATTTGCACGAGACAATCATTCCCTCCTCACATCCAATCTCGGAAGCACACCTGAAACAACGCCTTTCACTCTACTTTCACTCATCCTTTCAACTAAACTTTTGTACCTCCCTCGTAACTCACATGAACCCACCTTCTTTACATCATTTACCCCCACATGCGTAATCACAACTGCTTCCTTCTCACACCCAGACACCAGAGTATCATACCTCTCAGACACATTTACACCAGCACCTGGCAAACAAACTCGCCCTCCCTTCCATTTGCCCACACTCAATTTCCTATCTGAATATCTAATCTGAGAGTCACCCATCGCAAGCACCTCAGTTACCTCCTAGTCGCCCTAGGCCTAGCATTACCCTCCCTCCTGTTCTCATTCAAACTACCACTTATTTCACTTTCTGGCACAACCACCTCAGACAAATCACTTTCAACCTCTTCTTCTCTCAGTGCATGGAGTCTGTTAGTCAACCTAACAGGTTCCATGTCCCTCTTACTCACAGACCTAACATGCCCTAACCTATCTATTCGATCCATATTCACCCACCATTCATCTTCACTCACATCAGTCACTTCTTTCTCTCCAGTCCCTACTCTAGGCCTATCTTCTACCCTCCTGGTCCCAGCCACATTCTTCATACGTACACTTGCATCCCATCTCAATTCATTCACCAACTCATTTAATCTCTTGCACTCATCACGTAACCGACTCACTTCCTCTACCAAAGCCACATTTGCACTAGTCAGATAACAAACCGGGCCTTTCAAATCCATTTGCTCTTCTTTCAAAACCACAAAAACCACAAACTATATACACACTGCGCACATCAAAAGGCATACTCATTTCATCCAAAGAAACAGCCATACTGAGAAACTTTTCAAAGTATAATTACAAATTCCTTTAGTATTATGTCTAACACTCAAAGTTAACTATGTTCCCCAACTTAAATATATTACACCGAAAAATCCAAAATGAAAAAAACGTCCTTGAATAGAGAGATCGCCGAAAACATGTGCGATCGCTACCGATGCTGTACCACCGTCAGGTCGATAGTAAAGAACTAATTGCTGTTCATTTAGCGTCGTGAAGCCCCCGTTGTACTCGCCTATTGCATGACCGCTAGTGAAAAAATTCCCTGACCGTATCGTGTGAACGCGAGCCTCCCATTTTGCTTTGCTTGTTTTGTTTGTTGGAATTAAAGATTTATTTTTGTTTGCGTAATTCCTCTCATTCCTTTCTCGATCATAAAGCCTTCGGTAAGCCTAGCCAAGTCGGTAAATTATTTTAGTATCTTTTGAGTCGAATACGAGATTAACGTCACCCATCACCTCACTCACGGGACTTGAGGGACCTCTCTAAAATATCCGTGACCTTAATTCCCTTCCCTCTATAATCCGGGTGGCGGTCAATAATAATATACATCAGCCAGTCATACCTTCCCCTATAAAGAGGGCACCTACAACAAACAAACCTAACCCCCATAGGTCTTCTAAAGTTTCACCGCAAAAAATAACCTACTAAAATAGAAATTTACACATAAAAATAGAAATATGGCAGAAAAATAACCAACCAACGATATATCACGTCATTAAACTCATTTAGGAATCCGTGGAGGCATAGCTCTGGCACAAAAATTGCACCAGCAAAGTACTTCTCAGGAATAGGAAGAATTGCAACTATTTCTCGCGGATGTACACACACACACACACACAGATATATATATATATATATATATAAACTGGCCAGGTATTAAAATGGGAAGCCGTGAATTCAGATATCAATAGAAATTTGGCAAAAGAGTAATAGAACGAACATTTCTCGTCTGGAAATTGAATTGCAACAAGGAGTAACAACAAGGAAAGAAGGTACCCTAGGAGACCTTACGGTCCATTCAAGGAGGGTACCTTTGAACTAGCTATCGAGCGGGCACATGGCTGCTCAATTGTTTTGCGTCCCTAAACGGCCACTTTTCAAGACCTTGTCTAGTCTTGACTTGAACTGGTCAACAGATTCACTGTTGACAACTTCCACTGGAAGGGCGTTCCACTTACCGCAGATAGTGTAGGTGAAAAAATGTCCACACATATTGCGGTTGTAACGCTTCAGTTCAAGTTTGAAGCCATGATTGCGCGTTCTGTTCTCACTCAGTGTGAAAATATCCCGGTAGTCAACATTGTCGAACCCTCGAAGTATTTTGAAAACTTCGATGAGCTGACCACGCAGTCTACGGGTTTCCAGCGAGAACAGATCTAATTCCCTTAGTCTATCCTCATAACTTTTATGTCGGATAGAGGGAATCAGCTTGGTTGCCCTGGCTTGTACGCGTTCTAATCTCGCGATGTCCTTTCGCAATGAAGGACTCCAAAATTGTACGGCATACTCCAGGTGCAGTGGGACAAGTGAGTTGTACAGGCACAGTGCAATCTCCTGGTTCCGATAACCAAACTGGCGCTTAATATAGCCTCGCATCCTTTGGGCCTTTTTCTCCGCCTCAATGCACTGTTTCGAGAACTTGAGGTCACTAGTGATTGTTACACCCAAGTCCTTCTCAGTGTCGGTGGATTCCATAGCAGTGCCCTTAAGGATATACTGAGATTGGGGGTTTCTGTGGCCGATATGCATCACTTTGCATTTGTTCACGTTAAAAGGCATTTGCCACGTGTCCGACCACTCCCCAATCCTCCCAAGATCTTCCTGCAGGTGGGCAGTATTTCCATCCTTTGCAACGTTCATGCCAAGTTTGGTATCGTCGGCAAATTTGGAAATCTTGGCAACCATGTCACCGTCCATGTCGTTGACGTAGATGATGAGTAGTAGTGTTTCCAGGACAGAACCTTTAGGCACCCCGCTAGTAACGGGCACCCACTCAGAAACCCGTCCATTCACCACCACCCATTGCCGTCTGCCACTCAGCCAGTTCTCGATCCAGCCGGCTACTTTTCCGTCCATGCCCAGCGCTCGCACTTTCCGGAGAAGGCGGCGGTGTGGTACCTTATCAAAGTCTTTCTGAAAGTCTAAGTACACCACATCCACCGCCTTGTCCCGATCGTGCTCACTGAACACGAAGTGGAAGAATTCCACAAGGTTCGTCAGGCATGACCGTTGCCGAGACAGCTAGCGGCTGCTTAGCTATGATAAATTTATATCAAGAAAGCATCAATTTGTAGGCGCCATGAACCGGTGAGCTTCGGGACGATGGGATTAGCAAAGTCTTGCTCAGTGGGTGGAGCTAAAAGCATTGCGGTTCTGGTGACGAGAAGAGACCACGCCTGCTATACAAGAAGAAAAATGGAGAATTCGACAGAAGGAGATTCATTTACTCTTGGGTAGACTGTTAAGTAAGATAGACGATCGAATTACGGTTCGTTTAGCGTAGCGAAGCCCCCGTTGTAATCCGCCTAAGTCTTGTTCTGGTAACTCTCGCTTTGCTTGTTTTTGTTTGTTGGAATTAAACATTTATTTTTTTTACGTGATTCATCTCAGTCCTTTCTCGATCACAAGCCTTCGGTGAGCCCAGCCCAGCCAAGCCGGTATATTATTTGAGTACCTTTTGGAGTCAGGTACGAGATTAACACCACCTTTCACCTCACTCGTGGGGCTTGGGTGACCTCCCCAAAATATCCGCGTCATTTTTAACCTTTAAACTGGTGACGGCCTTCATCTCCTGGGGTTCCTCCTCCTCGCCCATAAAACCGGGTTACCTCCTACATTTAACCTCCTCCTGCCATAAAGTGGGTGACCGTGAGCGCACCATAAAGAGGTGGCTATATCCTTCCTCAAATCAATCCTAAAAATCTATCCAGTCTACCACTCGATTTGTAAACCAATTTGTATTAATCTCTTTCCTAATCCTAAACCTCAAACCCATTTCCGCCCGTCCCATCCCGTTCACTAAAATAAGAACCCCATCTGGTAACGGAAGAAATATATTTATTTCTATTAACTCTCGAAGTAGTTGTTAGCTTGGAACGTATGCACTTAAAAGTATGATTTTCACTCCAGAATGTTGTGAAATTATTAAAATTTATCCCTTTACCTCAGAAAATTGTCTGTACACATGATGATTAAAACTGAATGTTCACATGCTTATTTCCTTTACGCAATGGAAGTTTGATGTAAGTACGTACTAAATTTACAGTGATTGAGGTGACTCAAGTGAGTTATTTATCACTCAGTGACGTCTTGCAGCCCGCCATCTGACTCCGTCCAGAAACTCAGTCTTCTGTCGACCTTATCTGTGGTAACTTGTACCTTATTCTTCGTTCCGTTAAAAAAACGTAACTAATTACCATTACTTGATCAAGTTAAATATTTTTATTTATACTAAGTTTCTGAATTTTCTTAGATCGGTGCAGTAAGGATACTTCGTCATTCACCATGGTTCTTCAGATTAAAGATACGGTAGGCCCCTTTTATCCTATCCAACTTTCTAAAATACTATGTATGGTCTGTTGTTACAAAATCGAATACCGATTTCTTATGTAACCAAAATTTGGTAACTTTACGTTTTCTCTTACGCAATTGGTATCTCAAATGTAATTAATCATGAAGGGGATTACCAATAATCACATTTTTTATACTTTGACGTATGTATTATTTTTAATTTACACCTAAAACGAATAACAATTTAATCTTCAGAAATAATTATTTGTGAAGGTCACAATTGTAGTTTGCAGTCTAGAATGCATTTTGAAAAGCCTTCATTCTTAGATTATTTGTCAGGTCGTGCTTGTCACAATTGATTGAAACTCAGGATCATCGTTGGGTGGTCGCCCCATTGTGTTTATCCTCAAAACGTGAAACATATTGGAACACGGACGAAATTATTTAGGTCCCATCGTTCGAGCCGCCAATCTACAATATTGAATGAAAAAAGATCAAATAAAAAAATATATCAAAAGTTAATAAAATAAGATATTGGTGTTAAAACGTGATAAAACCGGACCCACTAATTTGCCACTTGACATTTAATAATTGCTAAAATCCTTAATTAGGTAATGATATGAAATACTCTGGAAACATTTGCTTTACCAGTCATACTGGTAAAGCAATATATAGCCTAAATTTAGATGGTGTGAAACAAAAATAAACTGCAACCATTGAAAATTCAGTCTATAGAAAATATTTTAGGATCTACAAAATATTACCTGAAAGCTGAAATAGGAGCATCAAGTACCAAAGAAAAAAATATTGAAGTAAAACTAAATTATTTTAAATAATGCAACAGAATAACAATTACTAAAAAAGTTCTAATAGCAAATACAAAAGTGATTGTGTTTGTTTCATAGAAAAGTATTTATTGAAAGATACTCTTTGGTAATGCTAAAATTTTTTTTAAAGCAAAATCAACAGAGGGCTATGCAGCATTATCAAAATTTGTGAGTAAAAATAGTCAATATTTCTATAAAGTAAAAAGATATAAAAGAAAAACTGTTTCAATAATACCTTTTAAAGCCAAGACAAACATTAACATGTATATGCTGACTAGGATGACCTTTAATATCCTGTAGTGGCTTTTTTCACTCTGTTTGCTGATAGAAACATATTTGATAATGAGAATGGAAGGTATCAATTATGTAATCATGAGTTGCAAAATATATATTATAATATCCTGTAATAAATGAAAGAAAATTTGGTAAAAAAGGAAACAAAGAACTATTGACCAATTGCTTTCACATCGAACATCATAAAAGTTTTTGAAAGTAATAACATAACATAATTTCACACATGAAAAAAAATACAAGGTCCTATCAAAGATCATCCACAACTGTCAAAACCGACCCACATAAATGTGTCAGATCATGCATCTACAATACACATTTTGAACCATCCACAGGAATGTGTCAAAAACAAAAAGCATCATCATCAATACTCATCAAAATCAATCATAGTATACAATAATAAAAAACTACATCCACAGGAATTAGTCCAGAATACCCCCCTTCCTCCTCCAAGTTAACCCTCCTTGTTTTTAGGAAGGTAAAAACAAGCTTGTCTTAGGATTATTATACAGACCACCAAATCTTAGTAAGGAAGCGTCAAATCTTCTGTGGCAGGAGATTGAACGGGCATGTAGAAGTAAGCATGTGTGTATAATGGGCGATTTTAATTACAGAAATATAGACTGGGAAGCTCTTGTGGGTGATCAGGAGGCTGAGGAATTTTTGAATGTTGTCCAAGATAATTTTCTGAGGCAGATTATTAACGAACCCACTAGAGGTAATAATATACTGGATTTAGTTCTGACAAATAGGGAAGAAGTTATTAAGGATACTGAGATTGGAGGAAATTTGGGTAATAGTGACCATTGTGAAATTAGATTCAAGATGAAATGGAATGGTATTAACATAACATAACATAATTTAACGGATGACAAAAGCCACAAGGGCCTATCAAAGGTCATCCGTATCCATCAAATCCCACCCATATAATGCATCCATAGGATTTTGTCAGATCATGCAGCTACAATATACAATTCAACAATCCATAGGAATGTCCAACCATGCATCTACAATATATAATTTAAAGCCTCCATAGGAGTCTGTCAAAAACAAAATCAAAATCCCCCAAAATATACAATAAAAAGAAACTGCATCCACAGGAATGAGTCAAGAAACATATCCACATACTAAAAAGTAAGAAATTAACCCTCCATCCCCATATAATCATCCAATCTGCGCTTGAAAACATTCAAGTTTGGGCTGTCTACAGTCTCAGGTGGCAAACTATTCCAATAATCCACCACTCTGTTAGTGAAAAAATATTTTCTAACATCCAGTCTGCACCTCTGTTTTTTAATCTTTAAGTGGTGGCCTCTAGTTCTATTACTACCTTCTAACTCAAATAACTTGCTGAAATCTAATTTATCCATCCCAGAAAAGATTTTAAAAAGCTCAATCATATCTCCCCTCACACACCTTCTTTCAAATGAAAACATATTTAATACCCTCAGTCTATCTTCATATTCAAGGTGCTTCAGGGATGGTATTATTTTTGTTGCCCTCCTTTGTACTGACTCTAATAAGTTTATATCATGTCTAAAATGTGGTGACCATGCCTGTATACAGTACTCTAAATGTGGCCTGACATAAGAGTTGTATAGTTTAAGGATGACCTCCTTACTCTTGTAGCTAACATTTCTTTTAATGTAACCTAGCACCCTATTTGCTCTATTTTTTGCCTCAATACACTGCTTTGAAAATTTCAGTGACCTATCTACTACCACTCCTAAGTCTTTCTCATCTTCAACTGAATTAAGCCAATATCCATCCATCTCATAGCTAAATTCCCTATTATCTCTCCCCATGTTAATAACTTTGCATTTATTAAGGTTAAAAGTCATCTGCCACTTCTGAGCCCAAGCTAACAGCTTATCTAAGTCACCCTGCACTTTAAAGCTACCCTCAACCTCTTTGACTACAGCTGCCAATTTAGTGTCATCAGCAAAAATTGACACTTTGCTATTTACACCTTGCCCAAGATCATTTACATAGATTATAAATAATAAAGGGCCTAAAACTGATCCCTGAGGTATGCCACTAATAACATTCCTCCACTCTGACCTCACTCCATTCAGTACAACTCTCTGTTTCCTATTTTTCAGCCATTCAGTTATCCAATTTAAAACGTTCCCACATATCCCATGCAGCTTTAATTTATGAACTAGTCTTCTATGTGGAACCTTATCAAAAGCTTTGCTGAAATCTAAGTAGATCACATCAACTTTCTCACCCCTATCTAATTCTTTAGTTACATAATCCATAAAATCCAGTAAATTAGTTAAACACGATCTATCTTTTCTAAAACCATGCTGAGCATCATTAATTAACCTGCTACTCTCTAGATGATCAGAAATTCCCTTCTTAACCATCTTCTCAAGAATTTTACAGACTATAGAAGTTAAGCTTACTGGTCTAAAGTTATTTGGGTCCTCTTTGCTTCCCTTTTTAAAAATTGGCACTACATTTGCCAATTTCCAATCATTTGGTATTTCTCCAGACTCTAGTGATCTAATAAATATCTTCTCGAGAGCTACTGCAATACTTTCTACACCTTCTTTGAGTATCCTAGAATGAATGTTGTCAGGGCCAGATGCCTTACTAGTATTTAACTGAATTATAAGCCCTTTAATTTCTTCTCTGTCTATATTAATAGAGTTTATCACTACTTCCCTTGACCTAGAATTATCATCAATTAATCTAACTGGTTTCTCTTCTGTGAATACTGAAGCAAAATGATCATTAAGGACCTCTACTATTTCCTCATCAGATTCTTTCAAACCCCCTACATATTTAATAGGCCCTATTTTATCACTGTTAGATTGATTATTGATTCTATAATAGCTAAAGAATTTTTTAGGATCTTTATTATTATTTTTAGCTAAATTAATTTCTGCTGTCCTTTTGGTCTTCTTAATAATCTTATTTAGTTCATTTCTGGTTGACCTATAATGGTTTAAATTATCTAAACTACTCTCACTTTGTAATCTCTGGTATGCCCTTTTTTTCTCTGAAACTTTATTAGCTATTTCTTGGTTCCACCATAATGGTTTCCTACATTTCTTCCTAATAGACTTCATCGGAATACACTGTTCCTGAACCATGTTTAATATAGTCTTAAAAATATCCCACATCTCATAAGTATAGTAGTAGTATTGATAGTAGCATGAACAATGTTAAAATTCCTGACTTTAGAAGAGCAAATTATAATGGGCTAAGGACTTACCTGGAGGCAGTTGTACAGAAACCAGGCAATGAAATCAATTCAGGAATAGATTCAATGATATCAGTTAGTGGAGACAATAATCACCAGGAGGAAGAGATTACAATTGAAGAGGAGTATGAAAGAATAATTGAGCAATTAATTACAGGTCAGATGATTAACATTCCATATAAGGAGATTAGGACTAAAAATAATGACCCAAAATGGATGACAGATAAAATTAAGCATTATATTGGCATTAAAAAGGGCATTTATAGGAAAATAAAAAATGGGGAGGATCACTTAAGGCAGAGATATAATGAACTAGCAAGAGATGTTAAAAAGTTAGTTAGAGTAGCAAGGAGAAATTATGAAATTAAAGTGGCAAATAGGGCAAAGGAAGATCCTAAAAGTTTTTATCAATTATACAAAACTAAGGTTAGAGATAAAATAGGCCCACTTATAGATTCCAATGGAGAATTAGTGAGTGATAGGGACTCAATGGCTGGAATGCTAAATGACTTTTTTCTCTCAGTATTTACACAGGAGGATACTCTAAATATACCTGAGGTGTCAATGATCTTTCGGGGTAATGATGAAGAGAAATTAAAGGATATATTGATCACAAAGGAGATAGTGACAAAGGAAATTGATAAAATCAAAAGTAGTAAAGCAACCGGTCCTGATGAGGTCTTTCCTAGAATTTTGAAAGAATGTAAGGATGTGTTAAGTGAGCCCCTATCATGCATCTTTAGAAAATCATTGGAGAGTGGCATTGTGCCAGTGGCATGGAAGAAAGCCAATGTGATACCTATATTTAAGAAAGGGGAGAAAACAAATATGTCTAATTACAGACCAGTAAGTTTGACATCAGTGGTAGGGAAAATGATGGAATCTATTATAGCAAGGAATATTAGAGATCACTTGGATAAGCATAAGTTGATAAAAGAATCACAGCATGGCTTTAGTAAGGGTAAATCCTGCCTGACTAATTTGCTGTCTTTTTATATTAAGGTGTATGAAGCAGCAGATAATGATTAAAACTATGATATTTTATACTTGGACTTTAGTAAGGCTTTTGATCGAGTGCCACACTTACGACTTCTGAGCAAAGTTAAAGCACACGGGATCGATGGCAGTATATTTAGGTGGATTCAGTCATGGCTTGGTGACAGACAGCAAAGAGTTAGTATAGATGGAGTTAAATCTGAGTGGGGGTGTGTTAGCAGTGGAGTTCCTCAAGGATCTGTTTTGGGTCCCTTGCTATTCTTAATTTATATTAATGATCTTGACATAGGTATAAGTAGTGACCTGAGTAAATTTGCTGATGATACTAAGCTAGGTAGGGCCATTAGGGCTGATTCTGATGCTGTTGTAATGCAGGAGGAATTGACCATTCTGTCCAATTGGGCCGAGAAATGGCAAATGAAGTTTAACATAGACAAATGTAGTGTACTTAGTATAGGTAGAAATAATCCATTGAATAGTTATAAATTAAATGGGAGAATTTTAGGGAGGACTGATTGTGAGAGAGACTTGGGTATTTTGGTAAGTTCAGACCTTCGTCCTAGAAAGCAATGTCTAAATGCTAAGAATAAAGCTAATAGGATATTGGGATTCATTAGGAGGAGTGTAAGCAATAAGAGTGCTGAAGTCATTCTAAAACTGTATCTGGCGCTAGTTAGGCCTCATCTAGACTATGCAGTACAATTTTGGTCACCATATTATAGGAAGGATATTGATTTGCTTGAGTCTGTGCAGAGAAGGATGACAAAGATGATTGGTGGGCTAAGGAACTTACCCTATGGTGAAAGGCTCAGAAAACTAAATCTACATACATTGGAAAGGAGAAGAGTCAGAGGGGAATTGATTGAAGTCTTGAAATGGGTAAAAGGATATAATAAAGGGAATCTGGGTAAGGTTCTTATACTTAGTGAACATGACAGGACACGTAGCAATGGGTTTAAGCTTGATAAGTATAGGTTTAGGAAGGAGATTGGGAGGAATTGGTTTACAAATCGTGTGGTAGATGAATGGAATAGGCTCACTAGGCATGTGATAGAAGCCTCCTCTCTGGGTAGTTTTAAGAATAGATTAGATAAATATATGGATGAAGCTGCTAGATGGGACTGACTTTTTTTTATGTACATATGTATATATTTTTCTAAGGAGTGGGAAGATTATATTTTGCGGTTGCATGAATGGACATAATCCTCTGGATGCATTTTATGTATATTGTAGATTAGATCTGACGAACTGTTAAGGGTGACAATGTTGATGACTTTTCTCTGGTAAGAAATCTTTTGTGTGTTGAATGGAACAGGAGCTGCCAAGTGTAGGCCATGAATGGTCTTTTGCAGTCTCCTTCTTTTCTTATGTTCTTATGTTCCTTCCACATATAATCATCTAATCTGTATTTGAAAACATTCAAGTTTGGACTGTCTACCATCTCAGATGGCAAACTATTGTGTATATGGCAATTTCAATAATAACATATTAGGTAATGACTCAGAGTTTTCTAAACATTTAAATTTTTTTGTGAAGCCTATAAGCTTAAATGGTCAAGCAGACTAAGCCTGCCGAGAGACACTTTAATGGGGTTCAAAATCTTCGTTGGACCACTGCATTTCATCTGAGGATGGTCATAAATTAATTTCAGATATGTATGTATTATATGATTCTTTTGAGTCTGATCATCTCCCATTTGTGTCAAAATTGACTGTTAAATTAATACCTAAAGTCTCAATAAAAAATTCTTTGAGAACTTACTAACTATAATAGGATATTTTTGGATGAGGAAATTCCAAGTGAGGCCTTTAGTTGTAAAAATTTGAACTGTAGAAATAAAGAACATATGGAAAAAGTCACTTCTTTCTATAATAACATAATTTTTGCACTCTCTGAGACATCAAAAGTTGTATTTGAGAGTGCATCAGATAAAAATAAGAAGTACAATCGGCCTGGTTGGAATGAACACTGTCAGGAATTGTATGAGAGATCCAGAGAGGCTTATGCTCTGTGGTTAGAAGTAAACAAACCTAGGAGTGGTCCAATTTTCCATCTAAAAAATTCTACAAAAGCCAGATGTAAAAGGGCACTTGAATTTATTAAGTTAAATAAAGAAAATCTAAAAAAGGAATCCTTAGCTCGCAAGCTCTTAAATATGAAAATAGATAAAAGAGAATTTTTGAAAGAAATTAAAGTGCATAACAACAAAAAATTAAGTCCACCTGATGAAATTGAAAGTAATTCAGGAGCTGAAAATATTTGTAACATGTCAAAAACACACTATCGGGAACTGTTTAATTGTTTGCACGATAGTTCACTATACTTAGACAACAATTATGGTCTCTGATAACTATAAGAAGGTTTTAGTATCATGCAAAGAGGTGGCAACCATGATAAGAAAACTTGATGTAAATAAAAGTTGTGGATTGGATGGAATTCAAGCTGAACATATTAAATTTAGTAGTGCAAAAATTATTTCATTATTAGCTATGTGTCTCACTGGCTGTCTTGTACATGGAGTCTTACCTGAAAGCATGTTGTCTGTTATGTTAAGAACAAAAGAAAAGAAGGAGACTGCAAAAGAAGATAGGGCTACAACTGGGAACAGTAACATAACATAACATAATTACACGGATGACAAAAGCCACAAGGGCCTATCAAAGGTCATCCGCCTCCGTCAAAACCTACCCACAAAAAGCACCATCACCAGGGGAAGACAAAATCAAAGTCCCCCACAATATAATATAACGGATGACAAAAGCCACAAGGGCTCATCATAGGTCATCCGAGTCAAGCCGCCTCTTTTTCAAGGCACCCAAACTCCCAGGAAAACTACATCCAGAAACAAGGGTATCACCAATCAAGGCTTGTCAAGAACTAAATCATGCAGCTATAGATATATACAAACAATATTAATATATACAAAACTTAGGAACCATCACAACCTTCCCTTCCCATAAACTCATCCAACCTACTCTTAAATACATTTAGATTTGGACTACCTACTACCCTCTGCGGCAATTTGTTCCAGAAGTCTACCACTCTATTGGTGAAAAAATATTTTCTTAAATCCAACCTACACCCTTGCTTTTTAATTTTCAAGTGGTGACCTGTAGTCCGATTTCCATCATCTAACTCAAAAAACTTGCTAACATCCAATTTATCTATTCCGGAAAATTTTTTAAAGAGCTCAATCATATCCCCTCTCACACACCTCCTTTCGAACGAGAACATATTTAATACCCTCAGTCTATCTTCATATTCAAGGTGCCTCAGGGAAGGAATAATCTTTGTTGCCCTCCGTTGCACTGACTCAAGAAGGTTAATATCGTGTCTAAAATGTGGGGACCATGCCTGTATACAGTACTCTAGATGTGGTCTAACATAAGAGTTATAGAGTTTAAGAATAACCTCCTTACTTTTGTAACTGACATTTCTCTTAATAAAACCCAGCACTCTATTTGCCCTATTTCTTGCTTCAATACACTGCTTAGAAAACCTTAATGACTTATCTATTACTACTCCTAGATCTTTCTCATCCTCTACTGAGCTCAGCCAATGCCCATCCATTTCATAGTTAAATTCTCTATTATCTTTTCCCATGTTAATAACTTTGCACTTATCAAGGTTGAAAGTCATTTGCCACTTATGTGCCCAGGATAACAATTTATTTAAGTCCCCCTGCACTTTAAAATTATCATCAATATCTTTAACTACAGCTGCTAATTTGGTATCATCCACAAAAATTGACACTTTATTATTAACTGCCTCCCCAAGATCGTTTATATAGATGACAAGTAATAATGGACCGAGAACTGATCCCTGAGGAACCCCACTGATAACATCCCTCCACTCTGACTTTACACCATTTAGCACTACCCTTTGCTTCCTGTCTTTCAGCCACTCAGCTATCCAATTTGAAACACCCCCACATATCCCAATCATTTTTAATTTATGAACTAGTCTCCTGTGTGGTACCTTATCAAATGCTTTACTAAAATCTAAGTAAATTATATCTACATTCTCTCCCTTATCTACTTGATCTGTTACAAACTCCAGAAAGTCTAGTAAGTTAGTCAAACATGATCTACCTGATCTAAACCCATGCTGAGCATCGCTGATTAACCCCTCCCTCTCTAGATGTTGGCAAATCCCTTTTTTAACTATTTTCTCAAGAATTTTACAGACTACAGGAGTTAGGCTAACCGGTCTAAAGTTATTTGGATCCTCTTTACTACCGTTCTTGAAAATGGGGACTACATTCGCTCTCTTCCAATCATCGGGTATTTCTCCATATTCCACTGACCTAGTATATAACTTCTCCAGAGCTATTGAGATACTTTCTACCCCTTCTTTAAGTATCCTAGAATGAATATTATCAGGGCCGGAGGCCTTGGTAGTATCTAAATCACCTATTAGTCCTTTTATCATCCTCCGATCCACACAAATGTTAGTAAACACCTCTTTTCCTGACCTATGAGTACTATACATAGGACTATTTAGTTTCTCTTTTGTAAATACTGATGCAAAATGACCATTTAGTACCTCAACTATTTCCTCATCAGTTTCTCTCACAAACCCTTCATATTTGATAGGTCCTATTTTAACTCTGCCAGACTTGTTATTAATTTTATAGTAACTAAAGAACTTTCTACGATCTTTGTTGATATCCTGAGCTAATTTAATTTCTGACACCCTTTTGTTCTTCTTTATAATCTTATTTAACTCATTCCTAGTCATTCTATAATCACTTAAATTTTGAATATTATTTTCTACCTGTAATTTTTTATATGCCCTTTTCTTCTCTGAAATTTTTCTAGCTATCTCCTGATTCCACCATAATGGTTTCCTACTTTTGTTCCTAATGGCCTTCATTGGGATACATTGTTCTTGGACTACATTTATTATATGCTTGAAAGTATCCCACATCCCATAAGCATTTTTACCTCTGAATTCTATATCCCAGTCTACCAAATTTAGCAAGCTTCGAAGTTTTACATAATCTCCCTTATGAAAATTTGGAACTTTTTCAGCATTCTCAGTTATTTTACCCTTCTCAATTCCCAAGTTAAAACGAACTATCTGATGGTCACTATTTCCCAATGCTTTCCCAACAGTCAATTCTTGAACTAAATGATCACTGTTAGAAAGTACTAAATCTAATATATTGTCCCCCCTCGTTGGCTCATTAACAAATTGATTCAAAAAATTATCCTTAAAGCATTCTATGAACCTGCCACTTGTTCTATCCCTACCTATCATATTTTCCCAGTCCACAGAGTTTAAGTTGAAGTCCCCAATAATAACTGCATCTGTTTCACATCCCTTACTTATTTCCCTTATCATTAGTTCATCCATATCATCAGTCTGCCCAGGTGGCCTGTAAAAAGCTCCCAAATGCACCATTCTATTTTTACTGAACCTAATATCTATCCAAAGTGACTCAACTCCATCCTGCTTTATTGAAGTATTTAAACTTGAAACAATGTTGTTTTTTATATAGATAATTATTCCTCCACCAATCCTACCTGTCCTTTGACTAATGTACATATTATAGCCCTGTAAATCAAATTCACTTATAGTGTCACTAAATTCTATTTCATTAACCCATGATTCAGTAACGCATAATATATCTATATCCTCATTGCTAATATAACTAAATGGCTCATCCTTCTTGTTTCTAAGACTACGAGCATTTGTATAGAAACAATTTAACCCCCCTATCCCTGAAGCACCTCTTGAAACTTGAATGACCTCACCTCTATCGCCTTGGAACCTATTTCTGTTATCTGCCAAGTCCATTCTACTTTCAGTACTATAATGTCCTCTCATAATTCCCTGACCACTATTAGTATCTAGTTTCCCGCCCGCAAAGACCTAATAACACGATCCACAGTGTGGAAGTTGTGAATGATGATGAATGGTGGGTGAAAATGGATAGGATAGATAAGTTAGGACAGATTAGGTGTTTGAAAAGGAAGGACATAGAACCTGTTAGGTTGACTAACAGATTTAATGTCCTGAGAGAGGAAGAGTGTGAAATTGATTTGCCTTGTGTGATTGTGGATGAGAGCAGGATGGGTGGTAGTGTGACTGAGAGCAGGAGGGAGAGGAATGTTAGGCCAAGACAGAATAGGAGAATGACTGAGGTGCTAGTGATGGGTGACTCTCAGATTAGGTATTTAGATAGGAAGTTGAGTGATAGCAAGTGGAAACCTGAGGTTGAGATTGAGGGCTTTAACATGTTCCATACAGATAGGAATAGGAAGAGAGGAGGAGGGGTTATTATTTATATTAAAAATAATCTCCAGTGTTGTGTAAACAGTACAATTAAATTAGATGATAACACAGTCATTATGGCTAAATGTAAAGGAAGGTAAAAACAAGCTTGTCATAGGATTATTATACAGACCACCAAATCTTAGTAAGGAATCTTCAAATCTTCTGTGGTAGGAGATAGAACGGGCATTTAGAAGTAAGCATGTGTGTATAATGGGCGATTTTAATTACAGAAATATAGACTGGGAAGCTCTTGTGGGTGATCAGGAGGCTGAGGAATTTTTGAATGTTGTCCAAGATAATTTTCTGAGGCAGATTATTAACGAACCCACTAGAGGTAATAATATACTGGATTTAGTTCTGACAAATAGGGAAGAAGTTATTAAGGATACTGAGATTGGAGGAAATTTGGGTAATAGTGACCATTGTGAAATTAGATTCAAGATGAAATGGAATGGTATCGATAGTAGCATGAACAATGTTAAAATTCCTGACTTTAGAAGAGCAAATTATAATGGGCTAAGGACTTACCTGGAGGCAGTTGTACAGAAACCAGGCAATGAAATCAAATCAGGAATAGATTCAATGATATCAGTTAGTGGAGACAATAATCACCAGGAGGAAGAGATTACAATTGAAGAGGAGTATGAAAGAATAATTGAGCAATTAATTACAGGTCAGATGATTAACATTCCATATAAGGAGATTAGGACTAAAAATAATGACCCAAAAGGGATTACAGATAAAATTAAGCATTATATTGGCATTAAAAAGGGCATTTATAGGAAAATAAAAAATGGAGAGGAACACTTAAGGCAGAGATATAATGAACTAGCAAGAGATGTTAAAAAGTTAGTTAGAATAGCAAGGAGAAATTATGAAATTAAAGTGGCAAATAGGGCAAAGGAAGATCCTAAAAGTTTTTATCAATTATACAAAACTAAGTTTAGAGATAAAATAGGCCCACTTATAGATTCCAATGGAGAATTAGTGAGTGATAGGGACTCAATGGCTGGAATGCTAAATGACTTTTTTCTCTCAGTATTTACACAGGAGGATACTCTAAATATACCCGAGGTGTCAATGATCTTTTGGGGTAATGATGAAGAGAAATTAAAGGATATCTTGATCACAAAGGAAATTGATAAAATCAAAAGTAGTAAAGCACCCGGTCCTGATGAGGTCTTTCCTAGAATTTTGAAAGAATATAAGGATGTGTTAAGTGAGCCCCTAGCATGCATCTTTAGAAAATCATTGGAGAGTGGCATTGTGCCAGTGGCATGGAAGAAAGCCAATGTGATACCTATATTTAAGAAAGGGGATAAAACAAATATGTCTAATTACAGACCAGTAAGTTTGACATCAGTGGTAGGGAAAATGATGGAATCTATTATAGCAAGGAATATTAGAGATCACTTGGATAAGCATAAGTTGATAAAAGAATCACAGCATGGCTTTAGTAAGGGTAAATCCTGTCTGACTAATTTGCTGTCTTTTTATATTAAGGTGTATGAAGCAGCAGATAATGATGAAAACTATGATATTTTATACTTGGACTTTAGTAAGGCTTTTGATCGAGTGCCACACTATTGGCTTCTGAGCAAAGTTAAAGCTCACAGGATCGATGGCAGTATATTTAGGTGGATTCAATCATGGCTTGGTGACAGACAGCAAAGAGTTAGTATAGATGGAGTTAAATCTGAGTGGGGGTGTGTTAGCAGTGGAGTTCCTCAAGGATCTGTTTTGGGTCCCTTGCTATTCTTAATTTATATTAATGATCTTGACATAGGTATAAGTAGTGACCTGAGTAAATTTGCTGATGATACTAAGCTAGGTAGGGCCATTAGGGCTGATTCTGATGCTGTTGTAATGCAGGAGGAATTGACCATTCTGTCCAATTGGGCTGAGAAATGGCAAATGAAGTTTAACATAGACAAATGTAGTGTACTTAGTATAGGTAGAAATAATCCATTGAATAGTTATAAATTAAATGGGAGAATTTTAGGGAGGACCGATTGTGAGAGGGACTTGGGTATTTTGGTAAGTTCAGACCTTCATCCTAGAAAGCAATGCCTAAATGCTAAGAATAAAGCTAATAGGATATTGGGATTCATTAGGAGGAGTGTTAGCAATAAGAGTGCTGAAGTCATTCTAAAACTGTATCTGGCGCTAGTTAGGCCTCATCTAGACTATGCAGTACAATTTTGGTCAACATATTATAGGAAGGATATTGATTTGCTTGAGTCTGTGCAGAGAAGGATGGCAAAGATGATTGGTGGGCTAAGGAACTTACCTTATGCTGAAGGCTCAGAAAACTAAATCTACATACATTTGAAAGGAGAAGAGTCAGAGGGGAATTGATTGAAGTCTTGAAATGGGTAAAAGGATATAATAAAGGGGATCTGGGTAAGGTTCTTATACTTAGTGAACATGACAGGACACGTAGCAATGGGTTTAAGCTTCATAAGTATAGGTTTAGGAAGGAGATTGGGAGGAATTGGTTTACAAATCATGTGGTAGATGAATGGAATAGGCTCACTAGACATGTGATAGAAGCCTCCTCTCTGGGTAGTTTTAAGAATAGATTAGATAAATATATGGATGAAGCTGCTAGATGGGACTGACTTTTTTTTATGTACATATGTATATATTTTTCTAAGGAGTGGGAAGATTATATTTTGCGGTTGCATGAATGGACATAATCCTCTGGATGCATTATATATATATTGTAGATTAGATCTGACAAACTCCTGTAAACGGTGACAATGTTGATGACTTTTCTCTGGTAAGAAATCTTTTGTGTGTTGACTGGAACAGGAGCTGCCAAGTGTAGGCCATGAATGGTCTTTTGCAGTCTCCTTCTTTTCTTATGTTCTTCAATTAATAGTAACGCTTTTCACACTCAACTACCTCAAATTGATCATTCACCCCCAAATAAGACTAAATGTATAATTCCTGCCACGAAACAAAACCCCTACCCTTCTATGACTCACACTAGAAACCCACATGACATTCAAAACCCACATTACACACAAGGCCACAAAGAAAATCATCACCCTCAAAGCACTATCAAACATTACATTTTAACAGCAGAAAGAAGAGCACCTCACTACCCTATACAAACAATTCATGTACACCACCCTCAACTATGTAGCACCAGCATGAGACCCAACCACAGCTAAATCTCACACCAACAAACTCCAAACTACACAGAACAATCACAGGATGTACATGCAGTTAACCCACCCCACATCTAGACATGATTGCAACCCAACGCTTCAGCAGAGCACTGACCCATCTCCACCCTAGTCATCATCAGACAGCAAAGCTCCAACATACTACTTGACACCTCTACAATAACCTCCCTCCCCCACCACCAAACCCCAACTTAATCAAACACATCCACACTACCTTCACCCAAAGACACTCAAACACACTACCACCAAACAACATCCTAAATGAACCCCCTTCTTTAATAAACCAATCATAGAATTCACTACATAGAACACACCAGTAATCTTTTTGCTTTTAATCTAGTCTGCGTTAGGCTATTCGATGATTACAGTGACTTGCGCAAATTGGCGCTGAAAAAAAAAATCCATGCCATATTCTCATTCCCATATACTAACCCTTTTACTTACTCTTATTCCCCATGACACTTTTCTACCATCAGTCTACCTTATTCATACTACTATTATTCAAAATACACCTTAAATATTTAAAATATGCCAATTGTTCAAGGTGCATACCTTAAACTGTTCTACTCTCATCACATTATTTGTTTGTTTATTTATTTTTAGTCTCCTCCTCACACGTACCCTGGCAAACCTGTCACTCGACATTTCTTAATCAGCACTCCACTCCATAAAGTTATTAAAAAGGTACAGCAACAATATCCTTACCTCACATCACTAGATATATCAAACCACCTATTTTAGTTATCTTTCACCCTACTACCATCCTTATTTCCATTGTATACATTCTCAGAACCTACTATTGAGCTTCCCCGTTGTCACAATCATATGCTTTCTCCAGATCCATAAACCCAGCATTCACCCCTTACTCCGTTACCTGTAATTTTGGTTCAGAAAAAAATTGTGCATCTTGTATCTCAGCTTATAATAGTCCTATAATAAGAACAAAGGTATCTTTGATCTTTCTTTTTTTTAACCAGCTGCTTCAATTCCAAGTCTTTCCAATATTCACACGGCTTTCATTCTCACATTTTTCTTATAAGTTTTTCCATACACCTCACTACAACACTCAATAGATTTATTTTTACATAAATTTTCTTTTCCTTGGACACCACTCCACTCTCAAAAGTCTTAGAGCACAACTGCCAGCTTCTTTCCCAAATTGGATTATTGATAAATATATATTAGTTACTGAAATTATATATATACTTTTATTGAATTAAATAATATTTCTTATATGACTTATTTGGGTCTTCTGTGCCTTATGAGATGTTGCAGAAACTTTATTAAAATCTTATATAATTTTGTACATTTAGATACCAAGTTTATCTTTTGTAATATTCAGTACATCTTGTATATCTTCATGCTTCTCTATGGATTTTATTCACAAGTTTTGTTTTTTTTCTTAACCCATTTTGTGTTTATTTTAGTAAATTTTGCTTAGACTTGATTTTTTTTCTTTTAGGAAGAGTTTGATAAGCAGCTGAGTGATGCTGGAAGCAAATTGGTAGTTGTGGACTTTTATGCAACATGGTGTGCACCGTGTAAAATGATTTCACCCAAAATAGAGGTAATGTGAAGAAATTGTTGATTGATTTATATTTGCCTGTATCTGGAGCAGGAAGAATTGTCATACCATCTTCCAATTGATGTTGCAAAAGTTGGAAGCTATTTATCTCAGTTTTGTTCCTGTAAGCATGGTAATAGGTAGGTCTGTTACAAAACCAAACCAGTCCTGGTGTTGGTTGGTATTGATGCATGCCAACCACTAACCCTCCACTATGGGAAAGCAGTTGATGATAACTGGCAATCAGCAAAAAGTATCTGATTGCCCTAGAGATTTAATTTTTTTTTTTTTACCAAAAAATCCCCAGACAAATGTGTTTAAAAGTTAATGTTTAATTGATATTTTACTAAATATTATTTATTTTGTCATCTGTCCTTTGCTGCGGAGACTTGTAGACAACTTGCATGGATTTAACCATGTTTTGGCAAACTTCCTCTGAGATTTCATTGTGCCATACTTTTCTGATGGCTTCTTGTAATTTTACAATGGAGCTAGTGTTATGAAATTTAGTCTGGGATCTATCTAATGGGGTTATTAGTCACTAGCTGATCCACCGAACATGGCTATTAGTCAATAGGAAATCCACCTAATGGGGTTCTTAATTAGTAGGTGATCCACCTAATTGGACTATTAGTCCTTAGGTGATCTATCTAATAGGCCTATTAGTCAATATAATTTTATAGTAATGGGTTATTGGATCCTTTTATAGATGAAAAAATGAAGAAACAATTTGATTTGTGAACATTTCATTTTAGAAGATGCTTAAATGTGATTATTTGATTTGTGAATGGATTTGATTTTTTAAAGAGTAAAATTTTTATCAACTATTTTCCCACAAAGTAGGAGCCAGCAAAAATTAACCCACTTCCATTTAGCCACCCATCATAAACCCTCCATGCATATCATACAAAATATCTTGTACTTGCTCCTCTCAACCCTTTCCGTCAAACACTCATTCACAAAATCAATCCACCTTTTACACAGTCTTTCAACCCTTTGAACACCCTTACACATTATTATATTTTCATTAAATTTTGTACATGCCTATACCATCTCAGAACAGCCATAAGCTCATTCATACTTTTCTTTACATCTTTCACACTGCCATTCCTCACTTTACCTTTCGCACAGCAAGCATCCCTCCCAAAGTGTATTTGCACTGATCTCACTCTAAATATTTCCTTCTCATTCCATATCATGATCTCACTTCCTTATATCAATGTTGGCACCAGCATACTTTCTTACATTTAGCTTTCTTCTCTTCACTATCCAGAGGATTGTGTGCCCTTCTGACCCCATTGTCTGCAGGAGGATTTGTGGCTATATCTTCCATACATTTTCACTTTCTCTAGCTTTACCCCTTTTAAGATCTCTTTATAGACTTGTTGCAGGATTTGCCCTTGTTATTTTAGATGCCATTGTGAAAAGCGAAATGGTTGTATTAGTTGAGATGAGAAGTAAAAGGAAGAAAAAGGAAGTTGAATGAAAGAAAGGATCAACTGAAGGTTTTGAAAAGATATATTTTCTCTTTTATGGGGTGAAAATCACTATGATGAGAGTCTGCCTTAGATTTACCCTCGTTAGTTCAGTTGTTAGTGGATGGTTGGGTGAAGATTTGAAGTTGAATAACCGCATCATCTTTCCAAGGGAATGCCCTTACCTTGATATTTCAACAAAGACAATCTTACTCGTAATTTTGGGAATTACACAGCACTTTGGAAGGGAAGATTAGGTGGGTGGGTTGCCAGATTTGATGCAGGAAGTTTCTGAGTCAAATGGGATGGGTTGAGTTGAGTTTGAGGATTCGTGCAGGTTCTCTTTTTTATAGTGTGAGAGTGCGGGGCAGGGTACCCCCCCCAACCCCAATAAGAAAAAAGTGGTAACACTGGCTAGCGAATGCTTGGGTAGGAGAGAGGGACCACCCCTATTAAATAAGGGGGAGCCAAGCCATGTGCTTCCCCACCCACATGTGGAGCTGTAGGCAATTCAATGATTTTAGGGGGACTCCCACACACTTGTTCCATTGCCCAAGAAAGGCAAGGCAAAGGAGATGTGGAAGGATTTTGTAGCATCGTCATTGCTATTTCTTAAAAGCAAGGGTGTAAATTCTCCCCTTTACCCTCATACAATGGTATTATCACTGCATACTTCTCATCCTCGGTTAATCTTGCACTTAAAATATATCAAATGCACCCGTACCATAATACAATCACAGCCTCTGCCATTATATTCTCTCTTCCAGCTGCCTTAATAGTTTTTGAGTTATAACACCAGTAATAACTTTTGGTGTACTGAGGAGAAAAATTGTTATATTTTTTTATTTATTTTTCCAGGCCCTCAGCACTGAACTGCCTAATGTGGTGTTTCTGAAAGTAGATGTTGATGAATGTGAAGAAATTTCTGTGAAGTACAAGATATCTTGCATGCCTACTTTCATTTTCTTCAGAAACGGTGAAAAGGTACAGGGCCAGTCCTTTGTTTTGTGTGTATATATATATATATATATAAGTAAAAGAATTCAATGGTGAGTTATGGTATATGATAGTGAAACCACTGTATAGGAGCCAAAAGTTTAATTTATGAGACTAGATTCGGTATGTACTTTATCATACCCTCTTCAGTCGTATACTGAGAATGCGATTGTTACAAAAGTCTATAAATAGCGTACAAATCAGAAAAAGAAGAAGAAAAAAAAACAAAGAAACGCAAAATGGAGGGAAAAGGTCATTAATCAGAGGGTGCGAGTCTAAGATCGTTGACTAAGCTGTTTACGATGAAGTTATGGGAATGGGGCTGCATTTCAATTGCCTATCTGACAAATTAAAATTGGCAATATCTCCTTAAGGGGTAGCAAGGAAAAGTGGGGCCCCATCGCTCTGTGCCCCCTGCAGTCCTGCATCCTGACTCTACTGGGCATCAGTGTGCCTTCCCCAATGGAGGTTGGCCCAGCCGACCAAGACTAAAATAATGACCCCTCGATAGGGATCCGTGATATCTTTGGGTGGTGGCCACATGTAGGCCCCCGCCTAAGATAGACACGGTCCCGGAGATGACCAAGCCCCAGACTATAGGATCTTCCATGGAGTAGAACCCGGGATCGGTGCCAAACAGCGAACCTTAGTCCGCCCCTGTGCAAGGTTCTCCTCAGGCGGCTCGGTCCCCGCTGTCTCATAAGTAGAGGAGGGACCTCTTTCCCTCGCTGGTGCCCCTTTGACAAGCAAGACCTCCATCTCAGAGAGGGATCTTACTGAGGCCGGTCCCCAACCTCCTCCCACAAAGAGAAAAGCTCCCTCCGCGGGGGCTCCCTAGAATAGACGGGGCCGCTGCCGTGTCGGCAATCAGGCCTTACTTCATAGACAACTACGCCACAATGTCTTTTGATCTGGAGAAGGACTATGAAACCGCTTAGCGCTACAATATTATGGAGACCCTCCCACCACGATGGGGGCGAGGGGACGCCTGCTAGTTTTTATATCTAAATTGCTAGTAGATCGTCGATTCTGCATACGGGTAGGGAAAACCATATCTAGCCCAATAGGGCAAGAAGAGGGTGTCCGGCAGGGAAGTGTGCTCAGTGTCACTTTACGTGGACAACCTTTCGATATCTGGAGCGTCCACTCCAGCAGGCATCCAAACGCGCCTCGCTATTCCGAAGCGCACAGGCTTCGGTTTTCCTTGGCCAAGACTAAGATGGTGCTCTTCTGCCTCCATCCACGGCTCCAGCCTGACCCAGACTTGTTTCTAAACGGGGTTCGCCTGGATGTGGTGGACTCGCACCGTTTCCTTGGTCTTTTATTTGACCGACGCCTCACCTGGGAGGCTTATATTATTTCTTCCGTGACTTTCAGCGGTTGGGGTGCTGATAGGGCTATTGCCTTACTTTTTTACCGATCCTTTGTTCGTCCGAATGTCTACTACGGATGAGAGTTTTACGCATCCGCTGCCGACCGTGAATTGCGGAAGGTAGACCCGATGCCTTTCTTACGTAACCTATTAAGAGCCTGCTTGTTGATGCTGGGGAGATGCCACTTGCTCTGCGCCCTCCACTAGGCGATTGTAGGCGCGGGCCCTGCGTCTCTCAGTCGACAACGGCTTTGATTGCATCCGCGGTCGTTTTCGACGGTGCATATGCCGCCGAGACGCCAGTCATACCCTAAGCCTTTGGGTGTAGGGCTAGGAAACTACCTCGAGAGCTCGGTGTAGTTCTATCCAAGACACCACCTTTGCCTATTTGTCGCCACGGCTCTGCCGAAAAAGCTTCCACAGCACCGGGAGTGTTGCTTTCGACATTTTTGGAGCACACTCTGTGTCACGCTGGAACTGTGCTAGTGTATACGGATGCCTCTAAGTCCCAAGACAAAAATCAAGTCCTCGATAGTGCTCGCCAGAGTCTGCGAGGACTGGGCGACCAGATAAGCGTTTAGCTCTTCCTCACCGACTACATGGTCGGAATCAGGGCAAAAAGGGTGGTAGGCGTTGGAGGGGAAGTTGCGTGCCATTGCGCAGCTACTGTTCCCATGGACCTACCCCTCAATGCCGCGAAGGTTTCAGGTTGTTTTCTGCCGTGTCCGAATCACACACTCGCGGGACGCACCGCCATTTGATGGATCGCTCGCCTCCGCCCTATTGCGACTACTGCGTTGTCCCCCAGACGGTTCGGCACATTCTTGCTGAATGTTCCAGTCTGGGTGATCTTCGCGCCCGTCGGGACGAGCGAGGTCGCTCCCGCTTGTCCCTTGTACACGGGAAGGGTTCGTGCACACCGACTTGTGGATTTTACGACTTTTTGGAGGAGACTGGCCTCCTCCATTTTATTTGACTGTTTGGTGTTGGTCGCATGTTTCTCCGCCGCAGCGTGCTTCCTTCCTCTTGTTTTTATTTTTCAGTTTGGTTTTTGACTTTTTTGTATTCTAATGTAACCTACCTAGTGTTAGGCGTGTAATCAAGTACGGCGACTTATGCCCTTTCTATGCTATCGCCAGATGGACGCTAATAAAACGGAAGAAAAGAAAGAAAGAAGAACGATAGGCACCTCACTTCCTCTCTGTTGACTATACGATGAATCCCAGGGGTTAGTTCCTTACTGCCGAGCTAATCAGAGTTGGAGATTTGCGTCCTAAAGTTTACTTACTCGTATCATTGCCCGAGAACCGCTTCAATTTATTTTGTATCGATCTGTCCCCGTGCTCTCCGGATACAGACCCCCCCCCCTTCTTATTCACATATCATTTTTTGCCGCCTGAGAAACCGTCTTGGTAGTGCTTGGCGTGGGCGCGGTGGCTCTCATTTCGCGAGTTTATATCGGTTGATGAAGCCGTCTCTCCGGCAACTGCATCATCGTGTGCCTAGCATTCCTAGAACGTCCGGTCATTTCTTCCCGCTGTCTGTTTTTTTTTGGTGTGTGCCGAGTGGGAGACTGCCCCACAGAGAAGCGATATCACTACACCCTCGCCCCCCTCCAACGATTTAACCGTCGTTGAATTTCTTCGAGCGCCGCCTACTCCAGTATCTTTCGAACACGGACGCCGCTTTTCTTAGTGGACATTCCTGTCTTCTTAACGGGAAAGACCCTTCTTGCAGAGGTGTGGAAAAAGTTAAAAGAATTGTGGGGAAAGTTTTCGCAGGACTACATTCTTTGACCCCACTTCAGAGATTGCACGTCGTTGTCCTTCAGTCCGCCGACTGGACTTTACCCTCAAAGACACGCTGACGCTTAGTGAGTTGCCTTCCGCTCTCGCTTCATGCGCGGGTAACGCCTCCCCCCCCCTCCGGTCCAGATGCCATGCTTCATATTGCCTTATGTCTTCTGAATTGAGCACTCGCGTGACCCACCGCCATTTGATGGAGCGCTCCCCAGCACTTTGTGACAACTGCCTTGTCCCCCCAGACTGGGGATCTTCGCTTGCCTCTTTAGACTCGGGGACGAATTTGTGTACCCCCCCCCCCCGACCTGTGGAAGCATCGATGTTTTGGAGGATGCAGGCCTCATTCTGTCTGTCATGGGGTAGCTTAATTGCATTGATGCCACCGACCGCACTGATTTTTTTCTTTTTCTTGCAGGTGATGAGTTTTTCTGGCGCCAATGAACCAAAACTTCGCGAGACCATTTTTAAATTGGCTGCTGCTTAACTTTCAGCCTGGATAAATGTGTACACTCGGCTTTATGTAATGGTGTGCGTGTGTACGGATTTATGATGTAAGCCGTTTTTTTTTGCATAAAGCAACTTAATTGGGCACTGGCTTTTATTTTTAGGGGTGGTAATTCACAGATTAGCCTAAGAAAATGTGGCAATTGCAGCATTTGATAACTTCTTTCAACACTAGGACGGCCCCACACTTGTTTTCCACATTTCCAAAAATCATTTAAGAGGTTTGAGATTTATTGTTAAGGCGAATAAAAAATGTTTATATAAATTAATTTTAATTAATCCAACCAAAAATATCTGGGTTATAATTTTACTTTGTCTACTGCTGCCACCGGCCCAGAGGGACTTGGACCTACTGATTACCCTGGATTCCGAACCCCGGGTATCTGTAACGCGCATGGCAACCGTCGCGAGGGCGAATCCTATCGGAGCTGCACCCGCAGACTATCATATAAAAAGGCATCTTAAAACAAGCGATGGGACCCTCTAAACCACTGCTTAGAATTCGCGACATACGTCCCTACTGAAATATGCAGAGGGAGATGAGACAAAGAGTAACCTTTACCTTAACCAGCTTC
This sequence comes from Ceratothoa steindachneri, assembly GCA_963969495.1. Lineage (NCBI taxonomy): Eukaryota > Metazoa > Arthropoda > Malacostraca > Isopoda > Cymothoidae > Ceratothoa > Ceratothoa steindachneri. The sequence continues at coordinate 4,941,724 of OZ018324.1, forward strand.
GATTATGTCTATTCTTTTTAGGACGTAGATTCATTTAATCATGCATTGAGTTGATTTCGAACTTCGCGGATTTCTATTTCTTTTGACTTGATCTGCATCTCGAGCTCAGAGAGCTTCGCCAGGAACTTCTGCTTCAGGGCGAAATTCTCGATTGTTGCCGTTTCCGCTTCTTGCGCTGCGCGTTGCGACAAAAGACGAGTCATGTCGCTCTCCAGATGCGAGAGACGCGCATACAATTTGTCTGAAGAGAAGGGAAATTTAATAGCCACATTAGTATACAACTTAATCAAATACTCCACCATATATTTTGAATTTCTGCCTCGACCACCACAAGTAGCCGCAGATTATTTTGCTGTTTCAGTAAGAATCTGCCTGAGATTAAACTGGAATCAAGCTCCAACTGTTGCAACGACCTCTTCTAGCACAGAGGGGTGCTATAAAATTCCCACAGCATGCAACAGCTCCCTCCACCAACCTGGTCCCTCAGGACAGTCTCACAGAGAGAGCAGAGCTGTCACCTGCTACCACCGAACTTATAAACTATCTGAGCCCGGAACACCAGGGACTACTACCCCCCCCCCCCCCGAGAAGTTAGATCCCGCGCATCCGCCCAATAGGCAACTAGTCCTTCAGTATCAGGAGTTTTATCTCCGCGCTCGCTGGGAATGAACCCGCCACCTGAACGCTAGAAATCCAAAGTAACTTCGCCTTGTTCATCTTGCAAACGCTTCTATTACCCCCTTCCTAATTTTATCATTTGCTTCGGAAGTTAATTTGCATTTTTATCAAGCCGTGTGCATTTCTGACGGGCTGATTTGCACAGTGAATCCTAATGTATACCTCACTGTTCAACTCTACTACGATTCACACATGGTTAATCTCCCACTGTGCATTTCACAAACGTTCCATATTTGCTACTCCGTGTTCATCTCTTCAATGCCAGCATTTCTACATACTTTTTTCCCTCTCGCTTATCAAACACTTTCATTTGATTCTACCTCGCGTAAGTATTCTCATCCACATACACAAACTAACATATTCTTTATCACCAGAAACGGCCCCTTCTTTGCCCAACTCCTGTCTACTTGTGAATATATTTGTATTGAGGTGCTGGAAATGACTGATTTCTCTGTCCCTGTCTAGGAGTTTAAGTCGGTGGATGAGGCCAATGAGTTCTCCGGCAACCTCATCGCCGTGGGGCTAGCCGCTATCCCTAGAATGTCAACGTAGAACATCAGAAACCTACCACTGTCTTCCACACGTGCCTGCTAAGTATGCCCTAGACTTGAACCACTGGGACCCAAATAAATTCAAACACTCCGTCGAGTGGTGAAACCGAAAGTGACTCGATAATTGTTGTTTGGGTTCTCTACGACCAAATCGAACCATATAGCAGCCGCACTCTACAGTGTAGTGTCAGTTTAGAACCACGGGCTGGTATATCAGGCAGCTGCTACAATATTGACGACTAAAATGGGGCCAACAACCGACACTTAGATCATTCTAATTAGATTCAGAAATCGGGTCACCCCCAATAAGAATTTGGACCAATGAAACGATATAGTCCAACGAAGGTACGAATACATACCGAGGAAGAGATGCGGAATAATCTAAATCCTATACAAAACCTAGTCTAACCACGGCCATATTATAGTATTGGGTAACTTGAATTCCAGGTTCTAAAATTAATATTTTGGTGAGGGGGGGGGGTACTCTCATTTCAATGGCTTTATAAGAGAAAATGCGCCAGAGTTGGATTACACCAGTTTTTTTTCTTTTTATCTATGATCAAAATATCTTTTCAAACAAACAATTGTTACCGACTCTGTCAGTTTTTTTTTAAGGAATCCTTAAGAACTTACTAATTGTATCAGGATGTGTGATCGTGTCTTCGACGAGTCTCCCGGATGAGGCAGTGCCTTTGGCCAGCGGACGCTTACGACCTGCGAGGGGGGAAGAACAAACTGGAATTCGGGCTCAAAAAGGATGTTATTAATAAATCCCCAATTTTAGCGCAATAGCAAAGAGGGCGTATCGCGTAAACGTTTGTCATGAGATCTGTAAAGAAAGTGTGATGACACTAGACAAAGTGAAAATGTGTAAGTCTAAGAGTAATTTCCTGGTACTCCAAGATTAGTAAAAGACAACCGGGGCTGGGAGGGACTGCCACCATTCCATTCTTCAGCTGCAGCAGTGGCTTTGCCTCTACCACAACATCCACCCCATTGCGTTGAGAAGAGGTTGGCAAAGAGTAACGGGGGTAAAAGTGAAAATATCTAGGAGAGAGAGAAAAAGACCAAGTTCTCTACACTTAGTTTAGGACAACCTGGACGTGCCGCCCCTAAAAGTGTAACGGGAGAGGGTAGCCCCCGGCAGGGTACAACTAAAAACGAATAGGATCGACTCGCGCTTCTATGTAATCAGTTTCATGTTCCAGAAAACCTTTGCAGACTAAACTTTTGATACTACTTTTCACCATTTCTTGAAACTTGCCAAAAGGCACCAACCATTGTATACAAAGCCTCGCAAAATGAGAGACGACCCGTAGCCTGAACGACCGGGATTCTCGGTTCCATCACGTTGCTTTTAGGAAGTGGGGCGCGGCTCGCCGCAACTTACACAGACTTCGGGTAAACCCAGGATCATGTCCAGCTCAGGGAGGGCCTCCACTCCATGTGCACCTCCTCCCCCCCTCCCAAAGGCATCATAGATCCCATTCGAAGTACTTTCAGTTACTAACCCGAGTTTGATCGGTGAAGAGAGGGATGCGAGCACACCGGCCCCCTCTAAGGTGCGAATGCATGCCTGCAGGATGGTAGGGGGCACAGCCTGACGCGACCTATCACAGGCCCCTCTAAGAGGGTTGGCCCTATCGAGTCTCTCCCACCGGGCGTGATCAATTTTGGGCTACCTGATTGCTCCCTTGGCCTTCCCCTATGTCATGAGAGGGAGGACCGACGCTGTTATTAAGATAGGGGTAAGGGGGGGGGGGTGAAGCCCCGAAACCTTCAGGAAAGAAGAGGGAGAAGCGCCCTCTTTGCCACAAGAAGCTTGAAGGGGCCCCTGAGAAAACACAGGGAGGGCCACCTTTTCAGAGGTGGAGCTACCCAAGGGCGGCTCCAAATATGGTAAAGGGGATAGTGAAAGGGAAGCCCCTCCACCCGTCGAAGTTGTGCCATGTTTTACCTAGGGGAGGGTAGGGGAGGCCCCCGTTGGAGTCGGATCTGCATGCGCTTCCGGTCGCCCACTACTATTCCTCTCTATTGTAACCACGGGTAAATTAAAAAAAAAAACTGCATGGAAAGTAGATACTATGACCTCCCAATGATTTTGGAGGTTAAGACAGGTGTCCATTGGGTCGCAAAGTTCCAAAATGTGACCATTTACACATACTCGGCCCGCGGGTGCGGGCTAAGATGGGCTTTGACAACCCGGGTCCTCGATCTTTAACTATGAAGAATCGTGCCGACGTTGCAAGAATTTTTTTTATTATTATTTTAAGAGCCCATCTGGCGACTGCCTACTAGGGCAAAACTCGCTGTAATCAAGCTACACCCTAATACCAGGATAGATAAAAAACCCCCCAACTAACTAACAGATAAAAAAAGGAACAAAGGCTAAGAAGCGGTACTGGAAGGTGAGCAGAGTCGACGGGCTTTCGGCCCTCGCACCAGGTAGGGACCTCAAAGTACACACTGCCACTCGACTAAGGCTCATACTAGGAGGAAAGTGCACGAGGCAGCCAGAACATCTGTGAATAAAAGAGCAAGTGTGGAAGGGGATAGGCGGGTATGTAATAAAGAGAAGTAGAGAGAGGCGGACCCACTAACGAGTAGGGTGGGTGATCGCTTTTTATCATCATACCCTGGCGCTACGTGATTCCAGGATGGTATCCAGTCCACCATGGCACCGTACCACGTCTAGCGGACCCACCTCTGCCCATGTGAGAACAATTCCTTCTGGTACGGAGTGTGGGTAGACAAAAGGTTGAGGGGTTAGCAGTAAGAATAGTAATAAATAATAATCCAAAAATAAATATTAACCGATATTAAATAAGTGATAATAATAATAACCAATCGTATTAATAATAATAATAAATAAAGATAAAAAAGCGCTGAGGGGGGAGTGCAGCAACAACTTTCCCTTGCCCCATCCGAGAGTTCAACTCAACCCAGTGACATCAGGGCTTCCTTAATTTGTACTCAGGCTGGTTAGATGTGCAGTTCCTCCGGATACCCAGTGGCACCGGCTGCACAGGGTACCCCTCTGCGGAGGAAAGTTGGAGGCTACAAATGTGCTCCTCTAAGGCGAGGAGTCGGTCGCAGATAAGATCAAGGAAACGATGCAATTTTACCGCATGCGGGTGAACCCCTTTTAAGAACAGATCCGGGCGGGGGGCGAAGCAGTGCCCCACTTTAGTTTTGGGCAGGTAAAAACGAATACGGTGATTTTTGGCATAACGAGAGAGGTGGTTCTGAGCCTGTTGTAGGAGTCGCACGAAAAGATGCGACTCCATGGCGATGTGTAACGAGAACATCTTCCGGCAGGCACCGAGGCAAATAGAGCGAGCGACGCCCCCTTTCTGCTCCCATTGGACCGGGGAGAGCTGCTCCCAGCCATACGGTGAATTGGCCATCTCTCAAGAGCTCAGGTATGAAGATTAGGCTTCGTCACTTTGCCCCGAGAGTGGAGGCCTTCCATGATACCCTATCGACACGGTATCATACATAGGCCTTTTCCAGATCAAAGAACACCGTGGCCAACCGACGTGGAGTGGAACTAGCAAAAGTAGCACTGTACAGGAGAGAATTGACCTCCGTTGTGCAGGAAGCTAACCGAATATCAACCAATTTCTCCATTAACTTGTACATGCATGCAGCCCGGAAGCCATTGGCCATGAATGTGGAAGGATACTCTCCGTCCAGATCGTGTTGGACAAAGCTAACAAAGAAGCCATGCCTCGGTCACCCAAATGTCGAAGCGTGGACTACAGGATATCTTATGTACCAGGGGCACTTTCTGCGAAGTAAGCGAGGGCGGAACGCAAGTCGCTTAGCTTAAATCGGTCATTGAAGTGTTCTCCGCCTCTCAAGGCTATGGCGTGGATGGAGGTGGCTGCGCGCATGCGTCAGCCGGTACCTAGCTGCCTACAAGCGTCGAAAAACTTCGTGTCGCTCTCTGGGCGGGAATAAACCGACACTCAAGCGGAAGAAATCCCCTAGGCTAGCCAAAAGCTTTTAGGGGGTAGAGGGATAAGGGACTATTAAAATAACGGACCCACACCCCATTTCAGATCCATGTGGGAACCATATTTTTTTTTCCTGCGAGGCAATAAACTCCCCTGAAGATCACTCACCTTTGGTTGGGGAAGCTTTAGACGATGAGGGGCTATGATGAGGAGGTTTGGTGGCCCCGGGAGACTCGGATTCACTTCGGAACATGGATGCGCTGAACTCTGTGACGAGGGGGCTGTTGCTTGTTTGAGCTTGAAGGGCTTTCATCGACGGACTATTCGCAGCCTCATTCTGACAAACGGAAACACAATTGACATCCGTCCACTGACAAAACAATGATCAACTCGTCTTCAATTTCAACCATTTTCCCTTCAAAGTTAGGCTGATGCACATCAATTCCCTTTAAACTCATATTTCATCGACTTGCCTACTGGGCTAATCAACACCCCTTCGAATATTCGATCTTATAAAAACGAGTAGTAGTAGTGGTTCGATAACCTGCCTTTATCCAGGCGACCCAAACCGAATAATGAAAGACATAAAGGTCAGTATGACAGTCGCTGGTGAGCCCGAGGGCGCCAGGGGCCGGTCCTCTTTGGGGAGAGGTGCCAGGGGGCATTATGTTCTGACACCAAACAGCGTTCACGTAGAACCTTCGTCGCTCAGGGGTAGATGTATCTGTTCCACGTCAGAGGTGTGTGAATATAGATACCCATCGGCAGCATTCCTTGGAACAGAGTGTGTGTTTTGTGCTGCGAAGACGGGGGAGGAAAGAAAGCAGTTGTAAATAGCCAAGTGTTTGTGTGTGATGAGACGTGTGGTATACGTAGTAAATAAGTACACATGAGCGAATCGGGACATTGGAAGAAACCAAGAAGATGTTCATTAAACGGAAAGAATTGAAGAGGTTAAAGACCAGGTAAAAAGGATGCTATGAACCCACACGAAGATGAGGAGGATCATATGAGCCTCATAATGAGTATGTTGCTCTTGTTGTTCTTCAATGAGTTTGGTCGAGAGGCCTAAAAACACAGGGCCTGTACACAGCCCTTAAGGAGTGGTGTTGTTGTATGCAGTGGTTTTCCACTGTGTGTGTGGGGAGCATTCCGAAAGGACATCCTTGATGGTCACACCCAGGCATTTCTGGTACCTCGGAAGGGTTTGGTGGTGCCGAGGCCACAGCCTGGTTGCATGGACTCTGTCCCCAGGAGGGCAGAATTCCCAAGGGTGGAGGTAATTGGGCTGTGCATGCACCAGGGTGAAAAAAAAGAGCATATTTTAAACCCACAGGAATTATTTTTTTTAAAAAAGACACTGTAAAATGTGGTTGAATTCCTTTTGGAGGTTGGGGCAAGACAAGATGGCGCAGTCGGGTGATGCATTTTATTTAATTCTGTCTAACACATCAGCGTCGCCATCAGGGAAGGCAATACTTAAGAGCCGCGCGGAAACGCCCCTTCCTATGTTACCCGAAATTAAGCAACATTGGGTAAGGTTAGCTGATGGATACGAGTCCAGTTCGTGTAGAGTTGCGGCTGTTGCTCTATGTTGTAGCGACCCCGTAGTTCGGATCCCCGGTTAAATGGTAGGTCATTAAACGGCCCCATCACCATGAGACAGATGCAACTTTTTTTGTCTAGAAATTTAAAGCGCAATAGCAACGAGGCTGCATCACGCAGACGTTTTGTAAAGGAGAATCTGTAATGAAAGTGGTGAAGTAAGAGAAAGTGAAAGTATGTGGAAGATTTATAGCCGCAGATCATCCTGCATGGATTGGGGACAGAAGGGCGCACATTTTTTTTTAAACCAAAACTAATGAGTCCATTTGGCGACCACCAATAAGGGCACAGTTACTAAAATTATAAATCTGCTACTCTCAAAAATACCTTCAGAATATTAAAATTAGAGGTGAAAAAATGAATACAATGGAGGAGGCGGAGGCGGCGCGCCTCTCTTCATAACAGAATCAGTCCACAATAGGGAGGAGACAAACCCGCCCCGAATACGAGGGATAAGCGGTAGCGAACCGGCACGGGAAGAGGTACCGTGCGCCAAGAACCTCCCATTACTGGGGACACTGAACAAGAATGTGCGGGGCAATCTGGAAGTCCAAACAGTCGTCACAATAAGTTTCATTGGACCTCTCCATCAAATGGCGGTGCGTCATACTTTCAACTAATTCGGAGGGGACAGAAAACAACCCGAGGCCTTCGGGGTAGGTTCACGGGACGCAATAGCACCTAACTTTAGGCTCCCGTTGCTCGCCTCCTATCCTCTTTGCTATGCAGCCCAAAGGGTTGACCTGATTCTTGCTATGGAGTCAAGAGTGGCTAAGACCGTGACTTCGTTTCCCGCAATTCCTACACATCTAGGAACTTAGCAGAGAACAATTTCGATATTTCCCAGGCTGGCGGCAGCCGTGACGCGACGGATATTGGGAACCAGGGGCGCGGAGATTCCAATACCTCGAGACCAGTTAGCGCGCTCTGTGAGTCATGCCCGAACAGGGCACGATGAGTGATCTTACCCTAGCGATCAGTGGATTATAACTAGCTCAGCCGTGACTACCGACTCCCTCTTTGGATTTGGAGCCATCTGTGTACACTGGTACGACTCAAAATCTGAAGAGGGATCGGCTTTCAAGCCTCCATATGTCACCTTACACGTTTTATAACTAGTTAGAAGAAATAAGGAAGGATACTAGGAGACTATGAGAAATGCAAATGAGGACATCAGGGCACCAAGTTCTCTTAGCAGTAGCTGCAGTATTACAGCTACCACCACGGCCGAGGTCTTCCCTTGGGTATAGGTGAACTGAGGACATTCAAAGCCTCCAAACAACAGCGACACTACAATTGTCTGTGTTTCGCATGACACCTTAAAGTAGTCTAGTGGTAGTTTGAGACTACCCGAGCAATGCGCCATGGAGAGAGTGCCGTAACTCCACATACCAGGAGTAACACCCAAGGGTCACTGAGATGCAGCCAGACTGTTTAGAAGCATGGGCCGAGTCCTTCCTTAGGAGGAAGGTGGATATGCACCGAGGAAGAACCGAGGACAGGAACTTACCATAAGACTGTCTTCGACCGAGAGCCGCGAATCTTCGTCTTCGTCTATAATGTTGATGGTGGCGCCAACTTCATCGTCCGACGAACTCAATTCTCCGAAAAGTTGTTGTTCTGTAAACATAAGTTGTGATGGAAAAGAGATTATTATTACTTTATTGCCATGATTCAACTAGAGTATTTGAGGTTAGTTAATTGCCCCTATCGTGGACAAGGTCCTTTGACTTGATAGTGAAACACACAATAATCAGAATGACCATCGTTGACAACCTCGAGGCCAGTCCCCCTTGGTGAGGGTTAGTACTGTAGTGCGGGCCCTTCAGGGCCTATGGGATGGCCGCCACCCATTCCGTATCCGAGGTTTGTGCACATTAACACTCCTTCAGAGGGTTCGGGGATGGAAGAGAAACTTGGGGGCAAATAGAGGAGGGGGAGGTGTTGTGATTAGCCACTACAGCAAACCCTAAACAGAACCTCACCCTCCATCGTGTCCAGCCCCACAAGAAACCAGAGGCATTCATGCCATTACGTCAAACACCAATTGTCCCAGCCTTTGCGAAACATGCCAAGGACTCCTAGGGTATCCCACCACCTCATACCCACGACACATTCCACAAGCCTCTGGTCCTCTCTCCCAAACACCATTACACCAGGCAACCCAGAAACAACCACAATATCCCTTCCACACCAAGCACGGCTCACCCTGGCAAGGTTCCAGTGCGGTGCCGATCCATAACTAAAAACTGCATTAGTTTAACCAACACATTTTTGGCTCACCATTACGCGTACTATAATTATATTTTGGGCGTTCGTGTAGTGGCAACCGGCGAGGGTTCGATCGCGAAAACCCCGAAAAACTAAGAAACAAGCTTAATGTAATAGAAAAACCAAAATAGGATAAAATAATTTAAAAAAACGAAAATAAACAAGACACTCGGATGCCTCAGGGAAAACGTAGCGCCCCTCAGGGAGAGGCGGGCTTTAAAAAGTTCAATAGTATGAAGGAGGCGACTTCCCTCTTCACAAAACTACCACACCAGAATCTGGAGCGCAGGAACAGCGCAGGAGCCTCCCCCCTCCCGCCCAGGAAGATGATCCTCAGACTAGGACATTCATTCTCAAAAGTGGCGTACACTCTGGAGGTAGTAAACAATACTTCACAGAATGTTCAGGAAAGTCCACCCCTCCCCGTGTGTCCGATTCGGAGGCAACAGAAAATGACGATACCGGTCATGGTATTCATCAGCTTCAACCTTCCTTAAAGCACTGTGGTGGAGCAAATGTGAAAGCGATTGTAGGGCCATTCTCCAACCCCTTTCCTTCCAATACCCTATTCCTCCCTCTGTAAGAATGTGTGTGTGAATAGAGAGATGTTTATATATATATATATATATATATATATATATATATATATATATATATATATATATATATATATATATATATATATATATATATATATATTTGATTTCATGTTGTATTATAAAATGTTTTTTTCTCTTCCTCAGCTAATTACTTTATTTTGTGAAAGGCCAGGATAATCCTTCAATTTGTAAAGAGTGGCAAAGATTGTAAGATTTGAAATAACTTAACCAAAGTTATTGTACGTCCCATTTTGAAGGAGGAGGGCTTTCATACAGCCCCAATATGCAACCGGATCGCAATATATTATACCGAGCTCGGAGGCGCCAGTTTTTCTTGATAAGTCCTAGACAACATTGTGAACACTCGAGTGGCAGCCGGCAGGACTTCCCCCCGGGGGTACCACGTGAGGCCTTTTTTTTTTGTATGCATCAAGTGTGGTTGTTAGGCCTCCTTGATACGATTTTGTATTATTTTGTTGTACATTCATCTCATCTATTGCATTTGTTGTTTTTTTCATTTATCTCTTGTTGGTTGGGTGATAGGATTGATTTATATTTGATTGTGGATATTCTGCCAATAAGTAGGATTGTTTTTTTGTTTTTTTCTATATCTCAAATTTATTTACCCCTATCTCTTGCAAATATTTACTCCATATTTTTTTCTAAATAAAGGACTGTATATACAATCCGTTTCATTTCTCCCTCGATTTCTCATGTCCGAATTAGTGTAGGAAGCGGGTTGGAACGATTGGGGTTAGACTGTAGGTTCATGGCTTGCTACAGCACCACATTCCCTTTTATTTTGTGCAACCATCTTATGGTACTGGTGCCTGCCAACGCCCACTATTTGGACGGAAATAGAAGCTGGTCTTACTGTCAAAGTTGGACTCAGTGGGGACGCCCTCTGCTGTCTTCTTCTCATCTTCCTCTCGAACCACCTCCCAGCGGACGCTGAACGCCTCGTTGTCCGTCCTCAAGAGGCGACGCACCTCCTTTTCAATGTCCGGAAGGTCGAGGGTCTATGGGAAAAATAAAAATACCATGAGGAAAATACAAAGGTATCTATTTTTTTTATTACCGATTTGCACAATTGGTACGGGATTCAAGACATATCTGCACTTTTGGTTGGGAGGTTTACATCTATACACTTGGTGGGGGATTAACCACTGATATATACACATGGTGGGGCGGGGGTTACCACCATACTGCACCCTTGGTGGGAAGTTTATCACATATCTGCACTTTTGGTTGGGGTTTTTAACACAAATCCACACTATTGATGGTGAATTTACCACACACATGCACGTATTTTTAGGTCTTTTATTTCTCAATAGGATTTGGACCTACTGATTAATGTGGGTTCTGAACAATGGTTATGGTTCAGGGCTATCATGAGATTAATCACACCCGAAATGGTTAACTTTGTTGTTAGGAAGGGGGGGGGGTCACTCAGCTAAGCGGTAGCCTATCAGGGATGAAAAGGATGAAAAAGGAAGTAAAAAGCGGGATAGAGATCTTTAGTGAGCTAGGAAGAATACCACCAACGCACACATGTATGTATGAAATGAGGAGGGACACGGATAGGAATCCACTATCTTGGGCTAAGTTGGGAAGCCCTGGTTTGGCTGAGGCGGGGTGTGAGCCCTTTAAGCCGCAGCGCCGCGGGTGATTTAGAACCTGAAGGGTTCCGAAGGTGCCCAGAGGAGCAGAGGGGTCTCTTTTGTTAATATTGAGGCGTAAGACATCCCAGGCCGCGAAATGAAACGATGGGTAGCCTGAACGGCCAGGATTTTCTCCAGGAGATGCGCTCCACATTGCTTCGAAGAAGCGGGCTGCGGCTCTCCGTAATTGAGCGGCCATCTGACAACTACCTTCAAGGGAATTAGTCGCTGTAACTAAAATTTTAGCTTAGTACTAGGAAGCTTTAAAATTCACATTACCAAACAACAAAAAAAAAAAATAAGAAATGCAACAAAGGCAAGAGGGAAAGGGGAATCACGATCCAGTGTCGGGCGAAGGTCAACCTCCCCCTGGCGCAGGATCATGCGCCCAATACCAAATAAAATAGAGGTGGCCATCCTCCTCCAAAAAGTCGAATAGTCCACAAGTATATGTGCACGAACTCGTCCAAACTACGAAGGACATGTGATAGCGACAGTAGGGGCGCAATAGCACGCAAATTAATGTTCCCCTGGGCCTTCTCCCATTTTGTTTGTCAGGCACCCTTGGCCCATCCCATGTAGTCGGTCTGAGAAAGAGCGAAATGCTGGTCCGGTCGCCCAGTCCTCACTTTCATTTTCTGCACTTCCCACATGTTCAGGAACTCAGCATAAGATAATCTCAACATCAGCCCGGAGAGCGGCAACCATGGCATCACGGATACCGCGAACCAGGAGGTGTGGAGATTTCAATGCCTGGATTTCATTCAGGGCGCTTCGCGAGCCGCTAAAGATCACAATCCGGTGCCCGAACCGGGCACAAGTTATTTCCGGTACAGGGCGGTGTATTGTAACCAGCTCGGTCGTGAAGACAGACATAGCACCTGGAAGAGCCACGCTGACTTCAAACTGGGGATACGACGTGGAAATAGATCCCTCCTGGGGATTGGAGCCATCCGTGTACAGTCACACGGATCTAGCATGACACAGGGTGCTCCAAAAAGGCCGAAAGCAATACTGCCGACGCTTTGGAAGCAGAAACAAGGCGACAAATAGTGAAAGGTGGTACCCTCTTGACCAGAGACAAAGGCGCTACCAGCCCGAGAGCTACACCAAGCTGTTGAAGGAGTTTCCTAGCCCTAGACCAAAGGGCTTAGGGTATGACGGGCGTCTCTTGGCGGCATAGGCACGATCGAGATAGGCCGGGCATGCAGGGAGAGCAGTTGGCGACTGAGGGAGGTGCCGGGCAGAGTAAGTGGCATCTTCCCGACATGGACAAGTAGGCTCTCAATGGAAGAAGTGTGGAAGGCACCGGATGTCAGGGGAAGACTTGTGTGGTGGGCCGAGTCAATCACAATCAATGTACGCTCAGCTGCGGATGCATAAAACTCACCCGTAGTCAAGCTTGAAACAAGCAAAGGATCAGTAGAAAAGCAAGGCAGTAGACACGCTGTATCAGCACCAAAAGTGCTGAACATCACAGAACGAATAATGTCCATGGTGCAGGTACAAGAGACCTTAAGACTACGTATATTATGAGCCTCTTAGGTGACGCGTCGGTCTAAAACAAGACCAAGTTTCCGCTGCCCATAGACCACTTCCAGGCAAAGCCCGTTTAGGAAAGTGCGGGTTGGGATAGAGCCTTGGATGGTGCCCCGACGTAATAGAGGCTCCGCTCTGCGCACTTTCGACTTTGCTATTTGTCTGGGCCTCCCATCCAGAGGGGGCCTCGGGGCTGGTCGCTTGCTGAAGCGGCAGCGAACCCGTCCCTCACCGTAGCCCCACCGGAGGGAGAAGAACCCCTAGTCCTCTTTGACTTACCTTTTTTTTGGAGAAGGAGGGGTGAACACTCCTCTCCCCCTTCCCACCGGAAGGGACCCCAAGACTGGACGTACCAGTCTCAACAAGACCCTTCTTCGAAATGGAGAAGGGCCTGGATGTCCAAGGGGCACCAGTTGTGGGATGGGGGTTGGTTCTTCTCTTTTTCAGTCCTCGGAAGCCTGAAACCCCTGAGGAGAAGCTTGCACAGGGGTGGAGTCAGGTTCGGTGTTTGGCACCAAGCCCAGGCTGGGTCAGCTTCGGGACCATGTCCAGCTCAGTGGGGCCTCATAGTGGCCATCCACCTTCAAGTTGTGAAGGATCTCAATTGAAGGCTGTTCAGTCTTGTCTTTGGTCGTCTCTTGAGCCGCTAAACCGATCAACATCGGTGAATAGAGGGGTGTAGGCACACCGGCCCCTCGCAAGCTCAAAACGAATGCCTGCACGATATTAAGGGGCATGGTCCGGCGTGCCTCACCATCTCTTACCCTCTAAAGGGCCACAGCCGTGCTCTCTTGTCAGTCCCCTGTGAAAGGAAAGAGGGAAGCGCCGCGGGTGCAGAGATGGAGTCGTTCAAAGACGACTCCAAACAAGGTGTTGAGGGGGAAGTCACCTCACCTGTAGACTTAGGAGAGGGGTGACCCTCCTCTCTGCTACAAGAAAGTTGAATGGGGCCCTAAAAAAGCATGGGGATGGCCACATCCTTTTCTGAGGTGGAGCTGCTCGAAATATGGCAAAGAGGAAGCCCCTTTGCCACTTCAGGGGTCCATGGGGTGTCTCGTGTTACCTCGTCCTCTCTGACACCTAGCGAGGGCGAGGCTGCGCTTGGAGGTGGCTCTCAATGAAATTCCGGTCGCCCATTATTACTTTCTAATGTCGCCCTGATTAAGATGAAAAAAAAAAGAAGATAAGAAATGCATGGAAGGTAGATCCTATGCTCTCCCAATGCCTTGGTAGGTTAGGAGAAAAGTCTCCATGGGATCAGAAATATGATCATTTACACATCCTCTGTCCACAGGTTTGAGATAAGATGGGCCTTGACAATTGTCCCCTAGCCTTGACCATAAAGGATGGCGCTGACATAGCCATCTAATGTGTACTGGAAGGAGGTGACTAAGAGTCGACGGCCCAACATACCACGTGCCTAATAGTTGCCTTCGCCAGCGAGCTTTGGGTCCTCGCAAGGGGTAGGGACCGACCTCCTCACAGTTTACACTGCCACTCAACTAAGGTCCCATAAGAAGACGAAAGTGCACCGGCAGCCAAGACCTCTGTCGATAGAAGAGCAAGTGTGGAAGGGGGTAGGCGGGTGTGGAATAGAAAAGTAGAGATAAGGGGGTCCACTAACGAGTAGGGTGAGTGATCACTTATTATTATCATACCCTGGTGCTCGGTGATTCTGGAATGGTGTACAGTCCATCCAGGTACCATGTCTAGCAAACCGAATTCTGTCCATGTGAGAAGTTTTTCCTGGTACCAGGTGTGGGTAGACAGTACTAAGGCCATAAGGATGTGCAGCGCTTCCAGGTACCAAGTGTATCAGGCCGCACACTGCACCCCCGCGCTGGTCAGAAAACAGGTAGGAGAGATCAGAAATGAAAGTAGTGAATGTGAAAATATCGGAAGATAGATAGTGGGAGAGGAAAGGTGCACAGCTGAGGGTTACTTCTTTTGGTAGCCATGCCCCAAAGGGCACTTAGGACAGAAGGATGTGCTGCTGCACGAGGCACCGGGAGGAGAAGGCTACTATGGATACTCATAGGCAGCAGGATGGATTCCTACAGGAGTGTGTCCAAATGAGGGGAAAAGTCGGAGGAATAATGAAATTATCAAGGAACTCTAAAACAAAGTCCCCCCCCCCCCAATGCTGGGGGAGATGTAAATAAAGCCTCTAGGAACCAGTTCATAGAAAGAGCACAGGGACTCACGAGTACCAATATGAACCAGAGGCATGGCACCTACCTCTAAGTTGCTGACTTTCTTCCTGAGCGTCTTTCGGAACCTCCTTTTTCGGACATTTTTGAGTGGAGGGGTGTACCCGTGGGGCCAGAGGTACTTCTTGTCCACCTTGGCGGGGTCCCTTTTCTTCCTGCGTGTATCCTCATCCTCGGGAGGATCTTCCGTCTCGCGTACCATCAACATCTGAAGAAACATTTATGTCCCAAGGAATAGGATTCAATTGCAGTGTTGCAGTACCCACAGGTAAGTGTAAGTTCATAAACTTCCACAGGTAAGTGTAAGTTCATAAACTTCCACAGCCTAAAACTTCACAAACTTCCACAGAGGAGTATAAGCTTTCACAGGGCAATATGACGGAGTCCATAAACTTCAGTGTTTGCACTGTGGACAGATTCATGGGAATTTTGAAATCTGGTGTCTCCATAGAAGTGACAGATTATAAATGGTAAACTATGAAACGATGGTATTCTACACGGTGTTGATGTGTGCAAAGTACACTGGAAGAGTAGTGGGTAAAGAAGTAAAGAATAACTTGCAGCAAATAAAGATCAGCCTCTTCATTCATGCCAACATTATTTGAATAATATTTAACTATTTGATCTTTCAAACATCCAATGGAACCAACAATAATAGACTTGCAATATTTAGCCTTTTGAGATTTTCAAACATCCATTAAAACCACTGATAATAGATAACAATTTGCAATCTTTTCCATCTTATCCACACACTCAGCTGGCTGTATAATTAAAATAATTACAATATAAACTGTTTCCCCACAACGAAGTGGGAGTGGTAACTTAGGTGAGAGATATCAGTTACCTTTCATAACCACCGTGATATAGCCAATATGGCTTCAGGGTTCATAGGGGTGGCAATCCCTGATTTAGGTTAGGGGTGGTACTTATTTTTTAGTGTGACTATTTTGTGGGGTCTATCTAAACTTCAGTGTTAAATGCTCGTCTATTCCCCGATTTAGGTTTGAGGTATTGTTTGTTAGTACCAACATTTGTTTGTCTAAGTATTATTGCTTAATGATTGCGAGCCCATTTCTTGATTAAAGTTTATTATTATGTTCATTTACAGACAAGGAGCCATTGGAGTCATTGACGCAAAGTAGGTAATGGGAGTATTAAGTTTACTCGACTCCCAAACTTGAAACGAAATAAGAATGTTTTAGTGAGGAAAACTGCACTGTAAGCAGTGATGTTATGTGGTTAGTATAGCAGAGTACAACCTTCACACCGCATTGAGCGTACCATTACTGCATACATGGCATTTTTTCTTACTTTCTAAGATATAGCATGTCCCCACGAGTGGATGAAAAACCCTAGTGTATTGTAATGGTAAAAGTGAAGGTAAAAATAACAAATTGATACTTTTTTTAGGGCTGTTAGATTGGTTGATTGGATACATTTGCCTCTAGTGAATGAGGTGCATCCGCACATGTGCCAGATGCAGTGTTGTAGCGGGCCGAAAAATTTAGACTAACCCCAATCGATCCAACCCGCTTCCTACACTAATCCGGACGTGAGAAATCGAAGGAGAATGAAACGGATTGTATGTACAGTCCTTTACTAACACGAAAAAAAATACAATATTTACAAAAATATGGGTAAATATGCACCCAATGAGCCTATATATATATATATATATATATATATATATATATATACTAATCAATCCTATCTTGGAACCAAATCAATCAAAAAATATATATTAATACTAAGAGTGCATATACAAAAGGGGACAACCAAAACAAGAGACAACAAAAGAGGAGTTTTCTTACGTGGTACCACGGTTTATTATTTGCCGGCTTCCCCGGGGGAAAATCTTGTTGGTAGTCACTCTTGTGACAAAATTGGGTGTGCGGGGCTTATGGTGCCTGCCACCTCGGAGCTCAGATGTCTTTAAGATCTAGTCAAGTACCATTAGAAGACTTCTTATATCTTCTTTGAATATCTTCAAAGATATTTTCTTACAGTGGCTCTTGCAAAATGCAGGCAATGTTTTTGTTTGATTTGTTTTCTTTTTTTTTTCTTCTATTCTGGTACTTTAACGCTGTCTCATAAAATCTTTAACATTTAGTAGCTAATAAAAAAAACATGAGATGTTAAATAACCTTATACATACAACATGAAATCAAATACATATGTACAAAAGAAAATATAATAAAAAACCCATTCCCACTCACACACACATTCTTACAGAAGGAGGGAGAGGGTACTTAGAAAAGGGGTGGGAGAATGGCCCTTTTACACACACTCACATTCGCTCCACCACACCCCTCCTTCCTTAAGCCATTCGACCAGCCACTCACTAAACCCTTTCAATCACTCTTCACGGTACCACTTGTGCTCAATCGCACCCTTCTGCACCCATTCACACTCTTCTACTGGTCCCTGGCTACGCGTAGCAATTAGTCGGGGTTGTTCGTCAGTCATCCTGTCAGTCTCATCGTCACTATTTATCATCTCATCAACCATACTCTTAGCCCTCATTACCAGTTCTCCCATCTCACGACAGAATTCTTTCATACTCTTCCGTTCAGAACCCTCACTCTTCATACCCCCATTCATCAGCTCCTCACTCACAGCTCTCATCCAACTCAAGGTACATTCTTGCGAAACAGACAGGTCACTCACATCCCCTGTATTCTCAACAGGCATACCAGAAACCCCTTCGACTGGTTCCCACCAGAAACCTGAAAAATCAGCCACTTCATCATTCACTACATCAAACTCACCCCTACTATTACCATTCATAAAACCCGAAAAATCAGCCACACTAGGTTCATTCTGCCCAAACACACTATCATTCATACTGTTCCCAAAACCAGAAAAATCAGGCACAGGCAGCTCACTCACTCGTCTACTTATACCAGCCAAATCACTCACCTGTTTACGCAAAAACTCAATCTCCCTTTCAAGATCCCCCATACCAGAAACACTCTGCTCAGACTTACTTTCATTTGTACTTGCATTCTTCCTTTCACCCTTCTTTGTATGCTTTCTACTCCTCGAGACTAAGACTAGCTCTTTCCCAGACAGATCCATACTATCACATTCATTCTCATCATCATGCACTTTACCTCTCTCTCTACACAGTCCATACACTGGATGGCTCACCAGGTAGTCAGGAGGTTCTCTCCATCTCCTTAACTGACTCTGATGAGCCCGCACTCTCTCAGTCATGCCGTCATTCAAACTCTCCAAAACATACGTTACCCCATTTTCCCAAACACTCTCAACTCTATAAGGTCCATCAAACTTCTCACTCATCTTTGATACATTCAACCTACCCTTCACTTCTTTCACCTTCAATACTTTTGTACCTAATTCAAATGAACGAAACCTTTCATGTGCTTCACGCCATACACTCTGCTCACTTTCACTCAAACGAAACCTATCTTTCACTCGCCTTTCAAAATTCATCACAAACTGACATGGGGACATTCCAGTTGCACTATGCACAGTTGAATTATACGCCCACAACACTCTCCCCAGACACACATCCCAGTCATTCACTGTCGTACTCATCATTCTCAACATCTCACACAAGGTTCTTATAGTCCGTTCAGCCAATCCATTTGAAGACGGTACATACGGAGTTGTTCTCACATGCTCCACACCATTCTCTCTCAACATTTGCTCAAACACTTCCCCTACAAATTCAGGCCCATTATCACTCAGACATCTTCTAGGCTTCCATACACACATAGGAAAAAACAACTGCTCAACCACACGCGCAACAGTCACACTCCTTTTATCTCTCACAGGCGCTGCATACACAAACTTACTTTTATGATCAACCATAACAACCATACCAACATTCCCAGCACTCGTACGCGGCAAAGACACACAATCAATCACTACCAATTCAAACGGTTCTTTCGCATCAACTTTCAACATTGGTGGTTTCACTTGCACACCTTGCACCTTTCGCTTCTGACACCTTTCACATGTAGTTGCAACATCATTCACAACAGTTCTCAGAAACGGATGGAACACACGCTCCTTCATACACTCCCACAGCTTAAACTTACCCATATGCCCATAATTATCATGCACAACCTTCACCAGACCAATCATACCAACTAAGGACATCACAGGTACATACATATCATCACCACCCTTCACATGCCTCACAAAATATACAACATCCATACAAACAACAAAATCCTTAGCATACCTTTTAAAATCACTTAAACACTCTGGCCATTCATTCAAATCAACACGCATCATTACACACCTCTTCAACTCACTAACAAAAGGACACATCTCTTGCATCTCTAGAATATCATCATCACTTAAAATCTCATTCTCATCATCCATGACCAACTCAATCATACCGCAAAACTTGACAACATTCTTTGCACACTCATTCAACCTCATCACCTCACATTCACCTTTCATAAGACAATTCTTATCAGCATCCAAAGACAAATCATTCAATCTCATAAAGTCTACACCAAGCAAGAAACAACAAGGCATTTGCTCACCTTTCAGAATCACAAAGTCATGCTTCACATTCACACCATTACCCAAACTCACTTTCAGACTAACCTGTTCCCATGCCACTATCAAGCCATTCCCTAATCCACTTATCCGTAACTTCACAGGTTTATGCTCGCAACATTTAAACTCATCATACTTACTCAGAATCCTCTCATTCACTAAAGACGCCTGCGCTCCAGTATCAATCAAACCACAGAACAACCTTTCACCAACTTTCACTCTCGCTTCCATCATATCAGGTCCACCATGTTCGCAATACACTGAAGGAACAAGCACACCAACATCAGCACTTATATCCACACTGTCATTAACTCCCATATCATCACTCACCACACACTCATCTTCATCCAGACAATCATTCTTCTCTCTTATATATGAACACTTTTCAATCACCCAATTGTAGTGCACACCGCTCAAACATTGCAGATGTACCACATTAGGATTCAAACCCTTCATCTTCTCATCCTTGTACACAATCGGCCTCTCACCACCAAAGTGCACATAAACAATCACTCCATACAAACGACTCACTACAATCAACACTTCCTGAAATGGCGGGACCCCTTGCATACACATCGCTCTCAATTCTTTCATGAAGTTCCGCACCTTTGCCATACCAATGCTTTCAGGCTTCCTACACACTTCATTCATTACCTCCTTCCTTAAATCATCTACACTATCGGGCACTCTCACGTCTACTCCATCACTCTTTAAATCTTGCAAACCATTCCATACACTCTCAAACAAGGAATCACCACCACCCTTACTCTCTTTTCCATTCATAATCCCTTTCGGCAAATACTCAGGATCACTCACTCCACACACATTTTCATCATTCGTACCAGGATACCTTGACATCAAATCAGCCACTCCATTCTGTTCACCAGGCACATACTCAATCACATAGTCAAAGTCACTCAAATCTTCCAAAGTCCTTGCAATCCTACTATCAGCCAACTTCATACGCTGCAGATACACAAGAGGTTGATGATCTATTTTTATCACAAACCTCAGACCATACAAAAACGGACGCAACACTTTCAAACAATATCTTATCGCAGCCAACTCTCGTTCCACAGTCGAATACTTTCGTTCTGCAACATTCATAGCCTTGGATACATACCCAATTATTCGCCTGACATTCTCTCCATTCAAACGCTGCTCTTGCATCAGAAAACCTCCCATACAATACCCACTCGCATCTGTATATAATTCAAGCATTTTAGCATTTACACTATAATCTGGGTACGCCAATTCAACATCTTCAGCCGCTGCCTCTTTCAGTCTCTCATACGCCTCATTCATCTTATCATTCCACTTGACAACCGTACTACCTTTCTTGCCCATCCACTCAGTCAGAGGCTTACTCACACCAGAACAATCACGTATAAACTTTCGCTGGAACTCAATCAAACCCAAAAATGACTTCAGTTGCTCCACAGTCACCGGTTTAGGAAACATTCGCACCTTCTCAACATACTTCGATGATTTTCGCAATCCATTCTCACTCACCATATGCCCAAGGAATTCCACTTCTTTCGCAAACCATTCACACTTAGCCACTTTCACCTTCACACCAACACTCTCCAACGTTCTCAACACATCATTCACCAATCTCATATGCTCCTCAAAAGTCTCAGTCATAATCAAAATATCATCTATAAACGCAATCACATTCTTACTCGCAAACTTACTCAACACAACATTCATTGCCCGCTGGAAGGCTCCGGGAGCATTAGCCAACCCAAAGCTGAGGTTCCGGAACTGGTAATGCCTCTTTGAGGAAGAGAAGGCAGTTACTGGCCGGCTCTCCTCAGCAATGGGCATCTGGTAATACCCCCGTACCAGATCCAGCTTCGTAAACCACTCCATCCCATGCATACTATACACACACTCAGATACCACACACATCGGAAACCTTTCTTTCACAGTCCTTTCATTCACCTTTCGATAATCCACACACAGACGCAATTTTCCATCCGGCTTACATACAGGCACAATTGGACTATTCCATGCACTCTCACTCTCTTCAATCACTCCCAATTGCTCCAATTCCAAACACTGCTCCTCAATCTCATCAGCAACCGGACGTGGGAAATGCCTCGGCCGCTGATAGATTGGGGAGTCCTCCTTCAGGACAATCTTGAATTCCGGGAGCTTTGCAACCCCGAAATCCAGATCACCCTTACTGAGGGCTCCCTTTCGTTCAAATATCATTTGATACACATCCTCCCTTTCATACTCAGTCAAACATCCATCCAATTTCACCATGTCCTTCACCTCATTATACATCCATTCACATGTCTTTTCATTCGCAATATTCACCCTGATATCCGTGCTATCATCCATACCTACCTCAGTGACAGTGGAGAGGTGTCCTAGTACATCTCTGACTTGGATACCTCTCACCTGTCCCTTCACCCTGGGGTCCGCCTGCACACATACAAAAGGATCATTCATTCTCATCAAGCCATCAAACACACAAGCAACACGCCTTACCTTATAATATGCATACTTTCCATCCAATATCACGGTGTTCTCACCCACATTTAAACTAACATCCTTACTCCAACTCACTCTAACCGCCACCCTTTCTCCCTTCACAAGTCTTACATTCTCCATAGCAGTCACCTCAATACCAGTAAACACACTCCTCAAAACACTACCATCTTTCCCTACATATAACTTATACACCCCATTTTTACCAATCTTTCTCTCAATTTGATCACTTGCAGGATGCACAACCATTCGATTCATTTTCATAAAATCATAGCCCAAAATCACACCATACTCACTACTCACCTTATCAATCACCGAGAATTCACATTCATTCATCATCATACCATGCATTCGAACAGCTGACCTTATCATTCCAATCACAGGCACTCTCCTATTACCAATACCTACCAAACTACCCTTGCACTCAGACAGGAGGGCTTTCTCGCTAACCTTGTCATACACATCTTTATACACCAAGCTCGCCTTGCATCCAGAATCTATTAAAGCCAAACACTCAATTCCATTCAATTCCACCTTCACACTCAGACACTCATACTTCCTACCAGACAGCACTTTCACACTCGACAGACTTACCAACACATTACTCACACTCATGCACCCAGAGGATACTTCAGCAGGTACCCTCTTACAATTCAGTTTCCCGCTTCAGACTTTCCATTCACACCTTGCGCTCTCAGTCTAATCCAACACTTTTCACTTGAATGTCCTTCCATCGCACAATAGCTACATACATTCCTCTGGTCACGACACATCCTCGCATAATGACCAGCCTTTCCACAATTACCACAAGCATACTTCACACTTCCCCCAGCAGTTGCTCCACCATTCAACCTCGGACAATCTTTCTTCAAATGGCCTATTTCTTTACACTCAAAGCACTCTTTCACACTTTCCTGGCAATCCTTTATCATATGCCCTTTCTTACCACAACCAAAACATGCACCAGACGTCCACCTACATTCTGCCAACATATGACCTTTCCTTCCACAATCTTTCTCCCACCATTTGATCTCTCGTTTGCTGGGACATACCTCGGTTTCTCTCTCATATATCCATTCCCACGCTTGAAATTCATCTGTCTCCTTCCATTCGACCACCCTCCATTTACCCATCCATTCTGCCGGCCCAGGAAGTTCGACATCACTCCAGCTGGTGCAGCCTTCAGGGCATCCCTGTAGCTGACATACTGCTGGGGTGGATGAAAGCTCCTGGGCTTCTTACCCCCAACGTTCACACTGTACCATCCATCCTCTTCTAGATCGCTTTCATCATCAAATCGTCCATCTTCCAACAGCTCCAACACATCCTCCCACATCAACCGTTCACCTGTCAGTCTCATTCTCTCCTTTCTCTTTCCACTCAGCCATTCACTCACCTTTCGCGGGATTGTGTCCAAAAACTTCCTCATCAGTGGTTTACATTCATTTACATCATCATCACCATACCTCTTTCTTGCCATACTCTCAAGCCTATGTGCATACATGTTCACACTTTCACTCTTCCCCATTCGAGCCTTCTCAAATTCATTTACCCTTTTATACTTCACCTGTCCAATCATCCGCTTCTTCACCACATCGTACCTTGGTTCCCCCACACTTGTAATCACGCGGAAAAACTCCAATACTTTTCCCTCCAAACATTCCCCCAAAACATTCATCCAGTATCCCTTATTCTCCGGGTACTTGAGCTTACAATATCGCTCAAATTCCCCGAAGAATTCTTCCACACTTTTCCCACCATGTAACCTAAATCTATCTATCTTTGGCACTTCCCTTATCAAAATACCCTTTCCCACATTCACTTCACTCTCACTTGAGCTGCCTTCACTCTCACTCATATCAATCATACCATCACTCTCTCCTTCATCCGAGTACAATGAGTCCACACTCTTGCCTCTTACCTTCCTATCCTTCCCCTTTGCACCACTCTTCCTTCTTCTCTTGCATTCAACTCTTTTCCATTCTCCGTCCTTCCTATCACTCATAATCACCCTATCCTCTCTAGACTCGCACACACTCCCATTGATCCCATTAGTCTTATCCCCTTCAGTCGGAGCAGGGGTCAAGGTCGAGGGTCCTTGGGCCAGTCCTGACCCCTTCATCATGTCATACAAGTCCTTCATCCGTTGGTCGACCTGCTTCTGTCTCTCGTCCATTTCTTTCCTCATCTTGTCTGTCTTCTCATCCATACTCATCACATCACTCTTCAATCCATCAATCACGTTCCTCAACATCATACATTCCTCCTCTTTCTGCCTCAATTCCAGCCTCAGTCTCACAATCTCATCATGGAGGCCCTGTTCCACAGAAGCCATCCTCCCAGGTTAGTAACAGCGATAGACAAAGGTGAAAAACAACCAAACTACCTGCCACGCTAATTGGGTATGGACTGCAATCCAATCCCGTCACGCTCCCGGTTTCGAAGTCTCACGTCCCTATTAGGGCGCCAAATGTAGCGGGCCGAAAAATTTAGACTAACCCCAATCGATCCAACCCGCTTCCTACACTAATCCGGACGTGAGAAATCGAAGGAGAATGAAACGGATTGTATGTACAGTCCTTTACTAACACGAAAAAAAATACAATATTTACAAAAATATGGGTAAATATGCACCCAATGAGCCTATATATATATATATATATATATATATATATATATATATATACTAATCAATCCTATCTTGGAACCAAATCAATCAAAAAATATATATTAATACTAAGAGTGCATATACAAAAGGGGACAACCAAAACAAGAGACAACAAAAGAGGAGTTTTCTTACGTGGTACCACGGTTTATTATTTGCCGGCTTCCCCGGGGGAAAATCTTGTTGGTAGTCACTCTTGTGACAAAATTGGGTGTGCGGGGCTTATGGTGCCTGCCACCTCGGAGCTCAGATGTCTTTAAGATCTAGTCAAGTACCATTAGAAGACTTCTTATATCTTCTTTGAATATCTTCAAAGATATTTTCTTACAGTGGCTCTTGCAAAATGCAGGCAATGTTTTTGTTTGATTTGTTCTTTTCTTTTTTTTTTTCTTCTATTCTGGTACTTTAACGCTGTCTCATAAAATCTTTAACATTTAGTAGCTAATAAAAAAAACATGAGATGTTAAATAACCTTATACATACAACATGAAATCAAATACATATGTACAAAAGAAAATATAATAAAAAACCCATTCCCACTCACACACACATTCTTACAGAAGGAGGGAGAGGGTACTTAGAAAAGGGGTGGGAGAATGGCCCTTTTACACACACTCACATTCGCTCCACCACACCGTGAAAGTGTTTATACATTGCTATAGACTTACCACATAAGAATTTGTTTGTATCACATCTAACCTATAGTGAGTAGTGGGGTCCATCATTATTGTGGCAAGTTTCAGTAGTTATTGACTGTGATAATCCACACTTACATCATGGTTATTCCACGCTTGTTTTTTTTTACTTTTTTCATTTGCCTGCCATTACAAGACAACCACTTTGCAGTCATGGTCACCTTGGGATGAACACAGGTACACAACCTTAGCATGGCAAAGTCAATACAGGGGAATGCAGGTACACAGCCCTAGCATAACAGAGTCGATACAGAGGAATATGAGAACAGAGCCCGAGCATAACAGAGTTAAATAGAAAATTTCTACCAGTCCAATTGGGAACCAGAGCCTCAGGAGAGTCTAATACCCACAAGAAAAATATTTTACCTCTGTAAGCAAAACACTAACCTGACACACATCAGCTGTTTTGTAGAAATTCTTTCCATCAATAGACTTCCACGTCTCCATGAGTGTGGGCATATCAACAAGCTAAATAAAAAACAACAAAAAAAAACGAGTTGATATTTCAATATGACCTTGAAAGAAATAGTTGTGAAACTGATTCTTCTTTATCTATAGCCTCTCTTCCTTGTACCCTTCCCTTCCTTTTTGAACCAACCTCGAGTGGTTCCTAGGGTCTTTGCTGGCTCAATGTGTGAAATTAATTTAGAAGAAACCTGTTACAACTACAATCAAATTTTAACAATTTCCCTTGCAGAAAATTCACATAAGCTACAAGGGATAGATTTATATGTTCACTGCCGATTTTACACCACCTTCAAAATAATTAAAAATATTTCTATTTTCTGTGACAGCAGACGTATAGCTTATAAGGACCAATTGATACAATTCCTTTTGGGAATGTTGAGGTTAAGGAAGCCCTTTGAAACCTAACCTTCCGTAGAGATGGAAGGAGGGATTACACACGAGTCCCTTGGCACTCACCGCAGGGTGATTGTACCCTAATAACCTTCTATGGAGAGGATGTTTATCGAATAAGAGGTTTAAAATTTATAAGATCCCATTTTCTCCATTGGCAGTGAAACTAACATCACTGAGAATGCCTTGCCTACCATATGCACACCCAGGAACACCTAACACACTTTGAAGTGATGGTAGTAAAATGGTGAATGTTGAAAGTAATTATTCATAGTGTAGAAAAAACATTTAAGATAAGTGCTTTGTTTTGGGATCCCCCTTCTTATAGCGCCCAACCTACAACTGCCACCAATGGCATAAGTTGCCATAATGCATGAGGAATGGCGTGCCCTCCCAGCCCCACAGAGTGTATGGTAGGAGTGTCTTGAATTTGAAATATTTAGTTTATTAAAGCCTTATACCATTGGGGAGGGAAGTCGGCCTGTGCACCCAACATGGGTTCCTGAAGACAAATAGCTAAGGGGAAATGGGAGGGGATAGGCCTCCACAGGTCCTCCCAGTTAGCCAGAGTCCATGGTAATTCCATTGAAGGAAAATGTAATCCAGGCCTAACTTGAAGCGAGGACCCCATAGGTGCTCTGGCTTGGTGACCAGGGTAAGTAGAACCTATGCAAGGCTTCCAACTGGGTGCAGTAGTTACTGTGCTCATAGGCTGAGGGGCCACAGGCAGAGCACATTTTCTTAACTTGAGAGACGGAGGAAGTCCCAAGTTACACGCAAGATTTAAAAGGTATTCTTTCCTCATCCTGAATGGCTAGGATCTCTTTCTCAAAAAGGTTCGAGTCACATTGCTTTGAGAAAGAAGGGTGCAGCTCACTGGAATTCACACAGTTGGCCTTACACAATACATTGTTATTGTGTTATTGTGTAAGGCTTTAGAGCAATCAACACAAAAGATTTGGGGCTGACTCAACTTAGCATGTGGCAGGTTCAATTTGTATGGCCAAACTGTTGGCAATGGTGACACCTCCATGGCAATGGCATGAATACCTTGATGCGGTAATGATAAAAACCAACTCACAGACTCAGGGAGTCAGTCACAATCAAACATGAAAAGTGTAGGAGTGGGTCTTAAGGTCCCTCCCAGTTTCCTCATCACATGTTTGACTTTGACTGCTCCTTAGTGATATCTTGCAAGTAGTCAGCAATTTCCCTGGCATAGACTACTCCTTTCATGAAAGGAGCACACACAATGGTCACCTGTCAAGGTCAGACACATTCTCCAGAATGGTCAAGTCTGAGAAATGGGCAATCTTTGGCTCCTTAACACTGATGGAACATGTGACCTTTAGAAAGCATGAACCCAACATGTGACCTTTAGAAAGCATAAACCCAACATGTGACCTTTAGAAAGCATGAACCTAACATGTGACCTTTAGAAAGCATAAACCCAACATGTGACCTTTAGAAAGCACGAACCCATCAGTAGAAAAACCTATCAAAAAGTGTTTAAAGTCAGCAGGATCGAAAATGAAAGGTAACCTCTTAATGAGGGTCCCCAATGTTTACAAGACTTTACTCACCTTGCCACTGCATTTTACAGGGGCTTTGCCCCCTCTGCCTGAAGGTGCCCACATGCCAGATGAGTCTTGGCTTGGTCACTTGCTAAATTGGCAGGGGGACCTGACCATTCCTAGAATTACCCTGAATGGAGAAGAGCCTCTAGTCCTCATGGTTTCACCTTTGGAGGTGGGATGGGGGGAGAAGGGCAATATGCACCCTCTTCTCCCTCCCCTCCAAAAACAACCCACATCCCTGGAGGGCTTATAGGCCAGCTTTGACCTGGTTCTTAGCCCAAATAGCAAAGGACTCGGCAATTTTCAGAGCTCCCTTCAAGTACTCCATTGGAAGGACCTTCCCCAGGAGTTGACTATGGTTATAGAATAGCACCCACCGAGTCAGTATTCTCTCTCGGGGAACACCTTTCTGTCTCTGGTAAGGGCACCTTGTGGTTTGTGCTTGCCTCGTCGGAAACCCTGACTGGGAACCCCATAGCCTTTTGGCCTAACGTGTGCTAGTTTAGGGAGACAATGCGCCAGCCTCCAACAAGATTTAGGGGACCAGCCCACAACAAAGTCACAATTTACTGGTGAAAGAAGGGGACAGGGCCCAAAGTTTTCTCCTCAGGTGGTCTCAAGAGACCCCCTGCTGGTCTCTTAATTACCGGTTGATTCACCACAATGTTTTTTGTCACTTTAACGGCCCCTACGAAGGTAAAGGAGAGGCTGCTGAAAGCATAGGTCATCGAAGGGTAACTCTGAAGGAGGTAAGGGTAAAGTTCCCCTACTCAGACACACAGGAGAGGGGAAATCACCTCTCCATGAGAAGTTTGGAGGGGTCCCTGAAAAAGGACGGGGGGGGGGGGGGGAACTACCTTCATATTTAAGGTGGAGCTGCTTGAGGGCAGTTCACAGGAATTAGCAGAGGGAAAACCCCTTAACAAATTGGAGGTGGTGAAAGGGGAGCCTTTCCACCAGACAAGGTGTGTTGTTGGTGGCCTCATCTATCACAACACCAAGGTGCCCAGGAAGAGGTTTTACTGTTTGGGAGATAATGAGAAATTTTGGAATGAATCAATGCACACAAAGAAGAAATGGTAAAGTAGTGGAAACATTAGTGATGTTGTGATTGGCATGACATGTGTAGGAGCTACCAAACTCAGTGGGGATAGAAATAGCACATCCACTAATAGGCTGCTCTCACTGTGAATGAACCAAACAACTTGATTTTATAAATCTAACTCTATCAACGATAGATAGGATCATTTTAGTAGAATACTTAAGAATTGTGAGAAGGAGGCAGCTGTGATATTGCTGAGTATATTGTTGGGTATACAGTGAGGTGATACCAGGGTAGTCCTAGTTACTGGCTCCTTAGTAAAATTGAAAGCCAATCATAGAATGCTAATGACCAGAAATCATCATTTAATATATATTTTAAAATAATTCTTACTTACGCGAGCTTTGTACATGATTGTATCAAAGGTAATGATTCCATTACGCATATCATCCTTGTCTGACGTGTGGTCTAGTTGGATGAAAAGGCGGTCCTTAATGTTAGTTTGGCCAGAGCGAATATCTTCCCTCAGTATT
The DNA here is from genome assembly GCA_963969495.1 of Ceratothoa steindachneri. NCBI lineage: Eukaryota > Metazoa > Arthropoda > Malacostraca > Isopoda > Cymothoidae > Ceratothoa > Ceratothoa steindachneri. The sequence goes on from OZ018324.1 coordinate 4,971,205, forward strand.
TTAGCTTGTGGCTGAAAAATAAATTAAAAAAAGGTAATTTCCACTTTTACATTATTGGCACCACTTTTATATGTTAGTAAACACAAAGGAACCTATCCTTTTATCTACATTTTTTAAATATAAGGCACCCAAGTAGTGATTGCTACCTATGGCATAGATGCTGAAATTAATTCAGCCAAAGACAAAATGCAAAACATGATAGAGAAAAACAAAAAACTAAACCAACAACCAAAAAGGGAAAGGGAAAAAAGCATGTTCCAAGCATTGGAGGGAGGCTCGAGCGTGCCAACAGAAAAAGAGCTAAATGCAATGGAGACTCTCCTCCTTCAAGAAAAAAAATTATCATGGCATCCTGAGTACAAGGGATAAGTGATCACAACCCCACTCATCCCAATACCAGTAAAGTGCACAAAGATTCCCCAGACTGGAACAATCAGGATGAATGTTTTTGTTTGTGTTGTTTTTTTAGGCACTCATTGGGCAACTCGAGAAAGAATGAGGCAGATATTCTGGAGGACCACACACTCATCGCAGCAAGGAGCAGAGGAAACCCTCCATCAAATGGCAACATGTCCTGCAAATGTACCTGATTGAGTAAAAAAAAATAATGACCTGAAGCCATCAAGGTGGTAGATGCACAGGATTAGTTGCAGCACATCGGCATGCAACTTTAGATTTCTGTCAGCCATCTTCCATTGTGCTTGCAGATAATTTGGCGCTGTCATTTTCTACAATCCTACATGTCATGGATCCTAGTACAGCCAATTTTGACATCCACCCAGCTCTGTGGGAGATGAGGGATACATGGATACTGCAGAGAAGGGTGTGTGAAGAGTCCAATGTCTCAAGAGCACTCAGGGCATTGAGTCACTACAGGGTGTTCAGGCTAAATTTGACAGTTTGCATAAAAGGAACCTACTACGCAATATCTCAGCTCCCCAAAAATATATTTTAAAAATTAAAAAAATACCAACTAGATTATGGTTGGGAGATAACAGTTTACTCAAAGTAACCACCCTGAGCTTCCATCGTGGCCTCAAGATGGCTCCAGAACCCGGTGCATGTGTTCCTCACTGTGTCCCTGGGAAGATCTTTGAATACCACTAATTTGACCACCAACTCAACTCAGCCTTGTTGCTGCAGGCAGAATTGTTTATCTTTCTCAACCACACCCTACACATATTAATCCATGGGATTACAATCAGAAGATCTACAAAGCCAGAAGTGTGGCTGGTGAAGTCATAGAAATTCTCCAACAATCACTTCTGACTCTTTCCGAAGGTATGGTCTTCCAGCAGGAACCCTCTGCAGCCAAGGTTTGACCACATTCTCCATATAGCCATCTGAATTGAGCCTAAGATCCTGCTAAAACATGTGGGGCGGCATGGCATCACTGCTCCTGGAGACACCGAAAGACTATCACAGTTTGGGGGACTTGGTCTTCATGATATGTGGAATGTCACATGGATTATAGGCAAGTCATTTGTTGTTCTGGGTGTTGTGCAACTGGTCCTGGCCGAAATTCTTTTCATTTGAGAAGAACCAGATCATCACATGTTCAACAGGATGCTTCAACTTGTTCAGGAGCTTACTTGCCTTCATCAAATGGTTCTCCTTGACCTTGGGTGTAAGAATTTGTCCCTTGCGCCTTTGTACAAGTGGTAGCGAAGGTCCTCCTTCAGGGCCAGCTTCATGGTGGCGACTCCAACACCCAACTCTTTTGCCAAAGTCCAGAATCCATTGCTTGGGTCTTCCATTACCTTGTTCTGTAGTTTTGGGATGAATTCCGGTATGAGCACGCAGTTAGAACTACTGCTGTGTACCTTTCTGTTGCCCAAGGCTTTGTAGTCTCTGTTGCAGCTGCTATGTCAAGTCTTAAGGACTTTATAAGAGCAATGAGCACCAATCCTGATGTTGTCTTTTTTATACCCAGTGTGAATCATCCTGATGCAAGTAACTCTTTTCCAATAATCAGATGCTTCTAATCCTCCATGTTAGCTAACTTTTTCTCAACTAAAACATTACTCTGTATGCTATCCAACGCCATTGACCGATACATGTTCCTGAAAAAAGGAAATATTAAAAATCATCAAATTTAGCCCAAATACTGTGTATATATCACAATCTAGTCTCCAAACTGGGTAAGATGGATAATCTCCCTTAATGAGTAGTGTATTGCAACTAGCTTGGCCACAAAGACAGACATCAAACAAAAGTGAGACGGCATGAAAGCCAACCCCATTTTGGATTTGGAGACTTCCATGTACTAACATGGCTCTGATGTGCTCATTAAAGCTTGAATGCAATACTACCAGTGGTGTAGAAGATTTAGGAGTGGAGGCTTGGTAACAAATGACCAATTGTGGTACCTTCCAGGGTGGTATTCTGGACAGAAGCAGAGGTGCTAATGGCCTGAGAACTGTATCGCACTCTCAAAGGAATTGACTTGCCATACCTAAACCTAAATGACTTAGGGTAAGATTGGTATCTCATGATGGCATTGGAACTATCAAGATCAGCTGCAGATGAAATGAGAGCCATTGGTGACTGAGGGATATGCTGGCTTTGCATGTTCAAGGAAATAATGCACTGTCTAGGTTGTAAAGTAAGTGGTATCTCCCCAGTTTTGACAAGAAGGCTCTCTATAGGGGACATACAGAAGGCACCAGTTGCCAAACAAGACCAGTGTGGTGGATCTTGTCCACTTTCTGCAATTCACACTCAGCTGGAGGCGTAAAATGTGCTTGTTTAGGTTCAATGAGCAAATGAGTATTCAAAAATAAAGAAGTTGCCCTATCAGCACTCTAAGTGCTGAATGTGATGGAATAAAGAGTATCTATGATGCAAGTACAAGATTTTTGAAAATTTTAGGAGCCCATCTGGTGAATGCCTACTTGAGCATAAGTCACTGTACTCGACACAGCATAAGTAGCAATATGTAAATAACAAATAATGATAAAAAGGACAAAAGCTAAAAAAATAGAAGTACAAGAGACCCTAAGGCTGTGAATAAGGGCCAGGTGGGGCCTCAGTTGAAAACAAGACCACGGAAGTGGCGCGACTCTTCCACAACCAGTCAAGCCCCATTTAGGAACAAGTCTGGGTAATACTCCAGTTTAGGGGCGCAGGATAGGGGGTGCTATTTCTGGGCAGCAATTTAGGCTTCATTGCATCATCAGATGGTTGCCTAATCAGGATATGGCCAATCATCGCATTTTATTTGCTATTTTGTTTTTAGCCTTTATTGTTTAGTAAATGCCTGCACTTCTACTCAATTATATTATTTAGTAACGCATTGATTTTTTTGTTTAGTAATGTATTAAATTTTTTATGTTTCATTTACATATTTCTTTAAATACAAAAGTCACTTTAGGCATTCTAGTCAGCAATGCCTAAAGTGGAATATATGTGGAAATTACAGTTTACCTACTATCCAGGTGTAGCGGCACTGCCACTACCTGAAAAAAGGTATTTATAGCAAATACACAGTGCGGATGCTATGAGTCTACCTGATGACTATCTTGGAAAAAAAATCTTTTTATTTTTTGAGATATATTTGTCAAAATTGAGTTTGTCTTCATGACACCTTCAGTCAATCTCAAACCTGCTTCTGGCCTTGAGGACAGCATTCAGGTGACCTCCGAAACAGCCACAGGCCATCATCACTATCTCCTGCTTTAGGCCACTGAAGGCACTGGTCATCCTGGTCCTCTCTTCATCCTTGTGCGGCTGGATTTGTTGGTCTCTTGTTCCATTGCACACAGCACAAAGAAATTGATGGGATTACAGTCAGATGAGTTGGGAGGCCAAATGTCAGGTGTTATGTGATCAAAGAAATTCTCTGATGGCCAGGACTGGCTCTTCCAGCTGATGTGGCAGAGTGGTCATAATGCCACATGTATGGCCTCCTTGGAGATACCTGGTCAATAGAGGGCTTTACCACCACGCTCAAAACATGGATGTAGCCATTGGTATTCAGCCAGAGGCACTCAGGGAAGAAGTGAGGTAACATAACATCACCTTCACTGTTCATGACACCCAAGACCATGACTGTCACTGGAAATTTTATCTGCATGACTGGGCAGGTCCTTGGATGGACAACGATCCACCTGTTGTTCTGAGAGTGGATTTTCTGGTCTTCACAGAAATTATTCTCAGCAAAGAAGAACCACAGCATGTCTGGCTCCCATGGATGCTCCAACTTGTTGATCAGGTTCTTGGTGTGCTTGATTCGCTTTTCCTGCATTGCCTTGGACAGAAATTGTCCCTTCCTCATCCATACCTTTCTTCTTTGAAATGGCACGTATCAACTTTCTGAGATCATTGTTGAAGCCTCGTAGTTAAATCTTGAATCTTCTAGAAGGAGCCCCAAGGTCAACCAGCCCACCTAGGCAAGATCCTTTTCCAAAAAGAGGAAGAAATTCACTGTCAAGGGGGCACTAGTTGGGAAGGATGTCCCTCCTCTCTGTGTGAGTTCTTGGGGATTCATGGCATTGAGCCAAGGTTTGCCCAATGGAAGACCCTGCCTGCCATCTGTGGTGGGGTTACCTCCAAAACCACCACCACCTCAGGAGGAAACTCCAACTGACCATCCCACCTGGGAACTCAAAGGGCCTATTGCCAATCACAAATCTCACAGGGCCAGCATGCAAACCTGAATTGGAAAGAAAAGGAGAGCGGGCATGTAGGCTCCCATTAACGTGACAAACCTCAGGTCAACTAGGTGTCTTGACAAGGGCTGGGAATGATGCTACTCTTACCCATCTAAGGGAGTTGAGGTGGTTCATCTGACCCATCAGGGGAGCTGGGAACCAAGATGGCCCATCCTTTGCCTCGCTCTATTCTTGGCAGGCCCCTAGGAAAGCAAAGGGGGACCTACTGCAAATAGAGAGTCATTTCCCCGAAAAGGAAGTAAAAGGGAAACCCCCAAACCTTCACAATAGGAGAGGGGAAAGCACCCTCTCCACTAAGAGAATGGGGGGGGGAGGGAGGCTCTCAACAAGACAAGAGTAGGTAGAAGGAAACTGCAAAAAGGGTATAAGGGGTAAGCTCCCGAACAGGTATCTATTGGAGAGGGGGAAAACACCTTCTCCACTAGGAGACTTGGAGGGTCTGAGAGAGGACAGGGGCAGGTCACCTCCTTAGAAGAGGCAGAGTACTCAAGGATGGCTCCAAAAAGGTAGAGGTGAAACTCCTCTATCAGTTGAGGATAGTGAGTGGGAGCCCCTCTGCTAAGATCGAATGGGGAATTATAGAGGGGACATAATTGCTCATGCTGGCCCTACTGACCCCAACAAGGGATTGGCCGAGTGGGGGCCTCTTGCATGTCCCAGCTGATGCTGTTACCACTCCATGGTAGGCAAGTCGAAGTGGTGGATCCACCACCTTAGTAACAGGCCTCAGAGGGGTCGGGGTCACCAATAGAAGAGAAGCCAGAGCCATAAACAGGGACAGTAGTATAAGAAGGGGCCAATGAAAGGGGTTAAGGATGTAGTAGTGGATTGGGTGGTTAAAAGAATGGGGGCCAGGCATCAGCTTTCCCTAAACCTGCACCCAGAATGTACGTTCGCTCTGGTTTGGGCCTATCCTTGCAGGCACAGAGGCTGGGAGGAAGTGCTGCTCTCCAGTTACAGAGGATACCCCCCTGCAATGCAGTGCGAATGGGAGGTCATGTTTCTCCTCCACCATCAACCTTCTTACGAGTAGATAAAAGGTTGAGAGGAGAGTTAAAAAAAAAAATAGTAGTACAGAGGAAGTGGGGAGGAAGTGCACCAACAACTTTCCCCAAGCTCGATCAGAGAGTTATCCAATGACAGGGCATTCCTAATTTGGACTCAGACCGGGAGGACGTGCAGTTCCTTCAGATGCAAAGTGTAACAGCCCCCCTCCCTGTACCCTCCTGTGCAGTCAATCTGGAAAAAGCTTGCAATACACAAGCCAGGCAAGGCCACAATAACATCTCACTAACTGTGCACACTATCCAAAACACTTGAAAAACTAATACACAAAAGAATGAGTCAAAATACTAACACTCCTACTTTTAAACTTATTAACATATGACAACCGCAATATCCAATAATCAAAACCAACACTTATGCAGAAGAGATTTCAATCACTGCACAACATCTATCAGTTCGCACAGCATTTCAACAATGCATAACACACTGGCTCACACAAAAATGGATGGCATCTTCGGCCCCCAATTCAACCATCACACCAGACTACCACAACTCAAACAAACACCCTAGAAGAAGACTAAATAGACAACATCAACAAAACTCCCACTCTCCTGAGAACCTAAAAGAATTACTAAATTTACTTTCAACCTTTGGTCATAATGGAAATAATTTTAATATTTAATTTTGTGAAAATTAGAATTTTGCATTTGGATCAGTTGGTACAACTGTCTGGTTTGTTTACAACTTCTTTCTGTCACCATTGGATTTGATTAAGTTGAATATTTTCCTTTTATCTTTTTCTCTTGAACTTTGTTCTCAAATTTGTTTTCTTTGAAATTCTATTTACTTATTGGATTGACCTTTCATTAGAATTAGGTCACTTATGTTGGTAAAGTTAAATTAAACTTGTAAATTAGTGCTTTAGTTAGGTCAGTAGATAGCATAGGTTAGTTAGAATTGTTGGATCTTTCTTGATTTAATATATTAAATTAAAATAATTTGAATTTTTTTTAATAATCGTTTATAAGAGGATGTTTAGGACATCCTCATTACCAAAATAATTTGAAAGGCCTCTCAATTAAACTTTCAGGTAAGCCCTTATATTTTGAGTATTAAAATATTAAAAATAATTCTAATAAATCACACTAGACACCCAGAGGACATTTAAAACTCACATCAACAAAACCATAAAGAAAACCAATGCCCTCAGAGCACTATCAAACTTCACATTCAGATAACAGGAGACACCACACTATACAATCAATTCATCTACACCACCCTCAAATATGCAGCACCACCATGGCACTCAACCCTCGACAAATACCAGGCAACCAAGTTCTAAACTGCTCAGAATAATGTACTAAGAGCCATTACAGAATGCAATCAAACCACACCAACACGCTGAAAAAAAATACTTCCACATGATTGGAACCCAACACAGCAAAGCAAACAACCCCCCACCCCACTCCAACCACCACTGAAAAAAACAAAACAAAAAACCCCACTAGATACAAAGAAAAAAGCACAAGCACATTACTTGTTCTGCAACCAACCCTCACAAACAGCAAACTACAACCTAATAAAACATTCACACTACCCTCAGCCAAAGACACCTTAATATTCTACTACCAAACAATATACTAAAGGACCCCCCCCCCTACTAATAAACTAATCAGAAATCACTACACCGAACACACAGTCATCCTATCTTAAATCAGGTCAGGGCATTCTACATTCCTCCAACAATACAAACACAATAAACCTCACCCATAACAAAAAATGCACCAGATGCAACAAACAATTTCTTGACAGCTTGAACCTCACACACATACATCATCTCCAGCCTCAATAACCCTCAAACACGTCATGTAGATGTGATGGAAAGTAAGGCATCTGGCCCTGACAACATTCATTCTAGGATACTCAAAGAAGGTGTAGAAAGTATTGCAGTAGCTCTTGAGAAGATATTTATTAGATCACTAGAGTCTGGAGAAATACCAAATGATTGGAAATTGGCAAATGTAGTGCCAATTTTTAAAAAGGGAAGCAAAGAGGATCCAAATAACTTTAGACCGGTAAGCTTAACTTCTATAGTCTGTAAAATTCTTGAGAAGATGGTTAAGAAGGGAATTTCTGATCATCTAGAGAGTAGCAGGTTAATTAATGATGCTCAGCATGGTTTTAGAAAAGGTAGATCGTGTTTAACTAATTTACTGGATTTTATGGATTATGTAACTAAAGAATTAGATAGGGGTGAGAAAGTTGATGTGATCTACTTAGATTTCAGCAAAGCTTTTGATAAGGTTCCACATAGAAGACTAGTTCATAAATTAAAGCTGCATGGGATATGTGGGAACGTTTTAAATTGGATAACTGAATGGCTAAAAAATAGGAAACAGAGAGTTGTACTCAATGGAGTTGTGGTGGAGCGAATGTGAGTGTGTGTAAAAGGGCCATTCTCCCACCCCTTTTCTCAGTACCCTCTCCCTCCCTCTGTAAGAATGTGTGTGAATGGGAATGGGTTTTTTTATTTTTGTTTATTTTATGTATAAAATGATTACCATGTTTTTCTTTCTTTCCAGGCGTCATATTCTGGAAAGATAGTAGCTAGTTTTGAGATATCACTATAATTAAAAGAATATTGTACTTTGCTTAAAATAAACTTTTATCAAAGCGTCATATTCTGGAAAGAGGTAAGCTAGTCGATAAATTTACTCGGGTAATGCCCACTTATTAGTTTTCCTTCCATGTATAAATAAATGGGTCATAAAAGGAGGATATATCTCTTCTACAGAGAGTGGAAGTGTGGACTGACAGCAAGAGGGGTTCTCTAGATGAGTACTCCTCCCAGCCCTGAGACGGAGGGCTTTCGTGCCTCGCTAACTACCTGAACCACCATACCCGCCTTCGTTGACAAACCTGCCTCCTTCTAAGTTAGCCTACTACCACCCACCTCCAGCACACAAGTGATAGCGCGTGCCCCTTTTTTCGTTCGGTTGTTGTTGTGTTTTTATGTTTTGTGTAGATATATAAGTAAATTTGTTGTATTCGCCTTTTATAAAATTCTCTGTTGGTATCGTATTTGGATTGGGGAATCCAGCCTCATTTTGAAGTGTGCACACTTCCCTTGTAAATATAAATTGCTGTAAATATAACTGTAACTATCATTGTACTTTTTTTTGTAAGTAAAGGGACTGTATATACAATCCGTTTCATTCTCCCTCGATTTCTCACGTCCGGACAGTGTAGGAAGCGGGTTGGATCGATTATCGATTGGGATTAGAGATATATTTTCGGCCCGCTACAGAGTGAGGTCAGAGTGGAGGAAAGTTATTAGTGGCATACTTCAGGGATCAGTTTTAGGCCCTTTATTATTTTTAATCTATGTAAATGATCTTGGGCAAGGTGTAAATAGCAAAGTGTGAATTTTTGCTGATGACACAAAATTGGCAGCTGTAGTCAAAGAGGTTGAGGGTAGCTTTAAAGTGCAGGGTGACTTAAATAAGTTGTTAGCTTGGGCTCAGAAGTGGCAGATGACTTTTAACCTTAATAAATGCAAAGTTATTAACATGGGGAGAGATAATAGGGAATTTAGCTATGAGATGTGTGAGATGGAAGGTGTCATGTTTATGGATGTGTGGGATAGGTTTGTTGGAATGAAAGAAATGTATGCGATGGATGGACTGCATTTGAGTAGGAGGGGGGTAGATGTGTTGTGGGAGGAGTATGATTGTGTTATTAGGTCTTTGCGGGCGGGAAACTAGATACTAATAGTGGTCAGGAAATTATCAGAGGACATTATAGTACTGAAAGTACATGGACTTGGCAGATAACAGAAATAGGTTCCAAGGCAATAGAGGTGAAGCTATTCAGGTTGGAAGAGGTGCTTCAGGGATAAGGGGGTTAAATTGTTTCTATACAAATGCTCGTAGTCTTAGAAACAAGAAGGATGAGCTATTTAGTTATATTAGCGATGAGAATATAGATATATTATGTGTTACTGAATCATGGATTAATGAAATAGAATTTAGTGACAATATAAGTGAATTTGATTTACAGGGCTATAATATGTACATTAGTCAAAGGACAGGCAGGATTGGTGGAGGAATAATTATCTATATAAAAAACAACATTGTTTCAAGTTTAAATACTTCAATAAAGCAGGATGGAGTTGAGTCAATTTGGATAGATATTAGGTTCAGTAAAAATAGAATGGTGCATTTGGGAGCTTTTTACAGGCCACCTGGGCAGACTGATGATATGGATGAACTAATGATAAGGGAAATAAGTAAGGGATGTGAAACAGATGCAGTTATTATTGGGGACTTCAACTTAAAACTCTGTGGACTGGGAAAATATGATAGGTAGGGATAGAACAAGTGGCAGGTTCATAGAATGCTTTGAGGATAATTTTTTGAATCAATTTGTTAATGAGCCAACAAGGGGGGACAATATATTAGATTTAGTACTTTCTAACAGTGATCATTTAGTTGAAGAATTAACTGTTGGGGAAGCATTGGGAAATAGTGACCATCAGATAGTTTGTTTTAACTTGGGAATTGAGAAGGGTAAAATAACCGAGAATGCTGTAAAAGTTCCAAATTTTCATAAGGGAGATTATGTAAAACTTCAAATCTTGCTAAATTTTGTAGACTGGGATGTAAAATTCAGAGGTAAAAATGCTTATGGGATGTGGGATACTTTCAAGCATATAATAAATGTAGTCCAAGAAAAATGTATCCCAATGAAGGCTATTAGGAACAAAAGTAGGAAACCATTATGGTGGAATCAGGAGATAGCTAGAAAAATTTCAGAGAAGAAAAGGGCATATAAAAAATTACAGGTACAAAATAATATTCAAAATTTAAGTGATTATAGAATGGCTAGGAATGAGTTAAATAAGATTATAAAGAAGAACAAAAGAGGGTCAGAAATTAAATTAGCTCAGGATAATAACAAAGATCCTAGAAAGTTCTTTAGTTACTATAAAATTAGTAATAAGTCTGGCAGAGTTAAAATAGGGCCTATCAAATATGAAGGGGTTGTGAGAGAAACTGATGAAGAAATAGTTGAGGTATTTACAAAGGAGAAACTAAATAGTCTTATGTATAGTACTCATGGGTCAGGGAAAGAGGTGTTTACTACCATTAGTGTGGATTGGCGGAAGATAAAAGGACTAATAGGTGAGTTAGATGATACCAAGGCCTCCGGCCCTGATAATATTCATTCTAGGATACTTAAAGAAGGGGTAGAAAGTATCTTAATAGCTCTGGAGAAGTTGTATACTAGGTGACTGGAATATGGAGAAATACCCGATGATTGGAAGAGAGCGAATGTAGTCCCCATTTTCAAGAAGGGTAGTAAAGAGGATCCAAATAACTTTAGACCGGTTAGCCTAACTCCTGTAGTCTGTAAAATTCTTGAGAAAATAGTTAAAAAAGGGATTTGCCAACATCTAGAGAGGGAGGGGTTAATCAGCGATGCTCAGCATGGGTTTAGATCAGGTAGATCATGTTTGACTAATTTACTAGGCTTTCTGGAGATGTAATTTACTTGGATTTTAGTAAAGCATTTGATAAGGTACCACATAGGAGACTAGTTCAAAAATTAAAAATGATTTGGGATATGTGGGGGTGTTTCAAATTGGATAGCTGAGTGGCTGAAAGACAGGAAGCAATGGGTAGTGCTAAATGGTGTAAAGTCAGAGTGGAGGGATGTTATCAGTGTGGTTCCTCAGGGATCAGTTCTCGGTCCATTATTATTTGTCATCTATATAAACCATCTTGGGGAGGCAGTTAATAATAAAGTGTCAATTTTTGTGGATGATACCAAATTAGCAGCTGTAGTTAAAGATATTGATGATAATTTTAAAGTGCAGGGGGATTTAAATAAATTGTTATCCTGGGCACATAAGTGGCAAATGACTTTCAACCTTGATAAGTGCAAAGTTATTAACATGGGAAAAGATAATAGAGAATTTAACTATGAAATGGATGGGCATTGGCTGAGCTCAGTAGAGGATGAGAAAGATCTAGGAGTAGTAATAGATAAGTCATTAAGGTTTTCTAAGCAGTGTATTGAAGCGAGAAATAGGGCAAATAGAGTGCTGGGTTTTATTAAGAGAAATGTCAGTTACAAAAGTAAGGAGGTTATTCTTAAACTCTATAACTCTTATGTTAGGGCCACATCTCGAGTAATGTATACAGGCATGGTCCCCACATTTTAGACACGATATTAACCTTCTCGAGTCAGTGCAATGGAGGGCAACAAAGATTATTCCTTCCATGAGGCACCTTGAATATATAGATAGACTCAGGGTATTAAATATGTTCTCATTCGAAAGGAGGTGTGTGAGAGGGGATATGATTGAGCTCCTAAAAAAAATTTCTGGGATAAATAAATTGGATGTTAGCAAGTTTTTTCAGTTAGATGATGGAAATCGGACTAGAGGTCACCACTTGAAAATTAAAAAGCAAAGTGTGTAGGTTGGATTTAAGAAAATATTTTTTCACCAATAGAGTGGTAGACTTCTGGAACAAATTGCTGCTGAGGGTAGTAGGTAGTCCAAATTTAAATGTATTTAAGAGTAGGTTGGATGAGTTTATGGGGAGGGAAGGTTGTGATGGTTCCTAAGTTTTGAATATATTAATATTGTTTGTATATATCTATAGCTGCATAATTTAGTTCTTGACAAGCCTTGATGTGTGATACCCTTGTTTCTGGACGCAATTCTCTGGATGTAGTTTTCTTGGGAGTTTAGGTGCCTTAAAAAAGAGGCTGTTTAACTTGGATGACCTATGATGGGCCCTTGTGGCTTTTGTCATCTGTTATATTATATTGTGGGGGACTTTGATTTTGTCTTTCCCTGGCGATGGTGCTTTTTGTGGGTGGGTTTTGATGGATGTGGATGACCTTTGATAGGCCCTTGTGGCTTTTGTCATCCATGAAATTATGTTATATGCTATGTTATGTATGTTATGGATGGGTATTGGCTTAATTCAGTTGAAGATGAGAAGGACTTAGGAGTAGTAGTAGATAGGTCACTGAAATTTTCAAAGGAGTGTATTGAGGCAAAAATAGAGCAAATAGGGTGCTAGGTTACATTAAAAGAAATGTTAGCTCCAAGAGTAAGGAGGTCATCCTTAAACTATAAAACTCTTATGTCAGGCCACATTTAGAGTACTGTATACAGGCATGGTCACCACATTTTAGACATGATATAAACTTATTAGAGTCAGTACAAAGGAGGGCAACAAAAATAATACCATCCCTGAAGCACCTTGAATATGAAGATCGACTGAGGGTATTAAATATGTTTTCATTTGAAAGAAGGTGTGTGAGGGGAGATATGATTGAGCTTTTTAAAATCTTTTCTGGGATGGATAAATTGCATTTCAGCAAGTTATTTGAGTTAGAAGGTAGTAATAGAACTAGGGGCCACAACTTACAGATTAAAATCTTTTCCACATTTTAGACACGATATTAACCTTCTTGAGTCAGTGCAACGGAGGGCAACAAAGATTATTCCTTCCCTGAGGCACCTTGAATATGAAGATAGACTGAGGGTATTAAATATGTTCTCGTTCGAAAGGAGGTGTGTGAGAGGGGATATGATTGAGCTGTTTAAAATTTTTTCCGGGATAGATAAATTGGATGTTAGCAAGTTTTTTGAGTTAGATGATGGAAATCGGACTAGAGGTCACCACTTGAAAATTAAAAAGCAAGGGTGTAGGTTGGATTTAAGAAAGTATTTTTTCACCAATAGAGTGGTAGACTTCTGGAACAAATTGCCGCAGAGGGTAGTAGGTAGTCCAAATCTAAATGTATTTAAGAGTAGGTTGGATGAGTTTATGGGAAGGGAAGGTTGTGATGGTTCCTAAGTTTTGTATATATTAATATTGTTTGTATATATCTATAGCTGCATGATTTAGTTCTTGACAAGCCTTGATTGGTGATACCCTTGTTTCTGGATGCAATCCTCTGGATGTAGTTTTCCTGGGAGTTTGGGTGCCTTGAAAAAGAGGCCGCTTGACTCGGATGACCTATGATGAGCCCTTGTGGCTTTTGTCATCCGTTATATTATATTGTGGGGGACTTTGATTTTGTCTTCCCCTGGTGATGGTGCTTTTTGTGGGTGGGTTTTGACGGAGGCGGATGACCTTTGATAGGCCCTTGTGGCTTTTGTCATCCGTGTAATTATGTTATGTTATGTTATGTTAAAAAACAGAGGTGCAGACTGGATGTTAGAAAATATTTTTTCACTAACAGAGTGGTGGATTATTGGAATAGTTTGCCACCTGAGACTGTAGACAGCCCAAACTTGAATGTTTTCAAGCGCAAATTGGATGATTATATGGGGATGGAGGGTTAATTTCTTACTTTTTGGTATGGGGATATGTTTCTTGACTCATTCCTGTGGATGCAGTTTCTTTTTATTCTATATTTTGGGGACTTTGATTTTGTTTTTGACAGACTCCTATGGAGGCTTTAAATTATATATTGTAGATGCATGTTTGGACATAATCCTATGGATTGTATATTGTAGATGCATGATCTGACAAAATCCTATGGATGCATTATGTGGGTGAGATTTGATGGATATGGATGACCTTTGATAGGCCCTTGTGGCTTTTGTCATCCGTGAAATTATGTTATGTTATGTTATGATGGCCCTCCTAGGGGGTAACCACCTCACACAAGATGTAGGGTGGCATCAGATTTGTGAATATTAAGGGGGAGTAGGGTGTTTTACGATTGCTTTTTAGTACTACGCAGGTAAAGTGGGTCTGTGCCTTATAGCATTCTGGTTTGGTGGGAATAGGAGAAGGCTGTCAGTATAGTGGATGAGAGGGGTTTATAGGGTAGGGGTAGGGGTGGCGATGGTGTGATGACATTGAAATATGCTGAAGTAAATTGAAGTAACAATTACCTACCTCAAGCAGTCTGAGAACAAAATGATTTTCTAATTCTGGTCCATTTTGGCCAACACTTTTATAGTGACGCACTTTTGAGTTACGGTTTGATATAAAAGATTTCTGCATCCTAAATATAATTTATCTGAAAACAATAACATTAAAATTATAAATGCTATACTGACATTTAAAAAAAAATTTACAAAGTAAGTGCAACAAGGCTGTAAGCGCCTATCAAACAACACTAACTTTATTTAAACTGAAACCATTCTGTAAGGCAAGAGAAAAAGAGTTGTAGATATGGATATGACACTCCCACCACACCTGCAGGCAATCCAGGTGTGGGACCACACCACCACTGGGATGTATACTATATGAGGTTAAGTTGTACTTCCTTATGCTGTTGCATAGATGGCTAGAGTCGGGGAGGGGTGGTATAAAATTCCCACAGCATGTAACAGCCTCCCCCAAATCTAACCTGGTCCCCAAAGACAAACTCGGGAAGCACAGCTACACTTAATTATAGGTTATTGAGAATCTACAATGTGATATATATATATATATATATATATCAAGAATTATTTGCAATAGCGCAATCATTATTACGTGGTTAAGAAGGCAATTTCATGGCTAATTAGCTCTTCATCGAAGCACTCGGTAGGAGCTCTTCTCACATACACAAGGATAAAAAATAATCCAACTTTTCTAAGAGTTGGATTATGCATTATCTCCTTAAAAAATTGTCTTCTTAACCGCATATATATATATATATATATATATATATATATATATATATATATATATATATATATATATATATATATATATATATATATATATATATATATATATATATATATATACGAGGGGGGTCAATAGGTTTTGCAAATTGGTAGGGCAAAACAGAGGAAGGGGGATGGCTGTTTATGGGGGAGTTAGGACAAGTTATGAAAAGTCAGAACTTGCAGCCACACACTCCTGCCTCATCTATTTAAGAAGCAGTAGATGATCGCAGATCGTCAGTCACAATTTTTTCAACAATAGAGAAGGTTGAGCACCGCACAGTGATCAAATTTTTGACCAAGGAAGGCAAGAATGCCAGAGAGATCCATGAACGCATGGTTGCAGTGTACACCGACACCGCCCATTCCTATGCAACCATTGCTCGCTGGAATAGGGAGTTCCGCCATGGTCGCGAGTCCCTCGAAGATGACCCCCATCCAGGACACCCATCAGACGTGACCAACGAGGACAATGTGGAGAGGATGATGCTCGAAAATCGACGGGTGAAAGTAAAAAAAAATCGAGTGAGAACTTGGAATATCACATGGAAGTGTCATCAACATCATCCACGACAATTTGGCCATGACCAAGGTCTCTGCCCATTGGGTCCCTAGAAACCTCACGCCCCATGATTGACTTCAACGTCGTCAAAGTCCATAAGGCCAGAGTTGCACAAGCTGCCCTGCGCGAGTGCGGATTCAAGGAGCTCAACCATCCTCCCTACAGTCCAGATCTGGCCCCTAGTGACTACTTTTTATTCCGCTAGTTCAAAGCTTCACTGCGTGGACGCCAGTTTGGGGACGATGAAGATGTCCAGCTCGCCGTCCAGGAGTGGATTAGTGAGCAGTCGTGAATTCAAAGCCTCAGGGACAAGTGGCACAAGTGCATTGAAGTCGAGGGTAGTTATATTAAAAAAATAATAAAACACTTTTCCTCATATCTCGTTTCTTTATATCCAAATTGCAAAACTTATTGACTGCCCCTCATACTTTTGAAGTCTACAGCAATGGCAGCATTATTAACTTTAACTTGTATTCTCTTTATTCTTATAACAAGTTTTTTGACTGGCTCTGTGAGGCAAGAAAAAACACTCGCAAAAGACAGATCTTATTCTGAGACATCTTTCGACCCATGGTAAGTCATGGTAACTTAAAGAGCTACAAAATCAACCAAAAATAGATAAGTGGAATTTTAAGGGCAGTTTAATGTTAGCTGGTTTTTTTCTAACATAAGCGCTACAAAATTGACCAATCATGTTGAAGGAAAATTAAAGTAGAAATAATGTTTGACAAGGAAAGATAATGCAATTAGCATTAGCGGCAGTCACCTTGGACACACCGAGCTGTCGGAAGGATGGTCTCTGACTGAAGCGGCACATTAATTGGTTTCTTCACTTGAATAATGACAGCTTCAGCCATTCACAGTCTCCAGTGGTTTCGGAGTTGAGACTCCAAAAGAATGATAATTAACTTGAAATAAAGTTAAAAAGTACTTGGAATCTTGATTTTATTTTCCTTGTTGCATATATATATATATATATATGTATATGAATCCATTAACCCACATTGAAAGAGAAAACGGAATAATTTTTCCTTGCAGTAATATTTTTATTATCTTTTTTCAAAAAAATCTGTGCAGGAAAGCGATTTGAACCAGGCACACTGAGGCAGCGAGCACCGCTTTAATCACAGTTAAAAGTATGCCTTCAAACTTCAAAACACAAAAGTGTCATCCAATTCAAATTTGGTGGCCTTTATGGAACACCCTATATTTGCAAAATTATAACAGATGGTGCGGTTAGTGGAAAGAACTGAATGATGCTGCACGTTTCTTATAGCACCCTGGGGAATGCCCTATTAATCACCAGGTTTCAGTCACCCATTTCTAGTAGACCCCCCAAAGTCCATTCGAAACAGTAACCTTATACTTTAGATCTCTCACTGTTTTTAAGAGAAAATGGCGAGTTAAACATAATATCTTTTGTTTGTCAAAAAGTGTTTAGCATAGATACCCAACAAAATTATGTTTAATTCCCCATTTTCTCTTAAAAACAGTGAGAGATCTAAAGTATAAGGATATGGAAGGGCACACCAAAAAGAATTAGTCAGATATGCCAGTCAAATGTGCATATATGTGCACCCATTATTATATACACAATGATTATTACACACAAGTCCCGTTTATTAAGACCTTAACAAAGCAGAGAGCAAGAGCGAATGAGTCCCGATCATTCTGCATGCGGCCTTAAGCAGTGGCGACTCTTGCGAGTCATAACCTCATCAGAGTCATGGCATCACGACTCACGCCCCAAAGACTTGGTCACAACGGAAGGTCAGCAGGATTGTACTCTGTCGGGACCCACATAGCTCAAGTTCTGCGATAAACATAATAGAAATGGTAATGGACAAGAACAAAATCAGAAACATAAAATAGTAAGAAAGAAAGGATTTTTTCTTTATTAATCAAGGTTATACTTGAGTTAGAGTCACTAAAGGGGCGTGCATAAGGAAAACTAATAATAGTAAAGAGGAGGACAATGAACTCTCCCACATAAGTGGGACAAGGGGATTAAAAAATGAAAGAAAACAGGCGACCTCTAGGGGTCACGCATCCCAATGCCAATACCGAGGCGTCTATAAATGCATGGTGTGGGGAAATGGTGTGTGTGTGTCTGTAGGGCCATTCTCCCACCCCCCTTTTCATATATCTCTCCCTACCCCTGTGTGAGTGTGTGGGTAGACAATTTTGTTTTTGCCTTCCAATTTTTCATATTATTAATACAAATAATGTTAAGCAATTGTTTTTTTCATTTTCAGTATATAAATATATATGGAATTGTATAAAATCAGTAAAGAATTTCCTAAAATTTTGTCTTGCGCACTTGAATATACACTTAGAGGTAAGATAGTTAATGGAATTTCCTCGGGTCAAATGCCCACTTATTGGTTTCCCTTCCCTCTATAGTAAATAGATTATAAACGGGGGATGTCATCTCTTCTACAGAGTGGAAGCTTGAATGGACTGCGAGAGGAGTTCTCTAGGCGAGTGCTCCGCCCAGCCCTGACAAGGAGGGCTTTTCTTACCTCGCTTGCCACCTGCATTGGCTGACGAGCATACCCCCTTTTATTGGCCTACTACCACCCCCCACAGCGCACAAGTGATAATCCTGTACCCCTTTTTAATTCATTTTTTTTTGTCATTTTGTTGCGTGGACATTGTTTGGTCAAGTACCGATTGGTGGTTTTGTACAGATGTTCTCTGCACCCGTCAGTTTTTTTTTATTTTGTTTTCAGTTGGGAGAATTGTAATTTAGTATAGGTTATTTATTTTGGGTGCACAACGCGAGATTGGAACGTGTACAAGCCAGGGCAACCAAGCTGATTCCCTCTATCCGACATAAAAGTTATGAGGATAGACTAAGGGAATTAGATCTGTTCTCGCTGGAAACACGTAGACTGCGTGGTCAGCTCATCGAAATTTTCAAAATACTTCGAGGCTTCTACAATGTTGACTACCGGGATATTTTCACACTGAGTGAGAACAGAACGCGCAATCACGGCTTTAAAATTGAACTGAAGCGTTACGACCGCAATCTGTGTGGAAATTTTTTCACTTACAGTATCTGCGGTATGTGGAACGCACTTCCAGTGGAAGTTGTCAACAGTGAATCTGTTGACCAGTTCAAGTCAAGACTAGACAAAGTCTTGAAAAGTGGCCGTTTAGGGACGCAAAACAATTGAGCAGCCGTCTGCCTGCTTGATTGATAGTCCAAAGGTACCCTCTTTGAATGGACCGTAAGGTCTCCTAGGGTACCTTCTTTCCTTGTTGTTACCTGTGTTTACTTTTCTTGTAAATTTAAATTGTAATTATATTTGTAATTTTCTTGTAAAGTAAAGGACTGTATATCAAATCGTATCAATTCTTCCTCGGGGTTCTCAAGGTTCATAAATTCTAGGATAAGGTTGGAACACAGGGTTAGTGTTGCCTTCAGCCCGCTACAACGCCCCCATGTGAACTCAGGGGGGTTCCTAGGTACCCAATTTGAGGAGAGGAGGGCCTTCAGCAATGAGATCCTGGGGAACAGCCAGTAAGCCAGCTGGGCCCAAAAGAAGGGTAGGGAAGTGGCCCCACAGACGAAGTTAAGGAGACCCTGAGACGCCCCCAGAAGTGCAAGGGGTATGCAACTCAGGGGGCCCAGTCGAGGGCGTAGACCAGATGCCCTCTCATCTTAAGGGTGAGACGAGTAGATTTTGTGTTCAGGTTGATTTTGACCCTGAGGTAGGTCAGGGAATGGCAAGGCTCGAGGGTACTCTTCTGGGTGTTCACCCCCAAGCTGGTGGTAAGCTTTGTGTCCCAGAGGCGATGAAGGTTGGTAAAGGTGCTCAAAAAGAACATATCGTCGAAATACGTAGAAATCAGAATCCTATGCAAAGGTGGCTATTATGGGGGCCATAAACATTTGCATGATATAAGGGGCACCGGAGAATCCCATAGGTAGGTGTGTGAACCTATAGGTGGCCTTTCTACACTTTATCCCAAATTAATGCCGGGCATTTGGGTGAAGGGGGATATGGTAAAAGCCATTCGCAGATCAACTTTAATGGTGAAAGACTCCAGGCCTGCCTCGTGGAGGACCTTACCCAACGAGGGTAGATGAAAGGACGGGGCCGTATAATGGCCCGAAGTGGTGAGCCAAGATATGTCATACTGTAGTGGGCCGAAAATAGATCTCTAATCCCAATCGATAATCGATCCAACCCGCTTCCTACACTGTCCGGACGTGAGAAATCGAGGGAGAATAAAACGGATTGTATATACAGTCCCTTTACTTACAAAAAAATACAATGATAGTTACAGTTTATATTTACAAAATTTTATATTTACTAGGGAAGTGTGCACACTTCAAAATGAGGCTAAATTCCCCAATCAAAATACGATACCAAATGAGAATCTTATAACCGGCGGATACAACAATTTATGTATATTCTACACAAAACAAAAAAAAACACAACCACAACCGAACGAAAAGGGGACACTCGCTATCACTTGCTGGAGGTGGGTGGTAGTTGGCTAACTAGAAGGAGGCAGGATTGTCAACGAAGGCAGGTATGGCGGTTCAGGTGGTTAGAGACACGAAAGCCCTCCTCTCAGGGCTGGGTGGAGCACTCGTCTATAGAACCCCTCTTGCTGCCAGTCCACACTTCCACTCTCTGAAGAAGAGATATATCCTCCTTCAGTGACCCATTTATTTATACATGGATGGCGAAACTAATAAGTGGGCATTACTCGAAAATACATCGACTAGCTTACCTCTTTCCAGAATATGACGCTTTGATAAAAGTTAAATTAAACAAAGAACTATCTTATTATAGTGATATTTCAAAATTAGCTACTATCTTTCCAGAATAACGCCTGGAAAGAAAGAAAAACATGGTAATCATTTTATACATGAAATAAACAAAAATAAAACAAACCCATTCCCATTCACACACATTCTTACAGAGGGAGGGAGAGGGTACTGAGAAAAGGGGTGGGAGAATGGCCCTTTTACACACACTCACATTCGCCCCACCACAATACACAATACGATCTTCTTCCTTGTTCCGAGGAGCCAAAAACAACCTGTGGGCACATGTTATTTTGGAAGAGGGCTCAAGGACCTGGGAGCGAATCAAAGCACTGATGGGCTCCTCCAGGGCTGGGGCAGTAGTGTCGAAGTTTCGGTAGTTACCCAGATACACGCAGACTCCCTTTCCAGCGGATGCCCTAGCGATGTTAGAAGGCAATGGGAGCCCGGTGCAAACTTTCCCGGGAATGAAATCACAAATATGGCCAACACATTGCAACTGAGAACCAGTTGTTTTATAAACTTTGTCATTAGTCTGCAAACCTAGACTCATTGGGTGCTTCATTTTTCCCCAAAATGATACAAAGTGTTTGAACCGTTTGCATCACACTTTGTTCATTTTGGTAAAATGACTTCATGATGAGAATGCGCTGCTCAGTTGTAAACTACTCCATGATGCACTGTACACAAGTATTCTGAAAAACAAGCAAAAAACTATTAATTGGAGTGAAGAGAGAGAGAGCAAACATGATAAAAGCATGCCTTCAAACTTCAAAACACAAAAGTGTCACCCAATTCAAATTTGGTGGCCTTTATGGAACACCCTATATTTGCAAAATTATAACAGATGGTGCGGTTAGTGGAAAGAACTGAATGATACTGCCCGCTTCTAATATTAATTAGCCTTATTGATTTCTCTTATTCCACACACACTGCCAAAATTTCTTGGTTGCCCTTACTATTGCTATTCTCTTGTCATCTATATTTTTTTCCCACACTCAATCCATAATCCTCCCTTCTCTCCACCTCCTTGCACTTTTCTCTTTCTCGCTCTATCACCAATTCTTCTTTCAATTTCTCGCTCTCGAGACTGTGGCCCACACACTCCACAATTAAATGTTCTATAGATTCTCTCTGCCCCAATAGGCACCACTC
Organism: Ceratothoa steindachneri; assembly: GCA_963969495.1. Lineage (NCBI taxonomy): Eukaryota > Metazoa > Arthropoda > Malacostraca > Isopoda > Cymothoidae > Ceratothoa > Ceratothoa steindachneri. The sequence goes on from OZ018324.1 coordinate 4,993,080, forward strand.
GCATCTGTCCTCTCCTCCATTCCAGAAATCTATATGTTCACCCCTTCACCCCCAAGGATCCAGTCTGGGCCTTGAATAGTAGCTGGCTTGCAAAACTCCCAAGGCACAGATAAATATGGAAATCTAAATAATAATCAGTATGACAAAAATTAAGGAAACTAGGTCTGGGAGAATATAAGGTGATCCAATAGGTTGGTTTGAATGAAAGATTTCGCAAGTGTATCAAAGTGTTACACCAAATGGGAAATTCTTCTTATGATTGGAAGGAAGAGGTGGGACTTACGAGGAAAGGACTCCTGGTTACCTCTGGTGGATGAACTAGGGGGGTGGAAGACCAATGGCCAGGTTTTCGTTGATGGGGTCTTGATGCAAAGGCATCCAGAGACACTCCAAAGTGGGTTGAGATTGCCTCAGCTCCAGGAAGAAGTAATCATGATATCGAAATTCATATGCAGATGGCAGGAAGTCTCAACCAATGTAGTGAGATGCGAGAAACCCAGAACAATCTTCGTCTGATCAGGGCAGATTACGCAAAGACGATCTGCTGATGAGTTCACAAGGAAAAGGGGACCACTTCACAGGAGACATACTAGGGTCTGGGCGGCAAGAAGCTCGGGTTCTCTCTATATACTGAGGATTTGCAGACATCACCTTAAATAGGAGCCGCAGTCAACAGAAGGCTGCATGCAGCAAGGGCATCCAAAGGGTATATCGGACGTGGCTTAAGCAAACATGGACTTTGATAATTTTGGGCATCAACAAGACGAAAGGGAATTAAGCGAGATTCCCAAGGGATATCAGACACAGCTTAAGAAAACATCAACCTTGATAATTTTTGGCATCGATGAGGCAGATGGGAAATAAGAGATATTCCTTTCTAACCCAAGAGGGGGAAGATGGACACGTCTGCCACCTGGGAGCAGGACAGCAATATCAAACTGGGGGGGGAAGATGGTGATAAAGCACCGCAAATTAAACACAGGTGGCTAGCCTGTCTCGACCAGAGAAATTCTGTGTGATAACAGCATATTGAGTTTCATGCTCCCACATTCACATTAAGAGAAGGCAAGGCTGACATATTTCAAATGTCAATTTTAACCCCATCAAGATGTACTATCTTAAAAAATATGTACTTTCCAAACCAAAACCATATATGACTAGCGATCATACATTGTAATACCTACATTTCCTCCTCCTTTTGTTCTATATAATGCCATATACTTTTTCTTTTAAATTCTTTTTATCCTTAAAAATTTTCAGAAAATTTAAGTTAATTTTTTTTTTAGTCAAATCATTTTATATTTTCAGAATGATTTTTTAAATTAGTTTCTGGGTAGGAATTTGTTTCATGTATATCAGCTTATTATTGTTAATCCAGAAATGATTCCTAAAAAGTAAAAAGAACCCCAAAACAGGGGTAAGTATGTAGAGGTAAAGGAAATTTAGACTATTATTATTATATAATTGAACTTTGTTTCTGTGTAGGACAGACGTTTCCTCACATCATAAAGTTTTTTTGTTAGTTGTAAATTAGGTCCTAAGCCAACTTAATTATATTATATTTATATTATAGCCTTAAATTTATATTTTCATATTACTAAATTTATAGATTTCTAATATGTTTCATTATTAAGTTTTTTGGAAGAGTTCTGTTATGTATCTTAATAAAATGTATTTTTTTAGGTTCTGATATTGGACTGAAAAATCTCCAATTGTGGCAGTCTTGGATGCAAAAATCATTCGATTCTTGGACCGATTCCAGTCTTGAGTCTAATTTGTCTAAAGACTGAAAAATCTCTGGTGTTGCTCCAATTGTAAAAAGTCTTTTGTATAGTAGTTAGTTCTTAAATAAATCTATTGTTATAACCTTACTGTTATTAGCAACCTAAATTGCTCAAATCCTTAAGTTTCTGCCTCTTGGTTCCCTCTTCTTAAGTCTGTCCTTTGCTCCCTAATTTCTCCAGTTCTGCATAACTTTGAACACCAAACCATTCAAGTCTTTTTCATTCTTCTACTATCACTTTCTGAATACTCCTTCCCTGAGTTGTCATTTGAGCTGGATTTACGCCCCAGCCGAGAAACCATTTGAACAACTCGCCCTATCATCTTATGTTCCACTGACCCAATCTACTCTCCAGTTGGCTGTCTGGCTTTGTTCTGGAAGGTTGTCTTACAGGAAGCTCTTGATTCTCATTGTAAGATTGGGATATAATACTGATTTGGGTGTGTAGTTTTTCTTGTATTTATTTAATACATCAATCACTGTGTAATAAATACATTAGTGATTAATACTTTTGGGGAAGATAACTGGCAGCAATCCTGAGCAAGAATTTTTTTTGGTGAGTGTTAACTTTTTCCTTAGTAAATTTCTGAGAGTATGGCGGTTTGTATAGATGGTGAGAGCATGCCGTTTGAAAGTAGTGTGTATGTGGTGTGTGATGCATGTGGAGTTGAAAGGAGAGTGAATGTAACTGAATGCCATGTGTGTTTTCTGGAAGGGGAGGTTAGGAGGTTGAGTGGGGAATGTAAGAGGTTGAATGATTTGGTGTTTGAGGTGAGAAGAGATGCAAGTGTGCGATTGAAGGGTGAGATTAGTGCTAAGAGGGTGGAAGAGAGGGCTAGGACTGGGAACAGTGTGGAAGTTGTGAGTGATGATGAATGGTGGGTGAAAATGGATAGGATAGATAAGTTAGGACAGGTTAGGTGTGTGAATGAGAGGGACATAGAACCTGTTAGGTTGACTAACAGATTCAATGTCCTGAGAGAGGAAGAGTGTGAAAGTGATTTGCCTGGTGTGATTGTGGATGAAAGCAGGATGGGTGGTAGTGTGACTGAGAGCAGGAGGGAGGGTAATGTTAGGCCAAGACAGAATAGGAGAATGACTGAGGTGCTAGTGATGGGTGACTCTCAGATTAGGTATTTAGATAGGAAGTTGAGTGATAGCAAGTGGAAGGGAATGAGAGTTTGTCTGCCGGGTGCTGGTGTAAGTGATGTTTGCGAGAGGTATGATAGGCTGGTTTCTGGGGGTGAGAGGGATGCAGTTGTGATTACGCATGTGGGAGTGAATGATGTAAAGAAGGTGGGTACATGTGAGTTACGTGAGCAGTATAAAAGGTTAGTTGAAAGGATGAGTAAAAGCAGGGTAAAAGGTGTTGTTTCTGGTGTGCTTCCGAGATTAGATGTGGGGGTAGAATGGTTGTCGCGTGCAATTGGTTTGAATGAATTTGTGAAAGGACTGTGTGAGGAGTTAGGATTGGAGTTTGTAGATGTCTGGGGTGGGTTTTACGGGAATAGGAGGTTGTATGCGATGGATGGGCTCCATCTTAGTCGGGCAGGTGTTGAGGTTCTATGGGGGGAGCTGGATAGTGTGATTAGGTCCTTACGGGTGGGAAACTAGAAGCTGTTAGAGGTAAGGGAATAACAAGAATAGAGGGCAGGTGTAGGAAATGGAAGGGATGCAGAGATAGAGGAATAGCTAAGGGAGAGGGCATACTGATGCATTATAGGGGGACTAATGCACAAGTGAATGAGCAGATAACTAGGAATAGAAAAGTACGATGCAATGAAGATGGGAATAATAAAAAAACCTTAAAAATATACTACACAAATGGTCGGAGTATAAGGAATAAGATAGATCTCTTAAGGGCGTTAGCGAGTGAAGAGAATTTTGATATAATTGCGATAACAGAGTCATGGCTTGATTTGGCAGGAAATCACTTTAAACCTGAGGTTGAGATTGAGGGCTTTAACATGTTCCATACAGATAGGAATAGGAAGAGAGGAGGAGGGGTTATTATTTATATTAAAGATAATCTCCAGTGTTGTGTAAACAGTACAATTAAATTAGATGATAACACAGAGTCATTATGGCTAAATGTAAAGGAAGGTAAAAACAAGCTTGTCATAGGATTATTATACAGACCACCAAATCTTAGTAAGGAAGCTTCAAATCTTCTGTGGCAGGAGATTGAACGGGCATGTAGAAGTAAGCATGTGTGTATAATTGGCGATTTTAATTACAGAAATATAGACTGGGAAGCTCTTGTGGGTGATCAGGAGGCTGAGGAATTTTTGAATGTTGTCCAAGATAATTTTCTGAGGCAGATTATTAACGAACCCACTAGAGGTAATAATATACTGGATTTAGTTCTGACAAATAGGGAAGAAGTTATTAAGGATACTGAGATTGGAGGAAATTTGGGTAATAGTGACCATTGTGAAATTAGATTCAAGATGAAATGGAATGGTATTGATAGTAACATGAACAATGTTAAAATTCCTAAATTAAAGTGGCAAATAGGGCAAAGGAAGATCCTAAAAGTTTTTATCAATTATACAAAACTAAGGTTAGAGATAAAATAGGCCCACTTATAGATTCCAATGGAGAATTAGTGAGTGATAGGGACTCAATGGCTGGAATGCTAAATGACTTTTTTCTCTCAGTATTTACACAGGAGGATACTCTAAATATACCCGAGGTGTCAATGATCTTTCGGGGTAATGATGAAGAGAAATTAAAGGATATCTTGATCACAAAGGAGATAGTGACAAAGGAAATTGATAAAATCAAAAGTAGTAAAGCACCCGGTCCTGATGAGCTCTTTCCTAGAATTTTGAAAGAATGTAAGGATGTGTTAAGTGAGCCCCTAGCATGCATCTTTAGAAAATCATTGGAGAGTGGCATTGTGCCAGTGGCATGGAAGAAAGCCAATGTGATACATATATTTAAGAAAGGGGATAAAACAAATATGTCTAATTACAGACCAGTAAGTTTGACATCAGTGGTAGGGAAAATGATGGAATCTATTATAGCAAGGAATATTAGGGATCACTTGGATAAGCATAAGTTGATAAAAGAATCACAGCATGGCTTTAGTAAGGGTAAATCCTGTCTGACTAATTTGCTGTCTTTTTATAGTAAGGTGTAGGAAGCAGCAGATAATGATGAAAACATTGATATTTTATACTTGGACTTTAGTAAGGCTTTTGATCGAGTGCCACACTTACGGCTTCTGAGCAAAGTTAAAGCACACGGGATCGATGGCAGTATATTTAGGTGGATTCAGTCATGTCTTGGTGACAGACAGCAAAGAGTTAGTATAGATGGAGTTAAATCTGAGTGGGGGTGTGTTAGCAGTGGAGTTCCGCAAGGATCTGTTTTGGGTCCCTTGCTATTCTTAATTTATATTAATGATCTTGACATAGGTATAAGTAGTGACCTGAGCAAATTTGCTGATGATACTAAGCTAGGTAGGGCCATTAGGGCTGATTCTGATGCTGTTGTAATGCAGGAGGAATTGACCATTCTGTCCAATTGGGCTGAGAAATGGCAAATGAAGTTTAACATAGACAAATGTAGTGTACTTAGTATAGGTAGAAATAATCCACTGAATAGTTATAAATTAAATGGGAGAAATTTAGGGAGGACCGATTGTGAGAGGGACTTGGGTATTTTGGTAAGTTCAGACCTTCGTCCTAGAAAGCAATGCCTAAATGCTAAGAATAAAGCTAATAGGATATTGGGATTTATTAGGAGGAGTGTAAGCAATAAGAGTGCTGAAGTCATTCTAAAACTGTATCTGGCGCTAGTTAGGCCTCATCTAGACTATGCAGTACAATTTTGGTCACCATATTATAGGAAGGATATTGATTTGCTTGAGTCTGTGCAGAGAAGGATGACAAAGATGATTGGTGGGCTAAGGAACTTACCTTATGGTGAAAGGCTCAGAAAACTAAATCTACATACATTGGAAAGGAGAAGAGTCAGAGGGGAATTGATTGAAGTCTTCAAATGGGTAAAAGGATATAATAAAGGGGATCTGGGTAAGGTTCTTATACTTAGTGAACATGACAGGACACGTAGCAATGGGTTTAAGCTTCATAAGTATAGGTTTAGGAAGGAGATTGGGAGGAATTGGTTTACAAATCGTGTGGTAGATGGTTGGAATAGGCTCACTAGACATGTGATAGAAGCCTCCTCTCTGGGTAGTTTTAAGAATAGATTAGATAAATATATGAATGAAGCTGCTAGATGGGACTGACTTTTTTATGTACATATGTATATATTTTTCTAAGGAGTGGGGAGATTATTTTGTGGTTGCATGAATGGACATAATCCTCTGAATGCATTTTATGTATATTGTAGATTAGATCTGACGAACTCCTGTAAAGGGTGACAATGTTGATGACTTTTCTCTGGTAAGAAATCTTTTGTGTGTTGACTGGAACAGGAGCTGCCAAGTGTAGGCCATGAATGGTCTTTTGCAGTCTCCTTCTTTTCTTATGTTCTTATGTTCTTAACAACATATTCTCAGCAAGCGCTTGATTAGGTTACATTTTTTATTTGGTATTTTTTGGTGTAATATATTTAAGTTTGGGAAGATAGTTAACATTGAGTGTTAAACAAAATACTGAAGGAATTTTAAGTTAAATCGTGAAATAGCTCCAATTTGTTAATATTTTAGAGTGACCTAATTTTTCCCTCCACTTTTTTACACTTTTCTTGATTGCTTAATTAAAGGGTTTTGAAAAGTATGGCTGTTGCTTTGGATGAAGTATGCCTTTTGATGTAAGCAGTGTGTATGTAGTTTGTGATTTTTGTGGTGTTGAAGGAGTAAATGTATCTGAATGCCCAGTGTGTTATGTGACCAGTGGAAATCTGGCTTTGTTAGAGGAGGTGAGTCAGTTGTGTGATGAGTGCAAGAGATTAAGTGAGTTGGTGCATGAAGTGAGAAGGGATGTGAGTGTATGCATGAAGAATGTGGCTGGGACCAGGAGGGTGGGAAATAGGCCTAGAGTAGGGACTGGAGAGAAAGAAGTGACTGATGTGAGTGAAGATGAATGCTGGGTGAATATGGATAGAATAGATAGGTTAGGATAGGTTAGGTCTGTGAGTAAGAGGGACATGGAACGTGTTAGGTTGACCAACAGATTTGATACCTTGAGAGAGGAAGAAGTTGAAAGTGATTTGTCTGATGTGGTTGTGGCAAAAAGTGAACATAACATAACATAACATAATTACACGGATGACAAAAGCCACAAGGGCCTATCAAAGGTCATCAGCCTCCGTCAAAAACCACCCACAAAAAGCACCATCACCAGGGGAAGACAAAATCAAAGTCCCCCACAATATAATATAACAGATGACAAGAGCCACAAGGGCTCATCATAGGTCATCCGAGTCAAACGGCATCTTTTTTAAGACACCCAAACTCCCAGGAAAACTACATCCAGAGGATTGCATCAGAAACAAGGGTATCACCAATCAAGGCTTGTCAAGAACTAAATCATGCAGCTATAGATATATACAAACAATATTAATATATACAAAACTTAGGAACCATCACAACCTTCCCTTCCCATAAACTCATCCAACCTACTCTTAAATACATTTAGATTTGGACTACCTACTACCCTCTGCGGCAATTTGTTCCAGAAGTCTACCACTCTATTGGTGAAAAAATATTTTCTTAAATCTAACCTACACCCTTGCTTTTTAATTTTCAAGTGGTGACCTCTAGTCCGATTTCCATCATCTAACTCAAAAAACTTGCTTACATCCAATTTATCTATCCCGGAAAAAATTTTAAAGAGCTCAATCATATACCCTCTCACACACCTCCTTTCGAACGAGAACATATTTAATACCCTCAGTCTATCTATATATTCAAGGTGCCTCAGGGAAGGAATAATCTTTGTTGCCCTCCGTTGCACTGACTCGAGAAGGTTAATATCGTGTCTAAAATGTGGGGACCATGCCTGTATACAGTACTCTAGATGTGGCCTAACATAAGAGTTATAGAGTTTAAGAATAACCTCCTTACTTTTGTAACTGACATTTCTCTTAATAAAACCCAGCACTCTATTTGCCCTATTTCTCGCTTCAATACACTGCTTAGAAAACCTTAATGACTTATCTATTACTACTCATAGATCTTTCTCATCCTCTACTGAGCTCAGCCAATGCCCATCCATTTCATAGTTAAATTCTCTATTATCTTTTCCCATGTTAATAACTTTGCACTTATCTAGGTTGAAAGTCATTTGCCACTTATGTGCCCAGGATAACAATTTATTTAAATCCCCCTGCACTTTAAAATTACCATCAATATCTTTAACTACAGCTGCTAATTTGGTATCATCCGCAAAAATTGACACTTTATTATTAACTGCCTCCCCAAGATCGTTTATATAGATGACAAATAATAATGGACCGAGAACTGATCCCTGAGGAACCTCACTGATAACATCCCTCCACTCTGACTTTACACCATTTAGCACTACCCTTTGCTTCCTGTCTTTCAGCCACTCAGCTATCCAATTTGAAACACCCCTACATATCCCAATCATTTTTAATTTATGAAATAGTCTCCTATGTGGTACCTTATCAAATGCTTTACTAAAATCTAAGTAAATTATATCTACATTCTCTCCCTTATCTACTTGATCTGTTACAAACTCCAGAAAGTCTAGTAAGTTAGTTTAACATGATCTACCTGATCTAAACCCATGCTGAGCATCGCTGATTAACCCCTCCCTCTCTAGATGTTGGCAAATGCCTTTTTTAACTATTTTCTCAAGAATTTTACAGACTACAGGAGTTAGGCTAACCGGTCTAAAGTTATTTGGATCCTCTTTACTACCCTTCTTGAAAATGGGGACTACATTCGCTCTCTTCCAATCATCGGGTATTTCTCCATATTCCAGTGACCTAGTATATAACTTCTCCAGAGCAATTGAGATACTTTCTACACCTTCTTTAAGTATCCTAGAATGAATATTATCAGGGCCAGAGGCCTTGGTAGTATCTAACTCACCTATTAGTCCTTTTATCATCCTCCGATCCACACTAATGTTAGTAAACACCTCTTTCTCTGACCCATGAGTACTATACATAAGACAATTTAGTTTCTCCTTTGTAAATACTGATGCAAAATGACCATTTAGTACCTCAACTATTTCCTCATCAGTTTCTCTCACAACCCCTTCATATTTGATAGGTCCTATTTTAACTCTGCCAGACTTGTTATTAATTTTATAGTAACTAAAGAACTTTCTAGGATCTTTGTTATTATCCTGAGCTAATTTAATTTCTGACCCCCTTTTGTTCTTCTTTATAATCTTATTTAACTCATTCCTAGCCATTCTATAATCACTTAAATTTTGAATATTATTTTCTACCTGTAATTTTTTATATGCCCTTTTCTTCTCTGAAATTTTTCTAGCTATCTCCTGATTCCACCATAATGGTTTCCTACTTTTGTTCCTAATGGCCTTCATTGGAATACATTGTTCTTGGACTACATTTATTATATGCTTGAAAGTATCCTACATCCCATAAGCATTTTTACCTCTGAATTCTACATCCCAGTCTACCATTTCCCAATGCTTCCCCAACAGTCAATTCTTGAACTAAATGATCACTGTTAGAAAGTACTAAATCTAATATATTGTTCCCCCTCGTTGGCTCATTAACAAATTGATTCAAAAAATTATCCTCAAATCATTCTATGAACCTGCCACTTGTTCTATCCCTACCTATCATATTTTCCCAGTCCACAGAGTTTAAGTTGAAGTCCCCGATAATAACTGCATCTGTTTCACATCCCTTACTTATTTTCCTTATCATTAGTTCATCCATATCATCAGTCTGCCCAGGTGGCCTGTAAAAAGCTCCCAAATGCACCATTCTATTTTTACTGAACCTAATATCTATCCAAAGTGACTCAACTCCATCCTGCTTTATTGAAGTATTTAAACTTGAAACAATGTTGTTTTTTATATAGATAATTATTCCTCCACCAATCCTACCTGTCCTTTGACTAATGTACATATTATAGCCCTGTAAATCAAATTCACTTATAGTGTCACTAAATTCTATTTCATTAACCCATGATTCAGTAACGCATAATATATCTATATCCTCATTGCTAATATAACTAAATAGCTCATCCTTCTTGTTTCTAAGACTACGAGCATTTGTATAGAAACAATTTAACCCCCCTATCCCTGAAGCACCTCTTGAAACTTGAATGACCTCACCTCTATCGCCTTGGAACCTATTTCTGTTATCTGCCAAGTCCATTCTACTTTCAGTACTATAATGTCCTCTCATAATTCCCTGACCACTATTAGTATCTAGTTTCCCGCCCGCAAAGACCTAATAACACGATCATACTCCTCCCACAACACATCTACCCCCCTCCTACTCAAATGCAGTCCATCCATCGCATACATTTCTTTCATTCCAACAAACCTATCCCACACATCCACAAACATGACACCTTCCATCTCACACATCTTCCTCACATAATCATTCAGCCCAATTGCACGAGACATCCATTCTACCCCAACATCCATTCTTGGAAGCACACCTGTCACAACACTTTTCATTCTACTTTCTTTCACCTTTTCAATCAACCTCTTGTACCTCTCACATAACTCACATGCACCCACTTTCTTCACATAACATAACATAACATAATTTAACGGATGACAAAAGCCACAAGGGCCTATCAAAGGTCATCCGTATCCATCAAATCCCACCCATATAATGCATCCATAGGATTTTGTCAGGTCATGCAGCTACAATATACAATTTAACAATCCATAGGAATGTCCAACCATGCATCTACAATATATAATTTAAAGCCTCCATAGGAGTCTGTCAAAAACAAAATCAAAATCCCCCAAAATATACAATAAAAAGAAACTGCATCCACAGGAATGAGTCAAGAAACATATCCACATACTAAAAAGTAAGAAATTAACCCTCCATCCCCATATAATCATCCAATCTGCGCTTGAAAACATTCAAGTTTGGGCTGTCTACAGTCTCAGGTGGCAAACTATTCCAATAATCCACCACTCTGTTAGTGAAAAAATATTTTCTAACATCCAGTCTGCACCTCTGTTTTTTAATCTTTAAGTGGTGGCCTCTAGTTCTATTACTACCTTCTAACTCAAATAACTTGCTGAAATCTAATTTATCCATCCCAGAAAAGATTTTAAAAAGCTCAATCATATCTCCCCTCACACACCTTCTTTCAAATGAAAACATATTTAATACCCTCAGTCTATCTTCATATTCAAGGTGCTTCAGGGATGGTATTATTTTTGTTGCCCTCCTTTGTACTGACTCTAATAAGTTTATATCATGTCTAAAATGTGGTGACCATGCCTGTATACAGTACTCTAAATGTGGCCTGACATAAGAGTTGTATAGTTTAAGGATGACCTCCTTACTCTTGTAGCTAACATTTCTTTTAATGTAACCTAGCACCCTATTTGCTCTATTTTTTGCCTCAATACACTGCTTTGAAAATTTCAGTGACCTATCTACTACCACTCCTAAGTCTTTCTCATCTTCAACTGAATTAAGCCAATATCCATCCATCTCATAGCTAAATTTCCTATTATCTCTCCCCATGTTAATAACTTTGCATTTATTAAGGTTAAAAGTCATCTGCCACTTCTGAGCCCAAGCTAACAGCTTATCTAAGTCACCCTGCACTTTAAAGCTACCCTCAACCTCTTTGACTACAGCTGCCAATTTAGTGTCATCAGCAAAAATTGACACTTTACTATTTACACCTTGCCCAAGATCATTTACATAGATTATAAATAATAAAGGGCCTAAAACTGATCCCTGAGGTACGCCACTAATAACATTCCTCCACTCTGACCTCACTCCATTCAGTACAACTCTCTGTTTCCTATTTTTCAGCCATTCAGTTATCCAATTTAAAACGTTCCCACATATCCCATGCAGCTTTAATTTATGAACTAGTCTTCTATGTGGAACCTTATCAAAAGCTTTGCTGAAATCTAAGTAGATCACATCAACTTTCTCACCCCTATCTAATTCTTTAGTTACATAATCCATAAAATCCAATAAATTAGTTAAACACGATCTATCTTTTCTAAAACCATGCTGAGCATCATTAATTAACCTGCTACTCTCTAGATGATCAGAAATTCCCTTCTTAACCATCTTCTCAAGAATTTTACAGACTATAGAAGTTAAGCTTACTGGTCTAAAGTTATTTGGGTCCTCTTTGCTTCCCTTTTTAAAAATTGGCACTACATTTGCCAATTTCCAATCATTTGGTATTTCTCCAGACTCTAGTGATCTAATAAATATCTTCTCGAGAGCTACTGCAATACTTTCTACACCTTCTTTGAGAATCCTAGAATGAATGTTGTCAGGGCCAGATGCCTTACTAGTATTTAACTGAATTATAAGCCCTTTAATTTCTTCTCTGTCTATATTAATAGAATTTATCACTACTTCCCTTGACCTAGAATTATCATCAATTAATCTAACTGGTTTCTCTTCTGTGAATACTGAAGCAAAATGATCATTAAGGACCTCTACTATTTCCTCATCAGATTCTTTCAAAACCCCTTCATATTTAATAGGCCCTATTTTATCACTGTTAGATTGATTATTGATTCTATAATAGCTAAAGAATTTTTTAGGATCTTTATTATTATTTTTAGCTAAATTAATTTCTGCTGTCCTTTTGGTCTTCTTAATAATCTTATTTAGTTCATTTCTGGTTGACCTATAATGGTTTAAATTATCTAAACTACTCTCACTTTGTAATCTCTGGTATGCCCTTTTTTTCTCTGAAACTTTATTAGCTATTTCTTGGTTCCACCATAATGGTTTCCTACATTTCTTCCTAATAGACTTCATCGGAATACACTGTTCCTGAACCATGTTTAATATAGTCTTAAAAATATCCCACATCTCATAAGTATTCTTTCCATGGAATTCTATATCCCACCTAATCTGATTTAGCATGCTGCGTAATTTATCGTAATCTCCCCTATAAAAATTTGGAATTTTCGTGGAGTTTGTCGTTGTTCTACCCTTAACTATTTGCAAATTAAACCGAACCATCTGATGATCACTGTTTCCCAATGATTCCCCTACACTCAATCCTTGAACTAAGTGATCATCATTTGAAAGAATTAGATCTAATATATTGGCACCCCTTGTTGGCTTATTAACAAATTGGATCAAAAAGTTATCCTCAAAACACTCCATAAACTTACAACTTGCTCTATCTCTTCCTATCATATTTTCCCAGTCTACAGAAGTTAAATTAAAGTCACCAAGAATAACTGTATCTTCTTTGCATCCTTTACTTATTTCCCTAATCATTAACTCATCGATACAATCAGTCTGTCCTGGTGGTCTATAAAAAGCTCCCAAGTGTATTTTCCTATTTTTACCAACCTTAATATCTATCCATAATGATTCACCTTCTCCTTGCTTTATAGAGTTATTTAGATTTGAAGAAATGCTATTTCTGATATAAATAATCAACCCACCACCAGTCCTATCTCTCCTTTGACTAATGTACATAGTATAACCCTCTAGTTCAAATTCACTGACATTATCATTAAATATATTTTCATTAACCCATGATTCAACTATACATATTATATCTATATCTTCATGAATGATATAACTAAATAATTCATCCCTCTTATTTCTAAGACTACGAGCATTTGTGTAAAGACAACTCAGCCCACCTATCCCTGAAGCACCTGAGGGCCTATCTCCTCTGCATCTCCTTTCTCTCTTTCCCCGACCCTGTACTCTTGTATTTCCCTGACCACTATCACTACTCAAGTAGTTTAACCCTAAAGCACTTCCATTAGCCTGCCTACCTTCTACAAATCTGTGTTTGCTTCCTTTCCCTGCCTCACTTTGAGCCATTAAATTTCCCTGACCACTATCAAAACCTAGTTTCCCGCCTCTAAAGACCTAATAACACTATCTAATTCCCGCCACAAAACCTCAACCCCATCTCGGCTCAGATGGAGTCCATCCATCGCATACAAACCCTTATTCCCATAAAACCCACTCCAAACATCTACAAATACCAATCCTGACTCCTCGCACAAACCTTTCACATATTCATTCAACCCCATTGCACGAGACAACCATTCCATCCCCACATCCATTCTGGGAAGCACACCTGAAACAACGCCTTTTACTCTACTTTCACACATCCTTTCAATCAGCCTTTTATACCGCTGTCGTAACTCACAAGTACCCACCTTCTTTACATCGTTTACTCCGACATGTGTAATCACAACTGCTTCCCTCTCACACCCAGACACCAACCTATCATACCTCTCACACACATCATTTACACCAGCACCCGGCAGACAAACTCTCACTCCCTTCCATTTACTTTCATTCAACTTCCTATCTAAATACCTAATCTGAGAGTCACCCATCACAATCACCTCAGTCATTCTCCTATTCTCTCTAGGCCTAGTATTACCCTCCCTCCTGCTCTCACTCACTCGACCTCCTATTCTACTTTCAGGCACGGCCACACCAGACAAATCTCTTTCAAATTCTTCCTCTCTCAGGGCATCAAATCTGTTAGTTAGCCTAACAGGTTCCATGTCCCTCTCATTCACACACCTAACCTGTCCTAACTTATCTATTCTGTTCACTTTCACCCACCACTCATCATCACTTACTTCACTTACTGCTTTCTCTCCAGTCCCTGTTCTAGGCCTAACTTCCTCCCTCCTGGTCCCAATCTGACTCTTCAAACGTACACTTGCATCTCTTCTCACTTCAGACACTAAATCGTTCAGTCTCAAGCATTCCGCACGTAATCGACTCACCTCCTCAGTCAAAGCACATACACGGCACTCAGACACATTCACTCTCCTCTCTACACCACAGACATCGCACACTACATACACACTACTTTCAAAAGGCATACTCTCTACATCCAAACAGTCAGCCATACTTAAACAAGAACAATAATAGAAACAAAAACTTACAAACAACAAGAATTTGACCCCAATTTGTGCGCGCAAGTTTAAAAACTGCTAATCAAGATGGCCCCGAAGTAAACAAAAGTCACTTTCTCACCAAAACAAAATAACCACAATTTATACAAAATAACCACAATTTAACTTTGTTATATTAACCAAATATATGATCTTATAACTTAATATTTATGTTTATGTCACACACCAAAGTATATCAAATAATCAAAATATTCTGAGAGCTCTACGAAACACGTGCTACCTGTTCGAAGGTCAGTCGAAGACTGATCAACCGCATCCCTTGCACAGCCAGACACCAGCTCCTCATACCTATCAGACAGATCTCTCACTCCAGCACCCGGCAAACACACCCTCAAACCATTCAATCTACTTGCATTCAACTTCCTATCTAAATATCTAACTCGCGAATCACCCATCACAAGCACTTCAGTCAGACTCCTATTCCTAACCCCCACAGACCTAACTCCATCCCCACTCCTATTCTCATTCAAACTACCAGTCACTCTACCTCCACCCCCACCCCCATCAGACATATCACTTCCAGTTACTTCCTCTCTTAGGGCACTGAATCTATTAGTCAAGCTAATAGGTTCTGTGTCCCTCTGACTCACACACCTATTCTTTCCCTGACTAACCACCTCAACAGAGGCAACCCTATTCTCACAAAGAACAGGAGAAGCCTCCCTAGCTTCACATTTCCTAACCACTCTCCACTGTCCCCCATCCTCACTAGGCCTATTTCTAACTAATCTAAGGGGGCTAACTTCACTATCACCAGAACTATCATATCCTACCTCCTCCACCGGCCCTCTACCTTCACCTGAAACATCTAACTGGCCTACCTCACCACCTAACCTATTCCCAGCTCTAGGCCTAACACTAAGTTCCCTCCTGAGCTCAGCAACTAACCCCTCCAGCCTACATATCCTGTCTAAATCCTGCCTTCTCATCCCCTCTAAATCTACAATGCATTCACGCAGCCCACATACAACACATGTATACCCCTCACCTAATACACCACAACCAATGCATACATTCCGACACTCATGCTCACTTTCATCCCCAAACTCCATCACTTATTCAAACAAAGAAAGAACTTAAGTAGTAATAAGAAAAAAAAGCAGAGCAACTTAGCTTTCGCTGATTGTGGTGAGAAAAAACAAAACAAAAAACAAACAAACTGTAGAAAAATCTGAAAAATAGATCAACAGACTGAGAGCTCTATGAAACACATGCTACCTGTTCGAAGGTCAGTCGAAGACTGAATGAGAACAGAAGGGAGGGTAATGCTAGGCCAAGGGGGCCTAGGAGGATGACTGAGGTGCTTGTGATGGGTGACTCTCAGATGAGTGCGAGCAAATGGAAGGGAATGAAAAGTTTGTTGCTGGGTGCTGGTGTAAATGATGTGTCTAAGAGGTATGATAGTCTGGTGACTGGGTGTGAGAGGGATGCAGTTGTGATTATGCATGTGGGAGTAAATGATGTAAAGAAGGTGGGTTGATATGAGGTACGAGAGAAGTACAAAAGGTTAGTTGAAAGGATGAGTGAAAGGCATTGTTTCAGGTGTGCTTCTAAGATTGGATGTGGGGATAGAATGGTTGTATCATGCAAGTGGACAAAATGAGTATGTGAAAGGCCTGTGTAGAGTCAGGATTAGTGTTTGTAGATGTATGGAATGGATTTTGGGGGAATAAGGCATTGGATGGACTCCATCTAAGCCAGGCTGGGGTTGACATGTTGTGTCAGGAGTTAAATAGTGTTGTTAGGTCTATGCAGGAGGGAAACTAGTTACCCATAGTGGTCAGGAAATCCAAGAGCACAGGGAAGGGCAGCGAAAGGAAGAGATGCAGAGGAGATAGAGCAGAAGGTATATAAGCTAAAAGAGGTGCATCAGGGATAGGAGGGCTGAGTTGTTTTTATATCAATCCTCATAGTCTTAGAAATAAGAATGAGTTATTTAGTTATATTATTGATGATATAGATATAATGTGCAATAGAATCGTTGTGGTGGAGCGAATGTGAGTGTGTATGAAGGGCCATTCTCCCACCCCTTTTCCCAATATCTTCTCCATCCCTCTGTAAGAATGTGTGTGTGAGTGGGAATGGGGTTTTTTTTTATTATATTTTCTTTTGTACATATGTATTTGATTTCATGTTGTATTAAAAGTTTTTTTTCTTTCTCAGCTACTAAATGTTAAATATTTTTCTGAGACAGCACTCAAGTAAAGAAATTATAAATACTATTACCTGCCAAATTTGTACAGAGTGGCAGAGACAGTAGGGCTTGAGGTACACCAGAAGTTGTGCGTCCTGTTGGGACAGAAGAGCTGTTTGTAGCCCTGAAGGTACGACAGATCCATATATATATATAGTATCAAGCTCAGAGGCACCAGCTTTCTTTAATAGCCTAAAGATGCGAGGATTGTGAAGAAAATTGAGCTTGGGGGCACCAGGCCCCTTGATTGGTGATACCCTTGTTTCTGGATGCAATCCTCTGGATGTAGTTTTCCTGGGAGTTTGGGTGCCTTGAAAAAGAGGCCGCTTGACTCGGATGACCTATGATGAGCCCTTGTGGCTTTTGTCATCCGTTATATTATATTGTGGGGGACTTTGATTTTGTCTTCCCCTGGTGATGGTGCTTTTTGTGGGTGGGTTTTGACGGAGGCGGATGACCTTTGATAGGCCCTTGTGGCTTTTGTCATCCGTGTAATTATGTTATGTTATGTTAAGACGCGCATACCCAATTTTTGTCACAAGAGTGACTGCCGGCAAGATTTTCCCCCCGAGGGGCCGGCAAATCGTAAACCGTGGTACAATGTAAGATAACTCCTCCTTTTGTTGTCTCTTCTTTTTGTGTTTGTTATCTCTTCTTTTTGTGTTTGTTGTCTCTTCTTTAGTATTTATATATATATTTTTGATTGGTAGGATTCCAAGATAGGATCTTTTATTTATATATAAATAGGCTCATTGTGTGCATATTTACCCCATATTTTTGTAATTATTATTGTATTTTTTTGTAAGTAAAGGGACTGTATATACAATCTGTTTCATTCTCCTTCGATTTCTCATGTCTGAATTAGTGTAGGAACCGGGTTGGATCGATTGGGATTAGTCTAGATTTTTGGCCCGCTACATCATGAGTTAATGAAAATACATTTAATGACAAGGAGAGATCGGACTGGTGGTGGGTTGGTTATTTATCTCTCTTCAAATCTAAATAATTCCATAAAGCAAGGAGAAGATTAGTCAATTTGGATAGATATTAAGGTCAGTAAAAATAAGATAATACACTTGGGAGCCTTATACAGACCACTCAGACATTCTGATTATATCGATGAGTTAATGATCAGGGAAATAAGTAAAGGATGTGAAGTAGATACAGTTATTCTTGGTGACTTTGACTCAATTTGTTAATAAGACAATTAACAAAAGGGGTGCCAATATATTAGGTCTGGTTCTTTCAAATGATGATCACCTGGTTCAGGATTTGACTGTCAGGGAATCATTAGGAAATAGTGATCATCAGAAGGTTCGTTTTAACTTGGGCATAGTGGAAGGTAGAACATCAACAAGTCCACAAAAACTCCAAATTTTTATAGGGGCGATTACATTAAATTACGCAACTTGCTAAATGAGATTAGGTGGGATATAGAATTCGGGGAAAGAATACTTATGAGATGTAGGACACTTTTAAGACTATACTAAACATAGTCCAGGAGCAGTGTATTCCAATGAAAGGTATTAGGAAGAAATGTAGGAAGTCATTGTGGTGGAATCAAAAGATAGCTAGGAAAATTTCTGAGAAGAAAAGGGCATACCAGAGATTACAGAGAAAGTACTTTTGAGAATCTAATCATTATAGGTTGACCAGAAATGAGCTAAATAAGATTATTAAGAGCAAAAGAGTAGCAGAAACTAATTTAGCTCAAAGTACTAATAAAGATCCAAGAAAATTCTTTAGCTATTATAGAATCAATAACAAATCTAACAGGGATAAGATAGGGCCTATTAGATATAAAGGGCTTTTGAAAGAATCTGATGCGAAAATAGTAGAGGTTCTTAATGATAATTTTTCTTCAGTATTTACATTAGGATTCGCCCCTTTGAACTTTTATACGGTAGAATTGCCGCAGAGGGTAGTAGGTAGTCCAAATCTAAATATATTTAAGAGTAGGTTGGATGAGTTTATGGGAAGGGAAGGTTGTGATAGTTCCTAAGTTTTGTATATATTAATATTGTTTGTATATATCTATAGCTGCATGATTTAGTTCTTGACAAGCCTTGATTGGTTATACCCTTGTTTCTGGATGCAATCCTCTGGATGTAGTTTTCCTGGGAGTTTGGGTGCCTTGAAAAAGAGGCCGTTTGACTCGGATGACCTATGATGAGCCCTTGTGGCTTTTGTCATCTGTTATATTATATTGTGGGGGACTTTGATTTTGTCTTCCCCTGGTGATGGTGCTTTTTGTGGGTGGGTTTTGACGGAGGCGGATGACCTTTGATAGGCCCTTGTGGCTTTTGTCATCCGTGTGATTATGTTATGTTATGTTATGTTATGAAACGTCAGAGACCTCCTGAGTATACTAAATGAACTTTATTCCAATCGGAGGTAAACATGTAGATTAGCGGCCCGGCCGAAAAAAAAATTGTGTGTAAATATTATCGTTCACTCGTGTCGGAATATTTGAGTCCTTTTTGAATTATTATTCTATAAACAATTAGGATTATATACTGGGGGGCTGTGCCCCCCAGACCCCCCCAATTTAATGAAACTCAGGATCATTGTAGTGTAGTCCCCCCATTGTGTTTACCCCCAAACGAGCCATCAACTTAAATGTACTCCAAAAACGTGAAACATTTTGGAACATGGACGAAATAGTACGTCCCATCGTTTGCGCCGATAATCTACATATTTACCCAATCGGAAATTGGATCAAAATATCCAGACTTCTTATTGCATCTCAGAACGTCAACATCAATTTTGACAGGTATAAGACATACTTTTACTGCAAGTTCAAGGAAATGAAATTTAACCCCTGAGAAGTTTGGATGGTAAATATGTAGATTATCGGCGCGAACGATGGGACGTACTATTTCGTCCGTGTTCCAAAATGTTTCACATTTTTGGAGTACATTTAAGTTGACAGCTCATGTGGGGGTAAACACAATGTGGGGACTACACTAAATAATCCTGAGTTTCATTAAATTAGGGGGGGGTCTGGGGGCCCCCCAGTATATAATGCTAATTGTTTATAGAATAATAATTCGAAAAGGACTCAAACACGCATGAATATTCCGACACGAGTGAACGATAATATTTACACACAAATTTTTTTTCGGCCGGGCCGCTAATCTACATATTTACCGTTCTGCTTCTCCTCTCCAAGGAGAACAAATTATTGAGCCAGTGGAAGGGCCCCTGCCACATAGTCGAGAAGTGTGGCATGGTTGATTACCTTATTGAAACTCCCTCGGGAGAAAAGCTTTGAAAACATCAAACAGATAGTTGCAATCGACGAAGAATCCATGGAATATGACTACCCCCTGGACCCCTTTTGCGCAATCCAAGTCACCTGCGTGTAGCAAGACAAAAAAATACCCATTGTATGTCTTGCTCGACTTTAATAATTCCCCGCCTGCGGAAATTAAGATATGCGAACAGCTATCATCTCTTCAAAAGGATCAACTGCAAGTGATCCCGAGTCGTTTTGATGACGTCATCACCGAGATCCCCGCTTGTGCTACCCACTTTGAACACGAAATCCAACTAACCACCCTAGAACCAATCCGTTCCAAAGCATACCCACTGCCTATACACCTCCGGGAAGCATTCAATAATGAAGTGGATAAACTTGTAAGGTTGCAGATCATCGAACCTTTGGAGTAGAGCTATTGTTCCCCGGTTGTCATGGTAAAGAATGCCGATGGTTCCCATCGCTTACGCAACCACAAAATTACTCGCGCGTCAGGAAAATTATGCAGTAATTGAAAGAGTGGAACTCACTATCATTTGGGGAAATGTCAATTTAGAATGCATTTATTAGGTAAGGAATTTGTAATGGAAACGGACCATAAACCCCTATCATACCTACGTAACGTCAAGAATAATAACGGTTGGTTGATGCGTCGGAACTTGTTCCTCCAGGCATTCCAATTCCGCATTTTGTATTTAAAAGGCACGGATAACTGTATGAATGATAGTTTAAGGAGAAACCTGTTAGATCCTTTTCCAAACTAATACCGAGCCATTTTTTTTTTATCCATGTATTAATTTTTGTTCATAAGATAAATTTGTATATTCGACCATATAATAAGAAAACGAGTATCCTTTATATATATATATATATATATATGAACTGGAGATTGGGGGAGGGAAGGGGGCACTCCATGTGTTGTAGCTCACTCCTATCCTCTTCATACCAATTCTTAAAGACACGAGTGTTGTGTATTGGGGCAATGTCATCTTGGAAAAAACACTCACCATCATGGAATAATGACTGGACCATAGGATGACTTGATCTTCCAAAATATTCAGATATTCGTTACTGTTGATCCTACTATGCAGTGCAGGGCAACGATTGGTCCAAGAAAATTCCAAGATATGGCTGCTCAAACCATCACTGATCCGCGCTTCGCTGTAGGTAGAAGGCAGTCAGGATTTATAGCTTTCCCGGGTTGCCTCCACACATAAACTCGCCCTGCATTGGGGAAAAGAGAAAAACTGGACTCGTCAGAGAATATTACTTGGTATGTCGACCAGCCCTTGTGATCTCTACACCAGCTCAGCCTTTTCTGGATGTTTTGTTGAGAAAGCAGAGGTTTCTTGATGGCGGCTCTTTCATGATATCTTGCTTTATTGAGCTCACGGCGGACAGTTTTTATCGAAACTGGGCTAGTGAGATGTTGATTAAACTCTTAAGTCACTTTAGGGTCAGTTGTCCCGGGATTTTTCATCAAAATGCGTTCCAACACTCGTCGGTCTCTACCAGCGAGTTTCGAGGTCCTGCCGGAATTACTCCCCCTCCTGGAGGTTTTGCCGTGCTTCTTGAATTATGTCATGGTCCTTGATATGGTAGCTCTCAAGTAATATAATGGTTCATTGAAATATTGGTGTTAAATTTCTACTGGTCCAATTATTTTGTCCAACGCATAAACCACAAATTACCCAATTGCTAAGACAAAATTTTAAAAATACAAATCATGTTTTTCAACATTTTTACGGGGTTTTAAAGATAGTATTGATGGGTATTAATATGCCTGAGAGCTCATGAAGTACCCAACTATCGATAGAATAAATAAATGCAAAATTGATATATAAATAAATGTACCCTCAAAATGTTTTTTAGCAAGAATCACGATGGAATTACATGTAACTGAACGATCGACGAGGTATATTTTGAAGAGAAGGCAAATGATAATATGAGTATAATATATATCACCAAATAAAATAGCTGGAATATGAATCTGACACAAAGGCGATTGGGAAATGACTAACTAAATAAATGGAACAAATGATTAATTGACTATATTTCCAATAGATGATGGGAAAGGTCTTGTGAATATAATAAAATGCAATAAATTTCAGACTTATCTACGAAATACTTTTCAAAATATAAACAGAAGTTCCACTCCCATCATGGAAATAGAACCAGCACGAACGATCTAAACAACTATCACAAATAGCTGGGGAGCCAGAAGAGATAGCCTGCACCCCCCGGAGATAAACTTCTAAACGACATTTCCAGACTGAAAAATATGCACTGAAAACCATTAGCCATGTTCCCATTACAAAAAAGTATCCCACGTACCCTTTTACGGACCCCGAGGTGGGACGTTTGGAGCCTTAAGAAAGTGATTTTCCAACATCACTGATTTTGCCTAGTGACACATCATTTTAGGGGTTTTTGAAGGCGCTGAGTCCCCCAAATGACTTACTTTTATGATTACACTGTAAGATTATTATCAACTTAGAATCTCAAAATATCTAATTATGATTAAATTTGAATCTAAAAATATCTCTGCTTGCATTCATTGGATTTCTTGATGGAATGAAGTGTATTTTTTCTATGTTTTTATGTGTAAATATTTTATTATCATATACTTACAGTGTAGATACCAATTTCACCATTTAATTGTGATTTCTTTCAATTTCAGATAAACGGGAACGAATGAGGTAACCCATCATGCCAAAAAGAAAATATAGTGACAGCGCTCATCCTGAAGCCCCTGAAAATCGTTCCCCAAAATGCATTGTTCACACTAATTCTCTTTCAGACTATGGTAATTTTACACCACTAAGCTCAGTAAAAGTTGATGTAAGTGACAGACTACAAGAATTAAACAAGATTCGTGACCTTCGCCTCCAGCACTTACATGACTCTCCTCATCGCATGCAATCTGTGTGTGACCAGATTCCCACTACTCTTCCCACCGACCTGCAATATGTTGGGTATCACCGTGGATGCTACCAGCATTTTACTAGACATCTAAAGCGCCTTCAAGATGACCAACACGCAGCAACGACATCAGAACGACATCACTTCCCTCTTAAATCGATTTCATCAGCTTCCCATGGACCCATATTTCCACCAGAGTGTATTTTTTGTGAGAATCTAGAAATCAAAGTTGGTCGGAAAACTGAGAGAACTGAAACCTTCTCCTCCTACAGAAAGATAGGAAATGCATGGGAAGAAATCGAACAGCGAGCGCAGAAAATGGGTCTTACTCAGGTTTATCGTCAAGTGAAAGACAAAGATCTATTTGCCGTTGAGTCCAAGCATCATCCATCATGTTTAAAATCGTTTCGCACATCATTCTACAACTACGAGCGCGGGATTCACAGAGCTGAAGAACCCCAAGATTCTGAGCAGATACGTTTTGCAGCTGCCCATGAGGAGGCCTTTGGCACCATAGTGGATCATGTTAAGGCTCAGGTTGTCGAGAAAAATGATGTGCTACAATTGTCTTCACTGTGGTTGCTATATGTTGACGAACTGAGACGGAGTGGTTATGAGTACTCAAACTACAAGTCGGAGAAATTGCTGAATCGTCTTCTTTAACATCCAATAAATAACTACCTCAGCTTCACAGAAGTCGACAGAGATAAAGGTGGTTCCGTTTCATTTTGGTTGGTCTACAGCTTAAACATCACTGTTGCTCACGCTCTTGCCCAGGCCTATGCTCTCAGAAGCACATATAGATATCAAGATGTTGCATTTCTTCTTCGAGATCTCATTCTACGAGCATATAAAGATTCAAAGAACATCCCCTGGCTTCAAACAGCCATGGAGCCTAGTTCTGAAGAAATTCTACCTCCAGACCTCATCAGCTTCCTCAGCATTGTCATGGCTGGCAAAGAGGACACAGAGGCAAGTGAGAAGACTAAGCGGCTGGTGGTTTCCATAGGTCAAGATCTCTGCCGTGTGGTGTCAGATGGAGAATGGAAGCTGCCTAAACACATACTCCTCTGTGTCACTGCCAGCCAGGCACTTGTTTCGAAGCAAGCAGTTGGCCACCATTCTAAACAGACTTGGCCATTCAGAGACCTACAATTTTGGCTTAGAGATGGAAACTGCCCTGACCAAAGCTCTGGATGATGTCTCAACCCATCTCCCAACGCAGATTTTGACTGGAGATGGAAACGTTGTGTTTCACTGTGAATGGGACAATTTGAACAAAACTACAACAAATGTACACAGCAGTAACATTGTCAACAGTGCTGGAGGCATAATGGTGCAGGAGGTCAAGCCTGATTTCGAAAGCACACACATGCGAACGCTGCCTCTTATTGACAAGACCAAACATATAAGAATACACGTTGACACACCAGAAACTCTCTCACCCCTCTACTTCACCCGCATTGTCTCGACATTTCCACAGAATGCATCCTTCACACCCCCTGCTGAAAATGATGCAATCTATGCCTCTCAGATGCAACTGTATTACATGTGGCTTTGTCTCACTAATTGGAACTGTTCCTTACAGGAAATCAACAGTGGATTACTTCACTCCCGTACATCAACCAATTACTGATAATGCAGTCGTACATGAGCTACTGAAGCTCTCCGAAGCAGCCACAGTTGAAGTGGGGCAAAAGTGGATCCTCAATTCATTCGACCTAGGTATATGTATGAAAGCCCTGCCCATCATGTGGTCACTATTGGGCCCTTTCACACATCAATGAATTATATAGTGATGATCACAACTCACAAAATGCGTGGCTCTGGGTACATAAAGATCCTGTTAAAGGTTCAACTGTTGATAAGCGGCTCACTGAAAGGTGTTTTGAGTGGGAAAGCCTATGCCAAGTACCTCTTTTGTCTAAAATATGTGTGCGAGGCAATGGAGAGGCTGCTGATGGAAAATTTCATTGAAGAAGAGAATGTACCTATAGCTGATCCTGCTTCACTCCTCAACTTGATACAGTCATGTGATCGAAAACATCTGGAAGAAGCTATTGACGACCCCTCCATACTGACCCTCATGGAGAGGTACTGCAACTATGAGGAGAAGGTGCGCAAGGGTCACTTGGGGACAACGGCTACTTTCTGGATGTCTTTTGTGGATCATTGTCATCTCGTCTTTATGTTGCTTCTTTCTATCAAATATAATGGAGACATGACAGTCCTGTTCTTTGCTTTTGATGGGCACAACTACTCAAGGTTTGTACATTTGAATGTCAAATCTGATCATAAATTAGATCATATTCACACTAATGATTGCAATTAAGTCTAATAAATATAATAGGTAGTAATATTGATAAACAAGAAGCAGCAACCTTGAGCATTATGAGAATATCATATACTTTTTAAATTCATATGTGCTTTATGAAATATCATGCCTCTATTTGCAGATACCTGACTTGGCTGGAGGTACACCTAACAAACCTGGAAAAAAGTCACCGAGGAGCAAAGGATCTTCTAACCAAAGGTACAATTGCTGTGGCCCGCTCGATGCTTCCTGGGGCACTCCTTGCTGTGGACAAGACCATGGAAGAAACGTTCATGCGCTTCGCGAAATCGTCAGGTACATATAATCTATTTACAGCAGTGTTAGCATGTAACAGTAGCAATAACTGAATAAGGTACAGTATTATTTACAAAGCTAGCTTGCATCCCTTCACTAAAATGATGGGAGACAATTTTTGGTTTAACTAATTTCAAGAAATTTTTTCAATGTTTGCAGGTGGTTTCTTAGGACTGTACAGCAAATTTGGGGCATACCAGAGATGGTGTCGTACAACATCCGCTCGAGCCCAGTTCTATGAGAAGACTCTGGAGATGGTAGGCATCATCGACGATCCAGACTCCCCAAAAAGGAGAAAACATCGTGAGCTGGAGAAGGCAGAAATCAAGAAAGGAGAGGAGGTAGTTCAGAGAGTCATTGCTGCTGTCAACAACTTTACCAACCCGTTCAATATCTCGGACAAGCACCGGCTCTACTCCTTAGCATCTGTAGCTCAAGTCTCACCAGACGTTGAGGCACAGGTCCTCCAGGCAGAAGCTTTTGACAAAGTTGCCAAGTCTGACTTCCTCTGCTGCCTGCAGAGTGGAGAGGCAGGAAGATTCTTTGACGCTATCAAGCGGCAAAAACTGAAGACTATGGAGGCGTGCAACAAGAAGGTCACCCTCACATCATCACAGGGAAAGGTAAACTGACATTACAATACCTTGTTATTTGATATGTTTCCTGTATTTTACCATAACTAACAAAGTTAATATCAAAAAAAGAAGCCAAAGCAATCAAAGTCTCTAACTGTAAGAGCGATTGCAAACATAAAATGCTATTGGGTATGAAAATAGTGAAACACAATTTCTTATCTTCATTTAAAATAAGCATGTTATGACATATAACTTGGTTACATCAATATTAACACCATATGATTATGTTCTCACAGGTCATTCAGTATCAGGTGCAAGGCAACCTGGCGTTCACACTTCTCGTCAAGTCAGAGAATCAAGATGAACCGTTGGATCTGGACAAGCTGATGACATTCAGCCTGATGCTGGTGCCTCCCAGCCTCGGTACCCTAGACCGTTTTTTCTCAAAGACTAACAAAGCCACAATGCTGCGCTACTTTTTGGAAGATTTCACCACAGATCTACCATACCCCAAGGAAACCCAGTTCGTCCAGGACGGCATGGCGCTGCTTCATACCCTTACCAACCTTTCCCCGACATTTGGTGAGATATGTCTGCAGGTGCTAGATCAAATGGTAGCCAAGAAGCATTTTTTGTTCTCGACAGACAGTTATCATCCACAGTCTATTAAAGCCCAGGAGAGGTTAAGACGAGGCAGATCAGAGAAGATCATTCTGGATGGACCAGCAACTCGGAGACCATGTGATTTCAAGCTGTTTCTGGCTAACGATGACAACAAGAAGCATGTTTTGCGACCCCCTCCTGCGAGTGTGGAGTGGTCAATAGGCTGCTTCAAGGCTGGGAAAAATCGAGATGGCAGTGCTGATTGTTGAAGGGACGGCTCATCAACTTCTCTCTTCAAATGGACAGGTGAGGAAAAGGAAAAAAACAGCAACAGACATTCAGATAAAAATATACACACATTTGTATAAATATGTTGTATAATGACACAGACATTACAAAAATCTCAAATAAATGCATAAATGTATTTCAGATATTGTACATACACACACGCAAACCTTATCGAACATGATACTTGCTCTATAAAAATGTCACACACGTTCGTTAGAAAAGGCTGAATTCTTGCTATTTCTTCTTCTTTTCTTCTTTTTTTACTATAGTGGTGTTGTGTTTCAGGTTGAAGTTCGAGATCTCCCGACCATCTACAGCAACCAGGAAGAGACGGACAGTAGGGTTGTACTGTATCTACACCATGCTGTAGCACTTGGGTACAAGAACGCTGTGGTTAGAACCCCTGATACAGACATATTCATGATTCTTCTCTACCACGCTCATGCAATAAAACTAACTGTATACCTTGATACAGGATCAGGAAAACATCGACAACGTGTGAACCTCTCTGAGCTTGCAGAGTTTCTTGGTGAAGATTACTGTGCTACTTTTCTTGGGTTCTACGTCTTCACCAGAGAGGACTGTACCAGCGCTTTCAAGGGGAAGGGAAAGATCGGGCCTCTGAAGAAGCTGCAGAAGAACCCCAGGGTACATATGATCTTTAAGCAACTCGGAGACGACTGGAATGTCAAACCTGAGGTGCTAAGGCAGTTGGAACAATTCACCTGTCCCATGTACCAACAAAGCCATGAATCATCAGTTAATGTGGTTTGTGCCAAGCTTTTCCGCACTATGGTTGGAGAGGAAAAGCATCTCACTTCCAAGTCAAAGGTGGATTTGGCTCGCCTCCCTCCATGTCACTCTGCTCTGAAGTGACATATCCAGCGTGTGAATCACCGAGTAGCCTTGTACAAGCGCGCACATGAAGCGATTCTGGAGAGGCCCAAACCATATGACGATGGACAAGGATGGATCATGTCTGCTGACGGTGTGCTGGAACCTCTGTAGTCATGCAGTCCTGTATTACCAATGTCACTAATTGATCTTATGACAGCAGATGACCATGAATTGGAGGATGTGGAAGAGGAAGAAGGAGAAAGGGATGTAGACTTTGATGCCTATTTTGAAAGCGATGATGAATTCTGAGAAAGTTCTAGTGCTTGCTTGTTCGAAAACAATGGCCTCCTGCTTCTTGATCAGATACATGGGATGTTTTCAATCATGTTTTTTAATCATTTTGAAGTTATTGTAAATTTAACTTCTGTGTTAACCAAATTTCTTAATAAATTATTCGATTTTTGTTCATTTTTTAAGCATAATTTATTGAAAATGACCTTCAGCTACCATTATCACGTAAAATAAGGATCTAATCATAAAAATAAGCCATTTTTCGGACTCAGCGCCTCCAAAATGATGCGTCACTAGGCAAAATCAGTTATGTTGGAAAATCACTTTTTTGAGGCACCTCGGGGTCTTCGGGGGCCCAAAAAGTGTACGTGGAACACTTTTTCGTAACGTGAACATGGCTAATCGTTTTCAGTGCATATTTTTCAGTCTGGAAATGACAATTAGAAGTTATCTCGGAGGGATGCAAACTATCTGTTCGTCCCACTAGACTAAAATAAATGAGTCACAGAGCTCAAGTGACTCCGTCTGGAGTCAGAGTCGAATAATGAGGTTTTGTTGCCATCGTAGTTGTACGAACTTTGAAATAATATGGTAATTATAGCGATTTCGTTATAATAATGAGCCGCTATACTAATTTTGTAGAGAACACAGATAATTTAATCACAAGTATTAGTCAGTTGCAGAGGGGTACTACAAGGGTTTTAACAATGAGATAAAATAATAACACTTTAAATTCGCCAATCTGCAACAGTAGTCTTGAACACTAATTTTATGCCTAATTTCACGTAAGGCCCTATCATGGATGCTGATCTTTTAGCCATTGTTAATAGTTCCTTTCTTTGGTGATCATATGTATTTACTCCCAATGTTTCTTTAACAAAGTCAAAATTATCTCTCGAATTGACGGTAGGCAAAGTCACCTAAATAATGGCGGGCTCCCTCTCCCCCTCTTTACACTAAAAACACCTGTGCATAATAAAACTCCAGCATATGTTTTTCCCTTAAAATGGATCAGATGTTTATTCATACAGTTGTGAAATGAATTGTTTAGTTTAGCGTAATCTGCAGCATGCCAGAGTATCCCTTGAGCTTCTGTATTAAAACTGCACCGAAAAATATTCAAAATCCGCTTAGAGAACATAGACGTGAAATAAATGTAAAAGGTTATTGAAACATTAAAAGTTAAAGACTTAAAGTTCTTTGACAGACAACAGAGTACTTGAGTAGCTACCCCCCTCCCCATTGCCTTTATGATCTAGAGAGGACACACGACCCAAGGGGTTGTAAAAACCTTAAAAATAAATTAAAAAGTAATCAAGAATAACTGTGAGTTCATAATCTAGTAATTAAGTCAACTGTGAGTTCATAACCAAGTAATTAAGTCAACTGTGAGTTCATAACCAAGTAATTAAGTCAACTGTGAGTTCATAACCAAGTAATTAAGTCAACTGTGAGTTCATAACCAAATAATTAAGTCAACTGTGAGTTCATAACCAAGTAATTAAGTCAACTGTGAGTTCATAACCAAGTAATTAAGTCAACTTTGAGTTCATAACCAAGTAATTAAGTCAACTGTGAGTTCATAACCAAGTAATTAAGTCAACTGTGAGTTCATAACCAAGTAATTAAGTCAACTGTGAGTTCATAATCTAATTATATTCCGATTCCTTGAAAACAGAGACGTCTGCGCCAAGAAATGAATATCCAAGTTACCCAAAAGAGGACCTGGTTTCTGACGGCACTTGTAAGCTATAATTTGTGACAACTTCTTCACATTCATTCCAACCACCCGTACTTTTAACTTAACTACCATGACCGGATTTCTCTGAACTGATGAAAGTTATGAAAGTTATTAAATGTAAAGCAAAACCAACGAGAGCATCTCCCGCTGAAGTTTGTAAGGAGGGATTTGTAAAGGAAGGCGTGAAGTTGGGGAAAGTGAAGCATGTGTGGAAGATATATTACTGCATTCTACCTGCGTGCGTTGGGGCATGGAAGGAACACATTTCGCCACAGCCTTTCATGCTACACCTGAGAGCCCCCTTGAGGAGGAAATAGTTATTATTAAATCTAAAAAAAGCAAAACAAACGAAGGCATCTCCTTCTTGAAGCAAGCGGCGAAGTTAAGGGAAATGGTGTGAAAGAGACATAGTTAGAGTAGTCTCAAGAGGAAACTACTAGAAGAACGTGTGTATGTGATGGTACGCAGCTCTCCTAAACCTGTCCAACCTACTGGATCAAGACCGATCCCCATAGGAGGGTGTTGAGGCCGGTAGGGCGCGCAAGAATGGAAAGTGAGTTTTAAAAGGCAATACCATCGGGGGAATCTGCTAGGAATGTTTAAAAAGTAATTCGTAGTGAAAATGGTGAAGTTAGGGGGGGGGATTCGTAGGATCTTCTTGAAGCACTCGAGACAATGGGAGCGCGCAACTCTCCTAAACTTCTTCGAGTTCTGGTATGCAGCAACCCCCCTTCCCCCCCTCCTTGTAGGAAGCAGGAAATTTTAGTAAATGAGAAAACGCAAAATAAAAAAAATATCATACTAAGAGAAATTATGAATAACGAGGGCATCAATAACTGATATAATCCGGAGAGGAATTTGTTAATTTTTGTGACTTACATTGAACATTGGTAGCGTTGGTACTTCAAGGGTTAACAAGGCAACATGATTCGTTGGTTGCTAGGACTTAAGGGCGGCTCAAGGTTGCCATGGCGACGCTCCAGCTCTCCTTAACAGCGCGCGAATTCGTGCCATTTTTAGTCAAGCGCCGATCCTGCTAAGATATCTCTCTTTCTCTCTCTCTCTCTCTCTCTCTCTCTCTCTCTATATATATATATATATATATATATATATATACACATATATATATATATATATATATATATATATATATATATATATATATATATATATATATATATATATATATATATATATATATATATATATATATATATATATATATATATATATATATATATATATATATATAAATATTCCGCCATTGTCCCAACCGATCGCACGAGTACCCATCACAAATAGGGTTCTGTAATCATTGATTCAATAAAACAACTCAAGTAAGTTTCAGTAGTTGTATTTCCCTTACAAGAGACTCCGATTACAACACAAGAAGGGGGGTTAGTAAAGTTCTGAAGGACCCCCATACCATAGATATTTTCTTTTGATTTTTTCACTACATAATTTTTTTTTAATTTCAGATATTTTCACTTTATTATAAAAACAAAAAAGATGGCCACCACTTCATTCTATAACATTTACTGTCTTTCAGGTTCACATTTCACTCGTTCTTTTAGGAAACCACCCATTTAGAATGTATCTTTACAAAGTAGAACACCAATATCATTCTGAACTTAATAACGAAGATTCTGCAACAGAAATGCAACATTTACCATCAACACTAAGAGTAAATTTTGGAAAAATAAAACTGAAACCTTTAGAATTGCTAAATTCTCCGGTAGCACCAATAAAAAAGATCTTTTATCAAACTTAAACATTAAAAAAATTGAAAGATCTATGATGTCTCAAACTCGACCTGTTACGTAAGTGGTCTCAGTTTCAAGATCCCAGAAGAGTTTCTCAAAATTTCTTAGAAGTCTTGCAAAAAAATGTTCGATATATTCTTTTGATTCCAAATTGCCAGTAAATTTTATTTGATATAAAACAACTTGAACAAGTAACACCATTGATCATGGTCTTGGTTGCTTTGTATAAAGTATATTGTTATCTGGTCATTGTTATGCGCAGGAAATTTAGCATTTAGGAAAGCTTACCACTGGCTATATACATATAATCTGAGATTCTCCATCATGTTCAACTAAGCTTTACTTATAATTCTGCAAAGAAGAACAAATACAACTTCACAAGGTCAACAGAACTAAGTCGCGTGCTCTCAATTGTTTCAATAATTTTGAGGAAAAAAAAATATATAATTAACAAACGTATTATCAATAAACAAACATATCTGACTTTACAACCTTCAAAAAACTTTCAAAAACAACTTATAGAATCGCGCGCAAGCGACTAAAAACTCAGGTTATGCGAAGATCTTTATTATAAATAAGTAATTGAGTAGTTAAAGTTTATTTAAACCATAACTCCCCCAATTTGAGAGGAGCCTACCCCTCCCCGAGGTTTGAATGCAGTATTGTTCCGCCCTGCAAAGTTTCTCTCGGAGGTCCCCAGTCATGAAACTGAAATAAAACGCTAAATTCAAGAATAGAGAAAGTTCAAAAGGAAAAAAAAGGAGACGAACGAAAGAAATAAGATAAAGAACTATTAACAAAATAAAGCAATATAGCCGAAGCTTGAGTATCAAGGAGACGGGGAAAATGCGCATGCTTTATCTGTCAGATTCTAGGTTCTGGTTGAGTACATCTAACCTAATAAAATTGCTAGGAATCTAGCATTTATTTGCAGCAACATAAAGTACCTAATAGAA
This sequence comes from Ceratothoa steindachneri, assembly GCA_963969495.1. Lineage (NCBI taxonomy): Eukaryota > Metazoa > Arthropoda > Malacostraca > Isopoda > Cymothoidae > Ceratothoa > Ceratothoa steindachneri. The sequence goes on from OZ018324.1 coordinate 5,025,991, forward strand.
GAGGAGGAAATTGGAAATAAATAATAAACAGAATTAGTAATATTGTGTCGAGGATGACCTGAACTGCCAGATCACATCTTGCTAGCACTAAATTGGGTTGATAAAGGGTATAGTTTCGAAACGTTTAGATTACAGTGTTTGCTAAACTGTTCCAGTATATGAGCCCTTTCAGTAGTACCACACCTACCATGAACCCTACCTTTATAAGCCTTCTGAAAGCCTACTAGTTTTTGATACAAACAAATCAATATGTGTGTTTATGTGGCTCATGGCACATTGCATGTCTGCATCAGCATGCAACCTGTTTCGGGCAAGATGAATGTACATACAGTTAGACCGTCCACAACCCACAAAAAAAGGCTCATGACCTCTTTGAAGGTCATGACCTACAGTTTGGGACCCTGTGGCTTAGAAGCATGTATTCAAACAAGACCCAAGTCACGTGCTCTCAAATATTTCAATAATTAAAAAACAATTAATTAACAAACGTCTTATCCATTAACAAACATATCGTCTGACCTCACGACCTTCAAAACTTTCAAAAACTCATTGAAAAGTAAAATGGTTTCATCAGACAGAGCGACATAGTAACTTATAGAATCGCGACTATACAAAGAGTGCACCAAACCCATAAGTAGGAACCTAAGGCTCCTTATGAAGCTCACTTGAGTTTTTTAGTTATTTTTTTATCCTATTCGCTGTACCTTGGCCGAGGTCGAACAAGAAAAGAAAATTCGACTCACTTCCTTAACCGGAGGCTCTAAAGATCTCGTTGAAAGATGCTCCTTAGAATGCGGACTCCTTTCGCCATTTCTCTTCACTTTAATTATGGGTTTTCTCTATCCTAGGAGTCAATCAACATCTCGGGATCCTTGCACGGAGTGAGGGAGAAGGGGAGACGGATGGTAGAGGGGGTGTTTTTGTAACAGTAGTCATGATTGTCGGTTTACAGGTCAGGAGGGAAAATATGTTACATTTTTTTTCGCGAACTTTCCTCGGATTCTGATGATAAATATTTACATGGGATAAAAAAGTTAGGTTCATCTCTTAACTATATGGAATAAATAAAATAAAACGAATTGTCATTTCGGCTTGATATATATATATATATATATATATATATATATATATATATATATATATATATATATATATATATATATATATGGAAAACACACAAAGTATCGCGTGAGTAAGCAATAAATGCAACAAAACCCACAGGGATTATTTTTTCCCTGTGGGTTTTGTTGCATATATATATGAGCAGGGATATGTTCGTGGGAGGCCGGGTTACCGCGTAAGAGAGGTTGATGATACTTCCTATTGCTCTTGAGAATAATTTCACTTGTGGATTCACTCTTAGTTAAAAGAGTCATTTTAATCCCAGGATATCAATTCCTTCATAGCAAAATGACGTTCTTTCCTTTCAGATCGGAATCTCGACAATTGCATCCATAGCCGCAACTGTGACTTTCGTTTTGATGATTTTTATCCACGATGGATATTTTTTGAAGGAAGATCTGGAACTATGTCAGAGAGACTTTTCGCCACTTCCAGTCATATTCATATCCTTTGATAACTTCAGGGGCGATACGTTCACAGAAAGAATGTATCCAACCTTCAGTAAATTGAAGGAAAAGGGTTCCTATGCTTACTACATGGCTCTCTCGTTTCCACCCAGTACCGTTGCAAATCATTACTCAATTGTAACGGTGAGTACGCTTTCAAAACCGAGCATTAATGATGGTGCAAATCTTATGATTGGTAAAATTGTATACTTGAGCTTCTAATTCGAAGTTATAATATTTGAAGAAAGCAATTGAATCTATAGTATTTTTTTAGGGACTTTATCCAGAATTTCATGGGATGCTCAATAGTAAGGCGACGGCTGAAGAAGTCAATGGAATTAACAACTACTTCCAGGGAGAGCCCATATGGAGTACATTACGAAAAAGGGTAAGTAAAAGTTACTTTTATGATTATACGCTGAAGTTTAATTGCCAATTTGTCACTCCTGTGAATGTAAACCACTTTAATTTTTGTATATCCTTAAATGGCTTTGTCTTTCTAGCACAGTTCGCCCTTCAGGGTTTCTTTTCGGACATTGCACTAGTTTAAGTCATCCTCACTTGACTTAGATTGATAATCTGTCGACAGAGCAGTTCCCAATGCGGATATATTTTGTGATTCATAAATTTTAAAAACTCTAATAATATTTAATTATTTTTTGGCGCTCATCAAGGTCATGGACTTTCTCAGAGCACCTGTGTATCAAGTTAAGAAAAGCCTGAAAGAAGAGTTGGGTCTTTCAAGGCACAATTGAAGGGACTAAGGATAGGGGGAGCGTATCTCACCAGGTGAATTATTCCACAATCGAGGTACCAATATAGAGACAGAAGGATCACCTACGATTACCAAAAACACGCAGAAGTGGGTGGGGCAGACCCAGAAGGTGGGATCTTGAGGTTTTGGGATTGATGGGTCTTTGACGACAAGTGGAGAGGGAGGAGTAGAGAAAACACAGGTGGTACAAGGTCCTTTATTACTGTCGTTTCGCTCCTCTGGAGCTTCCTCAGAAATGAATATAAGCCGGTGGTTCTGTTTATTTCTTGTTACTCTGAGGAAGCTCCAGAGGAGCGAAACGTCAGCAAAGAGGAAACTTGTATCACTTGTGGTTTTTCTTCTCCTCCCTATCCATGGGTTTGGGATACTATCAGTGATGAAGATAGGGAGGAGAAAGATAGGGCATTTAAGGAGAAGAAGAACCTCGAGTGTGATTCTGCATCGAGTGAGCAACCACTTTAATTCACCAAACAAGGGAGTTGCCCGTAGAGAAACTTTCCCCGTGGAGATGACACAGGCTGCAAAATACTGTTCCAATTGGGAAGGTTGTGATCAAGTGGGTTGCAGGAATCAGGGAAGGGTTGTGTATGTGCGGGACGAAAACATGAATAGCAATCTCAAAACTGTTGTGGTTAAAATGGAAGCAGATGCAACCAAGATTCCAAACAACCCCGATAAATGATTCGCAGACGTTAACAACGTGTTTTGAGAGATAACTGATTATTCATCACAGGTGACCTCCAGATTATATAAAGTATCACAATAAAGGATATGGGAGACATTAAGGTTACGATAAGAAGCAAAGGTTTTGAAGCCTATCCACTGGATTATCCACAAGTAATACCGGTTTTATCATTTTGGGATTTAGAAAGTTGTCCGTGAGACATTTAGTGGTAATTATATAATCTGATAGTAGGTTTCTAAGAGCTGCAGAAAACAAGGCTGGAGGGAAGGGGAGATACATTTACATGTTATCAACATAGATATGAAATGGTAGGCCAAGAAGACGCATAGGGAGAAGGGGAGAGAGATATTTAACTGCCAACAGCATATAAATGAAATGATAGATCAAGACTACGTATGATAATACCAAGGGCAAGAAGATAGGTGCAAAACAAAAGTGGAACAAGGACTGACCCTTGTGGGACACCAAAACGCACCTTCACCGGCAGACATATATCAATTCTAATATGAATAAACTCAATACAAGATGAAAGCTACGAGTGGAACCAGAGATACCCATGAATTTTCAGAGGTGGCGAAGAAAAAGAATGTGCTGATAGGTCCAGAAGTATCAGACTAGAACGCTAGCCAGAATCGATAGTACGACAAAGGCTGTCATTTAACATGCAGGAGAGCTAATTCAGTCCTTGTATACCTTACAACTAGACTGAAAAACTCAACGATGTTGAGTTAGTAGATGATAAATTGGGTGGTAGCTCGTTTAGGTTCCGTTTAGGGTTTTTTTTTTTAAGATCGGGCGAGGAGTAGCATGTTCGAAATCAGATAATACAACTCCAGAAGATGGGGAGGTATGAAACATATCAGTAGGGTTAGGAATGAGAACAGGAAGGATCTGGATGTAAAGACTTGTAGGAAAAAATGGAGAGGAGAATATAAATGTTTTTTTTAATTGAGAAGGAGCGAAATTAATTTCCCAGGGGGCTCTGGGTCAAGAGAATGAAGTGGGGAGGGATGTGAAGAAGTTAGCTAGTGGCGAGGAATAAAGGTTGAAGGTATCCCAGAATAGATATGGACTACCATATCAGAGAAAAATGCAGAATTCAGCAGGGTAGGGGCGGGGCTTGAGTGTCCTACTTTTCTAAATATTCAATCGTACCTGCTTCATTATTCATCTGAACTTTCTTCATTATTCATTTAAACTTTCTTAATTATTCATTTGAACTTTTTTCATTATGTATTTGAACTTTCTTCATTATTCATTTGAACTTTCTTCATTATTCATTTGAAATTTCTTCATTATTCATTTGAACTTTCTTCATTGTTCATTTGAACTTTCTCCATTATTCATTTGAACTTTCTTCATTATTTACTTGAACTTTCTTCATTATTCATTTGGACTTTCTTCATTATTTATTTGAACTGGCTTCATTACTCATTTGAACTTTCTTCATTATTTATTTGAACTTTCTTCATTACTTATTTGAACTTTCTTTCATCATTCATTTGAACTTTCTTCATTATTCATTTGAACTTTCTTTATTATTCATTTGAACTTTCGTCATTATTTATTTGAACTTTTTTCATTATGTATTTGAACTTTCTTCATTATTCATTTGAACTTTTTTCATTATTCATTTGAAATTTCTTCATTATTCATTTGAACTTTCTCCATTATTCATTTGAACTTTCTTCATTATTCATTTGAACTTTCTCCATTATTCATTTGAACTTTCTTCATTATTCATTTGAACTTTCTCCATTATTCATTTGAACTTTCTTCATTATTAATTTGAACTTTCTTCATTATTAATTTGAACTTTCTTCATTATTCATTTGAACTTTCTTCATTATTCATTTGAACTTTCTTCATTATTCATTTGATCTTTCTTCATTATTCATTTGAACTTTCTTCATTATTCATTTGAACTTTATCCATTATTTATTTGAACTTTCTTCATTATTCATTTGAACTTTCTTCATTATTCATTTGAATTTTCTTCATTATTCATTTTCACCTTCCGGAATATTCATTTGTACCTTCCCGAATAATCATTAGCACCTTCTTAAATATTCAGCTTGTTCAGCTTGTGCAACTCTGGCCTTGTGGACTTTGACGACGTTGAAGTCGATCATGGGGCGTGACGTTTCTAGGGACCAAACGGGCAGAGACCTTAGTCATGGCCAAATTGTCGTGGATGATGTTGATAACACTTCCATGTGATATTCCAAGTTCTCGCTCGATTTCTTCGACCTTTACCCGTCGATTTTCGAAGATCATCCTCTCCACACGGGCCACATTGTTCTCGTTGGTCACGTCTGACGGGCGTCCTGGACGGGGGTCATCTTCAAGGCGCTCACGACCATGGCGGAACTCCCTATTCCAGCGAGCAATGGTTGCATAGGAAAGGGCGGTGTCGGTGTACACTGCAACCATGCGTTCATGGATCTCTCTGGCATTCTTGCCTTCCTTGGTCAAAAATTTGATCACTGCGCGGTGCTCAACCTTCTCCATTGTTGAAAAATTTGTGACTGACGATCTGCGATCAGCTACTGCTTCTTAAATAAACGAGGCAGGAGTGTGCGGCTGCAGGTCCTGACTTGTCATAACTTGTCCTAACACCCCCCAAAACAGCCATCCCCCTTCATCCGTTTTGCCCTACCGATTCGCAAAACTTATTGACCGCCCCTCGTATATTAACAAATATTAATTTGTTCCTTACTAAATATTCATGTGGGCCTTCCTCAATCTTAATTTGTACCACGCTCAATATTCATATGTACTCTCCTTAATATTCATCTTTACCTCCCTACTTATTGATTTGTACCCTCCTCCATATTCATTTTAACTTTCCTCATTATTAATTTATAACTTCTTAAATATCCATTTGTACCTTCCTAACTATTCAACTATACCTTCCTAAATACTCAGTTGAACCTTCCCAAATATTCATGTTTATCTTCCTAATTATTCATTTAGACCTTCCCCTTTATTCATTTATACTTTTCTAAATATTTATTTGCACCTTCCTATATATTTAATTATACCTTCCTAAATATTCAGTTGAACCTTCTTAACTATTATAACTTCCTAAATATTGATTTGTACCTTCCTAACTATTCAACTACACCTTTCTAAATATTCAGTTGAACCTTCCAAAATATTCAGTTTAATCTTCCTAAATATTCATGTTATCCTCCTAATTATTCATTTAGACCTTCCCCTTTATTCATTTATACTTTTCTAAATATTTATTTGCACCTTCCTATATATTCAATTATACCTTCCGAAATATTTATTTGAACTTTCTTAACTATTATAACTTCCTAAATATTCATTTGTACCTTCCTAACTATTTAACTATACCTTCCTAAATATTTAGTTGAACCTTCCAACTTATTCAGTTCAACCTTCCTAAATATTCATGTTTATCTTCCTAATTTTTCATTTATACCTTCCCATTTATACTTTTCTAAATATTTAATTGTACCTTCCTTTATATTTAATTATACATTCCTAAATATTCAGGTGAACCTTCCTAACTATTATAACTTCCTGAATATTCATTTGTATCTTCCTAACTATTCAACTATACTTTCCTAAATATTCAGTTGAACCTTCCAAATTATTCAGTTTAACCCTCCTAAATATTCATGTTTATCTTTCTAATTATTCATTCATACCTGCCCTTTTATTCATTTATGATACTTTTCTAAATATTTATTTGTACCTTCCTATATATTCAATGATACCTTCCTAAATATTCAATTGAACCTTCCTAAATATTCGTGTAAACCTTCCCAGATATTACTTTATACCTTCCCTTATATTCATTTATACCTTCCTAAATATTATTTTTCTACTCTTCAGAATTTGTTAAGCGCGATCTACTCCTGGCCTGGATCGAGGCTCCCAGAGGCTCATCAACCGACGTACCAAAACGAAGTAGAGAACCCTGTAGAACAGGTGGGGCTGGGAGTTACCGGTCAATCACACATCCACCACTCAATAACTAAGAAACTAATAATTTCACTAACTGAGCATTATCCCCCCCCCCCACCAATGAGGGTATAGGTGTAGCATGGCCAACTATGCTACAGCTGACATTTGGAAGATTACGCACCTGCGGGACTCGAACGTCGCTGGATTACTCTAGCGGGAGGTCTTCGCTCTAGATAAAGAGCGGGTTTACCTGTCTGGGTGCTGGGTTCGATTCGGGGTTGGAACATACATAAAAAGGAGTTTATAGGGAGATGCCCCCTGTCGGGCGGCGCGTCGAGTCTGAAGCATTCACGTTGCCACTTACGTCACTACACATGGTCAATCAAAAGAACGCCCCCCCCCTCTCCCCTCTTACCAGCCACAACATATCCATAGTTCCGCCCTGGAACCTCCAGAGGGAGGGCTCCGGGTCCATACTCCCTTAATTGAATACAAAAGACTCCTTTTTGCATCTCCTCCCCCCACACACCCTACCCCCGCCTTTTGCCCAAGGAGTGCCGGCCATTTCTGGGCTTACCAATGATTGTCATCCTGATTTTTAGGTATATTTCATTATCTGGTCGGAGGACTTCGTGCACGATTGAAGGCTGATGAAATTGGATTAAGTAAAGATCAGCCATCTTAAAAAGATGACTGATAATTACTAGGTTCACTTGAAGATAGCTTATCTTTACGAGGAATTAGATGAACTAGATTGACTTGAAAACTAGGCTCAATTAGTAAAGATAAGCAATATGTAAAGTGAGTAATGATAATTCGCTGATAAACTGTCCCAGTAAAGATAAGTCACATGCAAACTGACCGAGTACAGATAAACCATCTATGAACTGATCTAGTAGAGATAAGTTATTTGTAAACTGACTGAATAAAGATCAGTTATCTGTCAATTGATCGAGTAAAAATAAGTCATCTGTATGCTTCCAAGTAATGCTAAACCATTAATAAACTGACTGGGTAAAGATAAGCCATATAAAGGGTGTTCCATTAAGACGGATCGAAGTTAGCAGTAAATAAAACAGTGTTATTGGTAAAAAATTAATTGATTTCACTGTTGGATCATGTTATTTGAGTCATGGCAATTATGTCTAAAAAATAATATCACCTAAATGTCCGCCAAGGCTTCGGCAGCACACCTCCACTCGATGGTCAAAATATTTGATGACGTCTCTGCATAGTTGCTCCTTGATCTCACCAATATGCCTTATTATCTCATCCTTCAGCTGTTGAATCGTTGTTGGCTTGTTGGCATAGAACTTACTTCTGAGATGACCTCAAAGGAAGAAATCTAAAGGCGTCAAGTCACACGATCGTGGTGGTCAATTGACCTCGCTGTTTTGATAAGCAATCTATAGAGTTGACCGAGTAAAGATAACACTGGTCTGCGTTAAAAATGTTCCTAAGGGGTTCATAGGTGATTCTTAATTAAATTTGTCTTCTAAATCCAAATCAAGCATTCATATTGCTCAATCAGGTCTAGTTTTTAAGATACAGACCAAGCTCCCTAGATGGCGTTAGAGAGCTCAGTCTCTAGCTGACCGCGAGCGCGAGTGGTTGTGTGTTGCTTGCTCACTCTCCAACTAAGTGTTGGTTTTTTAATCCATGACTTTTCTCATCTATGAACAGTGTTTAAAGTGTATTTCTAAAACTTTATTTATCTTTGTGAATTTTTTTGCAGGCAAATACATTAGCAAAACTCCAAATATTTCATAAAAATGAATAGAAAGTGTAAAAACAGTCCTGATAGATTTTGTTTTCTTTGTGGAAAGGTAACTTTTAGTGACCAGCAATGCACTATAACGCCGTTAGTAAAGTTCCTTTACAATGCATATTTTGGAATAAAGCTAGGTGATCAGGACCAAAACTTTGCTCCACATATGTGCTGCAAAGCCTGTGTCATAGCCTTAAGACGCTGGAGTGAGGGCAAAACGAACTGTTTGTCATTTGGTGTACCTATGGTGTGGAGATAAGGCAAGGACCACATTACAGACGGCTATTTTTGCATGACAAATCTTAAAGGTGAGATAATTACTTTAACATAAGAACATAAGAAAAGAAGGAGACTGCAAAAGACCATTCATGGCCTACACTTGGCAGCTCCTTGACAAATCTAGAAATGTTTATACAAATCTTTTGGTAGCCTATTAAAATTGCAATTGTGTATAAAAATAGTGTATTATGCTGGTAGAAAAATTGTGGTTAAATTGTATATAAAAATTGATTGTATTTAAAAATTGTAAATTTACCTGGTATGAAAAATGTGTATAAAATGTGGAAACGAGGGTCGAGTGAATTAAAAGTATGTAAATTAAGTATGCGAAACTTTTTTTCAGGTGTCAATAAGAAGAACAAACACACTGTAGTCTATCCTGATGTTCCTTCTGCCATTAAACCACAACCACATGGTCCAGGAGTTCCAGTTCCTTCTCCACCTAAAAATACTGAGCTACAAGACAATATAGAAGATATAGAAGTGGATGACACTGACACTTCAGTGACATATCAGCCTACGTCTACAATGACTTTGCCAAAACCACTCACTCAAGGTCAATTAAATGACTTGACTAGAGATCTTGGTCTTTCTAAAGAGAACGCACAACTTCTTACATCCCGTCTTAGTGAGAGCAACCTCCTCCCTCAAGAAACTACATACTTTTGGTTCAGAAATAGAGACGAAGAGTTTCAAAAGTTCTTTGCAGTTGATTCTTGCAGCTCTTTGGTGTATTGCAATGATGTTAAAGGTTTCATTGAGGCACTTGGCGTTCCTTACCAACCAAGTGAATGGAGGCTCTTTATTGATTCTTCTAGCAGAAGTTTGAAGGCAGTACTCTTAAATATTGGCAATAAAATGGCATCTGTACCTATTGGCCATTCAGTTCAGTTAACAGAAAGCTACGAAAATATGAAAGTATTGATTAATACAATCAAGTACTCTAACCAGAACTGGTTAATATGTGGTGATCTCAAGGTAAGATATATTTTACTTTATTGAACTTGTTAAATATTTCAAGAAAAGTTTGTTTCTAAATACCAATGACAGAAGGATATTATACACATATTAGTTTCTCCCTACCCCTAATAAACTTAGTGAAAATTGCCTATGCAAAAAATAGAAGTTCTTAGAAACCATGTACATCAATATGCATCAATATGTTTTCTTTCAGGTTGTGTGCCTTCTTCTTGGGATGCAAGGAGGCTACACAAAATATCCATGCTTCATGTGCTTATGGGATAGCCGGGCGGATAGTCTTCACTATAAGCAAAAAGACTGGCCATCTCGAGAGACATTCCAAATTGGCTGCCACAATGTGGTAGCTCAACCTCTAGTCCCTCCCAAAAATGTTTTACTGCCTCCTCTTCATATAAAGCTTGGCCTGATGACGAACTTTGTCAAAGCACTGAATAAAGAAGGCCAAGCTTTTAAGTATCTACTGCAAAAATTCCCACAGATCAGTGATGCCAATCTCCATGCAGGCATATTTGATTGTCCCCAAATTAGAACTCTGTTAAAGGACAAGCATTTTTACACCAATATGGAAGCCAGTGAACAAAATTTTTAACAATGCAGATCATCCACTGCATCACGATCTGCCCAATTTATATGCCCCTCAACGAGTTACCAGAGGTGTACTAAATGCCAATAGTAGGGCCTTTACGCCTATGAGATTCAACACAACACAGTTTTCAAGAAGTTTCATTCCTAACACAACTAAACTGTGGAATGAACTTCCTAGTGTTGTTGTTGAGTCCTTGGAACTTCAGAAATTTAAAGTGGGTGCTAATACATTTTTAATTAACAGAAACTTATAACCTTAATATTTTATTCATTATCCTCACATATATAATATTATAATATTTTTAACATTATAGCATTTAATTTTTTTTTTTTTTTAATTTTCTATTTATTTATTATGTTTTTCTTAATCTTTGTTTCGTTTTTTCCATACCAGGTTTCTTTCCCCGCTGGGGCCCTTGGGCTTATAGCTATTTGCTCTTCCAGTTGGGGTTGTGGCTTGGAACTTTAATAATAATAATAATAAGCGTTTAGTAAAGTAATTGACGGTTTTCTGGGAAATAAAAGAAGCTCAGAATATATCTCACATGTAAATGAGCTTATGAAAAGCTTCGAAAAAATGGGAGCTCGCATGTCGATAAAAATGCATTTTATCCAGTCACATCTTGACTATTTTCCGGCAAACTGTGGAGATTATAGCGAGGAACAAGGAGAAAGATTTCACCAAGACATAAAGACTATAGAGACAAGATATCAAGGACGCTGGGACATCAACATGTTAGCTGACTATTGCTGGTGTCTTAAACGCGACGAACCAACATCGCTTCACAAGCGGAAGTCATCAAGGACTTCTTTTCTTGGAAAATAGTTTCTTTGCACTCCTGGGTAAGCTCATAAGTAGTCTGTAAGGTTAAAATTAATTAAAAGAAAGTCGAATTGAGTCGGTATTTTTTTTATTACAAGTAATTGTAATTTATTAAATAACTTTTATATAAATAAGGGATTTTTTCAAAAATGGCCCTTTTCTAAAAACAGTAGTGCGCTGTATCTCAAAAACCAGACCTGATTGAGCAAAATGAATGTCATATTTCAATTTAAGAGAACAATTTCGTTAGGAATCACTAAAGAAAACCGCAGGAACAGAAATCCTTTTTTAAACGCAGGCCTGTGTAATCTATCTATAAACTGACAGAGTAGATATTTAAGTGTGAATTAGAAAAACAAACCAAATTTCCCAGAAACGGGTGTTGCCTAAATAGACCAAAGACACTGGACTGGAGACCTTTTATTCTCAATGACCTTGGAATGGGAGACTCACAAACCCTCCCTCCTTCATCTGCTTAAGCTGGGTTCTCTTTAGTATTTACTAAATTCTATATTTTACCTATCTCCTTGTTTTTCACCCCAATATTGCCTAGTGTGTAATTAAGTTAATGAAACGAACATGGTGAAAGCCAGACTATAATCCGTATTCATTTGCAACTATTTCGTATTCATTTACAGATATTACTCTGGCTGAATTCCAACTCCCGGGAGCGGCCATCTTGGATCTCCCTTTACATCCGTTCGAAAGATTCTGACAGCGACGAAGAATCAGCCAGTCAGGTTTGGGTCATGAACATAACATACATATTGATTAGTTATTTCAGACACTTATGCTATTGTTAATCATTAATTATAAACGATAATGCGTAACTGAAATTATCCATCACCATCTAGAATACTAGAGATGATGGTTTTAATGATAATAGAAACTATTGTACGGCATTCCTCAGGGCTATAAGCATTCACTTAGCGTCTGTTTACTAACTAAAGAAAGGCTTGAGAGAAATGGGGTTTCAAGGTGCGCTTGAAGGCACCAGCGGTCGGAGAGGAGTGTATAAAGTTAAGCAGAACATTTCACACCCTAGGGTCGAAAATCGAGAATACACAAACACACATTTATGACAGATGAGTATGAGGTGTAAACAGTAAAGGTGCAGAGCCAGAACGTAGATACCTCAGGAACCGGGCTAGGTCCAGTAAGGTAGACAGGTAGGAGAGTGCTGCGATAGAAAAGTAGGAGGACCTTGAAACCCGTCCCCAGCAGAGAAGAAAGCGTGTTGAAAAAGATGGGTTGGTCAAAGAATGGAGGTATGGCAGCGAGACAGAAATCCATGTGTTTTGACGGTGCGTCTTGATAAATTGATATAATGCAACGAGAGGAGGATAAAGTAAGCTTGTTGGATGATTTGTGCGAGGATGTATGCAGTGTTTTAAGTACTGCAAGGGAATACGGGTGAAAAGGTGGGAAGGGGGGCGGGATCATATATGATAAAATTTTGGTTAGGAAACGAGAGGGTAAAATTGAGGGGGGGGGGAGAGGAAGGCGATTTTTTTTTTGTAAATGTTTGGAAGGGTGTGATGCTTTCCTCCCGGAACAGAAGGTGGCGAGGGAGAAATTCATGTCTTAATGCGGGCTTTAATTAATTAATATGAGTGCCAGGGTGCTCTCGGCCTAACATACGAGGAAGGGAGAGAGGAGCCCGACGTAGCTGGATCACGTTCATACCTGTTCCAACAGGTAATGCACGGGCTGGCCTCCTCCCAGCGCATTTTGTTCAGTTCAACGGTGACCTTTCCTGAGTGAAGATGCGCCTTTCGGCAAAATGAGTGAAGTTGAACAGTGCGTTGTGATAAAGTTTCCTGTGATTCAACGGAAGGCGCCACAGTTGATTCGTGAGGAGTTTAAGACAACACTAGGGGACAGTGGCCTGTCTTATTCCACTGTCAAAAGTTGGGATGCTCTCTTCAAGCAGGGCCGAGACTCGTGTGAGGATGACCCTCGAAGTGCTGGTCTGTCAACTGCAGTTACTAGGGAAACTGCGGCCCTGGTAGAGAGCATAGTCATGGATAATCACTGAATCTCAGTGTGATACATTTCTTCTCAACTGGGGATAAGTAATGGATTCATTTTTACCATCTTGCACGATCACCCCAACTTTTCTATGGTGTCTGCCCGATGGGTCCCAGAAATGCTGACGCCTGAGCAGAAGAAGAACCAGATAATAACTTTAATGGAGATGTTAACCCTCATGAGAGCGGATCTGGAGGAATTTATGGACCGAATCATAACCCAGGAGCAAACGTTGCTTCCTCACTTGGAACCGGAAACCAAAGCCGACCCGAATCTAAGCAATGGAAGCATCCCTCCTCCCCAACGCCACGAAAATTAAAGGTCATCAAGTCATCCCGCAAGTTCATGGTGACAGTGTTCTGAGACCCTGAAGAGATCCTCTTCGTGGACTTCTTGCATCATGGCCGCACCATTAACGGACCTTACTATGCAGATCTACTGGAGAAGTTTCGAGAGGCTTTCCTTCAGAAACGCCGATGGAAAATGACCCAAGGTGTTCTTCTCTTGCAGGACAATGCACCTGCAAACGAGAGCATGGTGGCCATGAACAAATTGGTGTCGTACGGCTTCGAATTGTTACCCCATCCCCCTTATTCCACCGATCTGACACCATCAGACTTTCAACTTTTCCCACACGTGAAGAAGCAGCTGCGGAGTATCTTTTTCACTGATGACAAAGAGACCAAGGAGAAGGTCATGGAGATTTTGGAGGAATTCAACCCATTATTCTTCCTGAACAGATTTTTTTCAATTGAAGAAGAAATTAGAGAAGTTCATCAATGTCAAAAGCGATTACGTTGAAAAATAAATAAAAAATAGTCGAGTGAACCTTTGCTCTATTTTTGCTCCTTCTGGATTAGGCCGAGAACTTATTGAACAGCTCGTAAGCTTGTTGGGTAATTTGTGTGTGGATGAACGTCTTGTTTAATCACCGCAATTAGATTGGAGATGATAAATGGCGTCTGCGTATGTGGAGTTGAGGGTCATATGAGGAAATATGAGTCAGAAAGTGAAGAGAGTAAAATTGGAGGGAAAACAGTAGGAGGAAATAAAGAACGTGATCATAAACGATGTAGAGAAACAAGGGTTACGATAAACTAAGGGACCTTAACAATATATCTTAGTTATACTCGTCATACACGACAAATATTCAACGCACAAATGAAAACTCATGCACAAAGTACTAAGGAAAAAACTGCATTCATTTTTACCACAAAGAGACAACAACGCAAACATATGCAGAACACTACGGAATTGGACGCTATAAATTATAAATTACAAGAAAACTTTAGTAGAAACGTTTTTAGGGACAGTTTGTGGCAGTTAGTAATATCGATAATAAAACAGTTAGTAATAATAAAAATAATAATAAGAGGAAAAAATTCGGCACATCCACCCCGAGGTGAAGGTCGTCATAAATCATGACAGAACATCACTTCCGGAATTGTAAGTAATAAGTCCGAAATTATGATATAAGCTCGGGGGGGAGGGGGGGGGGTTCTACCTGTGGCACGAGATTCGGCACATTCACAACGAGCCAAGACTAGTGGTAGGCCTAACCTCATTTTCAACTACCTAACGCCATCTAGAGTACTTTTAAAAGATATTAGTATCAAACTTTATCTAGAGTAATAATTAAATGATAAAGTGTTATTTCAAATATGTAGCTTAAGTTAGAATAATAAAAAGAAGAGTGTAACTACAATTATCTAGAACCATTCAGAGTAATACTTATAAGATAAAACGTAATTACAAGTAACTAGCGCCATTTCACTGGTATTAAAGAAAAACCTTAATTGCAAGTGTTTAGCGTCATCTAGAGTACTAAAATGCTAAATAGACACTATAAGAATCTACTCTAAAGATAAAGCGTAATTTCAAGTATCTATATTCATATACTGTAAAATATTAAAAAGATAGAAGGTAGTTACAAATATCCAGTGTTATCTAGATTGCTACTTATAAAGTGCAACTACAAGTGTCTAGCTTCATCTAGACCAGTGGCTTTAACATAACATAATTTCACGGATGGCAAAAGCCACAAGGGCCTCTCAAAGGTCATCTGTATCTGTCAAAACCCACCCACATAATGCATCCATAGGATTGCGTCAGATCATGCATCTACAATATACAATTTGAACAATCCATAGGATTGTGTTAGATCATGCATCTAAAATAATATCCAATTTGAACCATCCATAGGAATGTGTAAAAAAAAAGGATCATCATCAAAGCTCATAAAAATCCAAATCAATCATAATATACAATAACAAAAATCTGCATCCAGGGGAATGAGTCCAGTATAACCCCCCCCCCCCCACACCCACCAAAAACGTTAACCATCCATTCCCATATAATCATCTAATCTGCGTTTGAATACATTCCTTCAACCGGGGTGCCGCGAGACCTAACTAAGGGTGATGCGGGAGCGACCAAGAACTCATTTTTAAAATGCTTAAATTGCAAAAAAAAGTATTTCGAACATTTCTAAAAAATTCTAGCGACACTTGTAAGTATTTTGAAAGTAGCTTTTCTGGATTGTGCAACATAAAAACAGGGAAAAGAGAAAGATTGCAGATAGTGAATGAAGAAATGAGAGTTGCCTTGTCAACTCCAAGTCCCAATCAATATTAAAGAATTATGTGATACTCATCAATCTCAATTTCCCATTAAAATTTTGAAGGTAACATTTATTTATTTTCAATTTTTTATGTCCCATTTCGATTATATTGGGTTAAATGTTAATCGTGGTTAATTTTAAAGTGCTTTCCAAGTAGTTATGTATTTATACGTACATTATTTTATATTGGTGTGCCGTGGCTGCTTCTAGATAGCAATTAGGGTGCCACTATCATAAAAAAGGTTGAAAACCACTCATCTAGACTGTAGAATCCTGTTATTGACATTAATGCCTACAACACTAACCTAAACCTTGCCGGAGGTTTCCTCACTTTTGTCCATTTATTAAATTAATCGGTTATACAACCTCCGCAATTTTACTACTTACTTATTAAACTTACTAGTAGAGTTCTTTCACAGGAGGACATGAGAGTCGCTAACGGCTTAAATGCGTATATCTATGACCCTATGGATTAACACACATCACCCCCTCCCCCTCCCGCAACCAACAAACCGGGTGAGATGCGTTGTGCCTACGGTCTGTACGGATAGCTGTGAAATAGACTGTTCTCATGGTGTAGTTGCTAGTTGAGGACTATATTTTCCACATATGATATATAGTTTCCTAATTTACTTCAATGTATTATGAACTGTCCTATAAAATGTGTTTACTTTCTTTCATTATGTTGCTAGTACGCAAATATAGTTCAGCTATTTTATATTTTGTTTTTAATGAGGTTATTTATAATAAAGGCCTCATCGCTCTGTTTGGACTGATTCTCGCATAACTAAACTTCGAAGGGTAACTTTTCTTCATCGCTGAACATGGGTATGGCTAACAAGAGGTATGCTCCCTTCCCTAGACCTGAGCGCCTCTAGTTAAGCTGAGATCTTATTTAGTGTGTATAATACATAGTGTGACGCCTACACTCTGTCAAACAAGATAATTTAGTGTTGCGGTGATTCATCTAGAGCAGTGTTTCTCAACCTCTTTCTCCAAGGCCCCACTATAACTTTCCAGAAAAACGTATGCCCTACCGGTAGTTGAAAACAATGATAACTATTTTTAATATTGTAATCTTAATCATTGAGTATAAAAGAATCTAAGATATTCATTGAATTAATTTACCACAAAAGAATAAGTGAATCACCTTAGTTTAGTGATAATCTTGTCCCTGCAACTATAACAAAATACGGTGTCAATCGCAACTTACTACAGATGCTAAATCAGCTAATGAACCAATTTTGATCTCACTTCATATATCTATTGGTTGTCAAGATGCAATTTAGCAACATTACAAAATAAACCCAAATAGATGTTCATTGTGAAAAAAATATATATATTCTTGAATTCCACGCCCACTAGCCATGAAAATCTCCCAGGCCCCATGTTGTGAATCACTGATCTAGAGTTTTGCCGTTCTCCAACACGATTTCAATTTGAATTTGGGGGGATGATAACCAGCTGAGATTTGGGGTTTATTAACATCGAATTAATTTGACTGGATTAATCGATCATTGTATGGGTGAAGTGTCAAACGAATGAATTTGATGGGGGAAAGGGGAGTCTGTGAATGACTCGGATGTTATTTTGTCGCGTGTTTCCTCATAAATGCTAGTGACTTTCTCATCGGCGTGGCTATGTGTAAAACTCTCTCATGTCTCTTGCCAAAGCAAAGAATAAATATTTAACAATATTAAGATATACTTTCTCATATATATCTTAAATGTGTATGCGTGCCATTAGTCATATTTCCTCATATCTAAATCCCACAAAAAGGCTGATACGACGATTAAGGAACTTATCGACGCACTGAAGAGAGAAAATTTGCACTCGTGCGTGAATCTTGTGATGTCAGCCTCCCCGAAGGAAACATCGGAAGATGAAGAGAAAATTATCCGATTCGATGACGTCCTCGCTGAAAATATCAGGGATAAATTAGTGTTCGATTGGGACTCGGCGACCTTGACATTTAAGAGAGAATACAGAAGTAAGTTCTGAATTTAGAGATGTACTATTTGTTATGCCTAACTCGCCCCCCCACCCCCCCACCCACCTGATGAAGGAAAATAACATAATAATAATAAAACAAAAATAAAGCAAAGAAATCAGGTTGCTCTCGCAAGACAGAGAACTCGGGAAGGTGGTTTCTCAGATCAGCGACCTTTATCTGGGTCTAGTCACTTTTTACGCCGCTTTATTCGCCACACCCCTCCTCCCTAATATAGCCCATAATAATAATAGCTCGATGATGAAGGTGTAATATTGGTATTATGTTTTCACCACTGATCTGCACTTTCCTCATTGGGAATTGGACCTACTGATTAACGTATGCTCCGAACCACGGATTTTTACAGCATATGGCTAAAGCCATTAAACACGACACGAATCAGGACTCCATCCGAAAACGGTGTTTCCTCTCGGCCAAGCCTGTATGGAATACCTATTCCTGTCTTCCTCCCTGAACCAATTCACTAGCCTAGGTCTCCAGCGTTGCCGGGGATAAAAAGTCGTGTCGCAAATAAATACTGATGCGTATGGTTTGATTTCTTATTGTAGCACAAAAATATATTTACTTGCTTATTATTATTATAATAATTCGTGTGGGTGAAGGCAGAATCGGGAGAGTTGCGCAAACGTTTCACAACGCGCGCCCGGCAGTTTACGCGCACGCTTGAATGACCGTTATTAATGAGCGACCATCGTTGGGGCCGCAGGAACAGATCGAGTGTATTATTGATACAGATTAAATTGTTATTAATTAAACGTTTGCCTCGTCTTTGTTATCGCAGTCAAAATCTATTTGTAAGTGAACTATCTATCAAATCTTGTTCTCTATTGTGCCCGCAAGGGGGCATCAGCATGACGCAGCTGACATCTGGAAGATTGCGTACCCTCCCGCCCCCAACGTCTGCAGGAGAACCTGCATATTATTAAACTTTATGCTCCCAAAGTGTTTTTTATTGTATATATATATATATATATATATATATATATATATATATATATATATATATATATATATATATATATATATATATATATATATATACTGTTTTGGAGTATAAAGTTTAATAAAACGAGACAAGTTTCGATATATAGTTTCCCATATCATCTTCAGCCGTAAACTAAGAATAATTGACAAAGAAAACTGAAATATTGGAATATACAATAACAGGCAACTGACTTTAATCTGGAGGGGATAGCTTTGGGTGATTAACAATATCCTTTAGAATGAGGTTTGACATATAGGGGCTACATTTATGCTGCCCTTCTGACAGATTTAAATTTGTAATTGCTTTGATTAATGTGGATTCAATAATTTTTTTTTTCTTTTATTATAATCGCTACAATGGTAAACTATTTGGGCACTAGGGAAATCTATTGTATGATTGGCGTTTTTCAAATAGTTAAAAATATTAGAAGCATCGCTTGCTCTACGAATATCTCCCCTATGTTCATATATACGTTTATTTAATGACCTTCCGGTCTCTCCTACATAGAAGGGGGTTGGGGTGGGGCAATTTGGAGCCTTACACGGGATTAAATAGACTAGACGCCTGCATCTTTATTTTGAGATTCTGGCTTAGTGGAAGGGAAAGATTTCTTGATGGTTGAGGGATATTTGGAGGTGGTCAAGTTGGGAAATACAATGGAGTTTAGTCCTTTGAGCAAGGGGGGAATATGGTAGAGGCAAGCAATTCTTTTTACATGTGAAAAGAATTTTTGCGTAATTAAGAAAATGCTAATAACTCATATTCATTCTATAAAACTAAAAAAAGACAACCTACCAAACCAAACCTCTGTCTAACGGCATATAGTGAAATTCCTGATGGTTTGATGCATCTTCCTTTGCACAAGAATTCGAGGTTTGCTCTTGCCACCCTCTTAACATCTCTCATGTTCCTTAGATGAGCACAATTTTTAAAACAATTATTTCCTCTTTGCGAATCCACCCAATCATTTAATCTTTTTACACATCATAATCGCATTTTCCGTGAACTTTTTGAAACCCTCCTCGTATTCCTAACGTTACTTCTTCATGCCTCCTCGAACTTCATTTTCAGATGAAGTGGAGGCTTTAGAACCTTATATCAAGTGCCGGAAGAAAGGAGTGGAGATTTTCCGCAAGAAAGAACTTCCCAAACATCTCCACTACAGCCGAGAAAGCGGAGACTACGTAGTTCTCCTTAAGGATGGGTACAGCCTTCGGGTAGGGCATCCACTGAAGGAAGCAGGCACCTACATAACACAACGTCGGGTGAGATGCCAAGTTTTAAGTGAAGTTGGTGTAGTTGTTGAGAATTGTAATATTGTATTGATGTCATACTCCAAAATCAGGTGTTATGGGTGGTATTGTAGCTATTTGCTTTAAGATTAAAAAGTGAAAATTGACAAGAGTATCAGGAGGTTTGTCGGGACTGGTGAAGATTGATGTAACAATGTATGCAAGGTTCGACAAGGTAATAATAATAATTATAATAAGTCTTTTGTAATGCGCTCTTCAGGGCCTGAGGCCTTCCCAGAGCGCACGTTGTGCTGAGATGAGAATGGAAATTCAAGAGGGGGGGGGAGAAGGCAATACTGAAAAGATGCGTTTTCAGGAGACGCTTAAATGTGGTAAGAGAGGGAGAAGACCTGATTTCAGCAGGAAGAGCATTCTACAACTTAGGGGCGCAGATTGAGAAGGAGCAGTCCTCCATTGAGCAGAGGGATGAACGAGGAATATTCAAAAGAGGTGCATGTGATGACCGAAGGGCCCGAGGGACATGGCGTGGCAAGAGGGCAGAAGAGAGGGAAGACGGGGCCTTGTTGTTCAGGGCCTTAAATGTGTAGAGAAGTGTCTTGAAGTGAGTACGGGATCTGACAGGTAGCCAGTGCAGTTCATGCAGCAAGGGTTTCGAGGGAGAGAAGCGAGGGTGACGGAGGAGAAGCCGGGTGGCATAGTTCTGTACAAGTTGAAGGGGGCGGAGAGAGGAGGATGGCAGATTCACAAGCAGAGAGTTACAGTAGTCAAGGCGTGAGGTGATGAAGGCATGAACATCAGTCTCAAGACTTTGGCGATCAAAGTGAGAGCGAATGCGAGAGAAGTTACGAAGAAAACATAGAGAGGATTTGCTGACATTGCGGATATGAGGCTTAAAGGAGAGATGCTCATCAAAAACAACACCCAGATTCCTAACGCAGTCAGAGAAAATGATAGTATTACCGCCCAGAGTAAGCGAGGGAAAGAGAGATTTAGATTTTTTGACAAGGGCAGGGGTGCCGAAGAGGAGGACCTCAGTTTTGGAGTGATTAAGCCTGAGGAAGTTGGTAGAGAGCCAGCCAGAAATGGAGGAGTAGGCAGCCAGAAGGTCAGTGATAGGGTAGGCAAGAGCCGTGGGGGATAAAGAAACGAAAATTGGAGTGTCATTAGCATAGAGGTGGAACGATAGACCGAGATTACGGAGAGGGGAACTAAGAGGGAGAAGGTAGATACGAAATAGTAGAGGACC
This sequence comes from Ceratothoa steindachneri, assembly GCA_963969495.1. Classification (NCBI taxonomy): domain Eukaryota; kingdom Metazoa; phylum Arthropoda; class Malacostraca; order Isopoda; family Cymothoidae; genus Ceratothoa; species Ceratothoa steindachneri. Next base: position 5,047,540 of record OZ018324.1, read on the forward strand.
AACGACAGAGCCTTGTGACACTCCAAAGCGAATGGGGGTAGAGTCGGAAGAATCGTCGTTAATCACAACGGATTGTGTACGAGACGAGAGGTAAGAGCGGAACCAGTCAAGCACGGTGCCTGATATGCTGAGGAAAGAGTGGAGACGATCAAGTAGGACAGTATGGTCAATAGTATCGAAGGCAAAGGAGAGGCCGAGTAGAACGAGGATGGAGGCACAACCCCTGTCCGCGGCTCTTCGTAAGCAAACGGACACATTGAGAAGGGCGGTTTCTGTGGAGTGACCTGACTTGAAACCAGATTGATAGGTTTCATCAATGTTACAGGCCACCATGTGACTGTTGATGCGTGAAGCAACCACTCTCTCCAGAACCTTAGAGAGGAAAGGAAGTTGCGAAATAGGGTGATAATTGGAAGGGTCAGTGGGGTTCAGTTGAGGCTTTTTAAGAATCGGACGGATGTGGGCACGTTTGAAGAAAGAGGGAACAAGACCAGTTGCAAGTGAAGTGTTGAACAGGTGAAGAAGAGTTGGGAGGATAGCAGGCAGAATTTTACATAACAGTTTAGGCGGAAAAATGTCCTTTGGGGAGCCCGATTTCTTAGAACGCGAGAGCAGGGCTGTAAGCTCCAAAGCGGTCACAGCAGGGAAAACGATAAGTGGATGAGGCGGGAAGTCAGGGAAAATGGCAGGAGCCGGGACAGAAGGCTGAGGGAGGGAGGCACGGAGGTTAGTGACCTTATCTGCGAAGAAATTCGAGAGAATAGCAGGGCTAATGGGTGGGGAGACCTGGTCTGGGGAAGTAAGACGGGAGAGAAGGCAGAAGACGGTACGGGGATCATTCCTATTATCAGTAAGCAGATTACGTCAGTAGGCTTCACGAGCAGATTTTAATTTCGCCACGTAGGAAGCTGTCGCAAGTTGGAACGCTAGCGAGAGAGGGGTCGTGTCTTGCCCATGGGTGCGAGCCTTTCTAAGGACTCTTTCATGGGCACGCATGGACTTTCTAGCACGGAGGAGTTCCATAGAGTACCAAGGGGCACGGTGACAACGGGAGTTCGAAGGGGTAACAAGGGGAGAGTGGGCATCAAGACAAGTGAGAAGGGGTTGCTCCAAAGAAGAGAGAATCTGGTAAGGAGAGGCAGAAGCATCAATGGGAGGAAGTTTGGAGGCCACATCATTAGATAGGGAGGGAATATCAATGGAGGCTAGTCAACGGAAACGCTTAGGATTATGAGACAGCTGGGCAGGTATATGGAATGGGATAGAGAAGTTGAAGTTGATAAGGAAGTGATCAGATATAGAATTGGACAAATTTATAGTCGTCAGGTTGAAAATAAGACAGTCAGAGATTACAAGGCCTAAAATTTTACCGTGAGAGTGGGTAGGGAAAGAAACGTGTTGGGTGAGGGAGAAGAGATCAAGGATTTCAGAAAAAAACTTTGAAATTAGGATTGTGGCTAGGAAGGTTGAAATCACCGAGGATTAGCAGAGAACCAATGGGGGAGAGGCCAGCGAGGAGGTTACTAAATTCATCAAGAAAAAGCTCGAGGGAGGAGGTTGGGGGGCGGTAGAGGACTAAGATAGTTAGAGAGGGGGTGGAATCAGAGACATTGATGAGCGCCTCAAAAGAAAGAAGAGGGGGAGAGGGCAGATTATTCAGAGGGAAGGAGTCACTGTGAATGAGAGCAACTCCACCACCGCGAGAGTTACGGGAGGTATGGGAGTGTACGTAACGATCAGGGGTAGCGAGATTTAAACAGCAAGCAGAAGGGGCAAGCCAAGTTTCCGTGAGTCCAAGGAGAGTGACTCGAGTGTTAACGAGCATGTCATGAATGTAGCCAGCCTTCTTCGAGAGGCTTCTGACATTGAGGAGAGACACTGAGAGAACGGGTGAAGGGGCAGGTGAAGAAGAATAAGGGCTAAGTGGGGGGTGGGCTTGATTCAAGTAAAAAAGTTTTCTAAGAGCAGGAGCTAAACGGAAACCACGTTTAGTTTGGCGGCGGGAACGAGAAATTCCCAATGCATTAATGTGAGTAAGGGTGTTTTAAGAAACACTGGTAGCAGTTCCATTGAGGGCAAGAATCGTTAACCTATCAATCATAGTGGCTAAGCGACACAATAATGGGAGAAAAGCAAATTAACTATATAAGTAGAGTGGCTTAAGCGACACAATAACGGGAGAAACAACAATCGAAACAAAATAAAGAGTAATCGAATAGTGTGAACAAATAAAATTACGATAGAAACAAGAAACGAGGGAAAAAATAGTGACGAATCAGAATTAGCGGTTGGTGAGGGGAGGGTGGGACGCGTGGGCGGGAAGACAGAGCGGAGGTAACAACGAGGCGACTTGAAAAAAACACACGTGGGTGCGAAAGAAGCAGAGAGAAGAAGAGAGGCGAGGAAAAGGAACAATAAATAAATAAATAAATGACAAAGAGTTACTTACTGATAAGATGAACATGTACAATAGCAGATCAAGCACACAGATTAGGGGGAACCAATTCAACGATACACTAGAGCAGTTAACACAAACGAACGAACGGAAATGGGTAACAAGTGACTTACAAAGCTAAGGCGGGCAGGGTAGTAAACAATATCTAAAAGCACAAAAAAGCAACACAGCAAATGGGGAAAGCACAGGCAATAACACTGCAAAAACAAAATTAAAACACACCACAAACGTGCCAGGCGTTATGTAAAAAGATAACTTTAACCGTAGAAAGTGCCACAGATAAGCGCATCGATATTTTAAAGAGGTGATTCTGGGGTGTAGCGTGGGAAGCGCGAGATTTGGAGAGCAGGTAACTGGCCGAAACCTAGTCAATCACAAGTATGCCTAGAGCAGTGGGTTTAAACCTTTAAATGATAGTGGCACCCTAATTGCTATCTAGAAGCAGCCGCGGCACACCAATATAAAATAATGTACGTATAAATACATAACTACTTGAAAAGCACTTCAAAATTAACCACGATTAACATTTAACCCAATATAATCGAAATAAGACATACAAATTTGAAAATAAATAAATGTTACTTTCAAAATTTTAATGGGAAATTGAGATTGATGAGTATCACATAATTCTTTAATATTGATTGGGACTTGGAGTTGACAAGTCAACTCTCATTTCTTCATTCACTGTCTGCAATCTTTCTCTTTTTCCTATTTTTTATGTTGCACAATGCAGAAAAGCTAGTTTCAAAATACTTGCAAGTGTCGCTAGATTTTTAGTCGCGTGTGATTCTATATCTTAATATATCAGTTGGTCGGTCGGTTCCCGTTTTGCTTTTTTTAAATTTTGGTAATAACATTGTAACTATTCGGCCGATTCTAACGAAATTTGAAACGCATATGTTTTATATTCTCTTTCGAATGCTATAGTTGCCAAGGTCCTCCCAAGGTTAGTCCGGGAATTATTGAAAGTCGTAAGATCATAAATCAGAATAAGTGAGAGCACGCGACTTTAGTCAGCAGACCTTCTTTTTAGAAATGTTTGATATACAATTATTTTTTTTTGCAATTTAAACATTTTAAACATTATTTCTTGGTCGCTTCCGCACCACCCCGGTTGAAAGCTACTGGTCTTGATATTATATGCAATACCTCTTTAGCGTCTTGTCATTTTCTAGAAGATTATGATTTTTTTTTGTTTTAGATACGTTTATGAATGTAATTTAGGATCATTTAGTAGATACAATACTATTTATCTCACTTAAGTAGTTTATAATCGATTGTTTGAAATTCGAATACAACGACCCTCCAGACATCCTTTGTAAGAAGCATTTTTGTTAATCAGCCAGGAAAAGGAGGCTTTCCTACGAAGAGAAGAATTAAAACCGTGAATAAATTAAGCAAAGGAAAGTTTTCTCAGCAAATTTCAAAAGATCTGAAGAATGATCATAGCACATTGAAGCAAATTGTAGAGAATGACATTCAACCTAGAAAGAAAAGAGTTCAACCAGAATTTCGAGCAACTACCCTTAGAGTTCTATCATATTTCATATTAAATGAGAAGTGGCTAAAATCCTTTATCCTAACAATAAAACCACTTTTTCCAGCTGCCATAACTCCTTCACTCTTGAGAGAAACAAGGTGTAAGGTTCTGAGGACATTTTATAACTTTTAGAATAAGATTTCAAAGCAATTCCTAACTATAAAAACCCGACAAAGAATAATGTCTGTTCTTCGCCCAGACATACATAAAAACTGACTTTATCAAAGTTATCTTCACTGACGAATCAAGAGTCACTCTGGATGGGCCAGATGGTTGGGCAAGATGGTGGGGTTTTCAATGGACGTCAGGTGAAACCGTAGTGATAGAACTACACAATATGGGTAGACCTCTGGCACCAAAATTGCTAGGTTCAATAGGCCCAAAAGATACCTGCACAAAATGGACGTGAATTAGTCCTATTAAATTCAAACATGCTTAATTAAAGATATATAATGTAAAGATTCAATATTGCATGAGAAATAGGATGGGATTTGTAAATGTAAATACATATATGTAAGCAAGCAAGCGTGAGACATAGAGAGGAGCAAAGGAAAATGGTTGAACACCTGCATTTTGATAAAGCTGCCCAAGTTGTGCCTCGAGGTAGAATTATTAAAGACGAATATTTAAGGAGGAGCTCGAGTAAACACAGCCGTTGACCGGAAGAGATGGCGCAGCGACAATCGTATCAAATTATACAAATAAGAGTTTATCATGTAAATGTACCCGCCAAGGCGACAACAAGGATGATAAGGATGAGGAGTAAGAGAATTGATGATCTGAGTTGCAGTTGTTGGAGACAAGCTAGTAAGACCTTTCAAAGTGGATGATGACTTAAGAATGAATTAGGTGTACTGTGCCTCCTTGAAAACAACGTTATACATTGGTTCAAGAGACAGCCAGTGAGGATGAGGAAGTCACTTCTCTTCATGCGGGATAATGCTCTTAGTTATGACTACAAATGCTCTAAGAATTGTTTTGTCAAAGGATTTGTAGGAGACTCAACCATGGACTATCCTTCTTACGGTTGTGAACTAAATCCAATAGAAACCTTTTCGAACATCTTGAAGAAAAACGTTTACGCAGATGGCAGGCAATTTAACAACAAAAATTACTCTTGCGAAGCTATCCAAGGTAATGCAAAGAATGATTCTACTGATTGCATCAAAACTTTGACGTCATCAGTTGCAAACAGACTATTAAAAGTTATTCATAAGAAGGGTTCTGTTGTTCAATAGCTCTTGGACAGTTCTTATTTAAAATTACGTTCCATCTACTTTCCCTTCATTGTATTTCGTACATAGCCTACGTAATCTAGAACCATATTTGCACATTGTGAACTTACAGTACATTGTTTTTAAAATCTCTTCTTACTCTAGATTAAAAAGCCTAAATCCTTTTCCATGATAACTCTTTGGAGATTACCAATGGCATATTTTCATTACTTTACACTTTCCCACGTTGAATCGCATCTGCCATCTTGCAGACCATAGTGAGTGCGAAAACTTGAAAAAGACATGAATTACCATCTGTCTTATTTTCAAGTTTTCGCAATCACTATGGTATTTTTCCCTAGATCCAAGTTACATTTTATTAGAAAATCACGGAAATTTTACATAAGTCCATGTCAATATCGTTTACATATACTAAACTAAGCAAGGATCCAAGTAAAGATCCCCTGATGAACGCTACTAGTAACGGAAGCACACGTGGAACTATTTCCATTTACAACAGCTCTCTGTCTACTGCTTTCCACCCAATTTTCAATCCTTTAAAAACGTATCCCCCTATTCCGTGCGATTTTAGGTTTATCAAAAGTATTTCAAACAAAACAAAATTAAAGCCTTTTTAAATTCGAGATAATCTGCATTTAAAGCTTTATTGTGGCCAAACTTTGTGATCATTTCGTGAAAAAATCAAAATACTTAAGCATGAATATCCGCTTCATAAGCTGCGCTATAAGCCATTTTAAAAAAAAATACTAACCTTTAAATGCTTTACGATCGTAAGTATTTCTACCAATGGAGGACTCTAGGAGTTTATCCATGACGGAAGTAAATGAAATGGGCCAAAGGTTTCCAGGGTCAGTCTTTATTCCTTTTTTGAAAATTGCTGTTACATTTGCTTCTTTGAAAATGACACAAATGCATTTTAATAATTCGCTTTCTTACTTTTTAAGGTGGGTTGGATATATTTGATCGGAATCAGGAGCTTTGGACATTTTAATTTTCTTAATTTATGTAAATACTAATTTCATTTTCAGGTGTCGAAATTTGAACATATAGATCATTTATTAAAATTTATTAATTTTTTTTATTTCAAGTAAATTAATTGTATTTTCCATGGTAATACATTTGAAAAATGTTTATTTAATGTCTCTAATACTCGGTTCAAATCATCACTAAGGACTTCCTCACCACACTAAGGGGTCCAATGTACTTCCCAATTGGATTATGATAATTTACATATCTATAAAATCGCTTGAACACTAGTTTTGACACCAGTGCCAAGCAACAGGGTCTCAGGCATACCATCAGTAACCATTCTGAAGCTCGCATATGAAGGATTGCTTGCCCTCCCTACCCCAATGCCTTCAAGAAGATGTGGGGCTTTATTTCTTGCCCATATTTTTACTTTCTTTAAAGAACTCTTCCTACAAATTTTCAGCGGAAATGTCTGCGTGGTCTTTGCTTTAAATAAAAAAGAAGTAAACAGAAAGGAAGAGGGAAGACTGAATAATCTAGAGAAAAAGAGAGAGGGGTAAATATAATGTAGGAAGGAAAAAGAATTAAGGAGAACAAATGTACGTTCGCTGAGAAGAGGAACTCCATAATCTGGTGCGAATGTGCTCCTAAAATTACAAGAATTTCTTTACTTCCAGGGATTATTTCTGGCCTACGGACCCGCTTTTAAAGAAGATTTTGAGGTGAAACCATTCCATAACATCGAGTTATACAATTTCATGTGTCACCTGCTGAAAATCTTCCCTGCTCCCAATAATGGCACCTGGGGATTACTGGAAGCGATGCTCAAAAACCCTAATCGAGTACCGGACATGGAAGTAAGGATTAATTATATGTTGGTAACAAGAGTTGTGACCCCTCGTGACTCCTAGTCATAACCTCTTGTTTGGTTATTGTGTTTAAGTCTCTTCCACACTTTTTTTCGAGCTTAATCTACTCTCTTTAACAATCATTTAAAACCTTCCTGGGAATAAATCCCCATTCGTTTGTTTCCCCTCCATTGTTTAAATCGAAAATAGAGAGCGAAGGCTTGAAGTGAGAAATGATCGCGCAATTAAAGCCATTCAAACTGGTGTAATTAAAATATCTGATTGTATATACATTATATACGCTTGTCCGATAAATAACATTTATTAAAAAAATAAATAATCCTCAGTAGTAGAAAGATGCTCAAAGAAATCTATATTTGCCATATATTTTTGCCATCTTCCTGGCAATTTCCTGAGGACACCTACAAAAAATGGTTTGTTTAATGGTAATCTATACATGAAGAAAGGCGCGAATTTCTTCCTCAGAGGAGAAATTGATACAACGAACCGAATATTTAAGTACGTGGGGAAAGAAGGCAAAAAAGAAACAAACAAACAACCATAACGCACGGTGATAGGTCTGGTGAAATTGGGAATGTAGCAAAACTGTAAAACAGAGTCCTTAGCTTTAGACTTCATAATTACAAAAATATATGTTCATTCACTAGACAAAACTGCATATACAGTATCATTTATAAATATCAGAATGACTTTAAATATATCAAGACATCTTCTATAACTTTTGCCAGAGAAAATTTAATGCTTCCAAAATTGTTCTACCATAGCCTACAGGTATAAACTACGTACAGGTAAATGTTGTGCCGATTTGGATGATTAAAAGTAGTTATCAGTAGATAAGGAATTTACTAGAAAAATGGAAGTTTTCAAAATAATCCGAAGGCTTAGGTTTCTTGTAGAGAGGAACTGGCGTTGTTTGCATATCCGCTAACTTCAGCTAAATCTCGTCTGCGTTTGGTCATATTACTTCAAGCTGTCGTCCAGGTGACATGTTTAAGAAATCTGTTACGCCTCTCTCTGTCCGATTAATGCTCTTAAAGCTGCACAAGATGATCTTGCAGAGAGTGTCAAGCGATCCAAAATTGTAGTCCATAATATTCTGTCAACCTATAACCAAACAGGTTTATGTAAATCTGGTAAATCATCCGGTAAGTCAAGAAAGACCTCAAAAAGGGAAAGCCGAGCCGTTATCAAAATAGTGAAGAAGGACAGTTTCGAGACGGCTGCAGCAGTTTCTCAAGAGTTTAGTGAGATTTTTGCCTTTAAGGTCCCCAGGACGACTGTATGATATCAGCTGGAGGAAGAAAATCGAAACGCTCGCAAACCCGCGGTCAAGCGTTTTATATGTCCGAAGAACAAAAATTGCTTGTCTTGCATTCGCCACTGAGCATCCTGCACTTAAGTGACGAATCAAAGTTCAATTTGCTTGGAAGCGATGGATAAGGTTCATTAGTCGCAGAGCACGCTAAGGATTGTCTGTAAGTGAACCAGAATGAATGTGAAGTTTGGCGGACGAAGTGTCATGGTCTAGGGCGTGATTACGGTAGAAAGCACTGGGCCACTTGCGCGGTGATGGGGCACAGTTATAGATGGGCAAGATAACCAACTTTGGATCACCAAAGTTGAAAATAAAAATATGATCACCAAAAAATGTGATCTTGAAGATCCATATCATGATTCTGAAAATCCTTTTTGAAGATCAATTGTATATGAATCACTCCTGGAAAGTATCACTAATAATTTATAATGAGTTAGAATATTAATTATTCGAACTCATTATAAATTATGTATCCTCTTAGGTTTTGTATTATAGGGAAAAAAAAGTCTCTCTTTTTGTAGATATTTGTCAACACTTTTAATATTCTAATTTCTAGAAATTTTTTTAATATTATCATTTATCGTAAATTATGTATTCCTTTATATCATAGAACCCGAAAATGAGCGGACAACTCGAAACGTTGTTTATACCCAATAAATGAAGATGAATTTCTCAGCATTCTATGTACTCTCATTCCTGCTAAAATTATATATATATATATATATATATATATATATATATATATATATATATATATATATATATATATATATATATATATACTTACTTTTGTCCTTCTGGCTGTTTTTGCGTGTAATATGTGTTATGTTATGTTGTATTTAACATAAAATCACGTGTATTACGCGCATAGAGGCCAAAATGCCACCGAAGTTGCTAATATAAAAAAAACTACAACAAAAGACTAAAAAATACAAGAAAAATCGAAGAAACAAGGATCGCAAAATGACGATATATCGATCCAATAGAGATGTCTGTCGCCTCGTCACGTCTTCACCATCGTCATGTCTTTTCCATGGTCACGTATTCGCTGTCGTCATGTCTTCTCCACTATTCCATCTCTGCAAGACAATCTGAACAAGTTATCGCTTTTTTCAAGCCTTTATCTTCACCACACCTTCGCGATTGTTGTCTTCTGCATCGTCATGTTTTCGCCATCGACCATATTCACCATCGTAATTTTGCAAATTTGTCTTTTCGATTATTTTGTTTTTGTTTTTTCGTAATTTTGTTGTAGGTTTTTGTTTAATATGTATACTCGCAACTTTGATGACTTTGTTTTTTTTGCATTTAATATATGTTATGTCACCTGATCTACACCATGAAGAAAATAATTGAGGACTTCTAAGTCTTCCTTGTTGTTAGGAGTAGTGAATGAGCTTTCCATAGTTTTAAAGAAATCTTTTTCAAATGATGAGTGAGTTTGATGAACCATTACCACTGCTTTCAGAATTACAGTTTCTTACAGCTATTTGCAGCTTGTTCTTTACTTGAGACTTGATTGCTTCATAATAGCCGAAATTAGGCTCTTGCAACATTGATCTCTATCTAAGTTTCAAATACAGATGAGATACTGAGGTTAAAACGGCAACAGTTACCTCGGGGCTCAAGGACAATCATGACCAAAATGGCATTGAAGCCAGAGAAGACTGCTACAAGTAATGGCATGCAGTGTCTCAAGCTCAGGTCGTTTGGTTGGATATGCTCATATCTTGCGAGAGCATCTTGAGCCACTAGAATGTTGGAAGAAGACAACCGTAGTAGCATTCTTTATCGGCCTGTAATTTGTTGAGGGTTTCTGCAATTGGTTTTAGAACAGACAAATATTCAGAAATAAATTCCAATTCATTGTCTTTGAGAATGGGTTGATTCAGTTCTTTAAGAGCTACATTCGCAAAAGTTCTTATGCTTATATATTTGGCTTAATGAGTCGTACATCGAGTTCCATCGGGTAACGCATGGGTACCTAAATTGGACGCCAGTTATTTCCTGTATTCTATCTGCGACTTGGGTTTACCAGCAACATTCCACAGCACCGAACATTTTATCATCACAGTATGCTTTAAACTTCTTTAGTCTAAGTAAATTCAGCCTTTTATCAGCATCAAGTGTTGCTACCAAATTCAATGTGTGGGTAGCATATCGACTATGACATAATAGCTTGAATGACTCCTATCCATGCTCTTCTAAATGTTCAGGAAAGTTGCTGATGATAACCTCTTCATCTGAATCTCTTTTATCACCATCTTCATCTGCATCGTCTTCATCAATGTCGCCAAAACGATTGTAAACACGAACACTAAGCTCGTTAAAACATTTCACCAAGTTCGATGCATTGTCGGTGACTGTAGATACAACTGTTCAAAAAGATAGACCATGCTCGAATTGATTCTGCCCGATATTCCAGAAATGTTATCAAAGCTATGTGTTCCACCAAATCTTTGACTTGCTAGTGCAGCTGATCTCCTCAACAAGTCACCATTGAACTGTAATGTAATGATATAAAATCAATGTTTGTATGAAATAAAATTAAGCTTAATTTAATAAAAATGTTTAGACAAGCACCAGCTAAACTGCGCCATCAAACAGTGAAGAGTTCATATTCAGAGCAAAATGAAGACTCACAAAATTAATGAATGAGGAAAACATGTCGAATAATTGAAATATTATAAGTCTATTAGACTATCAGTCTATCACCAGTGGTCAATTTCTCAATTATATAAAAATAATACACTAAATCAATAACATACACAACGCGCAATGACTCCCATGAAACTGCGTTGATTAGTTGATTATATGTCGCATGTAATGCCGAGATGGTCAACTGCTGCAAGTTTTGTTTGTATGTCTTCCTTCAAAGTACTTGAGCCAGGGTGATCTAGGTGGCACCTGAACAGCCCGGTTGACGTCTAAAAAAAATAAATAAATAAACAAATATAACAGATTAGCAATGGGGTTAATTTTGAGTTTATGCTCACCCTTCATCCATTTTATTATATATATATATATATATATATATATATATATATATATATATGTATGAAATGTCCATATCATATTTTAATTCAGCAAAAAATCCCTTCAAAATAATAATTTTAAATCACTATGTGATTTAAACTTACAATGTGTCTCCCTATATGGCGGCCAATCTATTTTTCGCCATATCATCATAATTAAAATTTTACCCACAATAAGTTGTGAAAGTGTTATATATCTTCGATATACTCTATATAACATTTGCGTATTTTTTAAAAATACCGATATTTATAACAAAGTGCCCACAAAATTCGAGGGTGGGCTTAAAACCAACATTAACCAGCACTGAAAAAAATATCAAAATATTTAGCTAGGTTAGCAATAGTCTATTGTTCATACAAATGATATGAATAATTATTTTAATCATATATTAGCTATTGAAAATAAAACAAATTCAGATATACTAGCATGAAAGGAGATCCATAGAGTCATTTTGTTTAATTACATTCATTTGTAGCAGCCTATTAACCAACAGCGAGAGAATCTTCTTTTCATGGACATCCTTGCATATTGTTGGTCCTGTCATTTCTTGGAAATGTGGAACATATTTAGCCTTGACTACTTGGTAAGTATGGTAGAGCCAGCATAGCTGCCGCTGGCATCTTCTTATCTAACTGGACACTTGCGAGATTTATTCTCTGATTCATATTCGCCCAAAAGATCCGAATGTAGTTTCTTCACAAGAAAATAACTTATTATCATGCGGAACGACTTCTTGAACACCTTGTATGATACTTCTCAGAGTATCAAACTTTTAGTTAAAATTAACCTAACAAGTTCAAAGATTTTGTTATCTTTAACTAAAATTATTTTCACCATAATCATTGCATTTTTATCCTATGTCAAATTGGAAGCCGAGTTTCGTCCTTCACTAACTAAATAGGAAAAGTTACAGCCATGATTCAGACACACCTGGCCTTTTATTATAGTTGGATATCGGCTGATTTTATTGTAGTTACTCGGACCTGTCCATAATCGATTAATATCTCAATTGCACAATATATTCAAATAGCTATGTAAATGTAGCATTAGTCTTGTATGACGCCGGCACTTAAAATCTGACTTGAACCATTATGTTAATGTTGGTACTTACTAATTAGTTACTAGGTAGAACTAACACTGAAGTACTCCAGAAGATTGTTGAGTCGAGGCCAACAGACAGAATTGTAATTTTGTTTTTAAATTACATACAACTAATTCTGATACTACTGTTTCCAGGTTTTTCGACAATTTGAAAAGATTTTCGTTAAATAGTACATATTGATCTTTATTACCACAATTGTTATCTAAATATATTCAATACTGTTCTGGTGATGGCATAGAATACTTGGTTCCCTTAGGAGCCTGTTGAAGTTGTAGAATTGCACTCATTATCAAAAATATTTATTCTGTAAATAAAATATTTTTAGAATTAATTTGTTAGGAATACGGACTTATTTTATGTCTATATTATATTATACTTGAGCAAACTATAATTTGCTAATATATATAAAAAAATGAATCAAAATTTAATTTTTTTGCTAAATTCTTTCATTAATAACGTTAAATTATATAAATTATATAAATGTTTAATTATATATATAATTAACTAATTGAATAAATATCAATGTTTGCAAACTATATAAATGTTTATATGTAACTTTTAACACTTTGGTGGCAGGAAAATCTACGGATTCGGGTATGTGACATCATGACTTGTTTAAATAGGAACCTTTGCACTCCCGCTGCAGAAAACCTAAACAGTCGGTGTTGAATAAAGTTGCCACCAGATGTCGCTTTGAACAAAACAACAAATGGCATTCGCATAGCGGCATAAATATCTGAAATCAAAAATTGAGGTCTAAAGTGATCTTAGATCAAAATCACAGGAAATAAAGTGATCCTAATTAGATCAAGATCAAAATCACAAGAAATAGAGTGATCTTACATAGATCGAGATCAAAATCACAAGAAATAAAGTGATCCTAATTAGATCAAGATCAAAATCACAAGAAATAAAGTGATCCTAATTAGATCAAGATCAAAATCACAAGAAATAAAGTGATCCTAATTAGATGAAGATCAAGAACACCAAAATAAAAGAGATCTTCAAGATCAAGATCGTGCCCATCTCTGGGCACAGTGAATGCACAATTAATTACTCCGACAAACATGCTTTGCCCCATCTACGAGCCTCCGATGCTCACTCAACCTGCCCTTTTCATGTGGGAGAAAGCCCCTTGCCACACCACCAAGTCGGTGAAGACCCTCTTAGACAACGAACACATCACTGTTATGAACTGGCCTGGGCTGAGTCCCAACCTGAATCTCATTGGAATGTTTGGAAGACATGAGGAGAAATGTGTAAAACGAGGAATCTGAATAAAGGTCAAGAATTCTGGGAAATTCTTCAAGATGAATGGAGCAAGATTAATGTGCAAGAGTGGCAACAGTTAGTTTGTGGCCAAAGATGGCAAAGCATCATCCAAATTAAAGGCATTCACTTCAAATATTATTTGCTTCTAACTTGTATTAATGTTTACCACTGATAATTTTATCGTTTAATTCAAATAGATATTTATCGTTCGGATCATTTTGTACACCGATTTTTCTAAGTTGCTTTTATTTGCTGATAACTTTCTTTTCATTCATCCAAATTTTCCTATTATTTGCACATCCATAGTTTATATCTCTACTCGTAGGTTATTGTAGGCGAATTTCGCAAACCTTGGATTTTCTCGGGCAAAAGTTATGGAAAATTTGGTAGAAATACAGATCATTTTGGACAGTATTGTAGAATAAAAATATTGGTCAAGGGAAAGCAGTGAACGTAACCATGGATGCTAGATCAAAACGGGCTTTCTTTTCTTTCTTTCTTTTTTTAATAGTTTTTACGCATAGCCTTTATTTAGGCTCAGTGTGCTGAAAGAAAGGAGAAGAGGCTAAGCTGGGACGAACGGGGCGCTGAGTCCCGTCAGCACGGCGTCCAGGAAGGCAAATCGCCGCGCCCCTTACGGGGAAAAGGGCTTTCCAAAATTTCTCAAAACAAGGGCACAAGAAAAGGAGAAATGATATTAAAGTACATATAACGTACAAATATTATAAATAAAGTAAATACAAAACACAAATATTCCATGAAAAGTTTCACAACGCTAATCACCTACCATTTCCTGTGTATGGCAACAGACAATTAGCTGCTACTAGTCATTGCAGGTTCTAACTAAATAGATTTAGTATTAATCAATACTCAAACTCTTAGACATGCTTCTTTCAAGCTGTGAACTCCTTCTTTCCGGGCATATTTCTGAATGTGGACTACCAAAGATCTCAATTCTGTTTTTATTTGGCTTATTCTCTCTTTCCTTTTTTTTTAAACTTTTGCATTAATCTTATTTTTATCTTAGCCTCGTTGTTTTTTCTTTTCTTTAATACGTTGATTGCCCTCCTGGTCTTTAGGGAACTAAATCCTCAAAAAGAAGGAATAGTTAGTGAAGAAGGAAGAAGGGTAGGTAATAAAATGAAGTTAGAATGAAGTGAAATAATAAGTGGGAATAACTTAATCTTTCTTACGGGTATGACGGAGTGTAATGGCCTCAAAGATAACAAGGGCTGCTCTAAGTACCCGCTTCACTACCCCTAAGAACTTAAAGAGTCCCTGGTAAATTAGGGTACCAATAATGTCTTCATCTTCCAACTCAGTCGGGGAATTAAAAGAAGAAAAAAAATAACGTGACAGTCAATTTAAATTTAATCTTAATTAACAATTGATATTAATTTAAATTGGAATATGCAGGGAAATCCGGCAACTGGTCAGGTCATGGAGGAAAACCGCTGGAACCAATTTTCGGATGACACGAACTGCAAAATCAACATCGCTGCAACTCCTGTGAGTCCTTTAGGAACAAAAGGCGAACAAATGAGAGTCTAGATATGACTAGAGTTAATACCAGTGGTTTAAATTCGTACTTTCGAGTTTCTTGTAATCATTTTACGAACTTGTTCCTGGAGACGTAATCTACCCTCCTGGTCAAATCTAAGATGATTTTTGTCGGTTTCAACCCTTTCTTCCCTCTATTTTTATCATTGTATCATTCATTTCTAGCCTTTTCCATGCTATGTCTTCTCTCCTCATTCGTAGCCGTCTCCGGATAGCCCCGGCAAAGGAGGGAGAACCATACCCTTTTAGAAAAAATACCTCGCCTGATGACCTTGTAGGGAAATTTCAAGAATTCCCACCTGGGCCTAACTTGACTGGTGTCAGTAGAGGGTGACTAAGGTTGACAGGGAGTTGGAGATAATGTAGATAATAATGATAATGTGAATGATATTGAAAGCGTTTCACCTTTTCCTATTTTTTAATAAAATTAGTTTGGTTCGAGGCTATTTTTGATCCACCAGTTCCTTCAGATGACTGGAAATTGACTACTGGTGTTCCGCACTAGTAAACCTCATTTTTCCTAATCCGGAGTAGAGAGAGACCTGGGTGTTGCGGCCGCGATGCCCTCGTTGATTGCTACTACTACTAATAATAATAAAGAAAGTAATAAACCGTCCCACTTTGTTTCTTCGTTAACTGTTGGAAAATCGACTTCTATGCGGAAGAGAATTTAATTGTAAGAAAAGTTTGAAATTCAATTAATCGCTACTTTTAAGTATTACCAAGTAAATACTAATAACCGTATTAATAATTGCAAATATAATTTAACTAATTTTATTATTTTATACTACACGAGTACAATAATATCATAATAATACTATGAATATCTATCAGCTTTGATTTTAATCTGTTTCCTACATTCTACTTCTAATTTACGAACTTTCTTTTTCGCATTGAGATTTAATCTCTTTAATATCCCATTTGCAAGAAATAAACACAAGCTTTCTCTGTGTAATGCATTTTATTTATATTATAACGTTTCATTAACTTATGACATCCTTAGAGAAACTAAATTATACAATATCCTACATAGTTATAAATCTATACAGAGAAGAAAGGAGTAATGGGTGGGAGTTAACAATAAGAGCACCGGTGCAAACGGATAGGATTGGGATAGCAAAATATGTGAATATGTTGGAGAATAAATTAAGATAGGTAGAAAGAATTGTGTAAATAGGAAGATGCTGATGATAGGGATGAGGAGAGTGTGTGATTATGATGAGTTAAATGAGGGTGATAGCAATTTGTGGTAGGTTGAGTGGTAAACGCTTTCATTTTGTTTTTAGATTTGTTTTATTTTACTATTGGATTCTTTGTTTTCATAATTTATGGTTTATTGGAGATTTGAATACTTGAGTTTTTTAAATGTTTTTCATTTTCTTGTTTTTTATTATTATTTGTTTGCAGTCTCGTGGTTTGGCATTTTATTTAGTTGTTTATCTTTTTTTTTAGTTATAGAGTGGTTCTGCTGTATCTAATATCTTTTTTCTGCTGCTTTGAACTTTTGTTGGTCATGGGTTCTATTTTCTATTTCTGTTACTTTAACATTTAGAACTGTGTTTGGGACGTTCTTCTCTCTTCAATTTTGTTCGTAGGTGGAGATCACGGGCTTGGGTTCTCTCTATTCTGGATGAATTAGTTATGAAACGAGTCGCTTGATTTTGGAGCAGTTTTGTCATGGTCAAGGTATGAGTTGGCATAATTGGGTACGTTAAGATTGGGCGTCGGAGGCGAGGCAGAGCTTTCTTTTGTTGCTCTCAGAGAGGTCTCTAAGCCTTCAGAGAGGTCTCTAAACCTTCAGAGAGGTCTCTAAACCTGTTCAGGAAGAGAAGATATTCTTTGCTCAAGCAACTTTTTCAATCATGTGCGAATTATATCCATTTTTTGTAATGTTGAGTCCCGTGACCTTACCCCCTGTGTTATATGGATATAAGATGTTATTCGCGGTCATTCGATGTGTCTTTTCCCTGTTTTTTTGTGTGTGTTTTCGAAATCATTTACGTTCGTTGTGCTCTCACTCGGGTTTTTATATTTGCTTGTAATAATCTGAGAGACATCGTCTGTCAGGTAGATGTATATGTGTAGTCTTCCGTGGATTGGGGGAGGTCTCTGGTATAGACGGTAGAGAGCGTGTGGCTCAGACATCATCCATGGGGCACCCCAGCATGTAAGGTGAATGTGTTACCGGTTTAGTTGTTTATTGAAATTTGGGGGGTTTGTTTCTTCCAGATAACTGTAGAGGTTTCGGGTGAGGTTGGTTTCTAGACTGAGCTCAGTTAATTTTAGTTTATTCCCGGGACCAGTACCTTATCAAAGGCCTTGGTAGCATCATTGAGTATCAAATCTACTGTATTCCTTCTTGCCAATTCGACTGCAAGCTTTTTCGGTAATGGGTGCCAGTGCCGTTTGGTGCCCTGATGGTGCCTGAATCTAACTTGTTTTTCGTTCTACAAGTTATCATCCAAGAAGTTTCTTAGTCTTTCAGTGGGAAGTTTTTAGAGTAGTTTTCCGATAAATTCCAACAGTGAGATCGGTCGGTGGCTTTTAATGCGTCCTTTGGGTTTTTCGGTTTTGGTAGAAATATCATTCTCGCTATCTTCAACGCAGATGGGAAGTGCCCTATCTTTAGCTATGCGTTGAAGATTTTAGATTTTGAGTAATAATGCTTGTATAATGTTGGGCGCATTTGTGATGTGGTGTTTAGTGATTGCACTAATTCCTGGCCTTCTTTGTTTTATTGATTTTTGGTCTGTATTAAACTACTGTAGAATGAAGGGCCTCCCTCCGTTCTTTTGCTCGTGTTTTTTCCTCATCCGTGGGTAAGGTAAGAGTTTGGGCTCGTTTACTGCTATGTTATTCGTGTTCAAAAGCTACCTCGTAGTTTTGGTTTTCCTCCCGGGTGATGGAGAAGATCTCTGACCAGTGTCTCTGGAATCGATCTTCGATCTCTCTGTCGTTTGGTTATCGTGACTCCTTTTAGTTGTATTTTCTCTTTTTGCTCAGAACATTTTAATTTCCAAGACATCCAGTGGTCTCTATCAATATTAATGTTTATTATTAGTTCATTCCAGGCTGTGTTCACTTTCCTTATTAGTTCGCTTATTTGAACTATTAGATGTCCTTAATTTTTTGTCTTTATTTCTTCATTTAATGTCGGGGCCGGGACTATTTTGTAATTTGTTTTGGGGGTGTAGAGGGTATATGTATCTCTTACTAGCTTGGTTATATTTTCTAGGTGGGTATCTATTTCTCCTTTGGGGCTGCTATCAAAGGTGTGGATGTTATAATCAGCGAGTTGTTGTTTATATGCAGTCCAGTTAGTCCTGTGTAGTACTTTCCTTTCGGGAATTTAGATTTTTATGGGTGCGGTGCATATTTTTGTAACAAACCCGTATGATGTAAATGAATTGCAGGGCTGGGGGAAGTGTGAAGATTGAATGTAAGGTTTGTGAGGGAGGAAAGAGATTTTGGAGATATTGGATTAACATCGCGCGGTCTTCACCCTGAGGGTTCATGTGTAGCGGGGACAAGGGAAAATACACTAATTTACAATTACACAATTTAAACCATATGTGATTTATGCAGAAATTCATTAGCTAATTTATAAACAAACTCTATAATGTATAAACTGTATGTCATATTCGTTCATCACACAGTGAAGGAATGTAAGAAATAATAAAAATGTTCTAATTACTTCCCAAAGATCCTGAAATCGGCTTACAAAAGGAGGTCTGAAGTGCAAAGACAGGCAACGCCTTGGGGACTCCCACTGGTGCTAAATGGTAAAGAAAACTCTAATTTTGCACTGCTTTACCACCCAGAACATATCACAGGTAAATTACCACTTGTATTATTTTTCTTGATACACTCAAGTCATTAGAAAAACATTGACAGTCTGGTAACAGTTATTTCCATATTTTACCACTCCAAAAGTTAATTCCCACAGTCAAAAGAGTTATTTTTATTACAAAATTAAAACTTAGTTTGTATGATTTGCTACTAGAACTATGTTGTGCCATTGTCCCTCGCTCGTTGATGCAACCCTTCGTCATGTGGACAAGATCGACAGGATAATGAAATTCACATAAAGATCAGAAGACGGCGCTGGCGAGCTCTAAGGCACCAGGGCTCAGGTCTCGTTATGGGGAGAGTGGAGAGGGGTGGGGGGTGTCTCCCGATTTTCGCCAGAGGTACTATGTGAATTCACAGCAATAAAAATAAACGATAGTTATTAAATTAATTTAAATAGCCAAAATATAGTGATTTTTCCTTGCGAGGTTCATTATTTTAATGGGTTGGCAACACGTCTTTGTTTAAAGCCTTTTCTCTATGGCTTGTTCCAGTATTTCTGTGTTTTTCCTGGTGGCACTGAAGCGTAGGTTTATTGAGTGTGGTAAAAGAGTATGATTGTAAAATGTATGGCACAATGATTGGAGCTGGGAATGCATTGGTGTATGTAAAATATGGGTGTGTATGTAAGAGAAAGAGAGGGGGAGATAGAACTAAACGTTGAGGAAAGAGATGCAAGCAACTTGGTTGAATTCTTGCCATGACAAAATGACTGAGAAAGCGGTGATTGAATCTCCGAGCTCATGAAGTGGCCGCGGCTTTCTTGGCCTATTAATGGAGTTAGAAAGGAAGAAGAATAAATATCAATAGAGAGATAGAGATAGAGAGAGAGAGAGAGAGTCTGGGAAGCCCTGCCCAGACTCGCTTTGCAAATAGGTAACAATTGTTTGCGCTCCTTATAGTTAGTTCATTTTTACTCTATATTGTTATTCATGTGACTGCGTTGCGATTGCACATAATATCACTGATTATGCTACAAACACAACAAAATTGCTTCATCCTAATATTTGATGGGTTGGTGGTCTGTAGAGACAGAATGCGAGAAAGGAAATTGGAGAGCGTTTGTTCGACACGGCTACGACCATATTTTGGTTGTTGATGAATATAAGTTTAAAATTTATTTGACAAAGAAATGTCCTTAAAATAGTATAGGAACGTTTTCGAAGCCCCGCAGACGTGAGGCAAACTTAGCGTTGTTCTGCACCTTGAGTTCACGATTCGTAATTTTGTCCTTGTATTGAATTTTGAATTGTTTACAGAAATACCACCAAACAACACGTTTCATTCATAATTCCCCTAACTTCTTTTCAGTGCATTAAGTCATAAGATAGCACTTAGCAAGCTCTCGTGTCTAGCATCTTGAGTTTCTAGGTTAATCTCTAGCTATTTCTAAGAAAATATGTAAAATGTAAGCATATGGTGAGGGGTTAAGGTGGCTAAGGCGGACTCTCTATTTTTGATGGGGAAATCGCCAGTCTTCATCTTCTCCATCCTCTGAGGGGTCACCGGTCATGGATGTGCCTACCTCCTTGGGATAGGAGCCCCTGTGGAGAGCATGGCCCTGGCATTAAAATTGCACCAGCAAAATGCCTCGCAGGAATAGGGAAAATTGTATCAGTAATTAAACGGAAGGCTGTGAATTCAGAGATCAATAAAATTTGGCGACAGTGTAATAAAAACGAACACTTCTTGCCTGGAAAAGGGATTAAGACGAGACAGCTGTTGACGCGTCAGGTGTTATGAGATTTATATCAAGAAAGCGTCAATTTTGAGAAGCCTGACCACGGGGCAAGGGATTAACTTTGGTCGAGGAAATCTTGCCCTGCGGGCAGATCTAAATACGACGTGCCGTGGAGGCAGGAAGAGGCAACGCCTTTCCCCTGCCCTACTTATTGAAGAAACATGGAGAACGCACACTCAATTTTGATTCTAACTCTCGATCTCAGCGTCGCCCCGTTATTAATTACGTTTCGTTTAGCGTAGCAAAGCTTCCGTCTTAACCACCTAAGTATTATTCTCGTTACTCTCGCTTTCCTGACCGGTAGTAAGAAATTTTTCTGATCGTACTCTGTCAACGCGAGCCTCATTTTATCTTGCTTGTTTGTTTTGTTCATTTGTAATTAAACTTTGATTTTTTTATGTGATTCCTCTTAGTCCTTTCTCGATAACAAGCCTTCGATAAGCGCAATCAAGTCGATATATTATTCAAGTATCTTTTAAGTCAGATACAAACTTAACGCCACCCATCAGTTCACCCCTGGGACAGTAGGGACCTCGCGAAATATCCGCGTCCTTTTTAACCATAACTGGAACCGTTACATTTACCCGTTTGTACCATAAAGCGGCATCCCTGGACGGCCTTTCTCCTCCTACCATAAAGTGGTAATCCGTGATCGTCGCTACATCACTCTATAAAAGTAACGGTAACCTGCCCTTCCTCCTCAACCTTAACTGGCAACCCCTACGTCTCTAACAACAACAGTTAACCGGCGTTCATTGCACTTATAAAGGATCCCCCCTGTAAAGTTGTGACCCTTACGTCGCGAACAGTAAAAGCATCGAAGAAGTGGACTCTGCAAGCAACCATCAGACAAGACTAGGCGGAAGGACTGCGTGAACGCCATTAACATCAAGCCGCCCATCTTCAATGAATCAGCAGTCACAAGCCGGCCCTCAATCAATCTTGAAGAACTGTGAAGAACTGCCCTTTCCTTTAGATGTAAGGAAAGGACCTCGTTCGTAACAAATTTATACAATCCGTACCGCCAAACATTGCGCCTATAATTGCTACACAAAAATAACTAACCCAGGCCCATTTGAGCAAACTTTAGGATTAACGTATTGCATTCAATAGTGAGCAATGTCGTAGTGTGAATTCCGAAAGATGAGGTGCCATATCCGTGTCCAGTGCGTTTTATAACGGAGTGAATGTTGGGTGCGCACACAATTCGGTGGGTTTTGCACGATCGGTGCCGAAAGATAATTACAGTGCACATAATATACTGGAGAGATTGCGACCATTCCGGAGAAAACGGAAACCTGTGGTTTGCCGCTCGCAACTGTACTTTGGCGATGAGGTTTAGTTTGGCAAGCCCTGGTGCAGGTGGCCAAAAAGAGGAGAACTCTTGCAAATGCAACCTTCAGGCAGACCATCTTCGTCAGTTCCACAGGAAAACGAGTCAGGCATGCCTTAGAGGGCGCGGCCGCTGGTATGCTATTAGTTTTCACCGTCGCCGCGAAAATGCGAAAATGTATGATAAAAAGCGAAAAATCTTTATTTGACACAGGGGCAAGTGTCTCATTAATCCCGGTAGAATTGGCTAGGTCGAGTGAATTGCGGTATCCACTTGCGTCAAGTGTTAAGTTATCTGGAGATCCTCCGGTACCCCTCATCATAAATGACCTTCAGAACATACTCCTCCCCCCAAATGCAGGCCCGTTTTGAAGGAATATGGGGCTCTGTACGAACCCGCTCCCTCTCACCCATCACCGCACTCAGTTGCCCACAAATCGATTCTGTCAGTGCCACCACTGTCCTTTGTGCGGCCTAGGCTTCTTTCGATGGAGAGATTACAGGTTGCCAAAGCAACTCTCGAAGAACTATTGAAGGAGGGGGGCGTGCGTCCAACGAGATCGCCATGGGCCTCACCAGTCCACTTAGTGCCTAAGAGGGCGGCCAAAGACTCTAGTCTCGTTAGAATCAGATTCTAAATTCATTAAAGAGCTGGCATCGACAATAGCACAGATCGACTTGCGAGAGTATCTTTAGGACACCTGCACTCGTTGCCTAAGCCTCACGTGCCCCGGGACCTGCAGAATGCAACGCATGTTTGGGTCCGGATAGACCGCATTTGCAAACCACTCATAACGCCATATGCTGGCCCTTTTCCGGTGAGCGAGCATGGCAGCAAGGTATTCAAGCCGGAATACCCTGATGGAGGAAGACACACTATTTCAATAGACAGACTAAGACCGGTGAAATTGCAAACCTTACGCTATGATGATGTGCCGGGTAATCAGCGACTCACAAGGACGCAGGATGAGTACAAGAGGACCAGTCGCAGTTCGCCGAGTGGAAACCTTGCAACAGGAGAAAGTACGATCTCTGGCAACGAGCAAGATGCTATAGCGAAAACCGGGGAAGAAAACGTGCTTTCGGGAATAGTTACCTACCCCGGGAGAAGGATCTCGGTTGGCACGGACAATTTGTTTATTAATATTGATCTTTGCGTAATCATAATAGGTTTAGGAATAAGTTCTTGCGGTTTAATCAAATTTATTCATTACCATTAACAATTTTAGAAAAACTTTATTTTTAATTAATACAAATATGCAATTTAATCAATAATTATTCTCCCTTGTTATTTACGACTTCTTCCCAACGTTCAACTAGTTTTCCGATGCCTCTGCAATAAAAATCTCTGGATTTTGACTCGAAGAATTCGTCTAACCAGGTTCTAAAGTCTCACATCAGTATTGAACGAAACGCCGCGCAAATTGTTGGAGAGCGATCGAAACAGATGGAAATCCGATGGAGCCAAGTCTGGCGAATATGGAGGATGCGGCAGGATTTCCCAATTAAGCGCTTGGATGGCGTCTTTTGTCATATTGGCAATGTGAGGACGAGCATTGTCGTGTTGCAGAAGGACTCCATAACGTCAATGAGGTCGATTTTCACGAATAGCTTCGGCGAGTCGATGCATTTGTTGAACGTAGAGTTCCGCATTGACAATCTCGTTGTTCGCAAGGAGCTCATAAAGAATGATGCCTTCACAAT
Source organism: Ceratothoa steindachneri (assembly GCA_963969495.1). Taxonomy (NCBI): domain Eukaryota; kingdom Metazoa; phylum Arthropoda; class Malacostraca; order Isopoda; family Cymothoidae; genus Ceratothoa; species Ceratothoa steindachneri. Next base: position 5,071,519 of record OZ018324.1, read on the forward strand.
CCCACCACACACACAGCATCGTCTTTCGTGGATGAAGTCCTTACTTTAATCGCGGAAGTGATTTTTTTTATTGGTCTAAGCCATTGTTTTCGATGGTTCATGTTGACATAAACACACCACATTTCGTTGCCAGTGATGATGCGGTGAAGAAATCTGTCCTTATATCCACGAGTAGCCTTGTGACGAGCAAGCAAACCTGCGGCAATCGTGGAGCGTTGAAGTTTGTTGCTTTCGCTCAAAGCGTGCGGAACCAATGCGCTAAGTTTTTGAACTTTCCCCATCGAATAAAGGTGATTCACTACAGTTTGCTGATCACACGCCAATTGTACAGCCAATTTTCTAGTCGATTGACGAAGATTTTGATGAAGAAAGTCGTTCAATCGATCTTCATCCAACTTAAGGGGGCGACCAGAACGTTCTTCGTCATTAAGATTGAAATGACCGTTTTTGAAACGTGAAAATCACCATTGAGTTGTCCTTTCTGATAAAGCATTTTCTCCGTACACAGCACAAGTATCGCGACAAGTTTTGGCTGCGTTTGCATTGTTCCCGTCTCGATTGAAAATGAATAACAACAAGTGTCGAAAATGCGCCTTTCTTTCAACTTGACATTGCATTTTGAGGGTACAGAACAAAAATTAAATTAACACAACTTTTAAATAAACCGCAATGACTTATTACTCAACTTCAAGACGTAGCCTAAGCAAAAGCCTAATAGTCTAGGCTGTTAAGAGACGTAGCCTAACCTTTGCAAATTTTGCTCTCATTATTTATTATTGTTTTCTTAATATGTGCACAAATCACGTCAACAATACTTAAATCAACACAACATAAAAAAAAACGCAAGAACTTATTCCTCAACTTAATAAATAGATCGCCCCTTTTGTATGTCATAGGAGGCATAAATATATATACGACCCTCGTTGATTGTAGAAGAATTACAAAATAGAGCCTCCCGGAGGGCCAGGCGGACGTATACATTGAAGCCCCCCCACCCCACCCTGCGGAGAAAGCAAGAGAATCGAGCCACATAAGGATAGTCGTGGGAACGTTACCGGCGAATAACAGACTAACTACCTACCCCGCCGCATAGGTGACCACCAAAGGCCCTTAAACAGAGCTCAAAAGATCCAATTACCTACGAGATCCGTAGGCCCGTGGTTAAATCGGCAAAAAGCTGTGCCAGTCAAAAGGAACACCGAGGATGGTGACGGTTGGTGGTGTCTCTAATTAACAAGCCGACTTGGGCATCGCAGTGCCACCCTCCTCACCTTTGCTCTCCCATCTGCGGCCTCGCCCCTTCCCCCTTAGATGGGGCGGTCGCCAGCCTATAAATAAGCCCCTGAAGGAAAAAGAAAAGATTATTATTCGAGGAGAGACGATAAAGGATCAGTTCGAGAAGATCGATCCTTCACTCAGCGTCGAATTAAGATAGAAAAACTTCACGTTTTGTATCGGTACCTGACCGAACTATCCTTTACAGACTTAGAAGAAGTCTGACTGGATTACCATTCCTAGTACCAAACAGGAATTTCGGCAGCAAGAGAAGAAGGATTATTTCGGTGCCAGCCCGAAGCATACTGCACAGGCTTAGTAAGAAGCTTAGCAGGACCAATATTCCTAGTGCCAAACAGGAATTTCGCAAGTAAGATAATAGAAGTACCAGTCACCCTCGGGTGACTCTCAAATTGTGATTTTAAGACTGAAGAATTAGACATCGGATTCCCTTTCCTCCATCCCATCTCGAAGAAAATCTACCATCGGCCGCTCCAACACACCGAAGCGCGAGAAAAACCATCTAGTGACATCCGACAACCCCTGATCCTTTCTTTCATGTCAGTTAGAATGACCATTTATATTCGGCTTGCTTTAGTATGAGCTTATTACGGTACTCAAGTTACTTGAAGTATAAACAATTGTTAGTGAACCCCGTCATATTTCTAAGTAGAAGAGTGAAATTTAATTTGATGTTTAATGCTAATCTAAAAAGGTCACTATAAAATAACTAATCGGCAATTGGTTAGTTTACGTGGAGCCTACTATTTTTGAGTTGGTTAAGAATAGATTGTAATAGGCCCAGTTTTAAATATAGTTAACGTCGTTAAACTTATTAGGTGAATATAAATATTTTTACTGTTTTTTTTTTATGTAGTTAATTGATAAATTTAAAATATATGTTTATTTTGGGATACTTCTGGTGTTTCAATGGACCCTTTACGTGTTTAACCGGTTCTCTCCTTAAAACGGATTAAACGCTGTGACACTCTCTCAACAATAAGGTATTTAAAAAGTCCCCTCAGCCAATATTGAAGTATTGTTGTCTTTCATAAGTAATAGGATCAGACCGGAATCCTTAAAACAATAAATACAATACGATTATACGACATTGATTTATGTTATTTGTGTTATGTACATTATTAGACGCCATGGATCCATGACCACAGGACAAGGGATTAACGTCGGTCGAGGAAATCTCGCCCTGCTGGCAGAGCTAAAGACGGCGTGCCCTAGAAGCAGAAAGAGGCCACGCCTCTTCCTTATCTTTTGGAGTCAGATGCAAACTTAACACCACCCATCACTTCATCCCGGGGACAGTAGGGACCTCGTGAAATATCCGCGTCATTTTTAACCATAACTGGAACTCTTACCTTTACCCGTCTGTACCATAAAGCGGCATTCCTGGATGGCCTTTCTCCTCCTACCATAAAGTGACAACCTGTGATCGTCCCAACATCACGCTATAAAGGTAACGGTAACGTGCCCTTCATGCCTCAACCTTAACTGGCAACCCCTACGTCTCTACTAACAAACTGGTAATCGGTGGTCATTTCCCTTATACGTATAAAACCCGGGGCACCCCTATAACTGGTGACCGTGTCGTGCCTCATACCCTATACACCCCATAACCGGTGACGAGGCCTACTTAATTCTTACGGAGACTGTCCTTGTGACAACCTGGCTGTCAGAATGTCCTGCAGGGGGACTGGTCCCCTCTGATATTAAATGTTGGTCTTGATCTTGTTATTGCCTATCCTCTCTGTCTGACTGTCTGTGTGTTTTTTACAAGCCTTTTTATTCTAACGAAATATTAGGGGCGTGGCTTCGTTTCTCCAATCTGAGAGCTTTACCAGTGTATTTAGTGTAAGCACGTGTACAACAAGAGAGTGTTCGAATTTGGAAATCTAATTTCCATCTATCAGGCCGATATTTATAGTAACATAAAATTTCCTCTTTTGCTGGTCCATGTCAACGCTGGTGGGTCAGACTTCCCTAACTCTCGAACCCATTATTTGTATCCACAGCTGCTTCGATTGTCTTCGTTATAGCCGCGCGGACAAAACGGTCGGCTCGCACCTGTTTTCTAATATGTGATTTTTTGTGTTTACCGTGGGAGCACAGCGATTCCATTGCCTCGTGGTTTATGCATTATTTACAAATATACTGTTTGTTTTGCATTGATACATTAATTATTGACTAGTGGTATAGCATGTTTTTTTTTTACAAATATAGGGGTTGCTTTGCATTAATTGATTATTAACAAATGGCATATTATTTTAGTGTTTGGTATGTGTGCTCATTTTAAGATTTCATGCAGCCAACTGGGTGCTCATTGTGAGGTTCCTTGTTGGCTTTACTTTATCTTGTAATTGAGTGCTACAAGCAGACACCCACAATTTTATAGTGGAATCTTCACATGTCATACTTTATTATTATTATTATTCCAGAAAGTATATAAAGTTCATTACTTGCTTGCATTGCGGTGGTAGTGGTGGCCTGGGAGAGTCTCGTGCCCTCCCTGTCACGAATACCCCAAGTATTCTCCGCTGTAGACATACTAGTCGGGTTATCGACCTTTCCCACAATTGCATTTCATTTAATTTCATCACTTTCTTTATCAACCTCTCCTCACAAACCTTGGTGCGTTTTAAATATTATCATAACCAATATTTGTTGATGATATTTAGCGTTCGATATGAAAAATTAAATAGGATACCGAGCCCTTTTCTTTCCTTGAAAAGGTCATCGTTAATAAATACGCTTGTTACCCTGTATATTCAGCGCAATGTGGGTCTTTCAATTATAACAATAGCTTTAATTAGAGTATTAAAAGTATCTTTCCTCAGGGTATTCAACAAAGCTGAAGCTGCCATTGTGGACGAGTTTTACGGTGCAGAAAGTATCATCGACCTGGCAAAAAGTAAACAACGATCGATGGTATAAAGATATTCGCCTCTCCGCCCACGACTCGCCCTTCTGTACCGGGAAGGAACACGAGACTGGGGAGGAATCAGAGTGGAAATTCTTGCCTCTCTTTCCACCAGGTGGGGCTTCCAATGACTTACCGCTCTCGGTGAGGTAAACAAGGGAAAGATTCATTGACTGACTGATGTCCGTTTGAGACAAAAAGAGGCTATATTGACTGCCCGATGTCGCTTTGGAGGTTTCAATCCGGTATTGACTATGGACTTCAAATGAGGCTTTTGATCTCTGTGTTTTAGGCTTCATTCCTATGTGGATTATGGAAATCAAGAAGGCTTCAGTTTGCTGAGCGATATCTGTTTTCAAGTTTTTTAAGCCTATCGGGATTAGGGATACTAGAGAAGGCTTCCACTGGTTCGCCGTTTGTAATGATGTGATCTTTTATCCAGGTTGACTATAGTACTGTTGTCGATATTTCAATGTTAGGTGACCTCTCAAGGTCCTGTAGAAATATCAGCCAATGTACGCCCGTCAACCACTCAATGAAGATAAACAACAACCCACTTAAAACAAAACTATAGGCCCACCACCCTATCTGTTCCTACCATAGCCTAAATGATATATTATACTTTCTATTTACAATAAACAACACTCACTAGGGTGAGTGTTGTTTATTGTTGTTCACGCTATAACTATAATTGATTTTATATATAATAGATATATTACACCGTTGTTTGTTTTGGAGGCTTCACCTAGTTTGGGTTATGATATCAAAGGGGTTTTTAGTGATGCCTGGTGTCTTTTTTAGTGGCTTCAATCCTGTATCTAAAGTGTGTCCAGAGATTTTATACAAATATTAAAAATAGCCAAAGTTCTCTTAATATATATGTTTTTTTTTAATGTAAAGTTCTTGATGGAGTTGAGACAATCCTTAACAGAAAATATAATGTGGATATATGGAATCTAAATACCATAGAAAAAGAAAATAAGACACAGTTTGATTGACTATTTTACTTTCAATTTATCATTCGCAGATTTTTAATTAGTAGGAATTTATACTTTTTAACCTAAATATATAAAAAATTCATAACAAAGTATAACAAGTGTAAACGTCTTACATGGTCATTTTTAGAAATACGTTGAAGAGAAGTTCGATCAAACATAATTTTAAATACAAAGTCTTCAAGAGCTGCTGGACAAAGGAACTTTTCTTCTAAATAACTTTTAAGAGTCTGTTTTCTGACGAAATCAATGTTTTGATGCAATAAGCAGAAACGTTCCTTGCAGCATTTTGGATACTTTCACAAAGGTCATTTTTGTTGTTGAATTGTTTACCAATTGCGTGAACGTCTTTCTTCAGGATGTTGCAAAAGGTTTCTATTGGATTTAGTTCGCAACCGTAAGGAGGATAGTCCATGAATGAGTCTCTTACAAATCTTTTTAAGTCTAACAAGTTCTTAGGGAACTTGCATGAAGAGAATAGATTTCCTCATCCTCATTGGCTGTTTCTTTTAACAAGATAGGAAGTTTTTCTCCAGGAACTCACAGTACACCTTCGTATCCATTCTGAGGCCATCATCCACTTTGAAAGGTCTTACTAACTTGTCTTCAACAATTGCAACTTAGATCATCAATTCCCTTCCTCTTTGTTGTCACTTTGTGATGAATGTTTCACCTGGCGTCCATTGGAAACCCCACCATCTTGCCCAACTATCAGAGTGACTCTTGATTCGTCAGTGAAGATAACTTTGGTAAAGTCAGTTTTCATCTATGTCTGGGCGAAGAACAGACATTATTCTTTGTCGGGTTTTTATAGTTAGGAATTGCTTTTAAGTCTTATTCTAAAAGTTATAAAATTTCCTCAGAACCTTACACCTTGTTTCTCTCAAGGGTGAAGGAGCCATGGCAGCTGGAAAAAATGGTTTTATTACTAGCATAAGGGATTTTAGCCATTTCTCATTTGATTTGAAATATGATAGAACTCTAAGGGTAATTGCTCGAAATTCTGGTTGAACCCTTTTCTTTTTTGGCTGAATCCCATTCTCTACAATCTCCTTCACAGTGCGATGATTACGTTTTAAATCTCTTGAAATTTGCAGAGAAAACTTTTCCTTACCTAATTTCTTCGCTGTTTAATTCTTCTCTTCCTAGTAAAGCCTCCTTTTCCTGGCTTTTTGACAAAGATTGCTTCTTACACAGGATGTCTGGAGTGTCGTTGTATTCGAATTTCAGGCAATTGATTATAAACTACTTAATACCTCAGATAGATAGTGTTTTATCCATTAAGTTCGGCTTAATACATTTCTAAACGTATCTTAAAAATATGGGGGGGGGAATGATGACACGCTTATAATCTATAGACACACTTTATTACGGACACAATGGGAAGCATACATTGAATAATAGATATTTGTTTTGGAGGCTATAACCATTTATGGCTTATGAACAGCAAATGGGGCTCCCTTTGATCGATCTTTTACTGTTCTGGGAGTCTCCACCATGAAAAGATTTTATGTGTTAAATTCCTATAACACTTTCGCTATAAGGATAAACAACACAATTACAACATATATTATTCCATAGATAATTCAAACAATAGCAATGAATAAAAAAAGGTTTTTAAACACGATGCTACTGACTTACTTTGTATGGCGTATATCGCCTACGTCAGTTATTCGTCCAAATTTAAACATTATTAGTTTGTTTTTCTTCTTATTTGAATATTTTGAGCTATTTGACGTTTCACAGAGGCTTGGTTGGTTGTTGTTTTTTTAGTTTTATATGATGATTATAAGTTATTAGCATTTTCTTAATTACACAGAAAGTTATTAAAAACAACGTTCAAAAATGAAAATAAAATTGGCTAAGATACGTTGGTTATTTCGAACGTAACCATTTTTCAAACTTATTTTTGCAAACTTCCTGGGTAATTAAGAAAGTGTAAATAGCATATAATCTTCATATAAAACTAAATACCCAAACTACCTCAGTAACACGTTCAGCAGTTCGAAATATTCAAATAAAAACAATAAAACCAAATTAATCATGTTTACATTCGGATTGACATAGGCAATATACACTATACAAAGTAGATCCACAATATTGTCCTTATTAAAGTTTTTATTACCTGGTGTTTTTTAATCCTGCATATTATATTAATTCTATGTTGAATTATCTATCGAATGGTATAAATATATTGCATTTGCGTTCTTTACTCTTATGGCTAGATTGTTGTGGGAATTTGGCAATTATGGACACAAAAAGAGGCTCCTATTGAGTAGCCTAGCCGCCAGATGGTGCAGTAAAACAAACAAAAAAACCCAACGAAATGACTGACCGATGTCTATTCTGAACTCTGCAGACCTGTATCGATTATGAACACTAAAAGAGGCTTCCATTGACTGATCTTATTTTGAGGTGGGGGATACTGCTTTAACTGGAGAGTTCCAAACCTTACATTCTTTACTCCCCCAATACCACGCTCCTATTTCCCACAGCTTAATCTATTTTACGATCATGTTTTTAAAACCTATTTTTATTTTTTGTCTGACCCCGCATCCTGCCGTCACACTAACTCTCATACATTTTCTTCCAAAGTCTATTTTCATGTCCGTCTCAACTAAAGATTAATTTAAACTTAACAGAACTTTTCAACGAATCTGCGAAGATTGTTTCCCATCTTATAACAAATGGTGTCATATTATCCAAGCAACTGAAACCTCGTTGGGAAGAACTCACCATCAATCTAATACGAGGATGGTACGAAGCTTCCCTGAGTGATCTCAACGTTGTCATAGGCCCTGTTTTTGATCGTGATAGTGATGGATTAATGGATTCTAAGATACTGTAAGTTATTTTCATTATTTTATAAAAAAAAACTATGATGTGAGAAACATACTTATGAAGAGTCAAGTCAGAGAAAAGGGGTAGAGCGGTAAGTGCACTGGGAAAGCTATCGAATAGGGGTAGAGAAATTTGTCACTACCATGGGCGAATTCTAAATCCATTAGAATTAATCTCCAAATTTTGTAGTTTTTTGCCCATGCTGATTTAGCATACCCATTCGACAGGAGTCATTGATTAATAATACTGCGAAATGTAAATGTCGAATTATGATTTATATTATGAGTAATAAACAGATGCCTCAGAAATAGTCCTGGTGCTATATTCCGACTTCGTCAGTGGGCGATTAAAACTTCACTGGCTGATGAGGAGTCTTCATACTTCCTATGGAGAAAAAGCATCTTTTGATTTCTCTCATTGAAGTTGGAATGATCAAGTTTTAGCAAAAAATAGAACTATAACGCATTTTTTTTCCTTTTCTTCTATTTACCTTATAACTAATAAATATTTTTTTGAGGGGGAGGATTAAATATTAATTTAAAAACACGAGACTCAGTATGTGCTTCCTTTTTATCATTAAACACTAGGGATAAAATGATACCAACCGATTATTTCGCAATTGTGACGAAGTGTACTATCAAAGTGAAGAATTTAGAAGATTGCCCAGGCGACAAATTGACCTCCATATCCTTCATTTATCCACAAAAACTGACGATACCACTTTGCCTTGTAAGTTTATTTGTTTTTTTAATTTTATATAAATAGTTAAATGTCTTCTTTCACGTTTAGTTTGATCTAGCTACACATGGGAAAGAATGACGGAAGAGCAGAAGGAGAATGAAAAAGAGTCAATTAGCATGGAAATAATAATGAATGAGATTTAAAATCATGTCTTTGAAACGTCTACAAACAAATTCACGAGAAGACCACAACTACTGGAAAGAAGGGATTCAATTTTTGTAACTTTCGTTATAAATTTATTTTAATAAGCGTCTGTAGCTGTGAAAATGTGGTTTGTTACCTTTTCAAACCATTGTATAATGCAAGCAGTAAATACACACGGTTTTTTTATCAAATGATTTTATTCAGATAGTTTGGCATTATTATGAATAATATTTGTTTCCAGCTTTTCAGTTTAATATTGTAATTATGAAACAAGCTTAGAAAGCCAAATTCCAAGGTAATTTCAGATTTTCAAAGAGGACGGATTGTTGACTAGTTTGAGGGTGGACTATCCCAAAAGACAAATTAAGGGGAATCTTGTAATACCCTTTTTTCCGTTAACAGAATGATAGTTAAATTTAAAAGAAAGGGTTAAACATCATCAGAATCACAACCTGGTCATCCTAGTCCTTCTGAAAAATGTCTTCGTGCTGTTTAAAGATTCATTGAGAAAAAAGCCTCGGTTTAACTCTTAGGAAGTGGTAGAAAGATTCCAAATCAGTCCAAAAACAGCAGTAAATTACCACCACTCTCGGATATTATGGGCATGCAGCCAAAGGGAAGCATCTTTTAACTATGACTAATATTATAAAAGAGGGATGAGTGCGCTGGGGAAATAAGCGACAATTTTCAAACATGGGGCGAGTATGGGTTTGAAGAGCGCCCACTCAGGAGTTGGAAATAAGCAGGTTACAACCAACAGTTGAACATGGTGACTTTTCTTTTATGGTATGGGGATCGATTTGAAATGATGGAAAATGAGAGTTTGCTCACCTGGTTTTCTCGCCTGGTTGGCTACCCCTCAGTAACATACCATAGATTCAAAAGACAATGGAAGGTAAGGTAATAGGTAGCCCAAATCTGCTGGCACGCCATCCCCCCAGAGGTTGTACTATACAGTAACCGAATGTAGGCAATAACAAGTAGGTGGAAAGATGTGCCATATGCAGTGATATATATATATATATATATATATATATATATATATATATATATATATATATATATATATATATATATATATATATGTCGTAGAATGACCCTTGGCTTTGATCACTCTACGCTTTGACACCCTTTTAGTAGCGGTATGCTTTAAGGGGCGTGAGTTACTTCTATGATGAAGTAGGCTTTGTTCTAAGAGTGCTATTTTAGTGGTTTAGTCCTTAAGGAAGAGCTATTTTTAAACACATAAGGATAAGAGGAAACACCAGAATCTACCAAAAATAAACATGTATTTTAAATTAAATATTACAAACCAACAGTAAAAGCATTTCTATATTTGGCCTCAAAGAATTTTCAATGACAAAACATAAACAAGTAGGCTTCCAATAAACAAACCAATTGCCAATTAGTATTTTTATCACGACCCTATTTGTTTAGCATAAAACATTAAATTAATGTACTGTCATCTACAAACACATATGACCTAGGTTCAAGAATAATGGTTTCTACTCTCCTTTAAAACGTGGGACGTACTAAACTTCTACTATCACAATAGAGATATAAATGTTATTGTTAACTTACGGGTAGGTAACAGGGATTGCCGGATGTCGCTGGAGGACTTATCTCTCGCTTTGAAGTGTGGTGGTCGCTGGTTGAAATTTTCGTAGAGGGATTGCTTGAGATGTGAGAATCACTCGAGTGTGAGCGGCTTTACTTTTCTTTAGTCGGACTTCTTTGCAGACGGAAAAGGCTTCTTCGGTATGGCACCGATATAAAACTTGACTAATTAGGTTAATACGGCCCTGAAAGGGGGGATCGATTTTCTCAATCTGATCCTATCGTTTCTCACGGAAATAGTCTTGTATGACTGAAGGATCGATCTTTACGAACTAATCTTTCTTCTGGCGAATCGACTTCTAATAATCTTCTTGTCTAGCTGATGGATCGATCTTCACGAACTAATCCACCTCTAGCGTATCGACTTCTGATAATCCTCTTCTCTTTCTTTGCGGGGCTTATATATAGGCGGATTGCCGCCCCATCAAAAGGGGGAAGTGACCAGGCCACAGATGCAAAAGGGGGGGGAGCGAATGGAGAGGTAGCATCTGGGGAGAGCGAGAATTCCTGAGGTGGCACTGGGGTGCCCAAGTCAGCTCGCAAATTATAGGCTCGTAACCGCACCGCTACTTGGCGTGCCTTCTGACTCGCACCGTTTTTTTTTCCTAACCACGGGTTTATGGGTCTCGTAGGTAATACGATCGTTAGAGCGTCGTTTTAGGACCTTAGGTGGTCGCCTTCAAACATATGTTAGCTCCAACTGCCCACAGCGGCGAGGAGATCACACATGGTAAGCATTTTCGCCGGCTACCTTTCCCACGCTTCTCCTCATGAAGGGAGGGGGGCTTGAATGTACCTATACTCCTCCAGGAGGCTTAATGTAGCCATTTCTCCACAATATATATATAGTGCTATTTACAGTACAGTATACAAGATATCAGAAAGACCTCATTCTGTGTAGGAAAACAGTGCTTCCCCGGGTGACTGGTGAAATACATTTTTAAATATGTCTATATTTGATGCCCTTACTACACTTTCTGGTAGGGAATTCCAGAGGTCAATACATCTAATACTAAAATATCTTCGTCTACATTCAGTAGCTAATGAGGCTTAACCAATTTCAATCCATGACCCCGAGTAGAGATGACCTGAGAAACAGTAAATATATTAGGAGCAATGGCGGGTTGATCATGGAATATCCTCCAACATTTTATAAGGTCAGCTCTCAGGAGCCTACTTTGCACAGAATACAAGTTAAGGAATTTCACTCGCTCAACATAACTTAGATCAAATAAGCCATCAATATGCTTGGTCTAGCGGCGCTGCACTGCCTCAAGAAGTTTCAGATCACCCAAATACCCTGAGTTCCATACTGTTGATCCAAAATCGAGCAGACGCCTAATATGGGTCTGGTAAATCGTCACCATGTAATCACTTGAGCGACAACGATTAGCTCTAAGGAAGTTATTAGCTAGACTTGCTGCCTTACTGACTGCACTTTTAATGTGAGCACGAAACTTTAGCGATGTATCCACCAAAATACCCAAGTCCCTATGACAGTCCTCCATGACCAGATCTGAAGAGCCAAGATGATAGTGCTGGAGTGAGGCCCACGGCAGGCCAGTTTACAGATCCCCGTTCAAATCTTAATACCACACATTTATCAGGATTAAAGTCCAGACCCCATGACTTAGCTACTCTCTGCATAGCATCTATATCACATTGGAAATATCTCACATCTTGCGCCAGATGTAGAACAGAGTCATGTCAAATCCGATATAAATCTTCAAGTCATCTGCAAAGAATTCGCAAGAGGATTTGATGTAAGATGGGAGATGGTTAATGTACACAAGGAAGAGAAGGAAACCAAGCACTATGCCCTGTGGGATTCCACCTTGTACCGGTCTAGCAGCACCACTTACTCCAGACACTGAAACTTTCATTGTTCGCCCAACCTGGAAGTCTGTGATCCAACAAAGCAGGGAACTATCTATACCTAGCAGTCTAAGCTTGCAAACAAGAATGTCATGACTAACAACATCAAAGGATTTGCTGAAGTCAGACAACACTACATCCACCAAATAGCCAGAGTTCACCCACACAGTAACATCAGTGTACACCAAAAGAAGCTGATCATCAACAGTTCTACCCTGTATAAAGCCATACTGATCATACGAAATAATTCGGTTACTCTCAAGGTATTCATACATGGCAGAAGCAATAATCCTCTGCAAGGTTTTACAGCACACTAAGGTGAGACTGATAGGCCTGTAGTTGAGGGGAGCATAACGTGATCCTTTTTTTAAATATCGAAATTATATTTGATTTCTTCCATTTCTATGGATGTTTGCCCTAAGACAACGATTGCTCAAAAATCATATACAATGGGACAGCCAGATCAGGCCATAACTTAAGAAGGCAGGGGAGGATTCCATTTGGACCCATGTTACTACTAACATCAAGTGATCTTATTCTGCCCTGTACATCATCAAGCGTAATATGTATATCCCTGAAGGAGGCTTCGGAAAGCTGGTGAGGGAAATGTGCATTTAGTTCCTGTACTGTATAAACTGAGCAAAAAGATACAACTTATAGCTCTACCAGCTCACCACAATCAGCAGTCAGATCTCCTGTGTTTGATCTAAGGGGACCAACACACGAGGCACCAACTTTTTTTGTTTCTCAAGTAGAGATGGAAACAATTGGGAGAGGTCTTAAGTCTTTCAATCAGGGATTTTTCGTATTCCATCAGAAAATTAATGAAATAGTGGCCATACTTGTAGTTAGTAATGTTATACTCCTTTAAAGAATTCTTGGTTTGTTGGGAGTGTCTTTGAAAGTTGCTTCTGGTTTGCTTGTAAGTTAGCCAGGCATTTTTTCTCAGACTCTTAAGATTTCTAGGGGGAGCGTTGAAGTTACATTCGGTCTTAGCAGAGGCAATCGGTACATATTTTCCAATGGGAGGTGCCAGAACAGATATCAATTTGGAGAACATTTCACCAACTGATATCACACAGCTCAAATTTCCAATCAATGTCTGAAAGTAGCGAATTTATCCTATTATATTTGCTCTTATGCCAAGCATACTTCTTCTGGTGAATAAAACAAATCTCAACATCCGATTGGAAAACATATTGCAACATAATAGGACAGTGACCACATTTGGGAAATTACCTAGGATCTCCACGTCTCTCACCCTGTCTCTTTCAGAAGTCAAAATCAAGTCCAGAATATTGTTAGAATGAACAAAGGTCGGAAAGGTCACTGGAGAAGACCCAATGAGATAAAACAATCCAAGAAAAGTTGCTGAAGGGGAGGGTAGGATAATGACTTAAAGTTAGCTTGGTGCCAAAGTATTACAGGCAGAATAAAATCACCCATAATTAGGATTTCATTATCTGGACAGAAGCCAAGTAGAAAATCAATTATTTCAGAATTCTCCATTTAACTATAAGATGAAGGAGGATAAATAACAATGATATACAAATTAAATTAAATCATGTGAACAACACATACATTTTGAAAGTTAGTTTCAACTTGAACAAAACTTATTCCTTCTTTCACATAAACACAAACCATGTTTACGAGTATCTCCCTGACTATCAGTTCGAGTTAGGTTGTAGTTAGAAATTGAAATAAATGTTTCAGGGATAGCATGCAAGAGCCATGTTTCAGCATCTATAAATAAATCTAAGTTATGTTCAGATAGAAAATCAGAAACAATGTTAACTTTGTTAGTAATACTATTAACATTACAAAAACCCATCCTTGAACTAGAAAAAGAAAGCCTGGAGTTGGAGAACTGCCTATTTATTAGTTTAAATTAGTATGTTCCACGGAAACATTTGCCGAGCAAGCTAGGCTATATGTGCCCGAGTGTCCCCCATCTGAGTTTCAACCACCCCTGCAGGATTTCCTGAAACCTATATTAGACCAGTGGAGACAACTTTGTTTGAAGAGACTCCTCCGGCACTGGTGCCAGCCCCATCCTGAGACCACAATGCAAGTCTAGCTCTAAGGTCAACTCTCTGCTTATAAGTGAGATCTCGATTAATGAATACACCAGGGAAAGTGCTGTTTTTCAAGTTCTTAGCATTATCCAGTAGTTGCTTTCTGATTCCATCATCTTCAATTTTTGTCGAAATAAACCCTTCTATCTATTAATGCAAACAACATTCGTGACTGCTGCTTGGGAACAGATCAAAAGGTTAGAAATATCAACTCGGAAAAAATACATGATTATTCTTAAAGAGAGACTTCTACCAAAGTTTCTCAAATGGTCAGGTTGAAAAAATAGAGTTGTATATTCATCGAAGATGAGGCTCCTCGTCATGACGCTGAAAGAATGAGAGGAGCAAAGTGGCATCAAACGAATTTCTTGGCCATCAATCCTCTGCCGTGAGCACAATGGAACCCGTGTGGGGAATACTAGACAAGACTTTACAAAAAAGTAGAAAACAACAACAGGAACACAGTCAGAATTCGTGAATGTCATACGCCAGACATGGTCAAAAGATAGGCTTGCCATACGTCCTGATTTAACCGGGACAGTCCCGGTTTCAAGCAACGGCCCTGGCATCCCCACCGGTTTATAATTTTGTTCTGGAAAACATTAATTTTATAAATATGAACTTATAAAGTTATACCTAAACTAACTACTATTTTATTTTCTAATAATTCCAGAATAGGAATATAGAGTTTAAGCTTTCAAAACTCATTCCTCCGTATATTCTGTTCGAGAGTCCTAAAATGTTTAATGACATATGACAACTCTGAATTTTCAATGCCGGCGTCGGAGATTATTTTAGCGTACCATAGTATACAATTGAGGGAGGTTCGGCAGTGACATACGGTAAATTGATTATTGTTAACCTTTGAAATAGATATTTTTTTTGTTGTTATCCAATTTAAAATGCCTAGATAAAAATGCGAATTTACTGATGACCTTTAGAAAGAATATCCATTTCTGTAGAGAGTTTGTGACCGTGATAATGGAGTTAAGCTTAGAATGTGTTCGTTGGAATTTTCAGTTGCTCATGGCAGTAGCTCCGACATTAAAAATCATGAGAAATTTTCACAACACAAAGTTAGTTTGCTATCATCTTCGTGTTATTCCACATTAAAATAATTTGTTCAAAGTTTTAATCCGCTTAAAAGAGAACTGCTAATATGTATCAAAGATGCAACCTTTGCTTTTCATACCGCTGCTCATGATTTAAGCTTCAAAACAGCTGATTTTTCATCTAAACTGAACTCTAAGCTCTTTGAACCAAATTTACTCTTGCTAGACTTCATGACGATTTGAATAAATCAAATTTTGTGACCATAACAATTGATGTTTCTAATAGAAAAATAATTATTAAATTGATTGTTTTTGTTGTCCGCTATTTTGTACCAAAGGGAGATGTAAAAGTTAAACTTTTAGGCTTTCAATCGGTTCCCGGTGAAACATCTGGAATATTGAGAGACTCTTTGTCTTTATTTATTAGAGACCATCAGTTATCAAAAACAGTTGTTCGATTTTGCGGCGATAACAGCAACACAAATTTTGGAGGTGTAACGTTGACCGCCAGCTAAAGAAAGGAATGGGCAGAAATATTTTTTTAAAATCTCGAACAGCTTAGCCACGGCATTTTTGCGATATGTGTCATTTTGTTTGGCCAGTTAACAATGTTCGTTTCTCATGACGTCATCAAAAGATTAAGAACCTAAAGATTTGTGGTAACGTAGATCAGCCAATAGGGTTAGTACGTCCATTCTAGTCCTCCTAGACCTCTCCTCTGCTTTCGACACCATCGACCACACTGTCTTCCTTGATCGTCTTCGCACTTTCCTTGGTCTATCGGGCACTGCACTTGATTGGTTTCGCTCTTACATCTCTTCCCGCACTCAGTCGGTAGCACTTGATAACCTATCCTCCGAGCCGGCGCACATTCATTTTGGGGTGCCTCAATGCTCAGTCCTTGGTCCCCTCCTCTTTCGCATATACTTACTTCCTTTTGGCCTTCTTCTTCGCAATTTGGGCCTGTCCTTACACCTCTATGTTGACGACACTCAGATATACCTTTCCTCATCCTCTGTGTCCTTCTCTCGATCAATTACCAAGCTCCTTTCAGCCTACACCTCCATAAACGAATGACTGTCTGCCAACTTTCTCAAACTTAACTACGATAAAACTGAAGTTCTCCTTGTTGGTACCGCTTCGATGGTGGAGAAATCTAAAACTCTCTTCCCCTCCCTTAGCCTTGGGGAAACCAATGACGCCTTCTCTGATACCGTCAGTAATCTTGGTGTTATTTTCGACGAGCAACTCTCGTTTAAACCGCATATCCATCGTATCTGTGAGTCTTCCCTCGGTCTTTTCTGCAACTTTTCACGTGTTCGATCCTATTTTAATCGACGAAGCCTTAAAACTGCTATTCATGCCTTCGTCACCTCACGCTTAGACTACTGCAATTCTCTTCTAGTGAATCTCCCTTCTTCGTCACTTCGCACCCTACAACTAGTTCAAAACTATGCTGCCCGGCTCCTCCTTCGCCGCACCCGGTTCTGTCCTTCGATGCCTCTATTACAGGAGCTACACTGGTTACCTATTCGCTTCCTTACCGACTATAAAATCCTTCTAATTACCTACAAGGCCATAAACCTCGAGGCTACACCTTATCTCTCGTCTGCCCTCTCCCGTTGTCAAACTCCTCGGGCACTCCGGTCTAACCTCGCTTTCCTCCTGAACACTCCTCGTTCTGCCCTCTGCTCGATGGGTGAACGTTCCTTCTCAGTCTGTGCTCCTAGACTCTGGAATGCTCTTCCTGCCGAAGTCCGATCCTCTCCCTCCCTTGCTACTTTTAAACGTCTCCTAAAGACTCATCTTTTCAGAATTGCCTTCTCTCCCCTATAAACCTTTTCTACACTAGCTACACAACCTTCGCTCTGGAAGGGCTAACAGTCCTGAAGGGCGCATTATAAATACCTATTATTATTTGAACCGTACGCCTAGGGCCAAACTATAGGAAGCAAGATGACAAGTTTTTGAAATAGCTTTTACTAAACCTTTATTTCAAGTAGCATAATGACTAATTTTTAATTCGAATCAAGTATTCGTTGCTTTAAAATTTGGTAATACTTCAGTTTAGGGACGCACGATAGGGGCACTATTTCTGGGCTACAATTTAGGCCTTATTACGTCAGACGGTAGCCTAATTTGGATTTGGGCAATCACGGAGTTTTATTTGTTTTGTTTTTATGTTTCTAGCCTATATTCTTTATTATTTAGTAAATGCCTGCACTTCTACCCAGTTATATTATTTAGTATTTTAAAAAAAAATTAATGCTTCGTTTACCTATTTCATTTGAGTACAAAAATATCGGCATTGCCTTCTCTGAATGTGACAATAAACCATTATTTTCACACAATGTCAACTCTTAATTCACACATTGGCAACCCTGGATACAAGTTTTTATAAGAGCACCGCTTTCGTTTTTCGCGCCCAAACCCATTTGTTCAATATTGTTAATGCAGTTACGTGCTTTTTTTGCGTATTTAAATTTTTAATCTTTAATAAGACTTCTCATAATTCCTTGCTAAGTTTAATATACTTTCGTTGAAATTATAGCCTCATTTTGAAAGCGAAGCGTTGCGACAGTTACGGCTTGCTTATAATATTCCCAGCACTAAATAGTAAGTTTGTTTTGTCTTTGATTCAAACTTAATGCTAGGATTCAAATTAATATTACTAAGTGTTTTAGATAAGGTTTCGTTGTACATACTTGTTCCTGAGGCACAAGCGAAGCGAGCGGGTGGGTATAGGGGCGGAGCCCTCCCCCCTAATGACAACCCGATGCGCGACTCGATAATGGCTTCCAGTAACCAAACGCATATACGTATAATCTATAAATAAATAGTAAGTACGAAAAACAGTACTTATGGTGTTTTTAGGCATTTTAGTCATCATTTACGACTTCGTTTTCGCGCTGAAAACAGTTATTTTTAAGATAGTATCGCTGCAAATAGCATCCTACTCAGAGTGATATTATCTTAAAAATAAGTGCTTTCCGCGCCTAACCGAAGCCGTAAATGATGATTGGAATGCCTAAAAACACCATTATTACTGTTTTTACTACAAAAAAAAACACGGCGTAAGTCTTCTGTAGTTTCCCCCCCAAACCCATTAATTGTAGCCTAAAATTGTAGCCCAGAAATAGCACCTCCTATCGTGCACCCCTAAACTGAAGTATTACCTAAATTTTATAGCAATTATAATTTTGTTCTGAATTATTTATGGCTAATACAACAATAGGCTTGATACGAAGAAAACGAAGTATGCCAATGCATGTTTGATTTTTGTTCTGATGACCTAACCTATCCTAAAGTATTACTAGTGCAAGGGCAGGCCTGATAAGAAGACGCAATAAGTAGTCCAATACGTTTATGATGGATTAGGATTTTTCTTATGACTTAACCTAGCTCAACCTAAACTAAACTAGCCTAAGCTAAGCTTACCAAGTTACCTAATTTAATAGCGAAAGAACATGAAGCCAAACTAATGAAACAACTATTTTAAAATTCCTTTTCACCAAATACCTAATATATTTTGCAAATTGCGTCGATGAAGCCAAGGAATAAATCCTGCCTGTGCTTCTTCTTCCATAAATACGTGGCCAAGTGATTTTTCGAGCGACTGGAAGTGGAGAGTAATCTTGTAATCGCCCACCAAGTGGGTCTATTGCGCTCCTATCTGCCCCGGTTTCTGCATCTTTAAAATGTTGTGAGAGATTAATTGTTAAATGATGGTAACTTCTTTCTCGGGGTAGTCCTAAGCCTTCCAGCAATCACTATACACTTGTCGCGCCAGGTCGAAACGGTTTTTTTTTGCCGAATTTACTGTCGTCTATTTTAGGACGCTCACTGAGTACCCGATTTAAAAAAAAAAGACCCGCCATAATACCCCAGTTCAGTGACAATGAATCATACCTCGCGACAAAAAGTAAACCAGTTCTCCAGGGGCTATTTGGAAATTTCGGATACTTACGAGACTGTTTCCTCATTGATAAAAGTAAAAGTTAGCACAAGTACAATAACGTAAGATAGTTTTTCGAAAATGAGTTTACTTTCTTCACTGCAGCGATAGGACGTTAGGGAAGTTGGAATTAAATTGCAATAGTACAAAAACGCCAGCAATGCACACTCTTCTAATTTTAATTAATCTTCCATGCACGTAACTAATCCTAACATTTTAAGTCTGGACAAACAAACACTGCCTAATATATCTACTTCTGGAACAACACTGAATAAAAATAAACAGTGCAACTTTGCAAGCAACAAATTCACCTAACACTAAGTGACGTGGGCCAGGTGAAGTTACGTGAACGAATTTATCTGAACTTTCGGAGTTGAAGTTTTTGGTTAAGCTGTTCGAGACTTTTGCCTAAATATTGTAGGTTTTGGCTGTGGTGCTCATATTGTTCGCAACTATATTCAAACTGCTGTTGACATACTTCTTACAACTACCTATTGAAGTATAAGCTCTTGTGATTAAAATGTACAGATATTTGCACATTTATACTGTTCGTATTAATCAGCTAAAAGAGTTCTGTGAGTTTGTGAATCTTTAGTATAAGAGAGTTCTACAATATGGCAATACCAGATTTATTTCACTACTTCTAGCTATTGAAAGAATCTTAGAAATTTATGAATGACTGAAGTCTTACTTTTCCTCCCAACAACACAGTTCGTGCTAATTTAAAATGACCTATTTGAGGATGGCTGTGGGGAAATGAATTTGTTGTTCATTTATAGACGGTTAAATCTGTTTAATACGAAAAACTTGTCTATGGAGAAAACGCAAGCAACTGCTTGTGATATTGTTGCATTATTAAAAAGATTGAAAAACAACTTTAGAAGAAAGGAGAGATAATAATTTATACCCCAAAGAGCCCCCCTCCCCCCAAAACCCCCCCAAAACAAACAACAACTTCAAGACACGAGGAGAATGGAAATATCAATGCTGCTAATCATGCAAGAATTTACGAATTTCCATGATCGCTGCCTTGCCTACATTGAATTGTGGAAGAAAAGCTTTGGCGGAGTTGAATCCTTTGTTTGGATCAATAATACACAACCCTTTTGATGAAGTGGTGGTTGCAGAAGCATTTTGGTCTTCAAAGTGTAAATTTCGGAAAACTGAAAATTTCGCTTGCTAGAAGAAATGGTTTCAAATGTTTAATCATTTGAAGGACTAGAGTATTTCTCTCTCCAACCTCAAACGTAATGTGGAGTAAATTTTATCTCTCCCAGGTACATCCACTCCAATTGAGAGGGCATTTTCCATTATCAACAATGTGTGGTCGCAGGAAAGAGGCCGGATGGCTGAATCAACCAGTGGTGGATCGAGAATAAAATTTTTAGAGGGGCTAACTGGAATTCCTCCCTCCGAGTAATCTTAAAATAGGACATTGATTATAATTAATAATGTTTATCTTACACAACATTTATAATAAATAGCAGCACACACACAAGAACGAGCACTAGTGAACTATCAGATCCGATTGTTTTCTGCCCATCAGAAAATTATGAACTGTAGTTTATGATAGTTTGGGGACATCATTTAAGGTATAAAACTGAATTTAATATTTATTTTTGGGATTTACCTGTAATTTAGACATGTATCATATAAGGTAAATTCGATCGCAACGGTTTAAAAACTGTTTTGACATACATATATTCTATATTATTACATAACTCTTCATGAATAGTAGAATACAAGTATGGCCTAAAAAAAATACAGACATAAATGGGTCTGAAAGGGTTAATAACAGCCTCTACACACTTCACTGGTCACGGTATTTCACATGAACATCAACCTCTACTTGGTTGATGTTCACTGTCTACTTGGTCTCTGTTTCGAGACTGGAAAAGTGATCAGAACTTAAAAAAACCTTGCCAGGCTCGGATACATTCGGGCCTGGGCGTGGGATGGAGGATTTCCGACGGAGTGAAACTTGATTGTTGACGAAAACCAGCGTTCTGTTTCCGCCTTGACGAGGCTCATGGCCTTGATGTCGGCCTCGCAGACTTTTGCTGCATCCATTAAAGCAGCAACATCTACGTGGACGCCGCTGAGAAGATATTTTATGTTGAAGACCATTGGAATTGTGTCGTTCTCGACCCGGCTCTGCAACTCAATCAACACCTAGTCAATAAACGGGAGATATACAACATTCCTCAGCTTCTTGGAAGGGTACGTTCACTCGCTGCGTTTGCCGCCTACAAACTTTAGGGATAGGAAAGTTCTTATGTGACGAGCCAATCTCCTGTAGGAGCTGTTCTGCCTTCTTGAATACGTCGTGAAAGCCGGTCCTTGCACTTTTTCTGGTCTTGTTGAGATAAGTCTCCATTTTTAGCGATCGTAGCATATGCTGAGACGGTATCGACCGTGAGAGACTACAAGGTTCGGCTCGGCTCCAAGGTGTGAGCTAGAACCGACTCAGCTACAACAAGGCAAATCAGAAAGCGGGGCTCTCGGATCACGATCAGTAGGAGTCCCGCCGTCGCGTCCGAGTTTCTCTTATCCTCGAGGAAGATGGCAATAACCAGTACGACACTACTGAAAGGACAAATTTGTGTGTATGGGGTGGGGGACTTCAGCCTCCTCAGCACCCATCTGGATCCGCGCCTGGAATCAACTATAAAGGCTCTACTCTATGGCAAACTGAATACTGAACTGAGTGTTTTCAAAAACCTTACTACTATCTTTCTTGACAGTAAGTTTAATTCATTTTGTTTATTAATATGTATCGATATTGTATTAATATCTATCGTGAAGAGAATCTAAAAATATACATAAAACGGTGTGTATATATACATTTAGATCTTGTCCCGGTTTCGCCTTCTGAAAATATGGTAAGCCTACCAAAAGCTGGCATTTCAGAACTGATCACACCTACAGTACTACAAAAAAGCCAGTGAAACCGATTTCATTGATTGCAAATGGATTAATTTTATACACCAACACCCAACAACTATTTTACTTTTATTTTCAAGAGCCAAATGTTATTTTGTAAGTATAATTGTTAACATTGAAGGAACAACTGCAGTTGGACATTTCAATGAAGTCAGCCACTTGTGTGAATCAGTTGGTATCTTGGCTTTAGAGTGCAAATAGGATGTTTTCTGTTCTTTATTGACTGTCATTTTTTCAGTAATGCGTTTCAGATAGTTTATTAGTTATGTTAATAGTTTGATTTTGTATGTTTCAGTTAGTTTTTTAGCTATAAATGAATTAAACCAAAAGGGGTAAACAAAGTGATTTGAGTTCCCTAGAAATTGAAAAAATAAACGTTTTACTGAAAGAAACTAAATTAAAACAGAAAGAAATAGCAAAAAGAAACATAGGTGTTTCAACTCAAGCAGTCAGTGTTATTAAGGAAAAAAAAATGATAAAGGTCAAGATTTAAACACAAAAAGTGTTTGAAAATGTGGTCGAAAACGAAAAACAACTCCAAGAACAGATAGAAAATTAATACAACAGGCTCTGAAGAGCAGAAGAACATCTTGCAACAAGATAGATTTCTATTGCGCTGGAAGCAGAAAGTGTTAGACTTGCCTGAAAAACACTGAATGACAGACTTTTGGAAGCTGGGTTAAAATCATATCGCCCGAGAAAGAAGCCTCGACTCAAGATGAAGGCACGCTACTCCTGGGCAAAGAATCACCTTGAGTGGACTTCAGAACCATGGGGAAAGGTAAGAATAACACATCTAGCTAACCAGTTACCTGTAATTCATTTAAATCATTAATATATTCTAACTTTAAGAGTGTTGCATTTTTGTAATGGCTCCAATCTTTTCAAACCATAAAGTTTATTTGATGATTCATTACTTGAATGGCTTTTCCAATACTTCTATGGCTGTTCAGCTAGTTATGAGGTATTTTCTACTGTTGCTGGTAGTTTTATCTGATGAATCAACCATTGCAGTGCAAGATGACCGCGTGCAGAGTGTAAGACGGCGGCCTGGAGAAGAATTTATGGTTGAATGTCTGAGGAAAACAGTAAAATTTCCAACGAAAATCATGGTGTGGAGAGCCATTTTGGTGCATGGAACAAGTCGTTTGCACATTGTTGAGAAAACTGTGAACCAAGAAAAGTATATACAAGTTCTAAATGGTCGTTTACTGCCTAAAATAAGGGAATGGTATGATGACAGACTTTTGATATTTCAACAAGACTCAGCCCCATGTCATACAGCACATTCAGTGAAGGCATGGTGTGCACAAAATGGAGTTCAGCTTACTCCATGGCCCAGAAATTCCTTGGACATGAATCCGATTGAGAGTTTATGTTAGGGGTTGAAAGATGAAATACAGACAGAGTCCACTACTACCACACAGCAACTAATATGCCGTCTCATTGAAGTTTGGTTCAGATCTAAGCGAATCTAGGAAATGTGCAAAACATTGATCAATGCCATGCCAAGACGTGTTAAAGCACTCATGGATGTTAAGGGTGGCCAAACTGCTTACTAATGAATGTAGAAGACTTAACACTGTGCCAATGTGTCAAAATATATCAATTTGCAATCAATAAAATTAGTATATTAGCATTTTTTTAAAATAAAATTTTATTTTTTTTTAAATCCATAATAATTCCAACAGTACTGTAACCCTAGGCGTGTTATAGCTCTAAAAGAGACTAGATGGAAGTCCACAAAGTTTTAATAATGCACTTTCATTGTTCAAAATGTAAAGGTATTTCAACTGTGTCTATTTATTTCTTGCATGTCTGTAGATAGCAAATTAATATGCAACCTTTAGGGGAAATATTTTAACATTCGCTACAAGTGTTGTGGCAACTCTGCTCGAAGGCATAAAGTTGTATTCCATTATAGGGTCTAATGGTTACCACTAAATATAATTCTTTACTAATCTTATTTATGATTTTAAGTATTTAGATACTAACACAAGATCAGTGGGGTCCAGTACAAATTTATCAGGTTCTATGTTGATGCGTACATGAATATACGAGGAACGGTCAATAAGTTTTGCAATTCGGATATAAGGAAACGAGATATGAGGAAAAGTGTTTTATTATTTTTCAATATAACTACCCTCGACTTCAATGCACTTGCGCCACTTGTCCCTGAGGCTTCGAATTCCCGACAGCCAGAAATCTCCCGACTGCTGTTCAATCCACTCCTGGACGGCGAGCTGGACATCTTCATCGTCCCCAAACCGGCGTCGACGCAGTGCAGCCTTGAGCTGGCGGAATAAAAAGTAGTCGCTCGGGGCCAGATCTGGACTGTAGGGGGGATGGTTGAGCTCCTCGAATCCGCGCTCACGCAGGGAAGTTTGTGCAACTCTGGCCTTGTGGACTTTGACGACGTTGAAGTCGATCACGGGGCGTGAGGTTGCTAAGGACCCGACGGGCAGAAACCTTGGTCATGGCCAAATTGTCATGGATGGTGTTGATAACACTTCCATGTGATATTCCAAGTTCTCGCTCGATTTCTTCGACCTTCACCCGTCGATTTTTGATGATGATTCTCTCCACACGGACCACACTGTCCTCGTTGGTCACGTCTGACGGGCGTCCTCGACGGGGGTTATCTTCAAGGGACTCACTACCATGGGGGAACTCCCTATTTCAGCGAGCAATGGTTGCATAGGAAGGGGCAGTGTCGGTGTATACTGCAACCATGCGTTCATGGATCTCTTTTGCATTCTTGCCTTCCTTGGTCAAAAATTTGATCACTGCGCGGTGCTCAACCTTCTCGATTGTTGAGATATTTGTGACTGACGATCTGCACTCAGCTACTGCTTCTTAAATAGACGAGGCAGGAGCGTGCGGCTGCAGTTCCTGACTTGTCATAACTTGTCCTAACACCCCCACAAACAGCCATCCCCCCTCCTCTGTTTTGCCCTACCGATTCGCAAAACCTATTGGCCGCCCCTCGTATTAAAGGTACATGAATAATCCTCCCCCCCACTTCCCACACAGCCATAACCACTCACTCTCGGCCCCATGTGGGAAGAAAAGGGAAAATAGATAAAACTGTAGGGGGAAAAATAGGCCCGTCGTAAAGAGGCGTCGAGGTGATGAGATTCAAACTAACTGCCTCCGTTTCCCCGCGATCAAGTGACGAGACGCTTAATCGACTCGGCTATTCCTAATCTTAAAATGACTCGGATCACGCTGAACAGAGCTTATAAGTCACTCGCTACTGTATACACTCTTGTATTTACCCTGAACATTTTATGAATAACCATGCTATGGATGTCATCGGGAAGATTGCGTGCCCCTCAGGCCCCTATTATGCAGAAGGCGCTGCTGTTATATATCTTCCAAACTTGTTCATTCCCTCTATATTCACCGCTATATTTACAGATTTATCTTTAAAAACTCTATGGCAGAGATTTCTTTGTTGATCTTGGCTTTAAATTATAAAGACAATCCCTCTCTGACACTCTATACACCCACGGGTGAGTCTATGCCACTTCGAGTCAGTCGGATTCATCAGATGAGCTTTGACTCGTACAGGATTGAGTCACCGGACGACAAAGCAAAGGCTAACTAATGAACGCCAAATACCACTTGGTCTTACTCTTAGTTCGCTCGATGGCCCCAAAGCGTCCAAGAGAATATAATGGAGCCTCTTTGTGCCCCTCTCTAAATAACCCTATTACATCAAATGGGATATAATGGAGCCTCTTTGTGCCCCTCTCTAGATAACCCTATTACATCAAATGGGATATAATGGAGCCTCTTTGTGCCCCTCTCTACATAACCCAATTACATCAAATGGGATATAATGAAGCCTCTTTTTGTCCCTCTCTAAATAACCCTATTACATCAAATGGAATATAAAAGAGCCTCTTGTTTTGCAGGTGGAAGCGGACGAATTCGCTCGTCTCTTTCGAGCAAAGATGGCCGACGTTCAACGACTTACCGGTCTTTTATTCTTCCCTAAGTTGGACCCTAGACTCAGGCTTTCACTGATCACACAAGAGTACTCCCCGCTCTGGCTATTTGCGAATCCACCTAAGAAATAACCATAAATTAAATACCCCTTTCTAGGATCTATGATAATGCCAAGACCTTTAGAAGATTAACCACGATGATTGGATTTGTAGCTTTTCCATTTTCATAGGAAGTTTCTCTCGGGTCATTTTCAATCTCTTATTGCCACTTTGTAAGGGAACCTGCTTTCGTTACGTGGAAAAGGTCAGGATGATTGCGTACCGTAATTAGTTATTATTATTAATATTGTTACTATCGTTATTATCATTACTATTGTTATTATTATTTCCTTTTGTTGTACCATTTTTCTCACGACCTTTTAAAGTCTTTTCTGGTCGTGATGCCGTCGACATCGCTTTCTAAAAGTAAACTTTACAAAATCATTTGCATTGTTTATTATCTTTTATTTTCATAACCAATTGTTTCTATCCCTCTTTTTCGGGTTATAAATTTTACCCCCATGGGCAGATCTAATATCTCGCACGACAGCTACCGAAGCGCCTCATTTTTTATATTTTGGTCATTGTTTTACCACCTATTCGCCCTCTGTCTGTGGCGTTTCTCTCGGGACAAGTTGCGGCGCAATGACACGGAACTCTAGATTGTCATCGGCCGTCTCCCATCTTCTTTGTCAAGCAGCCCGGAGGTCTGACTTGATTCCTGTCATTGAGTCAGTTTGAGGAAGAGCGAAACGCTGCTCTGGTCGCCCAGTTCTTGCAGACTCTTTGGCACCCTCATTCCACGCAATCCCTGCATGTCCAAGAACCCAGCGAAACACTCTCGACTTGCATCCAACTAGCAGGAGCCTTGTGAAACGGTTACTTCAGAATTTTTCCTTTGAGAGGCAGGGTACAAAATGGGGCCTTGTCTAAAATCAGCTAAGAACCGTGTAATCGGTACTCCACAGCGTTAAACTCTGGTGCGCTCTTGGTGAGCTAGGTAAATCATATTTAAGATTTCCGATAGACCAGGAGCTCATACATCCTCGTGGTCCTCCGGGGCGTAAATCCCTAAAAACTCGCATCTATACAATTCACCTCTTGGCCATAAACCCAGGGAGGCTGGTCATAATGAAAGCTAAATTCACTGATGGTAATGACTAAACTACGTCAACTCAAAATGTCAAGGCCTTGATTCCAAACAACTATATGTAAAGAACTACAAAATCATCAACGGCACTATCCAAATCCATTTAAACAAGGCTAACAAAAATTTCCAGGTGCCGTTTTCAAGTTGAAGGCATCAGGCACGAACCAAATTCCATATCAACGCCAAATCCAATTTGAAATAAGTATAGAGTTAAGAAATAGAAAATACACATTGCTCACCGGATATCGTTCAGACGAGGGGCGGTATCCGCGAATGAAACGACAGAAGAATGCAACTCTCTCAGTGTTATCTGATCGTTAAAAGGTTTTCCGCCTTTAGGGGTGAAATCTAATCAGCAGCCTCCAGCGAGCCCATGGCATCCTTGAAATTTTGGCTGAGTAGCATCCTGGATAAAGAGAGCGGCCGTGAAGGACTCTGCCACGGAAGCAGGGTGTAAATTTGTGGTCCCGTCTTCCTGGATGAAGGAAAAGAGGTCCCGAGATTACTTGTGCAAATCCTTTGTAACACGCTTACACACCTTTGCAAGATACATCTTCCCGTTGAGTGAAGATACATATCCTCCGAAACGTCCCGGAACCTAGCCTTTGCTCGGAGAACTTCGTACAATGTGAAATCATTCGAGTGGTGCTTGTAACGTATATTGCTGTTCTCTGCGAGCCGTCTCAGACGTACATAAAGGCCAGACGTTCTGGGAATGGTATTCATCCCGCGGCGATGAGGGTGCCGGAGAAGACCTCAACGTCCTTATTAACCACCTTAAACTCATCGATTGAGATAGGAAAGTCCGTCGTATTATCGAATGTGGACCACCGCGCCCATTCCAAGCACAATGGAGGTGGTTTCTCAGTCGGCAGCAGTCGGGAAAAATATATTTGAATGGGAAAGAGATAGCTACCATTAAGATCATCGACCACCTCCGACTCAAATTCAGTGTGTGCGCCCGGAAAGCATATCGATAGATAGATACAAGAAAATGAAACGGTTCTCGGACAGCGATGGGTAAATTCATCGGCATTTAAGACACCGATCTTCAGCTCTTTAACCAGATTTGTCACGACCTGGCTTTAGGGAGTAGTCGTGTATTCAACCAGGAGACGGTCCTTACCGTTCAAGTTCCCATTGCGTAGACAAAGCCTCGGCAACTGTGCCATGCTACGACGGAAATCTGCCACATCAAGTATACCTCCTATCCAGGTGTAGTTGCTCCGCAACTGCCTGAAAGGAGGTATTTAAATCGGGAATGAGAATGGAGACATCATGTCAAGTGTATCGCGCATTTACCTGCCCTATCGTCATCCACAGCTCCTCCCAAAAAGCCTGGAGTATATGGCAATTTAATTTAAGTAATAAGCCTTCTAGATCTATTGCGGAGAAGCTGTTGGAGTCTTCCGCGAGGTGAAGGCCCTCGTCGGAATGGCAGTAGCCTTTCTGTAAGCGCAACTCAGAGGCCTGTTGGCCGTGGAAAGCGCTAAAGGTGCTGAATTCTTTGGGGACTTATTGGATGAAGGGTTGGTTTGGCGTGCCAATCTTTCCTTCCCTTTCTCTCGAAACCATTAGACCACGAGGTGGTTTGGGTTCGGGGTTTCTACGACTATTAGAGAACGTCTTTCTCTGAAGCGTTTCATCGTGCCTCGGATATGAGCGCGTGAGTCGAATCCGCTTTTTTTCTACCATTTTTTTCTCGGGTGTATTCTTTGAAATGTCTTGGGATGACTTTACCACCACTTTCTGCAATTTTGCCTTCTGAAAGTCTAACGACGCAGCCACTGCGAATTTTGAAAACAGGTCGCGTGGCGCACCGGAGCAGATTTCGTGCCCATATTACCACCAGCTCTACCAGAGTAGCCCTGGAGGTGGTGGAACTCACAGAATAGTTCCGGGTGAGCGCAGGAGCTATCGCGCTCGTAGGCCTAGAAAGGTGAAGAGTAACGGATGCTTTATTAACTTGAGAGGCAAAAGAGGTCCTTGGTCGCACAGAGAGCGACATGACTAAATCTTTTGTCTCTCTGAAGGATTTCCGCCGCCTGAACAGTCAGGACTTCTTTTTCAAACAAATACGTCACATTGCTTCGAGTTTGGCTCCCTGCAATTCAAAAACTTACCCTTACATGGCACCTTTTTGTCTTTTAAGGCCTTGTAACAGATAGCGCAGGTTTTTGGTTGACTCGATTTATCACGATACAACTTCAATTACCAGGAGGGAGGTTGGCAATTGTAGCACCTCTGTGGCAATCGCACGAATACCGTCACACGGCATTGATATCACCCACCTCGTGCCTTCTCGGTGAATCTGTCTCAATTGAATGGAATGAAGAGTGTAGTAATGAATCTTGAGAACCTTCCTTGTTTCGTCATCACACACTCTATCTTGACCGACGTCTGGCTGACCACCTCTTCGGTAATATTCTCTAAGAAGTAGTCGACGATTTCCCTGGCATAGATTACCACCGTGCTGAAGTTGTAGTGTATGAAGTTACCTATATATTGGTGAGCCATCAAACGTGCATAGGGGATTTACAAATGCAGCCGTGGATCAAGTGGGAAGGGCTGAGGGGGCTGAAGCCACCCAAATTTGTCCATAGTAAAACTAAAAGCAACTTCATTAAGCGTCCCCAACAATGACACGATTCCGTCATTGTGTTCATCGAATCCCTGCTGATTATTGCCACTTCTTCGAGAATGAGAGCAACTCGGACGTGAAGGCGCCGAGCCCTGCACTCTTTTAAGGTCGATCTGGTCCCCGTTGAAGATGTTCTTGCTATCGCCCAGCCCTGAATGTATCCGAACCTGGCCAGGTTCCTCCAAGTTTTGATCTCTCTCCCAGTCTCGAACGCAAAGAACGAGGGTTCATTTTCGGGCCCAAAACGACTGAAAACGTACTTGAGGAATAGTAAAGGTCAAGAGCGCCTCAACGGCCTGACGCTGATCGTTGTTCACAATGAAATTGGTGTTGGAATAGACAGCGTAATCAATGTATTTGCCCAAACAAACGGGTGTTAATGTTTGTATGAAATACCGTGACCAATGTTGTGTTATTAACCCTTTCAGACCCGTTTATGTTTATATTTCTTATTGAAACTATTTTTGGATTCTTCTATTTAGAAAGAGTTATGCAATAATATAGAATTTATATAAATTTATATTTAAACCGTTGCGATCTAATTTACATTATATGATACAAGTCCAAAATGAAAGTAAATTTCAGAAATAATTGTTAAATTCAGTATTATACCTTAGCTGAGGTCCTTAAACTACAATTCATAATTTTCTGAGAGTGTTAGTGTTCACTCCTGTGTGCGTTACTGTTATTTATTATCAATGCTGTGTAAGATGAACATTATTAATGATCAATGCCCTTAACTCAGACTACTGAGAGGGCTGAATTCAGGTTAGCCACCCCCCCTCAATTTTGATCCTGAATCCGCCACTAGTCGCATTCATGAGAAAGTTCCTTCCCCCCCCCCTTCTTCAATTTTGATCCTGAATCCGCCACTAGCCGCATTCATGAGAAAGTTCCTTTCCAAGAAATGGGCAATCTTTGGTTCCCCACAGAGAACTTTAGCGCTGGTGGAACATGTGACCTCAACACAACATTCTCCCATCAATAGAGCGGACTACTAAGCCCGTTTAAAGCCGGCGGGACTCAAGACGCCGAGCAGCTTCTCGGCGAGAATCTCCGACTAGGCCGAGGCTCCCCCGCCTAATTATTTAATTTGGGTCTCTCCTTGCCCCCTTTCGAGGTCACTGCAAAGCCGCACGTGCAATCCTCGGTTCGGTCACCCGCCGAGTTGACAGGGGTCACGTCCTTCCCCGAACTTCCCCCAACCTAACACGGAAGGATAGGCTTCCTTATTTTTTTTGTGCTTTTCACCCTTTTGTTGCTTTTTCTCTTTGGAGAGGAGGGTGGGGGGTGCACCTCCTTCATTACCTCGCTCGAAGGGGCAACAAGGCCTGAGGGGCTAACTTTGCCCAGATCCATCTTCGAAATGGAGAAGGACACGCCCGCCTGCTGAACCAAAAGATACTACCACCTACCAATGCCTTGAGAGGTGGAGGAAAAAGTTCCCATAGGATCATAAGCATCCCGAATGCGATCATTTACACATACTTACACTGCATACGTGAGATAGGGTGAACCTTGATAACCCGCCCCACCCTCCTCGCCGACTTTGTCTTTGCGTCTTAACCTATAAAGGTAGTGCCCAACGATTAGAATGACTATTGGACGCACTACGTTAAGCCGTGGAGTAAGGGAGTTATGGGGTGCGGGGTATAAAGTTCCATCTTATGTTTTCAGCAGCATTTTTCCAAAAGAATCATTGTGAAAATATGAGACTAAAGTGACTCTAAATACGTCTCCCCCTCCAGGATTAAAAATACCAATGTTAATAGCATTATGTAAAAAAAAGAAAATAATTGCAATATTACAACAGCAATAATGGTGAGGAAAAAAATATTAAATACAATTACTAATGTTCGTTCCCAACTTGCGATTCCGTCTTCTTACTCTTTTAGCATTTTTAATGCCTCTGCAATATTATCATTGTGTATACGAATTCCCCCCGCAATTGCAGCTTCCTTAAGCAGATCAGCCCCTAATCCAACTGGGCTGCCGTATGTCTTCGAAATCTCCATCCTCTGTTTTCTCCTGACTTGTTCGATCATCCTAAGCTCATCCATAATAAAGAGACGGCACTTCTTTCTCCAGTAATTTCCGTTGTAACCCGTCACCTACAAATGAAAAAGACACGCCTAAAGGGAAGCGTTCAATGGAGACTATAATATTCACACGAAAACCCTTGCCTGGCCTCCCAAGATAATAATAATAAAAATAATAATGAAATAAACTATATTGGGCTGAAATTTAAATACTAGGAACATGATGTAGAATTGGGACCGTTGGATGTGATGATTACTGCTAATTTTAGATTAATGACCACAATTTTGGCAGAAATTTTGCTTTAATCTATTCTAATGGCCTATCTTAATTGTCTATTGCTATTTATTCGTCACAGAAACCACTATTTTCCTAGTTATTAGCACTTGAAAGTAGTGTTTTCCGAGCCATCGAGAAATTCATTTGCCGATTCAAGAAATACATATTCCCTACGATGATGATTAGCCTCACATGTAGGTAAGAAGCTAATTTAAATACGATGTATAAGGTTTATGGGTAGTAGGTTATTTAAACAGGTTTAATTTTGGTCATTCTATAGACTAACGACTAATATTCACGCAATCGCTATTGTTTCACAAAGATAAGGGATTTTCAACCGAAGCCTAAGGCTTTAGCGAGATCGCTAGAATAGTCTTCTTATTTGGTTCCTTTCAGGCTGGAAAAGCAGTACACAAAACCTAAAGGAACTTACCAAAAAGAAACTAAACGAACCCACAAAATAAAGTAGGCTAAACACAAACTAAAAAAAACTATCGATGCCATGATGGTTGCCAAGCTATTTCTCGTTATACCAACATAAGTATAAATTTCAGCGGCATAATTAATGAAAGTGCCACGCTATATACAACATAGCATTTTGCATATTATTTTCCCCAAAAGAAAAAAATTATAACATAGTACGTTCAATTGCGTTGGAGTCACTAATCTGTAGAATTATCGAGATGGACAGCTAATTAGAAGGTTAGTGCTCTTTACCGCTTTTTGGGGGTTGTTCATGTGACGTAATTACTGTAATCACTAACATTATTCAGCTTATACAAGAATGCCAGCAAACTCATACAATCACACGGCAAAAATTAACAAAAAGCGTAAGTAAAGCTGTTAATACGAGGCGCAGATTCATTCTCATCAGCAAAATACTAAACATTACACTTTCCAGCAACATCATAAAAAATGGCTCGCCAATTTCCTCCCAGGTCAACAAACACAAGCAATAGGCCACGGCAGATAGTCACGAACACTTCACGCACGGAAAGGAGTCTCATAGAGGTCTTTAAATCTCTTGGCATCATGCACAAATAGCTCAATTCCCTGAACTACAACACTAGCAGCATTCGGTGTCCCATTGGATACAGGACAAAATCTCACACTACACATCCTTAACACAAAAATCAACACATTCCAATCACTCGCAGGAACCACATTCGAGTAAAGTAATCCATCATCTACAGCTAAAAGCACTACATCCGTCCCATACTCGCCTTTGGTAGTATACCCCGAGGACCCAATCTCGCATCCATTCTCTATAAAACACTATAAAAGACATACCAAAGTAATACGCCTCGCTACGAGATGTGTATACATCTCCACTACTTACACTCCGAAATAAAAGTCTTGCCTATAAACCATCATCTTGACTTAAGCGAGAATCTAATTGTCGATGGCGGAAGAATTACGTTTACTAATAGATTTTTCTTATCAAAATCTCGCTGTCCTAAAAAACACCCATACCTTCTTTGAATATGGCCTATTCAGACCCTCTTTAAGACCTTCTGGAAGAACTTCCTTTAGCTGACACTCTTCTACTATTTCGTCTCGCTTTGCTTTCAATTCTTCCACTTCTTTCGTCATTTTATCTCGGCCGAACCACTCCGTTAGGACGTTCAATTTTTGGCTGAAGTGGTTGTAAAGCAGATAATCAGGAAAGAGGATCCTTTGTAGTTGTTCAATGGTTTCGTGGGTCAGTGACTCCTTGAACTGCGAAGGGTAACTTAATTACTTCCAAAATTCTCTAAGAATTTCGAATTCATTTTTCCTTAATAATAATTTTGTTGAATTATGAATCTCTATAATAATTAAGGACGGGATTTTTGCCAAGTAGTTACATTTATATGTATTGAACATTTTTACAATTTGCTAATAATTATAGTAAATGATATTTTGTAGAAAATGTATTGCTTGTTTTTTATATCTCTTAATAAAACATTTATGTTTTGCTGGTAAAAAATAGAAAATGTAAAGGTTTTGTCCAGGAAAAGATATTCATACAATAGATATTATCCGATTGCTAACTACATGTGTATTTAGTTACTTGCTAGCTAGGTATTATGGTAGTGTACCCAAAACGAGCTATTTTTGAAATGGCTAGGAACAAAACAGCTAAACCTGAAATAACTAGGCTCAAAACAGCTTATCTCGTAATGGTTAGGCGCAAAACAGAGTTGTGAAATTGCTAGACACGAAATAGATATGAAATGACTAGACTCAGAACATCTAGTCCAGAAATAGCTAGGCTCAAAAAAACTAGTCGGGAAAGGCCTACGCCCAAAATAGCGACACCTGAAATGACTATAATTAAAACATGGCAAAAGGTCACTAATGGAAAGAATGCAGCGAGACACAGAGGAAGTGACTCAACTGCGGACGGCCTCATAGAACAATAGAAATGGCGTGCCTCAAACAAAAAAAATATATATTTAAAGAAAAGACAAAGAAGGAAAGGAAACGGGAAAAGAGAAGAAACATGACCACGAACCTCGTCTCAGTCGATTTTGCAGAAGTAAACCTGGAGAAAATGGATGAAGAAAATGAGCGATTAGAAACAGCTCTCATTGAGACGGAGACAAGAAATATCCCGAGATCAAGGCACTGCACACTTTTGCATCTTCAATGGACAGAAGAGATGAAGGAGAAGAAAAAGTAGCCGGGCAGTGTTTACGACCAAATAACCATTCTCGTAGCAAACAGAGAAAGGCACCTGGCGTTAAATAGAAGGAAAGAGAAGATGAGGAATCTCACCAAAGAACAACAAGAGAATATATGGGATAGACTCATCTAAGAAATAAATGAAGAAAAGAATGTGAAAGAAAATTGAGGCTAATCAACAGAATGAAAGGCAAGCCTCCACGGAGCAAAATAACATTAAGAACGAGTCAGCGGAAAAAATACAAGATAATAGAAACATCTAAGAAAAGTTCTGACGACACTAAAATTTAGTCTTTTCAATAGCACCTGAAGACAACGCAGACTACAGTCCTTTAATTGAAGAGATAGTCCATGATAAACTTATATACAACCTAGAGAAATTATCCGAATCGCCTGTCATCGAACAGCAAAGGAAGGAGAACCTTGGCCCAGGCAGCCACAATAAAAACTGAAGAACTAAAAAGTGCTATCAATTCATTATAACAGAAAGCACCAGGCCCCCTCAGGTATTACCAAGATCACACTTCCCAAGGCACCAGGCAATATAATCGAGACATTCAAATATTTAGCGTGTGACTAAACGCCGGATACTTCCCAGTCGGCTACAAGATTTCAAAATGATCTTAATCCCCAAACCAGGTAATCCACCGGATCTCCTCGCGAGTTACCGACCTATATCGATACTGAACTTCGAGAAGATCTTAGCAGAAGACATAGAATATGTGAACGAAAACAACCTCAACAACGAATACCAGTTTGGATTCTGTAAAGGGAGGGACATCAAAATGGAACTTGGCATCATCACTGAAAAAATACTTCAAACCTACACAAAACACATAAATAATACATGCGTACTTCACATTCAGCACAAACAGCTAAGACATACATAACATTACAGAGTTAGGCAGTACCGCAACACAAATATTCACACAACGGCATGAATTTTACTGTACACACAAGGAAAAAAACAATAAAAGTGGGCAAATATAAGTCGGTTTTCTGGACATCTATAAGGAAGTTGTGATTACCTTCCAGTATGACAACAAAAAGGAAAGAAATATAATGTAACTGGACATAATACCTTGTGGTTCGAATTCCACGATAATCAGTAGGATCCTTCCCTCTAAAAAGACAAAAAGGGAAATATTCCATTCTATCTTCCTACCCCCCTCTAAGAAGAAGTATGTCAAATTAGATTAACTTCTTATCTCTTACTATACTTTCATTTTTAACCATCTTTCATATCAGCCTTCTACCCACGGCCCTTGTCGACCCTTCTCCCCCCAGCCCACCTTGTCTTGAAGGATGAGGGCGGGGGGAGTGGTGGGAAGGGGCAACAGATGGTCGCCTCCCTTCTTGCTCCTGCTAGGAGTGAGAAGGGGTGAGACCAGCGGCCGAATCGTCTATTTCTTCCACACCATATCTTAGTAACCCTTTTGTCTTACTAGCTATTTTGGCACTAGCTGTTTTGTCGAACTAACTCTTTTAGACTAACTGTTTTAACCCTATTAAATTACGAGAACTTGTTTTGACCAAACAGTTCCAGCAGTAATATCATTAATAACTAGATAATTATGGCATATCACCAATTTGCAATAGACTGAAATTGCGCTTTATCCCTAAACTTGAATTATCATTATTGAACTAAAGTAACAACTGTTAAATATTAAATTTGTACATCTCGATTGTTGTCCTTACTCGCTCCTGTCTTGCGTTGACTTTGAGCGCCACTATGTCCTTGGTTTTCCAGCAAAGCAGGTGTTTCAGGAGAATCAAACTTTCATGCAAGCGCTCAGCCACAAGAACGAGATCAAAATTTGTATCTGCTTCCTCAATCTGCCACAAAGGAAATGAACTAAAAATATTTTCTAGCTATAATAGTAGAATTCCACTAGTATTTTAAGTAATTATGGATTTTTGACTATAGAAGTATTATATTTATGTATGATTCGTCTCATTTATTTTTCATTTATGGAGTGAGAATAACACCAAGTCTCAGTTGGGAGCTAGACAAGGCTATTAAATTCTGCTGCACTTTTGTAGGAAATTGAAGAGACGTTGAAGAATAATTTCCTTTCTACAATAATCCTACTTATTCTACGTTTTTAAATTCTATCTTTTAGTCCATTTTCTATCATTTGTTATTGATGACAATGGACAATTTTGGTAATGCGGATATGGAAAAACTTTCTAACCAAATTATTGATGGTCGTTTCGTTGTACAAATCATTGCCGGACAGTCCAAAGTCCCACATCATCTGATTGAAGCCCAAGAGCCCATGCAAACGTTCGAAATTTTCGGCAGTGGAGGACACATATTCATTAATCGAGAGCCCCGTTGCCTTCCGCCAAAAATGGATAAGAAGCGAAAGTTACCAAGAGAAGACCAAGTTGTCAAATATACTCATAAATATTAACCACATATTCTTGATATTCTGCAAATACTAACAGCCATTAAGTACTCTTAAAGGCTATACCGAAGTGATGTTAGTTAACCCTTTACCACCAGATCACGGCTTCCTCACGTTATAGCAATATGAATTCTATGAAAATAATAAAAAAGAGCGAGATGGCAACTCCGTGTTGATTCAAATTACGTCATTGAGGTGTCCGTAATTGTTCACCTCGGCATAAGGACTAAATTTTACCAAATAAGCCCACACAGGGCCTGTGAACCCAGGTCAACGACAGATAATAATAATTATCTCCGAGAGATACAGTTGGCAAAGAGTTAATGATGAGAACGAATTCCCAAATAATAATTACCTCTTTGAATTCTCCATAACTGAACAATGACTCGAAAAGAGAGATAGGCTCCCGTACACTTGTTATGTAGACGGTGTCCGGGGGCATAACAGACTTGACCTGTTGACGAAGTGGTACTAGGGCTTGTAAATTTAAAGATTTTGGCCTTGTTTTACAAGGACAAAATCTCGGAATTATCCCCAAAAGGTTTTCTGTCCATTAATCCCCTGAAGTTGAGCTGATGCTTGCCCTAGGCCAGGGAAGGTTCCCTGCTCGCTGAGAGGTGGCAAAAAAGTGCTCCCTTCTCCTCAACGAGGACTTGTTTTTCGGGGTTTCGTAGTTTGTCATTCTGATCTTTATGTTGGTTTCATTATCCGGTAGGGGACTCAGCCCAAATGCAAGAGATTAGGTAATATTAATAAATAATTAAAGAACGAGATAGATATATTGGCAAAATATGGAATTAGAGAATTCTTAGAGTCCCTCAAGGGAACTACCCAAGCTAAAAGGAAAGTGGTGAAGTTGGGAGAAGTGAAGATATATATATAGCTTCAGATCCACACCCGCGGGTGATAGGACAGGGGGGGGGGGGCTGGGTGTCACCCTACCTCTTTGAAGTTCCACTTGGTGTGGATGGCGAAGATGTTGATGGGGAAATCTCCAAGTAGTTTCCTCGGGATCATGTCGGCGCTGAAACTCGTCCCCTTCCCGAAGTAGTTGGACTCGAGGGGGAGGGCGAAGTGGAGGTCGTGCTCGAGTCCGTAGCGAAACAAGATGGCCTTGAGGAGCGGAACCAGACCGGGGGTTGGCGCGAGAGGTCTGGGGGACCTGCGTTCACTGCCCCCCTCCACCCTGCCCCAACGGTACAGAGTCCGCCAAGTAGTCTCTCACTTAGACCACTCGGTTGAGGCAGAGCCGCTGTATTTCACCTCCCCTAACTTTACTACTTTTGTTAAGGATTTTTTTTGTAAATATTCAAATGCCCTCGTTAGTTTAAAAATAGTTAAGTAACATGGGAACTCCCATATAGGGATAAGGGGTTAGGAGTGTTGTACCCCATCTCAGTCTCGAACGCGCCAAGGAATCTCCTCTTTAAACTACTCGGTCGACGCACCTTTCATACATTTTCACTCCCCCTAATCTCACCACTTTTCAAAAATTAGTGTGATGCCCACATTGATCTTTGCTTTTATTCAATAAATTATAGTAAATTTCGTCGAATCCAACTGAATGAAGTTAAGATACATCGGGTGTGGTTAGTCTCAGGATGAGCTCCGTTTAGGAAATAAAAGATGAAAAAAACAAAACAAAATAGCAAAGAAAAGAAAAAATAAAACAGAAATACAAAACAAAATATAATACTGTCCTTTATTTAAGCCATCTTCCTTTTGTCCAAACTTACCCTCCTCTTTGCAAAGTACAGATTCTTACTAGTCCCTAGTATCCTATTTAGTCAGCTCTTTTGTCCACCTAGCCTATGTTCTTTCCACACATTCTTTCTTCCATAACATCACCCATTTCTCTACGATCTTCTTTAATGCCTTTTTTTACACACAAATGGCGGCGTTAGTTTTCCATTTTAATTAAAAATAAATAAATCTTTCTCGAGTAATTTGTGAACTAATAGACATCGTAGGGACGCAATTAAGAATACCTTGATATATTAAAGGTTAAATATAATTCAAATTTCTTCTCTACCCAATTTCCTCCTCCGCTTTCTCGAGCCCTTTCTCCGTGACCCTTGACCCTTGGCCCGAGCGCTTTGAGGTACTGTCGCAAAATTGGCTGCGTCTCAACGCTCACCCCCGGAGTGACGTCATTCTCACCTGGATGGCTGAAGAAGCCGTTCTGTGGGTTTTCAGGTACGCCACATTACGTACAGGCGCACACACAGGTGGCTTCGTATCAAGCCAGGAATGCTCCTTTCCTCTGGAAACAGATATAATAGACTTTATGCTACTAATAATACTTTCTAATAATATTAATAAAAATGATAATAAAAATGTTTATGATGGTCGGCTAAGGGGACTGACTGATTAGAAAGGAACAACAAAAAAAACTCCCATTGAGAAAAATTCCATTATTTTTATTCAAAATATTATAATTTCATTATTATTATTTTTTGACCACCTCGGAGTGGCGATGCCCCAAACTCAATCTAATTATTAACTAAAAATGATAAGGAAATTTGTGTAATCCGAAGGAGACGCTTTAAATAATTATAGAAGGGTCAAGAGTAGACAGAAACTGAAAAATGGAAAGAAAGGAAGAAAATTTACAAAAATATTGTAAAAGTGGGGGGGGGGGGTCTAAAAATCCTATACCCCTTTAAATATTAACTAATTAATTAAATTAAATGAGATCAAAATCAACCTGGAATCTCCACTAGAATTTTTTTCAAAATGATAGAAAAAGTGGTAAAATTAGGTGAAGTAAAAAAATCAGGAATATACTTAAACCAAGTCCCCTAAAACAAAATATTAAATGGTGGTTACCCTTTTAAAGAGAATGGTATCCCGAAAATATATTTCAAGGCCTTAAAATGGCCCCCGATAAAGAATTCAAAGGCCACAAAAATGGCCAAGACACAGAAGGTCAAATACTTAAGTTTCCGCCGTTTGAGCGACAGTCTCATTGTGTCGAGGCGGCTCTTGAGCAGCGGCTAGCTCCCTCCACAGCCCATCGGGCAAACTTGAGGTACGCTCACCCAACTCGCCCAGTACCTGTACCCCAAAAGAAGGAGAGGTTCAGCAAATCCTTTTAATTAAGCTTCTCAATCAATCGTAAATGAGTTCACAGTCGCCGAATGGTACTTGAATTGAGTCTTGTTAATGGTAGTTGATCACATTTATTCAATGGTAGTCGTACTCGAGAGTCAATGAATTGTAGTTGGACACACAGTATTCTTGATCAATGGTAGTTAAGCCCACATTCAAAGGATGATACGCGAGCCGAGAGACTTGTTAACTAGTGGTACTTGAGATCGCAGAGAACAAATGGTATTCGAGATCGCAACTAAGAAAAGTTGCGGTTGAAGTCGAATTGGATTATTTTGGATACCCAATCCATTCCATTGTGTCGAACTATCATAGTTAGTTGCAGGATTTGCTTCAAACTATCCATTTTAATGGTCCAAGACTCTAAGGATGTTTGATAACTTCCTTCTGTTGCTTTGTATCGATTCGAATCACTCAAAAAATGGGAAGATGAGCGACACCCTTTGATCAAGTCGACAGTGCATTTGTTAAAAAAAATTACTAATAAACGTGAAACTTGGGTGTATAATTGCAGGAATGAAAAGTAAGAAACACTAATAAATTTAAATAAAAGTAAAACAACGCGAAATTAAGTTATGTCACTGAATTTAATACAATTAAATATGGTCACTGTGGTAGAGAGCTATCAGACTACTCGACTCGTCAACACATTACTGAAGCATTGCTTTTAACAGAGTTGCCGGGTTCCGAGATCCCAATGCTCGGTGAAAGAAGATTTGCCACTTTCGAAGCAAGAAAAAAAGGAAAATGCTTTATAAAAGGTTTGGCAAAGTGCGGCGGGAAAAAGAGAAAGTAAAGTTATGCGAGCGATGTGAACGAAATAATATAAAAATGTTGGAATAATTTTGAAATTAAATGGAAATCTGGAAGGTAGATGTGAGTATACATAGACTCGACCAAAAAGAAAATGGTACTTCGTAGTAATTAATATCTATCTATAAAAAAGGAAGTTTGTTTATGTTTATTTGTTCGCAACATGGAACCACATTTATGATAGATTGAGCCGAAATTTGGCAGAGAACATCTCTGGAAAGCGAAGGGGAGATAGGCTATTATTTTCCTGTCATCCCCAATACACACATGGGCAAAAGTTTTGAGACTAATATATATATATATTTTCTTCATTGGTTTTTAAAATGTCCGTGATAGGAATAATGATTCAACTATTGAAATTATTACAGGTTTATTAAAAAATCAGAATTTCAAAAATAAAATGGAAAAATAGGGCAATTTCTTCGCTGAATCTAAAATGGCGCTCTGGTCTTGTATGTAGAGGTATCCCCTAGAATAATATTATTTCTCTACCCCCTAAGATATTAGTTCGGGAGAGAATGCAAGCCGTTACTCCCCCCCCCTCCCCTCCAACTTCACCATTTTTGCACTTGCCGCCAGGTCTCCGCAAAGTTCACACCGAGCCATGACACTGAAATTGAGGCTACCTTCCCGCTGTCTCAATCTCATCCCCCCTCCCATCGGTTCAGGAGATTTCACATCTATTTTGTAGGTTCATCGCGAACAGCTTTTATGGCTCCATCCGCTGGTCGTCCGTCTGGCCCGCTGAAGCCTGCCTCTGACACTTCCCCGCGAGGAGACGCTCGGTTCTCACGGCCGATAACGAGGCTTCGAGAAGGTCTCAATCTCTCTCCCTGTTTTGGAGAACTCCGGGTATATATGCACCCTCTCCACGATTAGAGACAGATTTGGTTAGACGACACTTCCCCGAAAGGAGTTCAATTCAACGAAGTTCTCTCCCGAGAAGTATGTGTGATGGTCGCAAGTCACGGAAGAGCTGGACATCACACCCATATCTTCAGATCAGGGAGGAGACTCATAAGGCAACGTCAGTCTTTCTCAACCGCACTCGGCTCAAGCATTTGAGAAGCCGTCCTCCGAAGTTCTTCTGGTGACCTCTTGAGTACGAGAGACCCGTTAGCTCGCTCAAGCCGAGTGTGGAGAAATCATCCCCCCCAGCTTTCGATGTTCGACCGGTGACCTCTTAAAGACAAGAGTCCCGATAACTAGCTCGACCCGAGTTTGGAGAAGTCCCCCCCCCCGTCCCTTCGAAGTTTGTCCGGTGACCTCTTGAGGACAAGAGGCCCGCATCTCGCAAAACGCAATTCGAGAAAGTAGCCCCACCCGCTGCTGGTTTGTGGCTACCACCGGTGAGTTATCAATGTCACCAAGACCTCCCTTCAAGTTTGCCCCGCTCTACTCTCGAGGTTCAAAGGAACTAAATCACTCACTACCCTAAATCTCCCATTATAACAATTCCATAACCCAGGTTATCTAATTAGTATTCAGAACCTATTGCCGTCTTATTTCTTTACCCATATTTATTGTTGTGCCTTTTACTTAGTGTGTATTAAAAATATATTTTTGTCGGTGTGTTTGGTATATTCCTTGGTCACGCAGCTGCATCTATCTATTCAAATCGAACTCTTAAAACAATAACAGTTGTCGCCTTGCTTGGTCTACCTTAGAGCCTGTGTGCGCATATTCCCGTACACTTAGCCATACTTCGACACTGTAGACGGTGTGTTTCAGTCTCTGGTTTGTTATTCGATCAAAAGGGTAAAATGATGACAAATTGGGGTTAAATGAATGATAATGTGTAATTGTAATCTATTTTGTAATATTTGGGGGAAAAAATAAATGTTTGAATCTTTTTCAATTCCAACAAGAGGGAGAAAGTCTCTCCAATGACCGGCGGCGTTTTGTGAGAAGATGATAAATGGTTATTGCATCGATGGTTTCCCATGGTTCAAATCACTTACAACTTCCTTTGAAAGGCTAAATGAAGCTTCTGCCACTAATGGCGCCAAATCCGATGGCAACTTTGAAATCTCTAGGGTAAATAACCATATGTCCCATGGTCACATGAAGCAATCCCGAAGAACAAGAAACATCATTGCAAATATTGACTGCGC
Source organism: Ceratothoa steindachneri (assembly GCA_963969495.1). Taxonomy (NCBI): domain Eukaryota; kingdom Metazoa; phylum Arthropoda; class Malacostraca; order Isopoda; family Cymothoidae; genus Ceratothoa; species Ceratothoa steindachneri. The sequence goes on from OZ018324.1 coordinate 5,115,179, forward strand.
GCATCAATTGACTGTATTTATTAACAAAATGTGTTTAGGCTCTAATTTTTTTTTATATTTCTCCTTCATATTATGATACACAAATACTAAAACAGGATACAACGTTTGATTAGTTCAAGTAATTTTCTTATATGAAAAAAATATAGTGGTCTCAGAACTTTTGGCCATGTTGTGTTCCATAACACCTACTACATTGCCCCTCCCCCCCCTTCCCAAGAAGGGGTTTGAAAAAATAGTATGAGTCTCGCAGCAAGAATGAAAAAAATGAATAATGTAAAGCAATTACATATTTTCACATTCTCCATTTAAATAATTTTAATAGAAAAAAAAAGTAAGTACATAGCTTTAATTTATGAATCAATATTTTTTAACTTAAAATTTAACATAAAGGGACATTTCTGTAAGAAAGAAATTATAGTCTATAATAGTTTGCTTTCCCCCTCCCATTAGGCCTGTTCAAAAATCAACTTTTCTTTATTTTCAGAGGTTTCTGTACCTACTTTTCCCCCATGCCTTTGACCCGAAAACACCCCAAATCACAACTATTTTGACCTGGGATACAAGGAAGCATTGCCGCATGGGGCTTAAAATTTTGTGCTTGGAAATCAGCCAAAAGCACCAGTTCCGGGATCTCTTGAATCATGCTTTGCTCTATAAATTTTTATATACACAAAATAGAGCAACAAATTAAAGTGTTGTTAATCTCTTTTTTAATTTCACAATTATGATAGTATTGGTACAAGAAATGGTACATTGGTACACATGTACAAAGATTTCAGAAATATAACAAAATTCGTTTTCTCACACCTTACTCATGAAACAAGTTTGAGATTAATATTTTTTTACAAGTATAATTGATCATAAGTGAAAGTATTACATGATGATTAATTCCATAATGACATTACCACAGTCAGTTATTAAGAGTTTGTTTCTGAAAGCTGTCATAGCGGCGTCTATTGAACTCCACACTTTGAAGGAGATAGTCCCTTTGCTTGGAACTGTTGTTATGACATTTGAAAAATCTCTCATCATCTCAAAACCACGCTCACCAAAGTTATTCAACGCTTTCAGATTATTAACATAATAGAACTCTCTTATGTAGCCTTCATTCTGTGTCTAAGACGTGACAGGTTCTAGAATTCACTTGGATCTAATGTCCTGTGCGTCTGGTACGATATGTGATACTGGGTTGATGAGATCAACCAGAGGGATCTTCGTTGTGACTCTCTGAAAGAGGCTTTCCTGTTCTGAACCTTCCGGCTTGTCAGTGGCATGTAACTGGGCAGCAATTTTGCGCTTCAATGTGTCACTCAATCTACTACTGAACAGAATAAATAGCACGACTTACTACGTTATGTACCATTTGTGGTTTTCCATCTTATTAATTATTGCCTCGACAAGCTTTGTGATACTGGGTTGAGGAGATCCACCAGAGGGATCTTCACTGTGACTCTCTGAAAGAGGCTTTCCTGTTCTGAACCTGTCTGGCTTCTCAGTGGCATGTAACTGGGCAGCAATGTCGCGCTTCAATGTGTCACTCAATCTACTACTGAACAGAATAAATGGCACGACTTACTACGTTATGTACCATTTGTGGTTTTCCATCTTATTAATTGTTGCCTCGACAAGCTTTGGGTAAGTTTTCTTGTACTTAAACATGTCCTGGATTAAACTTAAATCATTTACGGGAGCATCTGCAGCAGACATTGCCATCATCCATACAACAGTATAGAACAGCGCAAGGAAGGTGTTATCCAGATCAACCTCTCCAACTTTCAACGTGGCAGAAACCATGGCAGTAACTTGATTGTCTGATGAACCAAGAAGATCGGCTATATTGCAGATGACATCATATTCCATGATCTTCCTTAAAAACGTCAAAGTCATACTAGTCACACTCTTGATGTTGAGAACATCCAGGACGAGACTGATGGTAAGCTATGTTCTATGTGTTAGCATCCTTGCCAGTTGAGTCACCCGAGTAATGTCATCCACATAAATATCTGTCTCTTGTTCTGCTGCAGCTACAAAATAGTACATGTTAAGGCATTACCTAATTTTTAAGTACATGCTAAATATTGCAATGTAAGAAAATTTAAAACTGGTGACGTTACTAGTAATTAGTTTTATCTTGTTCTTGTCTATGATTCTTTCTTTATTTCCTCGCTGCTTGCTGCAGGGATCTTGTCTCATAAATCTTGTCATGACTAGACATATGACCTTTCCTCTTAGTCTTTTGGTCTACGTACAACCTGATATCTTCATATTTCTTCGACCTGGATAACAGTCTGTTGTTCTGTATTTTTTAGATTGCATATAGAGTTCCTATATCGAGCAGCCCGTCTAATTCCAGCACAAATGCTCCTCATTTTTCTCCATGATTACTTGCTCTTCCTTTACTTTTCACCAGAGCACGATGTTTCTTATGTAGTTTCATGAACAGTTTCATTGCGTTGTACTTTGTCATTGTTTTGATCCAAATTATCTGACAGAATCGGATGATATATTCATCTTTTTCATCTACACGGTCTTGAACCTGAATCCTCCCTGCATTTTCCGGTAAATTCTGAAGATTAAGGAAGTAGTAGAACCCTTGCCTGTTGATGAGAAGCTGAGAACCACTAATAAAAGCTGAAGGGTACCAAATCAGGGAGAGATCTAGTAGATAACCTAGTTGACACCTGCCTGTAGACAGTAGGTAGAGGTTATAGATATCAACTGTACGCCCACGGACATCCCTTAGCTCCTTGATTAATGTCATTATAAAGTTACAACTTTTAGATAGTTTTCTAGATTCTGACTGAGTTTCGGTTCTTTCCTGCAAAATAATAGATAATTATTATTATTAATTAATTTTATGCTCATTCATTTGATACTTAATTTGTTGATTAATCTTTTTAATCAAAAGTTATAGTGAAACACATGAATCTAGGGAGCCCAGAACTGGTGCTTTTGGCCGATTTCAAGGTAGAAAATTTAAAGCACCATGCGGCAATGCTTCTCAATATCCGAGGTCAAAATAATTCCGATTTCCGGCTTTTTCAGGTCAAAGGTCATGGACAAATGTACCGAAACCTAAGTAAATAAGCAAAAATTGATTTTTGAACAAAGCTAACCCCCTCATGTATCTAATTCCCCTGCTTGTCTCTCTGAAAATGTCGCACCGGACCAGGAAAATCTGAACTCCGAACCAATAGAAAGAAATACGGATCCATATATTTTAAATATAAATTTTGGTCCCCCAACGCCATTTCCCCTTACATTTTCCCCTAATTTCCCTCGTTTTCATTCCCACTTTGTCCGTTAAGATTGTCTATCGATTCGATAGATTGTTTCCTTATTCGTGTCTTTCAATTAATTTCAGTTTGAAGTCTTTATGACTTAATTCGAGTTCCCTGTTAATTGTTGTCCATTTATGACTGCATTGACCTATTTGTCTTATTTATGACTGACTACAAGTTTCTTTGAGACCAGGATGAAACTAAGTCTAAATTTACGTCTATTCCTCTTGGTTTCGGTTTGGGGCCCGGCATGGGTGGACTGCCTAGTAATTTTGGCTGGATCTGTTCCTGGAGGATCAAGGATAATTTGTCTAAAATACAATTTGACTAAAACAATTCGCCTAAAATACAATTTGTCTAAAATAGTTTGTCTAAATCAATTTATCTAATAAGAATTTGTTTTGGACAAATCATTAAGGATTATAAGGTACAAATTTCACACCTTGTGTGGAAAGGGCGGTGGACGTCGACCATTTCTTCTGTTTGTCTGTCCAATCCATGTCTCTTCGAAATAATCTAGGGCATTTTATGCTTCATCAGGGAAGATGATATTATCACATAATGGCTAAAAGGCATCTATTACCGTGCTTACGGGAACAAATGCTAATGCCGGTAACATACCCATGCTTAACGCGAAATCGGGATGTTTTAAAATGCCGTTTTAAGCCACTACTTTGAATAGCCAGAATGATACATTGAGGGAATGTAAAAAAAAAAACACTCATTCTGCTCCGCATTTGGAAATTGTTGCATGCATCCTTTCATCATTGTTTTCTTAAGATCCATCGTTATTGACAATGACGCACATGAGGGGGCAAAATATTTTATCTGATTTAAAAGGCTTCTGTATGTTTTTTTTTTTTTAATATGTCACGTAGAAAAGCAAACACGAGCGGCAACGAAGTTTTCTCGTTTAATCCACGCAGGGTTTATTACAGTTGGTGAAATAACAAAAGGACAATTTTAAATGTACCGTCAGCAGTTTTGCGTTTAACATTGTAAATTACGTTATGTAGCAAATATTACTAATCTCTTTTCAACTGGTCCCGAGTCATAAGGCAGAAATTGATTCGCCTTTAAATGTTTTTGGTAAATTGAGGGCGGAAAATGATTTCACTGCAACTCGATGGTGGTAGGGTTGGTCCAGCCAAGCTTTTTTGCCTAGTAGATAGTTTGTTCTCTTAATGCTGCTTTGTATTTGTTAGAAGTTTCAGCGCAACTGCTTGAGAATGTTATTGGGGGAGGGGGGGACGTTGAGGATGTTATTGGGTTCAGGCGAAATATTTCTTGTTCTACTTTCTTTTTTTTTGTCTAAACTGCACATCAACCAACTTCTTGCTCTTTATTTAAATTATATTTATATCTAATATTGTGAGCACGTTCGGATCTGTGCAGAGCCTTAATGACTTTGTGTCTAAAATGTCTTCTTTCATATGAAATTATATCCTTAAACATCGCATCAGTCGTTTTTCGAACAACAGTTTACCCATATTCTTAATAATTAATTTATTGTTGACAATTTTGTTTATACATGTTCCGATACTGAGATTCTTAAGGAGATGTACACCAAGTCAATGAAAGATTGTCCCAAGGTAAATTCGAAGTCAGATCGTGGAACTCGAAACATGAAAAGTTCAAATCCCTATTTAATGCCAGTAACCAGTCAGGACAACACCACACTGGCGTAAATGGAGATTTAAATTGACACTAAGTTGCGCCCACTATTGGAAACAAAGCGAAGTATCCTTTCGCAGATTTTCAAAATGCTCGATCCCATTGGCCTATTTCTACCAGTTACCATTCCTGGTGATTTTGATGCGAAGCTTATTGGTGCAAAAGATAGCTGGGACTACGAAGTTAAGGAATTTGACTAACGACGTTTGAAAAACCTCGTGCAAATTTGGTAAAGTTGTTCGGGGTAAAGTCTCCTCGATACACTCTAGAGGACAACGGGGAAGCAGAACTCCCAAAATTTTGCGATGCGATTAAATCCTGTCCTGGATTTTATATCTATTTTACTTTCAAAACAATTCTAATTTAGTTTTCTCCAATTCAAAAGTCGCTCTCACCGGAAGTCCTCTGCTTTTTCTGGAATTATTAAGTGTGGTCTTAGCATTCAAAGTGTTCCTGATCTTTCACAAATATTTTTCCCGTTCCTATAAATCCATTGCGATACTAATCGACGCTCAAATCGTGCTATCGTGGCTATTCAACGAGATCTATAAAGTGGTAGTCGCGAGCGACTCTACATCTCACTATGTCGGCGGTCGTTCGCTTCCCGTTTCGCCTTTTTTGGTTTTTGTAATAACATCATAATTATTCGGCTGATTCTAACGAAATTTAAACCCATTGTTTTTTTTATAATCTCTTTCAAATTATATAATTGTCCAAGTATAATCAAGTTTATCCTGGAAATTATTTTGTTTTGGCAATAACATCATAACTTTTCGACCCATACTCTGTTAGACTAGACTAGCTTATAATATGTTATACTTTGCTAGGCAAGCCTAGAATAGGCTATGCTAGGCTAGGCTATTCTATGCTAAGATATAATGTACAAGGGTACGATATACTATGCTAATTTAGGCTATAATATGCTATGTTAGAATAGTATATAGTATGTTAGGCTAGACAACAATAAGCTATGTTTGACTAGGGTACGATAGTATAGTATAGTGTATACATGTCTAGGATAGTTAATGTTAGGCTAGGTTATGCTATGCAAGGCTAGGTTAAGCTAAACTAGGCTAGTCAATGCATGAAAGGCTATACTAGGCTAGGCTAAGCTGTGGTATGCTAGGTTAGTCTACGCTATACCAGCTAGGATAAGCGAGGCTTTGCTAGGGTAGGCTAGGCTATGTTATGCATGCTATGCAAGCCTAGCCTAAGATCTAATAGTTTAGGCTAGGCAATACTATGATATACTATACTATAATAATTAGGCTAGGGTAGGTTAGGGTAAAGTAGGCTATGATATACTATACTAGGCTATGCTAGTCTAGGCTAGAATGTGCTAGCTAGCTAGGATAGGATAAAATATACTAGGCTAGGTTCCACTGAACTAGGCTAAGCTATGTTATACTAGACTAGGGTAAGCTAAGCTAGGCTAGGCTAGGCTAGGCTAGGCTAGGATACACTGTGATAGGTTCAGGTATAATATACTAAGTTAGGTTATTCTAATATATACTATGCTAGGCTATATATGCAAGTCTATACTAGGCTAGGGTATACTAGGCTACTCCAGTGTATACTATGCGATTCTAGACCATTCTATGCTATGATATACTAGGATGGGCTATACAAGGGTATGCTATACAAGCAAGGCTATGCTGGACTATACTACGCTAGACTAGGCTAGATTGGTAGGGTTTGGTAGGGAAAATGATGGAATCTATTATAGCAAGGAATATTAGAGAACACTTGGATAAGCATAAGTTGATAAAAGAATCACAGCATGGCTTTAGTAAGGGTAAATCCTGTCTGACTAATTTGCTGTCTTTTTATAGTAAGGTGTATGAAGCAGCAGATAATGATGAAAACTATGATATTTTATACTTGGACTTTAGTAAGGCTTTTGATCGAGTGCCACACTTACGCCTTCTGAGCAAAGTTAAAACACATAGGATCGATGGCAGTATATTTAGGTGGATTCAGTCATGGCTTGGTGACAGACAGCAAAGAGTTAGTATAGATGGAGTTAAATCTGAGTGGGGGGGTGTTAGCAGTGGAGTTCCGCAAGGATCTGTTTTGGGTCCCTTGCTATTCTTAATTTATATTAATGATCTTGACATAGGTATAAGTAGTGACCTGAGTAAATTTGCTGATGATACTAAGCTAGGTAGGGCCATTAGGGTTGATTCTGATGCTGTTGTAATGCAGGAGGAATTGACCATTCTGTCCAATTGGGCAGAGAAATGGCAAATGAAGTTTAATATAGACAAATGTAGTGTACTTAGTATAAGTAGAAATAATCCATTGAATAGTTATAAATTAAATGGGAGAATTTTATGGAGGACCGATTGTGAGAGGGACTTGGGTATTTTGGTAAGTTCAGACCTTCGTCCTAGAAAGCAATGCCTAAATGCTAAGAATAAAGCTAATAGGATATTGGGATTCATTAGGAGGAGTGTAAGCAATAAGAGTGCTGAAGTCATTCTAAAACGGTATCTGGCGCTAGTTAGGCCTCATCTAGACTATGCAGTACAATTTTGGTCACCATATTATAGGAAGGATATTGATTTGCTTGAGTCTGTGCAGAGAAGGATGACAATAATGATTGGTGGGCTAAGGAACTTACCCTATGGTGAAAGGCTCAGAAAACTAAATCTACATACATTGGAAAGGAGAAGAGTCAGAGGGGAATTGATTGAAGTCTTCAAATGGGTAAAAGGATATAATAAAGGGGATCTGGGTAAGGTTCTTATACTTAGTGAACATGACAGGACACGTAGCAATGGGTTTAAGCTTGATAAGTATAGGTTTAGGAAGGAGATTGGGGGGAATTGGTTTACAAATCGTGTGGTAGATGAATGGAATAGGCTCACTAGAAATGTGATAGAAGCCTCCTCTCTGGGTAGTTTTAAGAATAGATTAGATAAATATATGGATGAAGCTGCTAGATGGGACTGACTTTTTTTATGTACATATGTATATATTTTTCTAAGGAGTGGGGAGATTATATTTTGCGGTTGCATGAATGGACATAATCCTCTGGATGCATTTTATGTATATTGTAGATTAGATCTGACGAACTCGTGTAAAGGGTGACAATGTTGATGACTTTTCTCTGGTAAGCAATCTTTTGTGTGTTGAATGGAACAGGAGCTGCCAAGTGTAGGCCATGAATGGTCTTTTGCAGTCTCCTTCTTTTCTTATGTTCTTATGTTCTTATTATAGTGTACCATGCTAAGCTAACATAGTCTAGGGTAGTCTAGGCTAAGTCATACTATGCCATGCTAAGCTATACTATGTAAGGCTAGGCTAGGGTATACCATGCAAGCTACGCTGAGTATGGTATGGTAAGTTCTACTATTATAGGGAATCATAGGTAGACTTGGTTATACTAAGCAAGGGTAGGCTAGACTAGTCTACCCGATGCTAAGCTAGGCTATACTATGGTAGGCTATGCTATGACATAATCTACTCTGTTATACTATGCTATGATATACTAGGCTAGGCTAGGCAGGATTTACTATGTTAGGCAATCTAGGCTAGTCTAGACTATGCTAGGCTTTATTATGCTAGGCGAGGGAATACTATGGTAGGCTATCCTACAGTAAGTTTAGTTTTGCCAAGCTACTATTCGAGACTATACTAGGTTATGCTATATAATATTATACTATTCTAGACAATACTAGGATATGCTAGGCTAGGCTATACTATGCTAGGATATACTATACTAGATATACTATATGTACTATATTATACTTTACTATACTATGTTTTGTTATGGTATGCTATACTACACTATGTTATGCTATAATATACTATGCCATGTTATACTAAGCTATAATATGAAAGCACCAATATACAATATGCTATGTTATATTATGCCATAATGTGCCATTCTATACTATTCTAGACTATGGAATTAGGGTGTGACCATTTTTTCGCCTTTCCAATTCCATAAATAAGGTGTGATAAAAAGTTAAGGCCCGCCATTTTAATTTTAAAAAATATATATTGCCAAAGTCCTCCCAAGGTTAGCCAGGGAATTATTTTCTTTTGGCAATAACATCATAACTATTTACCCGATTCTAACGAAATTTAACCCATTATGTTGCTTTACATTCTCTTTCGAATGATACAATTGCCAAAGTCCTCCTATGATTAGCCCTGGAATTAGCTATTTTTGTAATAACATCATAACTATTCGGCCGATTCTAACGAGATTTGAAGCCCATTATGTTGTTTTCATTCTCTTTCGAATGATAGAATTGCCAAGGTACTCTCAAGGTTAGTTCGGGAAATATTGAAAGTCGTAAGGACATAAATCAGAATAAGTGAGGGCACGCGAATCTTTGGTCAGCAGACCTTGTTTGTTAAAAATCGACTTAGGACTTTAACTATGTGAGCACCCATACAATCAAGCTGACTTAATGAATAAAGGGTTATCCCTTGCAACAAATATTGGACCAAACCCAAATTTAATTTCACTAGAGAGAGTAAAACGTAAATTTCACGCCATTTTTACCGTCTAAATTGAATTTGGCCCCCTTTAGGACATTCAAAAGTATTCTGACTTCATTACACTATATCATATCACTTGTCTTGTATTAAAATTTATTTTTAACTTATGAAAATTCCCGAATGTCGATATTAATTTTGCGTACAAAACTGTACTGGATTTCGATGCTGCAACTACAGCCCTTCTCTGGTAAAAATGATTTCCTCGAAGACGAGTCAAAACAGGAGACCACTGTTCTACCCATCGTTAGGGACCTTGATTTGTTTTGGGGGACAACTGTCGTTTCATCAGAAGGAATAAGAAGATATCTAAATTTATCTTTTATGGTTGCATTGTCATTGATTCCTCATTGTTGGAGAAAATCACTACTTAGCTCGGTTATTATTTGAAAATTGTCGTTTAAAATCGACCATGTTGAAATTGTTTCGAATTTCACAACTCTTAGATGCCGAGGCTTTTGGATAACCACCTCATGTCAAACCGTCAAATAATCCTTGTTGATGTTTGATTGTTTCAAAGCTTCTCTTGAAAGCTCCCAGAGATTTGGCATTAAACACTGAATGCAACGTTACACCATCTCTATTGTATAATTAATAATACGATCAATCTATCGTTTCAACACCACATTGTTGCAAGTGACGAAAATTGGCCACCTCATTTGAATAGTGGATGAAAAAGAGAATGGTTATCAGTAAATGAGAAGCTGGTGCTAACAGTGGTGTTCAAGATAAGGGGCATTTGTTAAAATTTTAAGCATGTCGCTAAGGGTCTGGCGAGAAGGTTAGGTTAGGATAGGTTAAGTGAGGTTAGGTGTTAAAATTACGATAAACCTCACCGCCCTCGCACGCACACAAACACAAACCTGGTTGCTTCGACTTTGTCCTTTGGATTGGCGCAAAAACATTGATTCTTAAAGCAAATGAACGTTGATCACAAATACATTTTATCGCTCTTAGACAGTCCCATGAGATTCAACTTTTGGAGTAAATTTTGTTAGAAAACGGAAGCAACGGGAGAGTGGTCAGAAGGTTAGACACGTCAGGCCGATCTCGTTTCAAGGAACATTTCACTCCAAACTAGCTATACCTAAGTACTTCCCTTCTACAAGACCAGTAAGTGTGTTCTTCTGAGGTAATAGACACCAGCAAACTAGAGTAAAATCCCATAAGGTAAGTGATTATTTATCTCATTTTTTATCTGCTGATTTAACTCCCTATGCGTTAATAAATGCCTCACGATTAACCTCTAAACAAACAAACTTCAAACATTGTTAAGAGAACTTAACAAACAAACAAACAAATAAGCGGACGTCAAACGTTGAGCGATCTATAATATGCCGTTGTCATATATTATAACTCTCCACATGTCCCAATATTGTATTACCCTATTAACGAGGAAGATTTTGGACGTAATTGGTGTAAAGCTTTGCTTCTGGAAACATGATTTTTCTTTTCAAACCGAAACTATCGTTGTAGTATTTTCACCGTAAATTAGTTAATACTTTCCCTCATTTTCTACTACCCTATTAAATCTATCGGTTTCTGTGTTAACAAGGGTTAGGATAGGTTAGTTTAAGTTAAGATAGGGATGGGTAGGTAGGGTTAGGGGTGATTAGGTTAAGTTAAGGTAGATTGGGTTATGTCGTCCAGATAGTCGTAGAATGTCGGCGGTCTTTTCTGTCGGATTGTAACCTAATATATATTTTTTTAAATCTCTGCTTCCATGAGAACCCATAAGCTACCATGGGCATTCTTTTACACACGCAAAAGTTTAATTATCGGTTTCAATAGATTGATCTTTTACAAAATATTGTCTATTGCTTTTGGGTTGAAAAAATACAACAATGTAACTGGCTTATTCTACTTCTGTTTTCAATTCATGTAATTCTTCTTTATTCGATGCAAATAATAGTCATTAGTCTGGCGACGATCATTTAGATATCCACAGGTAAGTAACTCTTATTTCCTCTTGTTTGTTGCCCCTCCAAGGTCATGAAAATCTGCTCAAGCGCTGTTGTAAACAGTTTGGGAGAGATTCTGTCCCCTTGTCCGACTCCATTTTCTATTTTTATTTTATTACTGACCGAATGCAGCCTAAATGACCATGTTGCATGACTGTATATGTACGAGACAATTGCACTGTAGGTCTTGTTCAATTCGTTGTTTATGTAGGGCTCTTAGAACTGAATTTAAAGGCTTTTTTTCATACTCTACAAAAGACATGTGTAGAGGAGTATTCAATACGCAATTGAAAAAAAGTTTATTTTATTAATTAATTTGTAAATTAATGCACCCAATAACCAACGAAACCTAAATCTACGAGAATATCTCTCCTTCTTCATCGCATCAAGTTTCCCGCAAGGAAATTTCCGTGCTATGATACTCTAAACTCACGTGAAATAATAGTAATACTAGTGATATATTAAATAAATATTATTTTAGTAAGTACCATTAGAGGAATATCATTCTAATCAGTGGTTATTATACGAGTATAAAATTAAAGGGCCATATCATTTAATCGGTGAAATCATATTCTAAACAGCAAAATAATATTCATATAATCTTTCATATTAAAACTCTTCAAATTTCACTTCATTTTCATAAAAGTTAATCTCTTTATTTACATCACCATACAAAGAGTATTAAATATATCCCTCAAGTGGAACCTCCTAATTTGTACCTCAATTACTTATACAAATCAAGATGTCTGCTTTTGGCTTTCATGGGTAAGCAGTGACCACAAATTGGTGCCAGACCTGGCCCTTTAAAATAGTGCCACTAACCGCTTCATATTCAAAAAATATGTAACGAAACATAAATAATTTTATAAAACACAATCTAGTGTCTGGTCATATCATTCCCTTTAGTGAAATTGATTGGAAAAAATATCCAAAAAGTTAAGGATTTCATTTAAAATGTGATTTGAAAATAATTTAGTGATAGCCACGAGGTGAAATCCAAGATTTTATATATTCATAAGTGTGATACCATACGAAAAACCATTACATTCTCAGAATAGTCGATTATTTTCTAAAATTCCCAAGTGAAAAAGAACTTCGAGCACTTTTAACCTGAGAAGTACTGTTAATATCTTTGGATTAAATTAAGTACAGATTCAACCATAAAATAGAATGAATGAGTATGTAGATGCAAAGTTGAAGAAAAGATTGAAAAAATGCTGCCACACTCATTCCAACTAATCTACTTTAATAAGCTAAAGTGTCACAAAATGTTTTATATTTATTACTATCAAATGGACTTCTGTTTAAACACCCGTAAAGGGCGTTGATTTTGAGACAGTCCAATTTGCTTAACATCATTCGCTGTCCAATTCTGACTCGTTTCTTCGGGATCAGCGTTGGCAGAGGATTAAGGCTGTTGTAGGTCTGACTAGGAATAAAGGAGAGATGAATTAGGGACGATTAAGTTCATGGTAGGTGTGATTGAGAACAACGGAGGGATGAGTTAGGGAAGATTAAGTTCATGGTAGGTGTGATTGAGAACAAAGGAGGGATGAGTTAAGGAAGATTAAGTTCATGGTAAGTGTGAATGAGAGCAAAGGAGGGATGAATTAATGTCTTTAGTCTCCACCTTTATAGATGGAGACCCATCTGCAGTACATCGTTAGTACCTGCGATTTTAATAAACATCCCGACACCTCGATTCCAGCCTCCTAGTAGAGGTCTTAGACCTCGAAAGAGCAGAAGTGTACAACAAAGGAAAATGGAACTGAAGGCAATTAATTGGCTACGGTGGCATTAAGCCCATCATCTCCGATTATTAAAATAGTATTTCGAATTACCTGAAGAAAAATGCTCCATAGTGCATCACGGAGTGGTAGTCGTAAGGGAAATTTAGGGTAGTAACTTCAGATACGTTTAGTTTCTTGAAATTGCTCGATGCACCTGGAAAACATTTTTTAAAGGCTTTTCAAATTTGGTTAGCTGTAAATTTTTATTTTCGAGTTTCGTGAGGAAGCTCAAAAGCTGGAGACCAAACGAATTTTTTTTTTTTAAAATGAACATGGACAGAATTATTATAATTAGCTATGTAGGGGATCGAGTAGAGAGCCTTCACGAGTGTGCTTCAAGCAAGCGCCGGCGACCACTGTAAATCTTCTTTGGGGGACCACTTGTCAATTGAGGGTAGTAAAAGAATAAACCCATCGTTCCTCAGAGATGTCTTAACTCAAGCTCTGAGGATGCTCTTTGGACCCAAGTTGCTCCGTCCAAGAGCTATTGGAAGCACGCCCTTCAACCCTTCCGTGGATCCAGTGGTGGCCTGATTAGCTATTGAAGCGAGAATTCTCTGCGGAACCTCGAGAACTTAAGGAAAAATTGTAATGTTTTAGCGTGGCGAAATTTCAAGCGGGGGATTAAAAAGTTCTGCTTCATTGAGTCTTTGGGGGACTCACAATGGAGGAGTCGACTAGGCTGCACATATACTGATCCCAGCGACGCGCGGTAGGTGTTCACAACTCGCCTCACGCTCCATTCCTCCTTTATTTTTCATCGTTCTTCTCGCTACACCTTTTATTTATAATGGTGCCCAGACCCGGGTTCGGGTGGAGAGTTACGCCTTGGATGACGTTTGCAAGTGGCTTTCAACTTTATTTAAATGCACTACACTTCTAGGTGGGGAGCTATGTAGCGTGGCGAGATTGCGAGCGGGAAGCTTATAAACTCTGCTTGACTGAGTCTTTGTAGGGACTCACTATGTCAATGTTGACTAGGTCGTGGATGCGCTGATCCCAGCAAAGCAGCGAATGTCTCTGAAATTCGAGCCATACTCCGTTTGTTGTTCATTTCTTCATCTACCTTCTTACTACACCCCCTATCTGCAATGTACACTGGTAGGCCACGGAATTTATGCCAAATACTAATTAAATTTATTATATACTATTTGGGTAAATCAGTAAGTTTCGAACCCCGTAAAAGGGGGAAGGGAGCAAACCAAAATCATTATTTTAAGTGAAATATATCAACATTGTGTTAGGATAAACAGTAGTGAAGTCCTGCTCTCTGATAACTGTGCTCTCGAACACAAACTGGACTACATAATGGTCCTGTATAAAAAAAAATCTGAACATGACAACAGTTCTCGTTGGATAGTAGATAAGGTTTATTCGGGAAAATTTTGACAATTTATTTTTACTATTGCTAGAAAGGGACAATTCGTAATAACTTTATAAATCAACTTAATAACGTTCCTCCTTCCATTAAACTCAAATATGAAAGGGAATCAAACTTTATTATGTTCTTATTCATCCTTATATAGATTCCAGCTCTCCCAAATTTAATGTTTATCATAAATCTACTTTTTCAAAAGCATACATACATTTACCCTTTGTCAGAGTGATGCAATAAAGAAATCTTTTGCCTCGGCTCTTCCTTGGCGCGTACAAACTATCTGATCCTAAAATCATCGAGAGTGAAATTCATAATATTCAGAAGATCTTTTATTGCCTCTCAGATCCTGCATCTTCCTAATTAATACAGCGAATTTGAAGGCAGAAGAACAATTTATCTCTAAATAAGAATAGCGAGACGAACCCCTAACCCCTCGTAAGAATGACCGTCGTCCTAAGTGCATTCTTCGCACCCCCACCCCCGTAAACGCATTGACAGTCATTTTACAAATTTTAATCTTAAGGGAGTCTTCAGCTTCCCAGAGTCTCTTAAAAATTAGCAAATTCCCTAATAAAATAGGTGTATACAAAATTACCTGCACAAATTGCGTTGAAATCTACACAGGAAAAAATAGAGATAGCCAGAATCAGGCCCCTAAATAAGATAACTAAGAAAAGAGTAAAGGCAATCATTGAGATAACAAGATAGGAATTAGCCAATTAAATAGTGTGACAGGCAGGGGAAGGGGATCCCCCAATCCAAATTAGACTACAAATATATTAAGATAAGCGATATCGACAACTTAATAGATTGAAACAAAAAATTATCGAACATGAGACAAAATGAAGTAAAATAACTTCCAAAGAGAAGGAACGAATCAACAAAATAAACCCTACATAACAGGACAAGATATACAACTAAATAAATTTTAGGAAAACCTTTTAAAGAGGTAGATTAGAACGATATATATATATATATATATATATATATATATATATATATATATATATATATATATATATATATATATATATATATATATATATATAATATTGCAGACAATAACTCGGGCAACTTTTATTCCGGACTAACAAGGCGTAATGCACGCAGAACGCCTTGTTAGTCCGGAATTTTTGGATAAGGAATTGTCCACTATCTTTAAAATAGGTAAAAAACTTTGTTGCCCTCGTCAACTTTTGCACACTTCATTAAACTTTGCTAAGAGAACTTTTTATAGAACTGATAACCCACCGGTTTTCAATTATAAAAATTGTCTTATCTTGCCATTCTTTGAACCATTTTTTTGTCTCACCCGTATTTTTAAGCATCTTATTATCTCTGTAAATTTTAGATATGAATCCACTTTATATAAAATGTTAGTCCACAATAATACAAGGAAGAAAAGGTGGAGTATATTCTATAGAATGTTCTATTTGCAATTTACATTACTTCGGGCAAACTGGTAAATCTTTATCTATTAGAATTTACCAACATAGGTATAATATTAGAAGAGGTGAACTAAACAGCGCTTTATTTTTACATTTATCCGAAAATAACCACCCCATTGACTGGAACTCTGCAAAATTCCTTTATCATTCCGCTGATTTCCGCTCCAAAATATTGTCGAGTGTTCATTAATTGGCATGTTGCCTAATATAAATATCTCCCCTGGCTTATTTAAACTGGACCCTGTTTTAAAAAACTTGTACTAAATGCAATAACTTCATAATGCAGCCTATTGTCACTCTTTATCAGTGTAATATCATTCGCATTGCTTCCCCCACCACGTGTCTCTGCTATGATCGTGGATTAACTCTTAGCCCTAAATGTTTTCGTTCTAATGATAATCCTTTAAAATGTTTTTGTTTTTCCCCCACCATTTCCATTCATATACACGCCGCTCGTATGTGTATATCGTTTAGGGATGCATATGTCTGTTATTAGTTGCCTGATGATCTTTTTATTGGTATTTCTCTGTCTTGTTATGGTGTTTTTCCATTGGTTTGTACTATGTGATGAACATTCTCTTCGTATCTTTGTACCCTATATAAGGTTGTCTTCTCCATTTTCATGCTATTCCTTGAAAATGAATTTGCAAATATAGTTCGAAAGTGCTTTGATTCATCTTTTCATTTTCATGTGGGTTAATTTTCAATTTTCATATATATATATATATATATATATATATATATATATATATATATATATATATATATATATATATATATATATATATATATATATATATATAATTTGAAGGATGAACGAAAGGACGTATAAAGGGAAATTCATTTCATTTTCTTGATACAACGTTTCGGGTGAACTTTTCACCCGTCTTCGGGTACTGGAAATACAATTCGTGGAAGACAATTTAAGTTAAGAGTCAAACAGATAATCAAACTGACGAATTTATGGAAAGTATTTAATGTTTATTAAAGGGGGTAATAGCGATAAATTTACAGGTAATTGATATTTTTGGATTATTATGTTGCGAGTTAAAAATTAACGATTGGGAAAACACAGGAGACACATGAGGATAAACCAACCTTAAACAATCAGCCGTTAGAGGATAACTGGGGAGAAAGGGCGAGGAGCGTAAGAAGAAAGAGAAGGTTAGGAGGTTGGTAATATATTTGTTTAGAGTAGAAGTAGTGGGTGAGAAGAAGAATCGGAATTTAAGGAAGGAGAAAGGTATTTAATATACATGGATTCAAGAATCCTCAGTGATATGGGATCAGGGGTGGTTTTCAAGATTTTAAAATCGTCCGTTGTGATTTCAGTTTTACACTTAATAAAGTGAAGCCTAACAGGTGAGAATTCTTTCGCAGAGAGAACCTTTCCTATCATGTGGCTAACACCCAAATGGCAACAGAACCTCGCCCTCATCAAGCGCACCGTACTGCCTATGTATCTCCCCAGTTTACGATTGGGGCAATTAAACTCGTAAATAGCGGAGCACTTCGCTTCAGGCGGGATTCTGTCCTTACAATTGAAGTATAATCCTATGTGGTGTCTATTTATGAAAATTAACTTCAAATTGGTATGGAAAAAGAATTTATTTCATAGAGATGCAATTTGTTTTGAAATTTTTTTATTTAAAAAACCCAGATCCGGAAAGATTATGTAACGGATGTCTTTGCAAAGAGTAGGGAATTTAAATTTGGGATGGTAAATATTGTTTAAAAATTAGGCCGTAATTTTTTTAATCAGAGACACAGGAAAGCCGTTTTGTTTGAAATGGTTAGTCAGAAATACGACTTCTTGGTGAAATCCGGAGTAGGATGAACAAATATTAAAAGCCCTAAATATTAGTGTTTTGATGGCACTTATTTTGAAAGAAAAGTCACAAAAACTGAAAAGGTTTTGGCCTTGACCAGTAAAGTTTGGCTTACAAAAAAAAACTTTGGTTACAAATCCAGTTGGGACACGGGAAATGTGGATGTCCAAAAATGAGATGGAGGAATTGAGCTCCTTTTCGCAAGTAAATTTAATATTAGGATGTATATGATTGGCATATTGTAAGAATTTATCGCAGGACTCCTCTTTATTGAACAGAATATATGTATCATCGACAAAGCGGCGGTAAAGTAAGGGTTCAATGCTTCCAAGTTCCAGGCTGAATAGTTTTTCCTCGAACCAGGACATGAAGATATCTGCGAAGACAGGGCCCAAAGGACTGCCCATACCCACCCCATCTATTTGGCAGTAGGTTTGGTTGTTAAAAGTAAAGTAATTGTCCTTAACGGCTCGTTTCAGCGTTTCTTTTAATAGTGGAGGGGTAAATCCATGAAAATTGGAGATGTTAAGGGTAAATGCACGTCGGAAAATTATGTCAATGGTTTGACATATCCGTTAAGGACAATTACTTTACTTTTAACAACAAAAACTACTGCCAAATAGATGGGGTAGGCATGGGCAGTCCTTTGGGCCCTGTCTTCGCAGATATCTTCATGTCCGGGTTCGTAGAACATTTTCTTCCAAAGTCGTCGGTTTAGTAGAGTAGACTTGCTCCTTTAACCAACCAAAGGAAAAAAGTCGCAGGGTGCTAAGTCAGGACTTTTGGCTGGCAGTCATGCGGACCACGACTACCCGTCCATCTCTCAGGGAAGTGGGCATTCAGCCATTCACGAACAACAATAGCAAATTGTGGAGGAGCGCCATCTTGCCTGAAAATCAAATCTTTAATATGGTCCCAAGTATTGATAACGCCAGATTTCATCTTGCAGCCTCGTGAGGTACCTTCCGGCATTCATGGTATCACGAAGGGTGAAGGGACCCAGAATCCTGTCCGAACTCATTCCACATCATACCGTTACTTGGGCCGATTCTGCATTTTTCAGAAGTAATACGAGGATCTTCTCCCGCCCAGTAGTGGCAGTTATGACGATTCACAAACCAACCGATGTGGAATAGCACTTCATTACTCCAAACTATATTTTTAAAGCGATCAGACCAATCTTCATACCAAGCCAGCATCATCTCCCCAAACTCCATATGAATGTCGCCCTCTTCAGCAGAGACTGCTTAACAGGAGTGCAGCTTCCACGCCCGCCATTTAAGGTCCTTTTTGAGCACAGTTCCTACAAATTAAAAGGGGAACCCACTTTCCCTTCTCTTCTTTATCGAATGGACTTTTTCGGGCTATGAGCAAATATTTCATGAACGACTTGCACTACCTCCGAGTCACTGGAATTGGAAGGCTGACCGCTTCTTCGAGTATCAGTTACAGATCCTGTAGCTATGAGTTTTGCATGACATTTCTCGATCGCCTTAGAGTCAACTTGAGCGTGTCTGCCTTTAATGGTCCGCCATCTTTGCACTTGAACAACGGATTTCCAAACTTCATAACGTGCCGCGAGCTGGGCACGCTCCTACATATAGGGTAAGACGTCCAGCCATGTTTGTAGGACTTCCAAATTTCGAGCAAAATAATCGATCTGAAATGAAAACAACAACAACATAGATTTAATTCCCATATATCAAGGAACATACACAAAAAAATTGAGAAAAATATTACAAGATATATATATATATATATATATATATATATATATATATATATATATATATATATATATAATATATATATATATATATATATATATATATATATATATATATATATATATATATATATATATATATATATATATATATATTCATTATAGCATGTTTTCTTAAAAGCGACCGCTAGTTTCGAATTAATAATTCTTTTTTCAATCTTCTCGATTTTTCTTATATTCGCCTTTTCTTCATTGTTTAACCTGTGGATAAGCGTACCCGAAGTCCATCGGGGACTGATGTTTGTTATTTTGCCAAAGGTAGAAGTAAATTAATGCAATTTAGCACTTTCTTTAATTTAACTGACGCGTTTTGATACATCGAGTATCATCTTTAGAGTTACAATGGGGAATTATTACAAAGTATTCAGTTTATATATAGTATAGGCAGGTTGGATCCAGGTTGCTCCCTTTCCTCTTCCTCTCTATGCCCTCCTCTCTTTCCCCTGTTACCTTCTCACCTGTGCCGCAAGGCACAGGGAGTAGGGAGAGGGGGAATAGGAGGAGTCCGGCTCTCTCGCCCCTTCTCCTCACTTCTGGCCCCGGCAGTGGGCCAGAAGAGAGGAGATGGGGCGGGATAGCAACGGACGCACTAGCCTTTCACACTCCCTCACACCTTTTCTTCTATTCTATTTTTTAATGATTGTGTGAAAAGAAGCGCCAATCATCTGCATAAAATAGATGACTTATGTTTATTAATTGGTTTGAAATGCGACTGTATTGTTTTCAATTTCATTCATTATTATATATGTTATCCATTTAAATACTATTGCAGAGCCTGTACATCCCTGTCTTATTCCATTTGTTATTGGCATTTCAATTTCTTTTTTATTAAACTAATTCGTTTAATAGAATCGAAGACTTTATTAGAGTCAACTGAGATCACATATAATGGTTTGGTTAATTTGAGGTTTATGCCCACCCTAGGATTTTGTGGTGGTGCTATATAGTGTATATCGTAGATATATTCTATATAGAGTATATAGAGCATATACTCTACATATATGTGGGCAAATTTTTAATTATAATGTTATGACGAGATATTGATTGGCCGCCATCTTGAGTAGGGTTGCCAACTCTGTCAAGTTTCAATAAAGGACAAATAAAAAAAAAGGTATTTATATAATTTTTAATTTCATTCCTATATATACCCATATAATAAAACATAAAACATAAAAATACTTCTTTCTCAACTTAGTACAAGATTTATATTTTTTCAAAAATTATAATTGTTCTGGCTTTTGGCGACCTTGAGCAATTGGGTTTCATCTTTCGTTTTTTCATCAAATTCTAGTTTGAAGTTTTGGAAAAGTTCATTTTTTATTAGTTCTACGGAGCATCTGTTTTTTTTTTCATTTCGTCATTTAGATGACATTACACTAAAAATCCTTTCACAGTATCCTGAAGAGTGAAGTTCCAGGAATTGAAAGCACAAATTAAACTATTTTTAAAATATTCACACATTTAAAATCACCACTTTTAAAATCAAGTTCCATTTTCTGTTTGTTGTTTTGCATCTTGTAAAGAGTTTAGAGCTTTGAATAGTATCAAAGTTGTTTTGAGTCAATGTCACTTCATTAAAGAGGTCATCGATTTTCAAATTATGCCTTTCTTTTAGTTTCAACTCTTCAACAACTTAAATAAATTTCTGGTATTTTGGGAAAGAATTGTCTAAAAAACTTGAATTTTCATCAAAGTCGATTTTTTTCCAAATATGTAATTGCTGAAATAAGAAATAACTTTTAAAGTTTTCAATAATCTTTCGAGCCTCAGCAGGATCTAAGTTTTCATAAGTTAGTGAACACGATAGCCAAAGAATTCCTCAGCATATCGAGATTTTAATTTATTTCTTAAATTAGCCAAAATATTGGAAATATCTACTGCTGAATTTTCATTTTTCTCAAGTCCTTCAATAGATAGTTTAAATATCTCAATTGCATGTTACGAGAACAAAGAATTTTCAGTAATTGTTTAGAGCAATCAGTTGGTCTGCTTAATAAATAAGAACTTGATTAAGGCTTTCCAAGAAAGTAAAATTATTTCAATGCATGTCCGCATAGATAGCCAAGTAGTAGGCACATGCCGAAGAAGTTTACTAAATTCTGTCTCTACAAATGAATGAAAATCTTTAAAGAGTTTCGCGTCCCTTTTCTGACGTTGAAAAATGGCCATAAATCTTTAGGTCAATATTTTCTATGTCCAGATTCAAATTTCCCAAGGCAAATTTTACTGCATTATTTTATATGTGTACAATGCAATTAACTTTAACAACATCCTAATTCAGTGTGAAGATATTGCATTATCGGACCTCAAACAACAAACTCCTTTTGCAATTAACTGGCAAATTGTCAATAATGTTTCTCAAACATTTGAACAGTCCATCTGCACTTTCATCAGCATTCTCGAAAAAAATCACTTATATAATTACTGTGCCAAATTCCATATTAAAATACTTAACACATACTGGGAACATTTTCATGTTTTTGTGATTTGAAGCATTAATTTGAAGACAAAAATATAGAGGCGAATCATAGTGTTTCAAATCGTTCAAAACTACTTCTGATATTTTTTTACCGATCATATTTGTAACGATTGCCTCTGACTTGGTTCGGCCACAAGATATTTTTGCTGCTAATTTGGAATCCCAGTAAAGTTTTGAATTTAATTTCAAACTACAATCAAGTGAGTTGTAGGGATGATTGTGTTTAACTGTATGATATATTTGAGCTATTTCTGAAGCAACTGTAATATTTTCATCTTTAGAATTTGCTTTTAGGATAAATTTATCAATTATAGAACTGGGAGATGAAACTCTGATTTTATTTTTATGACCATCTGAATTTTCATGTTGTGTTATTGCTACAACAATCATGTATCTACATAATTTTAAAAACATTTTAGCAAATAATACACTTTGCTTCTAGTGTATTATTAGTTGCTGTCAGCTATTCATAATCATTATCCCAATTTTTGTTATATGAGCACGATTGCTTCTTTTTTTTTTAATTGAGGGTTCCATCATTAAAAAAAATGATCATTAATAGTTTTAGAATTAGATATTAGCATTTAACGAACTGAGATAGGTAATAAGAGTTTCAGTCATGTATTTACTCATGTAATTAATCGCCTTAAAAAATTGCACAGAGATAGTAGAACTAAACACTGAGCCTAGCTAGGGCCTACCTACCAGTACATAAGAAATTGATACAACAAGAAAAGAACAAAAAGAACAAGTCAACAACAAGATACACGCCCCCCTCCTCCACACAAATTACAAATTAATACATATATACAGTGAATTAGGTAGATTAACGCAAAAAACCCATAAAAACTTCCCCACTCACAGATTTTACACATACATATATCCTCTCAATACAAAAGGGATTTGTTATCATGAACCTTAAATTTGTAAACATCCATTCATAAAGGACTTGTCGTTTGCAGGCAACTCTAGCAAATATATACATGCTTAATATATACCCATTTGGCCAAAACCCTCAATCTCTTGTGCAATTTTGTCTTAAACCCATGAAGAGTGGAACAATTAACTACTTCTAGGGTGAATCATCCCAAAGCATCCACCACCCTATTGCTAAAGTAGAATTTGCCTACATCTGTCCTTTTAATTTTAAACTGGTATCCTCGAGTAATACCTCCAGGGTCACTCAACAAATTTTCATTGTTAATATGGTCCAAACCTGAAAAGAAATTTGAATACTTCAATCAGATTCTCCCCTCAGCATTCTCTTCTTAACCGAAAACATACCCAGTTTCTGTAGTCTGGTCTCATAGCTTAATTTGTGCAATCCAAATATAGGCTTAGTAGCTCTTCGCTGCACCCCTAACAACATTTCTAAATCTTGCTGATAATGAGGTGCCCATACTGAATACAGTACTCGATATGTAGTCTAAGATAGGCATTTTTTCACATTGTAATCACTTCCTTGCTTCTATAGCATGATAATCGGTAGGTACCCAAAACGCAACTTATAATATAAATCAAACGAACAGCGAACTATAACGTTTAGTTCCTTTTTCTTCGGGTAATTCATGCTGTCATGCATCATGATATAATATTAAATAATTAATTATATATATATATATATATATATATATATATATATATATATATATATATATATATATATATATATTGTAGTGGAATTGACCCTTCCCCGTCTCTCACAGTTGAGAAACGGGACGTTGACCGCAAAAACATCCGGACCAGGCCCCTTGGGTCAATATCCTAACCACAGCCCCTCGCCACTCGTCTCTATGAAAAGCAGAACGGTTTAAACTGCAAGACCTTCCCTACGAGTGTATATTCAATTTCACCTCAAGTACGAAATTGGAGACGCTTTTATCTCAAGCTCGAAGGGTCAGCTGGACCAGAAGGAAGAATTGCTGAGAAAAACCGTTGGAGTAAGAACCCTCCTGCGGCCCGTCCAGAAAGCCTCCCCCTCCCTCTTACCCCTACCCCAGTGGAGTAACGAGGTATAAATACCAAACACTTTGGAAAAAGGAAGTAGAATCCGTGAGTCAACGAGGCTACAAGGTCTCCGGCAAGAGAGGCCGGGCTACCAAGGGGACTAAGAAGCAGCTCATCCTCGAGCTAGTCCCTGGTTATCAAACCGAACTTTAATTTAACTTGTTCAAGTTCAACTTATTCTCGTCAGAGAGACTCCTCCTATCCTGGTGCATCCTAAAGCCAAGGGATAGTCCTCGCCTTTGAGGAATTACGAATCGAAAAAGAAAAAAGCTCCTACTCGAGCCCGTTACCTGGTGGTCACACCAAACTTTAAGTTAACTTGTTTTAGGAACCAAGTTTAACTGATTCTTGTCAGAAACTCCCCCCCCCCTCTATCCTGGTGTAGCACAAAGCACCGTGATAGTCCTCGACCTTCAGGACTTCCGAAACGAAGAAGAAAAAGCTCCTCCTTGAGCCCGTAACTCGGTGGTCACACCGAACTCTAAGTTAACTTGGTTTAAGAACCAAGTTCAACTTACTCTCGTCAGAGAGACGCCACCTATCCTGGTGCATCCTGGAGCTCCGTGATAGTTCTCACACTTGAAGAAGACCCCCTTCCCCCGAATACCATGTGGCCCCCATTTGCCACACTCGCCCAAAGTCCCGTATGACTGGCAAGTCATCCCGTCTACACCCAACAATCTGGTCGAGGCACGCGTCAAATAACCCACCGGATTCCTGAGTGTCTTGGCTCATTGAGTTCAAGGTCAAACTCAAATTCACCGCTAGAGCAACCAAGATATTTAAACTTCAGTAGACACAATTAGCCTATTGCTTTTATATTGAAGTGAGTAGCGAGTTAACGAGCATTATAAGGTGAAGTTAAAAAGCCTTACTCAAAAACTTATTGAAGTCATTATTGTGTATTTAAATTCGTAGTATTTCTGTGGTTCATGTTTGTTTTTGTAGTTAAATGTTAAATTTAAAATATATGTTTATTATAGGATAATTCCTGGGCGTTTTACTAAATCCTTACGTGTTTGAGACTGCTCTTCCTTAAAACAGCAAAAATAGTATTCTTCGACAAAAGTGGTGTCAGGTCTGTAGGTTTTTATTAGAAAGAACCCAACAGCGTCTAATTAAGGGAGAGTCAATACGTAAAAAGAATACCAGGAATAATAGAATAATTGACCAGAGTTAAATTGGTAAAGTTAGGGATGGATACAATCTGAAGATAATTTTTAGGTCAAGTGGTAAATTTGTTGTCGGAGTGGTATTACAATCAGCATAGTAGTGGGATTAAGGGTAAGTTAGGCTGCGCGCTACCTGGTAAGTGGCGGCATAAGTACTGAGAGTACAGCAAGGAAAAATCGACGGACAAACACAAAATGGATCCGGTCGAAAGATTATACCAACACGTCCAAAGTCTGGGACTTGAAGGCGAAGATATGGATGCCTATCACCTGGCAGAACTGAGAATAGAATGCGAAGAAGAAAGAAGAGATTTGGAAAGAGAAGAAGAAGAAGAAGAAATAATACAGTTTGATAGAAAATGGAAGATATAAGAAGATAGGGGAAAAGAGAATACGAAGCAATAAAAATACGGATGGACAGAAAAGGAGAAAAAGACAGAATACACTGGAAAATAGAAGCAGGAGAAAGAAGAATACCGAGCGGAAATAAAACAAACGAAAGCACAGGACAGTTGAAAAGAGAAGCAAAAGATTTCAGAATAAGGATATAAAGAGAAGATGATGAAAGAAGAATAAAGATAAAAATAGAAGATGAAGAAAGAAGAACCCGACGCGAAAGCGAACTAGCGAAAGCGGAAAGAGAAGCCGAGGAAAGAAGAATGCAGAGGGAAAAAGAGTCAAAAGAAAGAAGAATAAAAATAAAAAAGAAGTAGATAAAAGAAGACTACAGAGAGAAAGAGAACTTGCTCAAGTTGAAAGAGAAGAGATAGAAGAAAAAAAATGCTCGCATTCGAAAGTGCATCTATCAAGAATCAGATGGAGGTCGAGGAAGCTTTAGCCCGGTCTGGACCTAGGAAAGGATCGATAAATACCCAACTAAATGGGGGTAATGATGGAGGAAGTAGTAACTAGGGAAGAAGTACAAGCTGGTGTACCTAAGTGTCAAGGTGGTACACCCATGTAAACCGATTCAGAGGTTAGACGAGGATAATGAGTATCCCCTACCCCCAGTAGTCTTCCCCCAGAACGAAGCATCCATGGAGTTACGCTAAAACTCCAAGTCGTAGTGAGCTCCACGCCCATTAACGATCCTGTAAAGAAAATTGCTTCCGAACCAATTAGATCGAACACAGACTCGATCTCCCAAGGTTCCTTGTTAAAGAAGGACTATGGGACCCCAGCTCCCAGCAATTATGCCCCACTGCAACAGGCCTCTCTAGCAATGAGGGTTAGTTTAAAAGTATCCAAGTACCATAATACGGGTAGTTCGCATAAGTTGGAGTACCACTGCCATTTTGTGACTTACTTGGGTAGACCCCATAAATCGAATGGCCGACTCAGGCGCGGTAAGGTGATGGTCAATGAGCACCATTTTAATATTAGCTACATCAAAGGGGCCGATAAAGTACAGCCGCTCTATAAGCTGAGACGAAATACCATTGAGGGTTATGTCAGTACCTAGTAAGCGTGAAACCATGTTTTCATTTGTTTCTCGTGTTAGTTGTTATCGTTAGGATTTAAGTTCTTAAAAGCTTAGAAATGTAAGGAAGTAGCTTGTTTTTTGTTTTTGTTTTGTTGCGTGTGATAGATGAATTAGGTTTTTGTTATTTGAAAGTTAAATTGTGTTGTGAGTATGTTAAATTGTGCTGTGTAACATAACCCCCCAGTAGGCTCGCGAGGTTTATTTCGACCCAATGCCTGTGTACGCGCGTGCGTGTGCACTCAATTTTCAAGAAATTTAAAGTAATAGAAGACTCAAAGACATGCAACTTTGCTGTACTCGACTAGGTTGAGTTAATTGTTTTGAGTTCCCTGGAGTCCCCCCGCCCTCATAAAGTCCTTCGAAGGGAGGTTTGTATGGTTATCGACCCTCTCCCGTCTCTTCCAGTTGAGACACGGGACGTTAACCGCAAAAACATCCGGGCCAGGCAGCTTGGGTCAATATCCTAACCACAGCCCCTCGCCACTCGTCTCTATGAAAAGCAGAACGGTTTAAATTGCAAGATCTTCCCTACGAGTGTATATTCAATTTCACCTCAAGTACGAAATTGGAGACGCTTTTCTCTCAAGCTCGAAGGGTCAGCTGGACTAGAGGGAAGATTTGTTGAGAAAAACCGTTGGAGTAAGAACCCTCCTGTGGCCCGTCCACAAGCCCCCTCCCCCTCTTACCCCTACCCCAGTGGGGTGACGAGGTATAAATACCAAACACTAGGAAAAAATGAGGTAGAATCCGTGAGTTAACGAGGCTACGAGGTCTCCAGTAATAGAAGCCGAGCTACCAAGGGGACTAAGAAGCAGCTCATCCTCGAGCTAGTCCCTGGAAATCAAACCGAACTTTAAATTAACTCGTTCAAGTTCAACTTAATCTAGTTAGAGACACTCCGCTATCCTGGCGCATCCTAAAGCCAAGGGATAGTCCTCGCCCTTGAGGAATTACGAATCGAAGAAGAAAAAAGCTCCTCCTCGAGCCCGTTACACGTTGGTCACACCAAACTTTAAGTTAACTTGGTTCAGGACTTCCGAAACGAAGAAGAAAAAGCTCCTCCTCGAGCCTGTAACCCGGTGGTCACACCGAAGTCTAAGTTAACTTGGTTTAAGAACCAAGTTCAACTTACTCTTGTCAGAGAGACCCCACCTATCCTGATGCATCCTAAAGCTCCGTGATAGTTCTCGCACTTGAAGAAGACCCCCTTCCCCCGAATACCGTGTGGCCCCCATCTGCCACACTCGCCCAAAGTCCCGTGTGACTGCCAAGTCATCCCGTCTACCGCCAACAATCTGGTCGAGGCACGCGTCAAAGAACCCACCGAATTCCTGAGGTGTCTTGGCTCGTTGAGTTAAAGGTCAAACTCAAATCCGCCGCCAGAGCAACCAAGGTATTTAAACTTCAGTAGAGACAATTAGCCTATTTCTTTTATTTTGAAGTGAGTAGCGAGTTAACCAACATTATAAGGTGAAGTTAAAAAGCCTTACTAAAAAACTTATTGAAGTCATTATTGTGTATTTAAATTCGTAGTATTTCTGTGGTTCATGTTTGTTTTTGTAGTTAATTGTTAAATTTAGAATATGTTTATTTTGGGATAATCCCTGGGCGTTTTATTAAATCCTTACGTGTTTGAGACGGCCTTTCCTTAAAACAACAAAAATAGCATTCTTCGACAAAAAGTATTCTTCGATATATATATATATATATATATATATATATATATATATATATATATATATATATATATATATATATATATATACACGATAAAAGCAAAATATCTAATGCCTAAGAAAACAGTCTAGATTTATATCCATATAAATAAATTATGCACTAATGTTTTATGAGGGAAGCGATTTTCAAAATAAAAGACATTTGGCGTCCTTTCCAAACTAAAAAAAAAAGTGACAAGGACAGGAAAGCTGAATAAAGGACTGTCCTTTCCAATAAACGATGGTTGGCAACCCTAATCTTGGGAGACACATTGTGATGTTTGAATCACATTACACTGTATATTATATATCATTTTGAAGGGATTTTTTTCTGAATGAAAATATGATATGGACATTTCATATTCATAAATTTGAAAGAAAATATGATAAAATTAAATAGCATTCTGGGGTGAGGCTAATATGTCTGAATTGTTTTTGAACCCTAAGGTAATGATTTCGAAATGGGGGTCTTCGCCCTATAGCCTCTTTAATTGTGGGGGGTTGTACCCCGACCTCCTGCTATTTTTAATCTCCTAGTAGTGTTAGCAATTCGAAAGCCTAACATTAGGTTGAAATCAGGATGGCAATGTTTGAAATTTGGAATTCTGTACACATCAAGAGAAGGCAAGCTGGACTTATTTTAATTTCAGTTTCACCCAGTCAAGGTGGAGTAGCTTAAAAATATGTACTTTCTGCGCCAAACCGAAACCATATATGACGACTACAATGACTAACAACAACATTATTATTGTTTTTAATAATAAAACACGGCGTAGGTTTTCTAATGTTTCACCGGTTAACCTTCTCCTTTGGCAAGAATAATTTCTACTTTACCCGGTAAGATATTTTGCAGGAGAACTGAGACGTATTTGTCTCTGTCTGGTCGAGAGTGTTCATGCAAAATGCCGATTGCGTGCGCGAGTTCATGAATCACCTTTCCGATTCGAGCAAAACAATTATGGCTTCTTTTGTCGGGTTTCTCCAAGGCCAAGTTTTGTCGCCCGCCTTGTTTCCCGACATAGGACCAGCAACTGAAACGAAAAATGGGGAATTAGGCTTTTCATCATCATCATCATCATCAATAACTCTCTATAATTTAAGAAGGGGATTTTTTTTAGTATTTGAATAAAAATTTTATCTTAGTTTGGTTATGACTTATGTTTTTTTAGCAAAATTATTTCTAATAATTCTTTTATAATATAAAAAAAAAATTGGTGAATTTCAGAAATAAATATAAGTATCGAAATTTTGTGAATTTTTAAAACCCAAACAATTACAAATGGTGAAGTTCAGAAAATTTATTTTTATATATCTTCTATAAATATATTTTAGCAACGTGATATTTTGAAAGGGGGTAAATTTAGTTTAAAGTTCCTTTTAAAAATTATTATAATTGGCGAAGTTCAGAAAATTTATAAAAATTCAACCATGGCTGCTTTTTTCTAGATTTTAAATTTTAATCTTAGTAGCGAAGCACAAGCTCCCCCCGAGTGGCGAAGCCATTGCTTGGTAATTTCTAAATATTGTTCCTGCAGAAAAAAATACATGTTATATACAGGAATGTTTTATGTGATTTATTTATATTTATACTACAATATGAATATGCAAAACATAACGGTTATGGATTGCTAGCGTCATTCAAAAATTTAGCAGTTTTTGCTTCCTTTCTGATACAATGCAAAGCTTACGAACCTTGGCAAAATCTGAAGGTGTATGGATTTATTTTGGAAAATTTAATAAATTGTATCAAATTTCAATTTGCTTTCTTTATACTAATATATGTATTTATTCTGTATGATTAAGTTTTTACGAATTATTGAAACTTCTTTTAGGTATGATAATTAATGAAGATGTTTCATTTCAATATCTCATAATATAGCGAGGGTTCCGAATTAAAAGTGCGAATAGACTTTTAAAATAAATATTTTAACGCAGTGTCAAGTTTTCAAATGTGATCCCCCTGCCCCCCCCCCCCCCAGTTATTGTTTTCGGCTGATAACACTTGGCAACAAATTTTAACCTTTTGTTTGTTACAGACATGTGAATAAGTGTTTCTGATTAGTTAAAGGGCGCTGAATCCGAATTTGAAAAACAAAATTTTCTATCACGTCTAGATTTTGTGTAATGCCCTCCCCCCTCTTTCGTTATTTGTTCCGATAAATAAATGAAAAAATCTTTCTATTTTGTAATTTTTAATTTTTAAGCAAAGATATTTTAAAAGTCGGGGACCTTCCTTCTTTATTCTGGCTTAGGACAGATAGTGTACATCACTGGCGAAGTTACCCCCCCCCCCTTTCCAAGTTATGAAGCTTTTATTGTATTGATTAAGTTTGTTATGCACTTAAAGTTCAAAGAAACTTTGCTGTAGCCTTCTCCTTTTTCTTTTGTGAGGGATCAAAGTTTGTTTTTGTAAAGACCAGCAATAATCCTTCATCATATTTTGATTAAATTTTCCTTGGTACCTCGTCTCCATAACCAAAATTTGTTGATGAAAACGTTCACCATGTTCATCACAAACCGCTCCCAGATTCTCAGGAAAAAGATCAAGATGAGAATGCCGAAAATGCATTTTAAGTGACATTCTACATCCCATCTTTTCATAGGCTTCCATCTTATTGTTTACTATTTCTCGGTAATTTGGAGATTTAAAATTGACGAGAAAGTTTTCCGTGACTTCCACAAAGGATGTCCATGATTTGCGTTCCTTTACATTGAGACACAAAGTGAAGGAATCATCAGAAACAACTCTGCTAATTTGTGGTCCAGTGAAAACTCCATCTTCTATTTTTGCATCAGTTAATGATCCTTTGAATTTGTTTTTCAGATATTGAAAGCCTTCACTTCTTTGATACACACCCTTTACAAATTTTTTCATTAACCTTAATTTAATGTGAAAGGTGGAAGAGGAACTTTTTGGGGGTCTACTAGAGCATCATGCTTAACATTATGTTTGCTAACAATGTGTTCTTATCTGGCAGGTCATTCTCGCTTTTTATAGTGATTTGAGGGCTCACACCATATCATGGGAACAGCAAATGGCATTGCCTTCCTCTTCCCATTTTATCAAGCTGTCAACATTGTGTTACACTGCGTGCAGCAAATATGAGGGGTCCAATCTTTATCCTGGTCCCCTACTTTGCATCCAAAATAGTATCTGTAGGCTTGCTTCATCGTTTCTGCTGTTTCTATTTTTCTCCGTTGTGCCACTGATGTTAATTGCCCACAAACATAACAAAATATGTTGGGGCTGTTTGCACATCTGCGTCTAGAACTTGAAGCCATGACAAGATTTCAAATACTAACTTGAGCAAGCAAACGATACACAATGTGAGATCATCCTTATCATAAAGTTCTCATCAGAGCAAAATTTTGATAAACATGCCATCTTCTTTACCAGTTACCAGTTATCAGTAGAAAAGAAGTTATCACAAATAAGTATGTATGTATTAATCTGAAAATCTAAAAAATCTGACCCCTTCCCCCCAGTAATTAGAATTTAATAATATTTGAGCTTCAATATAGTCTACTTTATATATATTAAAAATGTTAATATATATTATATATATATATATTATTTATTAATATATATTATTATATATATTAATTATATATATTAAATATTGCATATTGGTACAATATTGAGCAAAAGTGTGAAAAGGAAAATTTAAATTACACAAAAACTAGACGTGATATGCAAATTCTAAAGACAAATTTTTAATCAGCGCCTAAAAATCATTTAGAATCACCTATTTTCTGCTCTGTAACAAAAATCGTGTTACACAGTGTAACGGAAGCCAATCACTTCCCAAAAATGTCTCCAAAGTAAATAATTATACTCGTATATCCATAAAATGAGCGGTTTCGCCCCTCCTCCTTACAGAAGGAGCTTGCACTCGAGGGCAGACTTTTACAGTACATATATCCTAATAATTTACTCTTAGTCTAGGTTTTTTCAAATCCATGTTAATTTTCTAGGCCTAAAAACAGGTAAACCTTTATCGGAATTATTTTGATATCCGGGAAAAACAATCCTTAAGCTCCTTTTCCCATCTAAATTTGCTTTAATATATGAAAAAAACAACAGCCATACATTAATTTTAATACATTTCCTGAACTCCACGATTTGTAATTATTTTTGTTTTAAAAAATTCAAAAACATTCGATTATCATATTTATTTTCTTTTAATTCTTAGAAAGAACTTTTATTAAAACTTCAAGTTATGGTTATGTATTGGAAATCTTTTAATTTTTTTTAGACATAAACCCCGTTGCTAGAGCCAGATAGGGTGGTCCACTAACCGAAGGTCTGCCCGCGAGCGAAACCGCTCCTCTTGTATACACAATATTTTAACTCGAGAAATTTTCTGGAATTTTTTTCTGTGTTTTTAAAAAAATTCTATATGTACAAATTGATCAACAGCAAATTTTGGAATATAGATATAGTGATAGCCAAAAGTTTTGAGCAATTGGAATATCTCATCAAAAACTAACGTGTGGATACGCCCTGGTCCCTCGCCAACCTCTAACCAACTGTCTTGTGGGTGTCCTTGGCTGGACATAGACTACGGGAGTCAACCCCTGATAAAAAAATCTGCTGTGGCGACCCGCACTAGGCAAGCGTTATTAGACCGACGACTCGGCAGTCTCCTGCAACACTCCACAATGGCTGGTCGTCTTGGACCACCTTGCCACCAGCCCAACTATGGAGTACCAAGATAAGTAATTTTGAGAACCGTCTCTTGCCTACGGGCTCAAAGAACAATGGCTGTTCTAACGTTGTTCTCTTTCTGAACAACAGGGGGGAGGGGAGGGTGAGAACCGTCTCTTGTCAACGGGCTCAAAGAACAATGGCTGTTCTAACGTTGTTCTTTTTCTGAACAACAGGGGGGGGGGGGTGAGAACCGTCTCTTGTCAACGGGCTCAGAGAACAATGGCTGTTCTAACGTTGTTCTCTTTCTGAACAACAGGGGGGGGGGTGAGAACCGTCTCTTGTCAACGGGCTCAAAGAACAATGGCTGTTCTAACGTTGTTCTCTTTCTGAACAACAGGGGGGCCTTGTGGACTTGGCGTCTTGAAGGCTCGAACCTTGGCACTCAAGGGATATTGTCCTCTTCTGGACAAAAATAGTGGATCTTGAGGTAGAGGGCCCCTGGTGCACAAGGTGAGACCGGATCGGCGTGATGTCTCGCGAAGATAATCTGGATCTGATCTGATCTGATTCAATCGGGAAAGTTTCATATAAATAGTCGGAGCCATCCCCTTGGCGTAGGGGACAATGGAGTGGGGGCTTCGAGGGACATACCTTATCTGCCCATAAGCCTAACTCTATCTGGCAAGATCGACGTATGTGGCGAAACAGAGCGGGGATGGGGGGATTCACCTCCTTGGTTAAATATTGACTCAGGTGGCGATAGCGCGCCCTGCTTTCTCATCGCAGATGCACGTGGGTAGCCATGTGTTCTAACAAACATGCGATAACGACTGAATTTAAGCGGCCTCAGACCGTTCTATCACAAACGGTATGCAAGGTCTTGTCCGGTAAATAAATACATAGGAGTATATTCTTGTAATTAATGAATGTATAGCTACTAGGAATACTAATACACGTCGGACATTCTTTACTGATGGCATTAAAAAAAATTCCTGGAAGATGGCAAAAATGTATTTCAAATAAAGTCGAGGAGCAATTTTCTACTATGAAGATCAATTGTGTTTGGTTTGCCCTGTTTCTAACAGGGAGACGGGAAATTCAAATCAGTTAGTGAATTCGAAGCTTAAGAGTATTGTGTTCTTACCCTTTGGATGATTCCATAGAACTAATGTAGAGATAATCAGGCTGTACACCATCCCATGGAGTAAATGTGACACAGGTGAAGAAGTTTATGATGGAAATGGCAGTTTCTACCATCACTCGCTCATCTGGTACTATGTTATGCGTGATGGAAGAAAAAGAGCATCATTAATTCAATGTATTAGAAAATATTCCTTGACAAACGTAGTCGGTTATTTTGCAACATACAGCTGGTACCTAACAAACAAGTTGCGGGAAAGTTCAGAATAAAAATGTCTGAGAAGGCAGGAGACCCTTAAAGTATATCATCTGTTAATATATACAAGATTGTATAGAAAATTTGTCCTATAACATTTTTTAAAGAAAACAAACCATCTTCAGTAGCCAGAAGTCCATAATCTAGTGCCTAACTAACCTACGGATAGTGTTAAATAAATCAACCGAATTTCCGTTGCCAGATAGACCACATAGACTACACACAGAGTAAAATAAAACTAACCGAATTTATGTTGTCATAAAGATTACATGGCATAGAAATAAGATTAGATAAATCAACCGAATTCTGTTGTTATAATGAGATATATATGTACAAGGTGTTCAGGCTAAATATAAAGATTTTTAATGTTTCTTTTTTTTTCAGGAACATGTTTATGTATCGGTCAACAGTCAATGCCATTTGATATGATACAGAGTTGTAGCGCCCAGCAAGGTGGAGTAGAGCCAACAAGGAACCTCACAAATGAGCTTTCCGTTGGCCCTAGGAAATCTTGAAATTTGGCACACAAATCGAACGTTGAAATAATATACGAACCTATAATAATGAATTAATGTAAGACAAAACAAATACTTGTAAGTATAGTGGTTAGCGCACTTGCCCGGCAATCGCTGGGTTGGTAGTTCGAATCTACGTCCAGATTCTTTTTAAGCTGAAACTATTTACTAGGGAGGTTACCGCCGTGACTCGGGATCACGGTGTGGAGTTGGGGCTTTACCTGTCTGACGTTCGTTGGAGAAGCAACATAGCCGTATAGGAGGACTGAAACCAGCAAAAACTGTAAAGCAGAATATTTTGTAATAAGGCAAGTGAAATCGTTGTGGTCCAACGTGAACGTACAAAGGCACATACGAGGGGCGGTCAATAAGTTTTGCGAATCGGTAGGGCAAAACAGAGAGAAAGGGGGATGGCTGTTTGTGGGGGTGTTAGGACAAGTTATGACAAGTCAGGACCTGCAGCTGCACGCTCCTGCCTCGTCTATTTAAGAAGCAGTAGCTGATCGCAGATCGTCACTCACAAATTTTTCAACAATGGAGAAGGTTGAGGACCGCGCAGTGATCAAATTTCTGTCCAAGGAAGGCAAGAATGCAAAAGAGATCCATGAACGCATGGTTGCAGTGTACACCAACACCACCCCTTCCTATGCAACCATTGCTCGCTGGAATAGGGAGTTCCGCCATGGTCGCGAGTCCCTTGAACATGACCCCCGTCCAGGACGCCCGTCAGATGTGACCAACGAGAACAATGTCGCCCGTGTGGAGAGGATGATCCTCGGAAATCGACGGGTGAAGGTCGAAGAAATCGAGCGAGAACTTGGAATATCACACGGAAGTGTTATCAACATCATCCAGGACAATTTGGCCATGACCAAGGTCTCTTCCCGTTGGGTCCCTAGAAACCTCACGCCCCGTGATCGACTTCAACGTCGTCAAAGTCCACAAGGCCAGAGTTGCACAAGCTGCCCTGCGCGAGTAAGGATTCGAGGAGCTCAACCAACCCCCCTACAGTCCAAATCTGGCCCTTAGCGACTACTTTTTATTCTGCCAGCTCATGAAGGGGAAGATAGTCTTCCTTCCTTACTCAGTAGATTACCACTGGGGTTGGGGGCGTGGGAAAGGAGTTGCGTTACGTGAGGGAGTGGGAATGTGCGAAGGTGCGTCCATGGGTATTATTTGTAACGTGACCCACTTAGCTGCCTACGGACCGAGGGGGGAACATACATAGTCCCTGGTACCAGGACCGGGGAAGATTTAGAGTGGCAAATGACTGGGTCGTGGTTTGTAGCAACCGTTGAATGTGCTAAGGGGCTCATGTTTCTTTCAGTCACTACACTTCTTTCATATCATCTGCCACGCGTGTGAACACATTACTCCATTATTATTTTTATTATTAGATTACTTCTATGCGTGGCAGGAAGAATACTCATAGCGTCCTCCAGTGTGTGTCGTAAAAGGTGATTAAGCAGGATATGGGTCGCGCTGGACTCGGAAACCGAGCACCTGAATGTCTTGTTCCAATGAGCGCAATGCGCACTAGCGGTAATGCGTCGATGTGCGCTGACTCCATCTTGTAGGAAAACGGTTAATGATAAGGGATTGTTATTGATGGAGTTACATGGCCTTTCCTCAGGCCATTTCGGTATTAAGGACCAATTGCATGGAAAATGATGGATGACGTGAAAAGGTTGAAGAAAGGGGCCATTTTTGATGGAGATGATACGCCCCGACCCTACCTTTGTGCGGAAAGTTGAGAATGAGGCAGGGGGGGACGGAGTAAAGAAGCAAGGCGATGTACTTACGGTATTTGTCGCTGATGGCATAAGGGACTGATCCATTGGGCCATTTCAATCTGGGATGCACCTCCCAGTTGGCCCCGAAACGAATCAGCTGAAATGGCAGAAGGATAAATCTGAGTGGAGCTGGCCGTCATTGACCCGGTCTGGGTAATCCAATGGCCCGTGCGCAAAACCCGGTCATGGGCCACGTTTGGTTCGCTGCCTAATGGCCCGTGGGAAAAACCTGGCGCCATAGGCCACGTGTGATCCGCTGCCAAATGGCCCTACGGTGTCTGGTTGTAAACAGAGACAGAGAGTTTGTAAATACTGGTCGTAATTCGATTTTTAGACTACGAAGGATTTTTAGGAATGATCTGAATTTTGTACCAATTTGTTCACTTTCTTTTATCTGTACCAAAAGGAGCAAATAGGACTAGATATTGAGTTATGGTAACTTGTGGTAATTCCGATATGATGCTACATTTATATGCACGTAGTTTATATCATAGTAGTAGTGGAGTCATTTTATATCACAATAGTAGTGGGGTCACTTTATATCATATTAGTCGGGTCTTGGATTTAGTTGGAGGGCCATTGTTAGGACCTGGTGGCTTGTGTCATACTTATAATAAGGTTAGGTTATTGTTTGAAGGAATGGATTCATCGACATGGATTGTGGGGCTAGTAGGTGACGGGGGGGGGGACCTATTTCAAAACTATTGTATAGCCTATATAAGTGCTATGCTAATATGTCATTAGTGGGGGATCTAGGATAAGACTTTTAGAGCGGGGGGGAAGGGGCTAACCTGAATTCCTCCCTCTGAGGAGTCTGAGAAAAGGGCATTGATGATTAATAAGGGTTATAATAGACAGTATTGATAATAAATAACAGAATCTCATAAAGGATTGAGTTCTAATTCTCTCAGATTCGACTTTTTTTCACAGATCACAAAATTATGAATTGTAGTTTTTGGACGTCAGCTGAATTACAATACTGAATTTAATATTTATTTTTGAAATTGGCCTGGACTTTAGACCTGTATCATATAAGATACATTCGAACGCAACGGTTTAAAAAACTGTTTTTAGGTATATTCTATATTATTACATAACTCTTTCTGAATAGTAGAATACAAGTTTGGCTTAAAAAATAAATAGAAACCTAAACGGGTTTGAGATTTGAGGGAGGGGGAGTCAGCCCCCTATCCGTTCCCCCTGGATCCGCGTCTGTATGTCAGGTAACTGGAAGATGGAAGTTGTTTTTTGTCTTTTCTGCAGCGTATCACAAAGCACAAAACTCCACGAACAGTCATGCCATTACTCCCTTCCCCCCACACACACACTCACATTATGGGCCGGATTCTCCCAATTCTAAAATTCTTATTATCGAGTGTGGTGGTAGTGGTGAATGTATGAATGATGTTATATGTGGAGCCCTTTATCGTGTATCTCTTTGTATCTGTCTTTATTTGTAAAAAAGGAGAGCAGGGAAAGATAAGGACCCCCCCCACCCCCCAATATTAGTCGTATTAACCAAAATTCTTCATGCCTACATTTTATAGTGAAACTATAGGTGTATATTTCCTTTATACATTCATCTATACATGTTTATTTAGATTTATACATCTGAGTTTCTTTGTTTTTTTTACTTTTGGATATAAAAGATTTGGCCCCACGATGAGAAATAGAAGTTGACTCTCTTGTCTCCAACACACGAACTTGGGGAGAGGGGGGGATTGTTCCGGTTAAGAGGATCCCCCCTTCCTACACCCTCTCAGAAGTTCCGTTGTTCCCTACAGTTAGCGCTAGTTGCTGCCTGATCCTGCCACCGAGGGCGAATAACTCCTCTAG
This sequence comes from Ceratothoa steindachneri, assembly GCA_963969495.1. NCBI lineage: Eukaryota > Metazoa > Arthropoda > Malacostraca > Isopoda > Cymothoidae > Ceratothoa > Ceratothoa steindachneri. Next base: position 5,153,885 of record OZ018324.1, read on the forward strand.
GGACTGCCGCTTCTGTAGAATAAACCCCACCTTCAAGGTTAACCCAGACGCCCTTGACGCCCTTATGATCCTACCTCTGGTGCTATTCCAGCTATGTCGCCCTCAAATAATCCTGGTGAGACTTCCGGTTCTATCTCAAGTTCTTCCTCGAGAGTTGATCCGGATGATTCACGGGTGTAATCATTCCAATCTGGAATTAGAAGTAGTCATCAGTCGGATATTTAATCCACTAAATTCATATCCCTTTTTTTATCTACTTGATCATCTTTAACCGAAGGAGAAATTAATTTCTAATACACTGTCTCCGAGTTTCCCAAGTATGAACTACTCATGGAGATACGAACTCTCTCTAACCCCTCGTAAAAAACGTTTCGATAGTTATAATTTCTTTGTTACGCCATATCGTAAATTTCCTCTTTTCATTTCATTAACCACAAAAGCATCACACTTGTAAGGCTTTATAACTCCCCATCAACCTTCAAGTTGTCCCTATCATAATATTCTCACCATCTTACGAGCTCTAAGTAACATCAACTTCATCCAAATGCCGTAAATATATATATATATATTTTTTTATAAAAGAGAACATCTAAAAAATACTTAAAAAACAATTTAACCCCATCTAAATTCTAGCAAAAAAGAAACATTAACCAGCAAAAATATATAAGTTAATTATTAAATTACGTTAACTGCGGTTGGTAAGCAATTACCTTACGTCATTTGATATTAAAAGTCTCTAATTCCTTTTTATTTTCTCAAAATAAGACGTAATTGAAGTTCCTTAAAAGGTGACCGATACTATGTATTCCTACATTGTCTAAGAGAGAAAAAGAACAAATAATTTCTTAAAAAATGCTTAAGACTCACGGAATGACATTGCTATTTATATTAGCTTACCACCAAGCGAATATACCGAATAGTAAATTAAATCATTTATTTTATGAGTAATAAAAATCTTGTATTAGTTTGTTATTTATTTGAGGGTATCGTATAGAGCTGGGGCAGACAGTTACATGACATAGTTTGTGTAGTTACGGTTTTGATCTGAAGTGTAAATATACCTTGCAGTAGTGTCTAATTTCGTAGGGTTGTGTGTACGAGTATTTCTCACTATTGAAATTGCCTTCAAAATTATTATACATTGTAAGAAGACACGTGATATGTGGCCAAATCGGTGCTTGTATTTATTTAACTCAATTAAATATTGATAAGTATGTATCGGAAGTAGTATGGTCCTATATACACATCTCGACCGGTGTAGGTGTGGGTTTTTTGAGGGGGAGGGGGGGATGCTCCGATTCAGCGGTGCTAATTCAGCCCCAAACCGTTTCAGCACCACCATAGTTTCAAGACTCAATAATATAGGAAGCCCAAGATCGGTTTATCTAATAAAACTAATTATTTAATTACAATAGTATAGCAAAAAAATATACGTATTTAAATGATTGGTTTAGTTAATTAAAAAAAAATATATAAAAATCCTGATTAAAATGAAAGGTTAGCATTAAAATTCAGTTTGGTAAACTGTGCGCAATTGCAGGCAAGTATTCTAGTTCATTTCTGTTCCTATATTTAGAAACTACTTTTAATATTATTTCATCTGTTTTACTGTATTTCATTAATTTTGGTTGAGGCTCGTGTGACCAGATAAATGTTCCTCGAAATATTCGTCCCTTCCCTTTTCGAGTCTTATAAGAGCATCTGGTTTGAAAGCTCGTTCTCCAACAACCAAACCAATCATCAGTAAGAAGAACCAGAAGGTGAGACTCGAATATGCAACAGCTCATGTTATTTGGATGAATGAAGATTGGGAAAGAATTCGTTTGAGCGAGGAAAGTAAATTTAATATAGTTGGATCTGGTGGCAGATGTTTTGTTAGAAGCGTTGTAGATTAGATCTGACGATCTCCTTAAAGGGTGACAATGTTGATGACTTTTCTCTGGTAAGAAATCTTTTGTGTGTTGACTGGAACAGGAGCTGCCAAGTGTAGGCCATGAATGGTCTTTTGCAGTCTCCTTCCTTTCTTATGTTCTTATGTTCTAACCTTAAATATGTTAAAAAGTCTGCCAATAATGGAGGAGGCAACGTCATAGTATAAGGGATGTTTCCTCTGAAGGAGTTGGTCTTCTAGTGTGAATAATTGGAACGGTAAATGCGAATGTGTACCTAAACCTCGAACAACAATTTTACCTTCACTCCGAGCATCTCTGAACCAGCCAATAGTATTTATGCAGGACAATGCGCCATGCCAGACTGCAAAGCGAGTAAAATACTATTTCGAACAAGAAAATATCGAAGTAATGAAGTGGCCTGCTGAGAGTCCCGATCTGAACCCAATTGATAACATCTGAAAGATCATTGAAAACAAAGTTCGAGACCATCAATCTTCAACTGTGAGGAATTTATAGACGAAAGTTGAGCAAGAATGGAACAAAATTTCACCTGAATTCTTCAAGAAACTGGTGAGGATCTTTGGTCGTCGTTGCGCGGAAGAAATAGAAAACAAAGTCTTCGACACCTCATATTAAGTGTTTTAAGTTTCATCTTTGTTAAATCTTTCTTTGTTTCTTATGTATTTGCTTGCTAACCAATTCTGTGGATGATCTTTCTCTTATTTTGCACGTGTCAATATTTTATTTTGTTAGTTTATTTAGTATAATTTCTTGCCTATACTCGTACGTTTGTATCATATAAACTCTTCATAAAATATATCAAATGTATGCCTTTATGTATCATGAAAATTTAATTTACCTAGTCATCATATTATAAAGAAAAGTCGTTCTCTTATTTTGCTCGGTAGTGTAGTACGGAGTGCGCGACCCCCATGTTTCTTAACTATGCTGATATAGACTTAATAAAATTAATGTGGTGCAAACGAAAATGTCCATCATGAACCAGATGTTTGAAGTTGCTACATGTTCCAACCAACTCTCTCTTCCCAAAATAATCATTCTATCGTGGATAGAATGATTATTATCCATCAGCTCTAAATTTTACTGTTTCTGGTGAGGGATTATACATTTTGTATTCGTGAGGCAATTCTAACTCTTGATTAAATCTTAGGTTTTCAAGAACTTGGTTGAATTCATTCCGTTTTCGTCGAATTATTTTATCGCATTGCTTCTCTATTTAACAATTACGCCATGCCAGCTTGAGACATATTTTCTGTGCACTTGTTAATAATAATAATACATGGAAGTTCACATGTATTCATAGCCCGATGGTTTGCATATTTATTTTTGCCTATTCTCCATCGATTGCATCTAAAGATGGGGGCTGGTCTGTCTGTTATTCTTTTCATTACTGTTTCTTCTAATCTATGAATTCTGGCTTTACACCGTCCATCTTTCTGGATATTGCCATAACTTAACATCATTCTGTGTCTTACTTAATTTGCTAAATCGATAGAGATATTCCTCATGAAAGAATTTTCCCTTCTTATTTTGCTTTATACTGCTTGCGCAATGGCAGAATTCCTCTCTTTCTTTGTACTGATTCGCCATGTCAGAATGTTCCCTTTTCCTCTCTTTCTTTGCGCTGCTTGCATCATGGCAGAACTTTTCTCTTCCTTTCTTGTTTTGTACTTCTTGCGCCATGGTAGAATGTTCTCTACTCCTCTCTTGCTTTGTACTGCTTGCACCGTGGGCTTAAAAATGTGAAATTTCCATAATGTTGAATAGCTTATGTCAGCTCCAAAAGCGCACTACTTTTAATCGATCTGTTGATGGCAAACGAGACCGTCCTAGCCTCACATCGCCGTAGCTTATATATTTGTACTCGTCCTGAATTTATATGATTGTTTGAGTAATTAATTAAACCTGTATTAATGTTATTTAACGGCGGTGAAACGGTGGTACTGAATCATAGCCAACACCCCATCTTCACCCCCAAGCAATTCCTGTTATCATTCTTTCACGTCGAATGAGAATGTTCCAATAGACCTTGTCTATAACATTCAACACTTCTATCTGTATTCAGATTTCTCCCCCTTTACCATTATACAACGGCATTCTTCCAGTTCACTACCCCTTCAATATGGATTAAACACAGACACCAGATCCATTCCATTACATAATCCCCAACGATTTTTAGCATCGCAGCGACTATACTATCCACTCCAGCTGCCTTCCCAATCTTCAGAACTTTCACACTACTAACAATCTTTTCACTGCTTTCTTCTTCCAAATCCCGATTCATCAGCTAGTTTTCAGCCTCGAAGCCAATCATATTTACACTCGCGTCATCTTTCATACCTACATCACGCCACTCATCAATGAGTTTCGCCATTTACTTTGTACCTCATCATCGCTCAACCTTTGAAGTACTAAGTTCAAGTTACACACACCAAGTTCAAGGTCCAAGTATTCCATATGGTGGCCACGGACTTGGGGCTGACCACCTTTCTCCCTTACCTCCTGAAAATCTTTTGGGTGATGATACGGGGGCTCTGCCGGGCACCGGAGAACCTGCGATCTGGACAATCGCTACCAACAGCTTTAGAAACAGCAGAGCTCTGTTCGATCCCCAGAAGCCACAGGTGATCATAGCGTCCAAGCTCGAGAATTTCTTTGCTACTCTTTGTTCGAGGACCAAATTCACGGCCACCTTCTTCAGCTCTTTCCTCGACCAAGATCTGGAATAAAAGTTCACATATTGGTCCATAGGTCTTCTGCATCCATTTTTTTACGATTATGTAAGTGTGGGAGAAAACCCACACCTTCAAGCGGGTGTCTTAAATATACAAGGTGTCCCAGAAAAAAGTTAACCGTACTTTGAATTAGTATAACTCAAAATCTATTGGAGATTTTTGAGTGCTGTAAAACAAAACAAATTTAACAACTATTTATCTGTCGATTCTGGAAATTTCATTAAATTCACTTTTATTATATTGATACACTAAGGGGTTTAGTGGAGGCTATCAAAATTATGTTTGCACAAGGAAGTAAAATAATGAAACTTTGAAGTTTAAAATCAACAAATATATTTAAATCCATTTTTAACAAAAACACCTCTTCATATGGGTAATACAAATTCATTTTTTAATTTTATAAGCACTGTTTCCTTCCACATGTCCTCTATTTCTTTCCAAGCACAGTTGCGCCTTTGATCGCATTGATTGAACAACTTTTTTGATTAACTTGTGATTTTCCTTAAGTCTATTGACTTCACGTGTGATACTATCTCTTAACTGGTTGATGCTTTGTGGTGGAATAGAATACACTTTATTCTTTAGATACCCCCATAAGAAATAATCGCACGGTGTTAAGTCAAGGGATCTTGGGGGCCTTCAATTGCATGATTTAGCGCGACAATGCGGTTGCCAAACGTTTCTCTTAGTTTTGTTCTTACAGCAAGCTGTCTATGAGCTGGTGCGCCGTCCTGAATCCACCAAAGTCTATTGAATTGATTGCCGTAAATCTGGCGGAGTTCCGGAAAGATCATTTTGTTGAGCATGCTCAGGTAGACAGCACCATTCAAGTTATTCTCGTAAAACAATGGATGGTCCCACAAGATAGCCATTCCCGCATATTCCGATCCACAGAGAGACAAATACGTGTGTCAAAGTTGAATGCTCGGGAAGGGGGGTCCGCAGCGCATATTGCCGAATGTTATGGCTATTTACCTTTCCATTCATGAAAAAGGCTGCCTCGTCACCTATCATAATGTTTTCTAAGAAACGAGCAGGTTTATGGAGAAGCTATTCGACAAATTGTCTCCGACGAGGAAAATCAGTTTCAAGAAGCTGGTGTCTTGCATGCATCTTATAGGGATGCCATTTTAAGTCATGTTTAATAATGCGGTTAAATGATGACTTTGACAATTGTAACCCATTCTTTCTGACTGATACATGTGGATTTTGAAGAAGTGTCATCTGAACATTTTCGATATTTTCTGTTCTTCTTATGGTTCTCATACGACCCGAACGACCTTTATTTAGATTTAATCATGTTCCTTCATGTTAGTATTTACGAACATTTTTCCAAATTGTGGGCTTTCTTGGTGGGTGCCTACCTGGAAAACGTTGTTCAAATTATCTTTTGTTAACTGCATGATTAAAAGGGTTCTATGGAAGTAAACTTTTACACAGAAACGTTTTGATTTGCTTAGTAAGCAATAATGACGAGACCATACCAAAGCGTGGCTGAAAAACCACCGTAAAATGGCCTAGGCTTTGCTTGAAGAATCGCACAGTGGCCTAGCCTACCTCGGCTCCCTACGCTTCTCTTCAAAGTGCGCGGTGGCCTAGCCTTCCTAGGCTTCGTTTCATTATTTTCCTTCCTTGCGCAAACATATCTTTGATAGCCTCCACTAAACCCATTAGTGTATCAATATCATTGTGATAGAACGGGTTGAGGCCGCGTTAATTTCAACCCCTATCCCATGTTATTTAAAAACCACGATGCTCCCACGTGCATCTTCGCTTTGAAGCTTGGCGCCTTATCACAGCCACCTGAGTCAATGTTTAAACAAGGAGGTTTATCTTCCCCTCGTTCGCCCCCATACGCCGACCTCGCCAGATTGAGTTAGGCTTATGGGCAGATAAGGCATTGTTCCCAGGCTCGGCTGTGCATTCCCTCGAAGCTCCCACTCCATTGTCCCCCATGCCAAGGGAGTGTCTCGACTATTTAGATGGAAACTTTACCACTAAGATCAGATTGGAGATCCAGATTTTCGTCGCGAAACATCACCCCGACCCTCTCTCACTTTGTGCGCCAAGGGACCTCGACCTCGAGATTCACCATCACTTTTCCAGAAGGACGACAATATCCCTTGAGTGCCAAGGTTCGAGCCTTTCGTGACGCCAAGTCCACAAGGCTTCTCCCTCGTTTTTCCAGATTGTTTCCTGCGTTTTCATTTTGTTTAGTATTTTGTTCGCCTTATATATACTGGGCTCCTTCCTTGCTTTTTTCATTACCTAGTTGAAAATGGCAATTATAACTTTGCCGAAACTAGTTCTGTGGTTATAATTAAATCTTGATTCAAATATTGTGGTTTACTATTATCTTTTCACTGATATATTTCACGCTAATGTGATATATTCTAATATATATATATATATATATATATATATATATATATATATATATATATATATATATATATATGCTTGATTTGAGTGCATGGTTCTCATTTTTCGTAATAATATGTATTTATATTAATTCATTTATGGCTAAAATAGATGATTTGGACCTTCAATTATATTTATCTTGGAAATGGAAAAGAATGGCACCGTTCCCTTTTATGGTAAACTAACGTGTTAGAATTCTTCAATGATCAATGATGGTGTAAGTTAGAAATGTGTATGGATAGATAAGAGAAGAAAGTTTGAAGGTGTGTATATAAGTAGAAGAAATGTGTACCAAAAAACTGGCTAATTATGTTTTTCTTGCCCTCGAATAACAGTTAATAATAATAATAATGATAATAATAATAAGTCTTTCGTAATGCGCTCTTCAAGGCCTGAGGCCTTCCCAGAGCGCACGTTGGGCTGAGATGAGAATGGAAATTCAATGGAAATTCAAGAGGGGGGAGAAGGCAATACTGAAAAGATGCGTTTTCAGGAGACGCTTAAATGTGGTAAGAGAGGGAGAAGACCTGATTTCAGCAGGAAGAGCATTCCACAACTTAGGGGCGCAGATTGAGAAGGAGCAGTCCTCCATTGAGCAGAGAGATAAACGAGGAATATTCAAAAGAGCTGCATGTGATGACTGAAGGGCCCAAGGGACATGGCGTGGCGAGAGGGCAGAAGAGAGGTAAGACGGGGCCTTGTTGTTTAGGGCCTTAAATGTGAGGAGAAGTATTTTGAAGTGAGTACGGGATCTGACAGGGAGCCAGTGCAGTTCATGCAGCAAGGGTTTGGAGGGAGAGAAGCGAGGGCGACGGAGGAGAAGCCGGGCAGCATAGTTCTGTACAAGTTGAAGGGGGCGGAGAGAGGAGGATGGCAGATTCACAAGCAGAGAGTTACTGTAGTCAAGGCGTGAGGTGATGAAGGCATGAACAGCAGTCTCAAGACTTTGGCGATCAAAGTGAGAGCGAATGCGAGAGAAGTTACGAAGGAAACATAGAGAGGAATTGCTGACATTGCGGATATGAGACTTAAAGGAGAGATGCTCTTCAAAAACAACACCCAGATTCCTACCTCAGTCAGAGAAAATGATAGTATTACCGCCCAGAGTAAGCGAGGGAAAGAGAGATTTAGATTTTTTGACAAGAGCAGGGGTGCTGACGAAGAGGACCTCAGTTTTGAAGTGATTAAGCCTGAGGAAGTTGGTAGAGAGCCAATCAGAAATGGAGAAGTAGGCAGCCAGGAGGTCAGTGATAGAGTAGGCAAGAGCCATGGGGGATGAGGAAACTAAAATTTGAGTGTCATCAGCATATAGGTGGGAGGATAAACCGAGATTACGGAGAAGGGAACTAAGAGGGAGAAGGTAGATACGAAATAGTAGAGGACCAAGAACAGAGCCTTGTGGCACTCCAAAGCGAATGGGGGTAGAGTCGGAAGAATCGTCGTTAATCACAACGGATTGTGTACGAGACGAGAGGTAAGAGCGGAACCAGTAAAGCACGGTGCCTGATATGCCGATGAAAGAGTGTAGACGATCAAGTAGGACGGTATGGTCAATAGTATCTGTCATAGAATGGACTCTCGACGGTATACCATATATAACTATTGGTTGAGGGAACTTATTAATTATCTTTAGAGTGCGTGGATGTCTGACTGGCCGATATTATGTATCTTCGATATGCTTAAGAAGTGGAACTGAGCTCAAGGATAATAATATTGCTATCATTAATAAAATAGAGTTTTATTAATAATAACTATCAACAACACACAAAACGGAAAATATTGACATAAACAGAGAATGGAAAGGGTCGTGGGGACTCGAGCTAATCCGAGGATTAAAAGGTTTAAAAAGGTAAAACAAATATAAAGTTAAAGGGAGGGGATGGTTCGCTAAATCATTTAAAGCACAGAATAGAATTGACAAAAGGGTTAAATACTCAAAGGTAACGTTCGGCTTACGTAATTTATACTTGTTGTGCAGAGGAAGGCGACGTGAAGGAATTTTCGGTCCACTGGCGAGTTCCAGCCGAAGGGAGGGGGGGGAGAATTAAATGATCCTGACGTGGCATCTTGGGAATGAGAACCGTTTCTCGACGAACGGCTTGAAAAACAATGGCTGTTCTACGTTGTTTTCTTCTGAACAACAGGGGGGGGGGCGAGAACCGTCTCTTGTCTACGGGCTCAAGAACAATGGCTGTTCTAATGTTGTTCACTCCTGAACAACAAGGGGGAAGGGTGAGAACCGTTTCTTGGCGAACGGGCTCAAACGAATAATGGCTGTTCTACGTTGTTCTCTTCTGAACACCAGGGGAGGGGGGTGGGGGTGGGGTGAGAACCGTTTCTTGTCAACGGGCTCGAACGAACAATGGCTATTCTAACGTTGTTTTCTTTCTGAACAACAGGGAAAGGGTGAGAACCGTTTCTTGGCGAACGGGCTCAAACGAACAATGGCTGTTCGGCGTTGTTCTCTTCTGAACACCTGGGGGGGGACCGTTTCTTGTCAACGGGCTCAAAAGAAAAATGGCTGTTCTAATGTTGTTCTCTTTCTGAACAACAAGGGGGAAGCCTTGTGGACTCGGCGTCACGAAGGCTCGAACCTTGGCACTCAAGGCATATTGTCCTTCTTCTGGACAAGTGATGGTGAATCTCGAGGTCGAGGGCCCTTGGCGCACAAGGTGAGAGTGGGACGTAGTGATGTTTCGCGACGAAAATCTGGATCTCCAATCTGATCTTAGTGGTAAAGTTTCCATCTAAATAGTCGAGACACTCCCTTGGCATGGGGACAATGGAGTGGGAGCTTCGAGGGAATGCACAGCCGAGCCTGAGAACAAGCCTTATCTGCCCATAAGCCTAACTCAATCTGGCGTGATCGGTGGATGGGGCAAACGGAGTGGGGGGGGGGTGATAAACCTCCTTGTTTAAACATTGACTCAGGTGGCTGCGATAAGGCGCCCAGCTTTTCAAGCGAAGATGCACGTGGGGAGCATCGTGGTTTTAAATAACATGTGATAGTGGCTGAAATTAACGCGGCCTTAACCCGTCCTATCACAGTATCGAAGGCAGAGGAGAGGTCGAGTAGAACGAGAATGGAGGCACAACCCCTTTCCGCGGCTCTTCGTAAGCAATCGGACACATTGAGAAGGGTGGTTTCTGTGGAGTGATCTGACTTGAAACCAGATTTATAGGTTTCATCAATGTTACAGGCCACCATGTGACTGTTTATGCGTGAAGCAACCACTCTCTCCAGAACTTTAGAGAGGAAAGGAAGTTGCGAAATCGGGTGATAATTGGAAGGGTCAGTGGGGTTCAGTTGAGGCTTTTTAAGAATCGGACGGATGTGGGCACGTTTGAAGGAAGAGGGAACAAGACCAGTTGCAAGTCAAGTGTTGAACAAGTGAAGAAGCGTTGGGAGGATAGCAGGCAGAATATTACATAATAATTTAGGCGGAAAAATGTCATTTGGGGAGCCCATTTCTTAGAACGCGAGAGCAGGGCTGTAAGCTCCAACGCGGTCACAGCGGGGAAAACGATAAGCGGCTGAGGCGGGAAGTCAGGGAGAATGGCAAGAGCTGGGACAGAAGACTGAAGGAGGAAGTCAGGGAGGTTAGTGACCTTATCTGCGAAGAAATTCGAGAGAGTAGCAGGGCTACTGGGTGGGGAGACCTGGGCTGGGAAGGGAAGACGGGAGAGCAGACGGAAGACGGTCTTGTGTGGTAAAAGCTTTCAAGCCTTTGTTCTATTTTTCGGTGGTTCCAATTTTGACGGAGGACTCACCGCTTTTTTCTTTGTTTGTCCACTACGGATTTTTTTATTTTATTTATTTATTTAAATTTTTTGTCCACTACAGATCTTTTTTTTTTAATTAAAATCATTTGTACATAATTTCAATTTCCTTTTGGAGTTGTCTTCGCTAAAGGTCAGTATATTGCTGTAGCATCTCCTTGAGCCAGGATCTGGCTGCTTTGAAATGCGTATTTGAAGGTCAGCTCGTGGTTAACATCAGGTAGTCTTATATGTTTTGTCATCTTGGGGTCCATGTTATTTTGAATCCTTTGCCATATATTTTCGCTCGGTTATGGAGTGTTACATTGATGGGGTCCAAATAGGTAACTTGATGTAGTAGGCGTGTGGGTATGGGGTCATTCAGTGTGACACCAGCAATAAATCTTAGTGCTCTATTGTGAATCGCCTGAAGTTTCCTCAGGGCGCATCTACTGAAGGTATGGAGCGGTATGGTCGGGTAAAGAAGGACTGGTCTTACCAGGGTTCTATATAATTTGCGTTTATTTGCGGGCGAGAGTTGCTTGAACCTATAAAGCGAACTGAGTGCTCTCCGGCCTGCCTCCGCTCTTTCCTTGCAGTGTGAAACGTATCCATTTGACGTGATCTTTAGTGCAAGGACTTTGACGTCATGTGTATAAGGGTAGTTTTTGCCGTTTGTACGGATGTTTGATGTTTTACGGCGTCCTATCGGAATTACTTTAAATTTGGCTTCTTCGTTGGTTCTGATTTTATTTCGTCTCTCGTAGTTGTTAAGTGTGTTTATCTCTGCTCCCGTTCTATTGGCAACGTCCCTTAGGTTCGGATAGTCGCTTGTCACGATATTTGTGATATCATCGGCCAGTTGAATATTCTGTGCAAAGTCATAATTGGGATGAGGGAGGTCATTCGTATAGATCACGCAAAAGGTGGGACTAAGGCAGCCCCCTTGGGGCACTCCGGCGCCCAGCCTGAAGAGCTTCCCTTCATAGCCATTAATAGTTATCTTAGCTTTCCGTTCGTACAGATAGTTATATATGATTCTGCTGAAATTGTCCTGCAGGCCAAGGCCAGCGACTTTCGACTTGAGGCCCGGGATCCAGACTTTGTCGAAGGCAGATGCCACGTCTCTCAGAACCACATCGATTCTATGGTTCCTTGCTTTAGCAAAGGCAATCCTCTCTGTGATAAGAGCCAGGGCCGTTTCCGTGCCTAATTTTCCTCGGAAACCACACTGTTGCATGTTATATAAGTTGTTTACTGGAGATGTTTTCTTAATCTGATATTTGACAGTTTTTCGAGTCTTGCCTATGAATTCGAGCAAGGATATCGGTCGATAGCTGTTTAGATCGGTCTTTGGCTTCCCGGGTTTTGGAATGAATATCATATTTGCGGTCTTAAATGCTTTTAGGAAATATCCTGTATTGAGACAGGCATTGAAAATATTAAGCATTTCCTTGTTAATGTTGCGTGGAGCCTTTTGTAGGCGAATTTTCGTGATAGTCGAGATGCTTGGTGTTTTTTGTTTAAATGACTTCAAGGCTTGCTCGTATTCTTCTTGACTAAACAGTGCACCCTTTGCAAGATTCTGACTTAAGCCGTCAACCTGAAGGTACGGCACCATCTAAGAATTCTTTTAAACACAATTATTCTAATCACCCTCATAGAATTAAGAAGTGCTTTCCTCTATTCTTTCTTCTTCTCCCCGAATATTTTGACAAAGAAATTTCTAGAAAATATTAGTATTAAAAATTAGGTTATTTACTTTGTAAATTGGGGAAGGAGGGATAACTTTAAAAATCATAGAAAATTGATTTTATGATTGTAATATTACTAAACAAACCTTTAGAAACCAAAACCTCCTAATCTTACCGTTTAATCAGTCATTTCTAGCCTTCTCCTACGCCTTCTTAAACAATAATTCCACTTTGTATGGACTCCTTATATAACGAAATCCTCGAAACGAGGTTTTATTTATCAAATCTACGGTACTGATTGGACAGACACGGGAAAGAACATATGAATAAAACAGTATCAAATCAAGGCCGCCGTTGCAGTGAGTAGAGTACGTTATTTATGCATCTGTCCATCTCTAATTATGTTAGTAATTGGAAGAGTGCAAAAAGTACTTTTGCGTTCCAGTAATTAATTATTTAGAATCATTCTTTAAAGTGTTTGTATACAATACCTTCTTAATTTTAATACGAATCTGTTTTTCCTTGACCTCTTTATTATTATTATCATTAATAGTCAAATTCCCAAATAGTAAAATCTGGTGTAATAGCTTTTGTATCTGCACCTTCTTTCCTAAAGGGATCTGTTTAATAAAAGCGGAATCGCTCGAAATATATATATATATATATATATATATATATATATATATATATATATATATATATATATATATATATATATATATATATATATATATAGTAGGAATATGAAGACATATGCGATGGTTTTGAACATCGCATATGTCTTCATATTCCTACTACGAATAAGGTTCCCAAGGAACGACTCCATCACTAATATATATATATATATATATATATATATATATATATATATATATATATATATATATATATATATATCTTTTACGCCTACGGATAATTTATATTCTTAATAATATAATCAATGTTTTTGTATTCCTTCTATTCATGACATTTAGCATTCAATTTTTCACCACGCCTTCATTCATTGTTTGATGAGCTTGTGTTGTGAACAGGTCTCCCCGCCCAAACTCCTTTCTAACGAAACAAACTTCCTGCTAATAATTATTTGAGGATTAATTACTATTTGTTTGCTTATTTAATGTCAAAATAAGAAACTATTTAACGACGGTATCTCAAATTTGCAAACTATTTCACGATGGTATGTTAAAGTTACAAGGTATTTAACGATGGTATGTTAAAATTACAATTTATTTTACGATGGTATGTTAAATTTACAAACTATTTGACTAGGCTATGTTAAAATTACAAACTATTTAACGATGGTATTTCTGAATTACAAACTATTTAACAATGGTTTGTCAAATTTACAGACTATTTAACGATTGCATGTTAATATTACAAACTATTTGATGATGGTATATTAAGAGTACAAACCGTTTAACGATGGTATGTCAAATTTACTAACTATTTAACGATAGTATGTTAAAATTACAAACTATTAAACGAAGGAATGTTAAAATTGCAAATTATTAAACCATGGAATGTGAAAATTGTAAACTACTAAACGATGGTATGTTAAAATTGCAAATTATTTAACGATGGTATGTTAAAATTACCAACTATTTGATGGTGGTATGTCAAAATTGGAAACTATTTAACGATGGTATATTAAAGTTACAAGGTATTTAACGATGGTATGTTAAAATTACAAACTATTAAACGATGGTATGTTAAAATTGCAAAATATTTAACTATGTTATGTTAAAATTACAAACTATTTAACGATGGTATGTTAAAATTACCAACTATTTGATGGTGGTATGTCAAAATTGCAAACTATTTAACGATGGTATGTTAAAGTTACAAGATATTTAACGATGGCATGTTAAAATTACAAATTATTTAACGATGGTATGTTAAATTTACAAACTATTTGACTAGGGTATGTGAAAATTACCAAATATTTAACGATGCTTTGTTAAAATTATAAACTATTTGACGATGGTATGTTAAAATTATAAACTATTTAATGGTGGTATGTAAAAATTACAAACTATTTATCCATGGTATTTCAAAATTACAAGATATTTGAATATGGTATATTAAAATTACAAACTATTTAATGGTGGTATGTAAAAATTACAAACTATTTAAGATGGTATGTCAAAATTACAAGATATTTGAATATGGTATATTAAAATTCCAAACTATTTGACGATGGTATGTTAAAATTCCAAACTAATTGACGATGGTATGTTAAAATTACGAACCATTTAACGATGGTATGTTAAAATTACCAACAATTTGACGATGGTATGTCAAAATTGCAAACTATTTAACGATGGTATGTTGAAGTTACAAGGTATTTAACGATGGTATGTTAAAATTACAAACTATTTAGTGATGGTGTCTTAAAATTACAAACTATTTGACGATATTATGTAAAAATTACTAACTACTTAACGGTTGTATGTTAAAATTCCAAACTATTTAACGATGGTATGTCTGAATTAAAAACTTTTTAACGATGGTATATTAAAATTACAAACTATTTAGCGATTGTATGTCAAATTTATAAACTATTTAACGTTGGTATGTTAAAATTACAAACTATTTAACGATGGTATGTCAAAGTTATAAACAATTTAACGATAGTATGTTAAAATCACCAACTATTTAACGATCGTATGTCAAAATTAAAAAACTATTCAACGATAGTATGTCAAAATTGCAAACTATTTAACGATGGTATGTTAAATTACAAACTATTCAACGATGGTATGTCAAAATTGCAAACTATTCAACGATGGCATGCCAAAATTACAAACATTTGCCTGATCCTAAAATGTAGCAAACTAATTCACTCTTCAAGATTTTAATGAAAACCGTATTTATTAAATTACCATAAATTGACCCTAATGGAAAATCTTTCTATCGCTCAATGGTTTCCATTTAACTGGATCCCGAACACAGGTAAATACAGAAACTAGTAAATGGTCTTTTCCCATCCTTACCAGAGAGCTGGTATCGCACCGGTGGACAAGGTTTTCCGGGGAGGTGTGGGTGGTCTCGCGTGTGGTATGAGGATCCAGTCACAAATGCTACTTGGACTACTCCCACTTTCCCTTATAAAGATCTTTTGGAATGGGGGTGGGGGGGGGGGACACGATGCCGTCTTCCTTCTTGGCTTCATCCCCCCCTCCCCCTCTGTCTCTATCCAGGCCAACAGGCAAAAACTGTGAGGAACTAATTTAATGCCTGGATTTTCCGGTCTGGAGTGAAGAGGAAGGGGATTTTATGCCTTTTGTCTCCTCTCGAGGAGTTTGATGAAGCCACTAAACAGATGCTACTTCCACTGGGCATTCATGGGTCCTGGGTTCGATCTCGAGAGCCTATTGGATACGGGCGTTGGACTTGCAGCATCGACGCACGTGTTCGATCCCAGCTGGGACGCAAAACTCTTAGCGACGTTACGAACTGGTCGCCCATTGGCGTATACGCTGACACTCCCGTGGGGTAGTAGTTTCACACGGATCACCAGGCCATTAGCCAACCACAAGACCCTTTATCTTTCCCTTCCTGTCTTCACATCATACCAATTCTCTCTTCTGTTTCCCAAGCCCTGTCGATGTGGGTATTCGTGTCTCTTATAGTGGCACAAATACCCACATACCCGGACATGAAGCACTACTGTACCCTGTGGGGGGTAGTAATACCCACAAACTACTCGCGGCGGGAGATCTCCGAGGCGAGGGACGGAGAACGCATCCAACATGATTCGAACGCGTTTCTGCAGGATTTAATCTTGTTTATTACGAATACCCCATTTTCAGCCTCACAAATACCAAACACGTTATTTCCAATTTCAGAAAGTCTTTCCTTTTTTCTTATTTTCGTTGTATGCGGCCTCATTAATCCACACTAAATCAATCCACCATTAGTTTATTATACACTGTATCTATATCCTTACCATAAATAAAATAAACCTAATCCGCTAAGTTAACAACAAATCTTTAATAAACTCGACTTCTTTGTCCGTCTGGAATGTCGTTCTTTTATAGAGTTTCTGTCCCGTGCTCTCTGATGACCTCTAGAAAGGTGAAAGACCGGTTGTATCCAGGTTCATGTTGCTAGACAAGGTTCAGGCAATCACTCATTCAGGAAAGCACCAAGAACCAGATGTCCTCTAGAGATAGGATCGGAATCGGGACTTGGATTTAAAAACGAGGTTAGCTAAAAGTCGATTCAGTTTTTCTAAATAGAATTGGGATTAGAAGGAAGAACAAGATAAGCCTAATCATTCAAGATATCGTCAACGTAGAGAATGAGACGGCATTTTTTTTCTTAAGTCAGTACAAGATAAGGCTTATCAGTCAGTCGATTGTTAGCTGGTATGGCCTATGAGTCAAAATTTCTTTTCTACCCAATCAAGTTTTCTTTATTGGGAGAGAGGTGGGGGCGGGGGGTCTCGTTGGAATATACGGAAACAGGTTGCATTAAATGTAAGTGTATGAAATATATTTTAACCATAATTTGAAGCTCCAAATTCCAATATTATATGCTCTTTTAATTAATCGTATAGGTAAAATTCATTATTATTATTTATCCTGTTTCAATGAGATTAGTTCATTCAAATTCATTCGTTACTTCAAGTGTTTTCTGCCATGTCCAGCTGTTCGTTCTTCAGGTCATAAATTTTGACAAGAATTTGGTTTTCCAGAATTCATGGGAATAAATGTTTTGGTATGGCGCTCTTCAAAGTTGGAGGCATTCAATAATGAGGGAAAAGTTTTACTGAAAAATATTTAGGGGATGTAACCAACGAGAGAAATTTCATTCGGCGAACAAAAATGAGGGGATATTTTTCGCTCATCCCCAAGGTGGCCCCGAGAAGGCCACAAAAAAACAAGTCGTCTTTCCTTGCCAAGTCAGGGCTGGTGTTTCGGAAAGTCTCCTCTTCCATTCAGACGGAGCGTCAGATGCAGGACGTCTTTATTTTTCAATCTTCTCTCCTTTTGTTCTTCCCCATTTCTTGTATTGCAGCCACTTCCACACGTATCTTGTATGGAGTGAGGTCGGGGTTGTGGTTGCTATTGCCTCCGGCCCTATGTCAATCCTTGGGGCAGTCAGTACTATATTCATCTTCTCTCCGTCAAGAGGAAACCGTCATTTTGTTCTGGCAAGCAACAGCCTCGAGGGATCAGCACCGCTGACACCTGTCATCATAAAAGGTGGGTCTGTTTGTCGCCGCCCGGAAAATAGAGAAACCTGAAAAGGGGCACCTGCGACTCACTACATCCCTCTTGGGGAATTTTTAGCCAGTCTCATGAGATAAGGTGATGAAAGGGACGCCCCCTCCACCAAGAACAAATGTAGAGGGCGCACTATTCGATGCTCGGCTATATGGCAATCGTCCACCTTTGAACGGCGTTCCATCTAGAAAAACTCCCCTCTGAATTAACACTTCCACTGTCTCGTGGTGGTCATGTCCACTCATGGAATGACTTCAGGAGTTAACATAGATGAAAATCCGGTGTCAGAGTCCCTATGGAATCTCTGTGTTATCTCAAACTTCCTTGTGGAAATTCCTGCGTCGGCGCGTTGTTGTCAAAATCTAAGAGCATTGCTGTTCCTTTAGATCAAAACAGCGACGTTAAGTGCGTAAGATGGGCCATGAGAAACAGCCAGACCTCCAGATTACATCACTCAAGCTTACATGCGACCAAGATGAATCTACTCTGGTGAGCTTAGAACGACAGAGTCATACAGTACAGTGCATAATTCATTAACTCAAGCAGGAACTTGGGACGAGGTTTCAAATTGAGATAGGCCCACCTTTATCTTTGTTTATTCGAGGCACAGAACCCTTGTGAAAGTAAACAAAGTGATGGACGCACTTTTAACTCGGTGGGGTGAGCTTATTCTCTTAGACAACTGCCCTCGTTATGTGTTTTCCAAAATCTTCAGACTTTTCACACGTAAACTCCTCTTTGCACGGTAAAGTATGAGTCTTACAAGAGGCAGCAATCTGGTACAGCTAACATCAGCTAAAGGTCCTTCTGCCAGGTCACTCGATCCCTAAAATGCGCAGCTCCTAACTGACAGACCTGTGATTGATACTGGTTCATGAGAGGAATCTCTTACTAAGTCGTACTGGTCGTTGACAGGATGGCTAAAATCTGAATATTTTTTTAATGGGAAAGGGTTGACGGCTGATTATCGCATCTGTGCACCACTCATTAAATGAATATATCATCACTTGTTAGAACGAGATGATTCCTTGAACCAAGGAGGAGTGGGGGAGAAGGTGAAATTAAGATTAGATGAGTAGAAGAAATAAAGCCCAGGTTGTCTCCGTATGGTTTCATTGAGATTATCGGCGATGCTGGGGCCTGGATAGCGTGCCACTCCTCCACATGTCAAGTGTAATAGACTAGTTTTGGCACCCCTTTGTCGGGCAAGCCTTCCCTGCATTCAAACTGTTGAATTTGCAGAAAAAATATTGACCAATATTTCCGGCTTTGAAATGTTAATTTCTGCTGGCTTTTGATAATTCTGTTATAATTGAAGATAATTTTTCTCGGTTTAATTGTAGCTGGTTTGAACGCCCGCTTATACTAGTAGTGCCATGGTTCTACATAAATATTGGGAAAGAGCAGTCAAGATAGTATTCACATTCATTTTAGCCTCCCTGCCAACGCACCAATATAGGTTGAAAGTGGGTTACCTGGATTGATGGGTGTAGGATAGCGCTGGGTTTGCCATTTGGATTCAGAAGCAACGCACATGGGTAACTTGATCCAGGCCAACACATCAACCTCGTTCTCACATTGGACACACGTGAGTTTCCAGCCTGGAACGAGCTGGGTTTATCAATGGGATACTGATGGGACCCACTTGGGTTCCATATAGATAACCCAGATGGTTCCCACGTCTCAGTGACAAATTCAGTTGGGTTCCAGTTGAGATATCCACGTGAACCTACATGTGCCACATATGTGACCCAGTTGAGTATGTTTACAAGTATGTGACTTTACGGTGCTAAGAAGATTGGTCTCAAACTCTTGAATTGTAAGTGGTGTAGTGTGTAGCGTGCTGAGAAGTGAAAGTGGACGGCTTATAAGCTCTGTTTAAATTAATTTACTTGAATCTCGAGATGGCGAGTGGGTCAAAGTGTCTGTAAAAGTGGTCTCAGCGATCCGGGGAAGCTGTTTGCAACCCTTCACACGCTCCATTCATTTCTCTTTTTTTCTCTTCCTGCTACTCACTTCTATCTACAATGGTACCCAGACTCGAGTAGATGGCGGGCTGGTCCTTGGAAAACGCTTCCAAGCGGTGTTTAGATTTCATCATTTCTTCAAAATATGCTCCGCTTCTATGAATGAGTGGGGCTGTGTAGGATACCAAGAAGTGCAAGCGGGCGGCTTTAAACTTCGCTTAAATGAGTCTTTTTCGTGATTCATAATAGTCGATTGATTTAAAGCGCCCGCTAGGATAGTCTCGGCCAACCGCACGAGGAAGCTGTTCTCAACGCGTGGCAAGCACCGTTCTTTTTTTCTGTTCCATCGCCCTCCATCCAACATTTCTATCCACAAGTGGATTGCCACTCCATATTTGTATTATAAAATTGTACATATATGTTTTGTTCTTTAAATTATAGCCTGTAAAATTAAAGATTTTATTTTTATTTCGATAAATTACAAGGGAGGATACAGCGGGGGATACCCCTTCTCCCTACATCCTCAAAATATATTCCATTTAGATGATAAATATGAGTAATACAAAAACGTCTCCTAAATAAAGAAATAGATCCTTCAAAATGCTTACAGAGTTGATCCAACTGAAGAATTGAGATTCAAATTTCCCGCCGTGAAGCACTGCTGCCCATCATCGTTTTGTGAACCTCAGATCTGCCAAGGCGAGCCAGTGTGTCAGAGGCAGTCACGGTCAGGTTTGCCAAAGTTGTTACAATAGAAACAAACTTGTCACTTTCTATCTTTTTTGTACTTCTGTTACTACCCTGACAAACTTTGTTTTCATTTGCTTATTTTTCATTGTTACTTTTAATAATTTTATAAATCCATATACTTCACTTTTAGTCAAGGTAATTTTTAATTAATGAATTCATCATGAAGGTGCGTCCAGTTACTATTCGTATGGTTTTGGTTCAAAGTAAGTTATAAGCAAGTATCGGTTCCCGTTGAATCACGCGCATATTCAGCGCCGTTTAAACATGCTATAAACATGTATCGGTTCTGCAGAAGCACGCATTTAGACATGTTGTTTGTCAGACGTCAACATAAGTGGAGGCTGGGTAGTGTTCAGTGGTTTATTGTCCTGTTACATTTTAAACTCATCTCCAAGTTTAAGTCACAATTTCTGTTGCTCGAAGCAAGTTTTGTGTCTGCTCTCTCCGGAAATTGAACACGGTACCCAGACGTTAGAAAACCAGCGCCTTATCCACTAAGCTAGCGTGAGCCACATTGAGCAAACTACTCCTGGAACAAGTGTATAGCCTGATCGCAAGCGCTTGAAAAGTAAGAATTTGTGTCTCTTTGCGTGTTAACCGAAATGAGAGTAGCGCTGAACCGGATGCTCTTGCAATGTGTTCACACAATGTTATGCCGGAGTATTTCTATCGCATGTTTTTCCGTGCTAAAAGATATAGCACTATTATTTTCTCTTTCTCGTCGTAATGGTAGCGAGCTAACTCTAGTAAGACCCTGGCATTTTTTGGATGAGATTTTTCTAATATATTGAAGGATTATCTCAGGTGAGAGGAACATTGGATATAATTTCGAAATTACACGAGTGCTACATAAAGCAACTGTTGAACACTTGCCAGGATACAGTAATATAAAATTAGTATACATAAGAAATAACAATCAGGAGTAGCACTTGAGTACTCTGACACTGTTCTAAATGACAACTTTATTTATTTTGTTTTGATGAAAACAAGGGGGTGGGGGCAAAAAAACCGATTAATTAATTTCTGGTTCTTACACGAAACTAAGGATGTGTAGTCATATTATTTGACCGAATTAATTAAATGTATTTCCCTCGATTTCCGTGTGACTTTACATTTACACATGTAATTTTTTTTTTGGGGGGAGAGTTTTTTTGGGAAAGCAGAAATAATGTGAACTAAGTAAAGTGTATAAGTACATACGCGAAATGGACACACAATCTGGTTAATTACCACCATTGTTGTCGATAATTCACTGCTAAGAGCTCCCCGCTAATGATATGTTCCAGTATGACAGCCGTTATTATACTCACCACAGCGAGAAATGGACGATGGGGTGCGGCGAGCACCGTCACATGTGTCCCCTCACTGGTGCCATATCTCCACAGATCAGAACGAAAGACAGAGAGATAAAGTAAGGTGGGAAAACGGGGTGGAAAGGAAGGCAGGCAGTTGATCTGTGGAGATATGGCAACAGTAGGGAAGGGGGGGGGGCACCCGTCGAGGTGCTTGCCGCACCCCATCGTCCATTTTTCGCTGCGGCGAGTATAGTAGCGCTCAAAAGGACGGCTCGATACGTTCACAATTATTGGTCTAAAGAGTTCAAGTGACTCGTGGGGCTCTTTAGAGCTTAAGTGACTGGTGGGGCTCTTTAGAGCTGAAGTGGCTGGTGGGGCTCTTTAGAACTGAAGTGACTCGTGGGGCTCTTTAGAGCTGAAGTGACTGGTGGGGCTCTTTAGAGCTGAAGTGACTCGTGGGGGTCTTTAGAGCTGAAGTGACTCGTGGGGCTCTTTAGAGCTGAAGTGACTCGTGGGGCTCTTTTTCAGGTCCCTCTGTTTTCCTGGGTCCAGCGGACACACACACCTCATGATGACGTCCGGTGACCACGCGTTGTTCCCAGGGGACTGGTGCTCCCTGCCGCAAGCCACGCTCTTCTCGGTGGCTCCTTCTGACGTAGAGAAGACGAATATATAGCTGGCTGCCCCAGGGATTGACCTTGAGGCGAAAGGAATACGTACCCCCAACCCAGCCCTACCCCGGGGGAGACCCAAGTAGAAGAGGCAGCCGTTTAAGAAAATGGGGGACATAAAAGAATATAAGCAAACCATAAAGAGGCCCTCCATCTGACGCAGCCTCTGGATGGAGAGGGAATCTTCCTCGATCCCCATCCGTGGCTTAGCTGAGGCAACGGTAACGCATTGGGACCTCCTCGGGGCATTCTTGGCACCACCTTGGAGGAGAGCGAAACATATTCCCTCTCATTAATTTTCACCACGTGAAAACTCCTTCGTTGGTTTCACCAGTCTTATTTTTTTAAAAAAACAACATTTTATTCTCATTAGTGAATACCTTTGGCATTGAAAAGCACCGTGCAAAAGTGGTTATTATTATTATTATTATTATTATTATTTTTATTAACATAAATAATCTGGAAAACAAAATTCTAGTCAAAATTTATGACTCGAATAACAGCGGAGAACCCAATTATAATAATGAGATTCCTTCGTTCCCATTCCTTCTTTTGGCCCGGTCAAATAATGAACAGAGAATAGGAGATTGACTTATCGAGGTTTCATTTCTTACACTTGCATTTTAGGTAACCTTTTTTGCAGCTTCAATCGCGGTCTCCTTAACTCAAAAGACTGAATTCAAATTTCGGTTTCCTCACAAACACCAACCAATACCCCCCCCCCCCCCAACCTCCCCCTCCACCAATTAAAAATCGTGATTGCTAGGTGACACCCACTAATACCTGATTGGGGTGACACCCACTAATACCTGATTGGGGTGACACCCACTGATACCTGATTGGACAAAATAATTTGGGGGGGAATTTGGAGAGATTTATAATAATGGATTGTCAATGATCAATCGCCCGGGGATGGAGCGGGAAAGTAAAAATTCTTATTATTACGATTATTAGTAGTATCACTAACAAGAGACTATTACTAGAGGCATTGACACAAAAATTATTCTAAAGAGGTTTTTAAAGAAAATGATTACGTTAAGGTAGGTGATTTTTTTTTTACTTTAATTGAAACCAAACGAGAGTATCACATGAGGTTATTTATGAGAGATCTGTAATGAAAGTTGTGAAGATGGAGGTAGGGAAATTGTGTAGAAGCTATAAATAAAGCCAATGAATTGATTATAACCGTAGATCCACCTGCTGACGTTGTGCTAGTGATGACCTGCAATCCTTCTTTCAAATGGCTTCATCTCCTGATCAGGTTTGACTTACCATCAAATCCGCGGCGTTTTTTTACTATTCCAGGATAGACTTCGAAAGATAATTTAGAAATCCAAGTATATTTAATTAATTTTGCCCACAAAAGTACTAGCTGTTCACTTGACTCGATACTGCCTTTACCTGTTGTACAATTGACCAGACAAACTTGTAACTTAAGGTCTTTCTCTAACATTGCAAAACCTGGCGCGTTATTAAACTCATATATTCGTTCAAATCTCCACATATTAAAGTTATATAATCGTTCAAATCTCTACATATGAGGAGTTTTTTTTTAAATTTATCACATTCCACTACCACCTAGATTGCGTTAAACACTATTACTAACAACACAAAGTAAACACTGTAGTACAAATCTGAAATCGCTGTTACATCTTAAAACGTTGGGAAGAATCATGAAGCCAACGATTCAGACTTTCTTAGTTATTGGAAATCGTCAACGAGGCCTTCAACTATAGGTCATGTATCAATGAGATGGGCGGAACGTGATGGATCACTAATACATTCCTGTTAATCTAATAAAGATGTCCATTTTCCTTTAAATTAATTTGTCGTCTCTTTCATTTGCGTGATATTTCAGAGGGGAAGGGAAGGGGTGCTATAGCTTTGAGAATCGCCTTATAGGCCCCTCTAATTAACTGGATCCTCTTGTGTGTAAATGGGCGAACTTGGCTTGAAAATTGTCCACCAAAATATCGGAGGCAGCAAACCGAATGTGCCCGCAATCGGCATTATGATTCTGAGGGCCAACGAAATATCATTGCTGAAGGCTATCGCAATTGCCGAGGCAAAGAACGGGATTAATGAGATAGCAGTGTGAAAGTTGCACGGAACCAATAATAACGAGTACATTAATGAGCTTATACAGTTTTCGATGTAATTTCTTGGCCGAGCTCTTTTAGCGAGAATATCCAACTTTTGAGGGAACACCGGGAGATCAGCCATTAACCAGGCCCCCCAGCAGAATACAAGTGCTGAGGACAAACCAAATGGAAGGAAAAATACCCAAGGAGCTGTTGCAATGGCTAACAAGATCGTGGTAGTTAGACGAAGAGCTGAAAATAGAGAATTATCTTATTTAATCGGGATAACTCGATTATTCCGTTGATTCAAACTTGACATTTGCAGGAGAATATCCATACCTATAAATTGGGGGAGGATAATACTTTTCCACCACACCTAACTGAAGGAGGAGGTATAGATAGATAATTTTTATTAGGATTCACTTAAGATTCAGATAGCTTTGGTTACAAGTTTTCCTAAGTTTATCATATAGACGGCTAATTTTCGGCTATGCAGTATCATTGGACAATGAATACCTCTACCAAGAATATCTAAGTACCCTATACAGATGCTTAAAGTCCATTCAAGAGAGCTCCCTGTTAAGCCATACAGTGAAGCAGTACAATCATAAAAGAAGACAAAAGTATCATAAAAGATAAAATATCTAAACTTCAGCCACTTTAGAACCACTCACCTCTACCAAGAACACCTAGCCATTATTATGGTAAGACTAAAGAAAATGCCACTCTTTGCAGACGTTTGTGAATTGAAAATTGAAGTGAAAACGACAAAGAATTGGACTTACTGAAGTTAACGGCGGCGATGAGAAAAGCGCCGGGCTTCAGTCTATCCACAGTTACCATTTCCTTCCTTAGGCCGAAGAAGAGGGAAAGGACGTTGAAGGCTAGACCGAGAAGGATGGGCCAGTTGTTGAGGTACACTGTAAAGGAGTCTTGTGATAACAGTGAAGAGGAGAGAAGTAGACAAGAGGTAATCGAGAGGTCGCCGCTGACTGAACAAGTAACGAGATAGAGGAGAGGGAACTAACGGGGAAGAAGCAACGAAATAGAGGAGAGGGAAGTAAGAAGGAACGAGTTAGGGAAGATGGAAATAACAAGATAGAGGAAAGGGAAGTAATGAAGAAGAAGTGACGAAATAGAGGAAAGGGGAGTAAAGAGATAGACGAGAGGAGAGTAAAGAGGAAGAAGTAGCAAAATAGAGGAAAGGTAAGTAAAGAAGTAACAAAATAGAGGAGAGTGAAATAACGAGGAATAAGTAAAGAGTTAGAAGAGAAGGAAAATAAGAGGAAGAATTAAAGAGATAGAGGGGATGGAAGTAATGAGGAAAAAGAGAAGATGGAAGTTACGAGATAGAGGAAAGGGTAGAAAATGCAGCTGAATTCCTATCTCTTTACTCTATAATAGAGAGGGATGCGTAGATCTACGGAGGAGGCGGGGGTGTTTTTTTTTTTATTTCTTCCAACTTAATGCGGAAAACCAACGAGGGTGAATCCCGCAGTCTGTTTGTAAGGAGAGGTCTGTAAAAAAAAGTAGAAGTGAAAATGTGTGGAAGATATAGAGCTGCAGATCCTCTTCAGGGGCTTGAGGCTTGTAGGGCACACAATCCTGAAGATGTAAGGTGAAGTAAGATTGCCAATGGTACACATGGCAACCTCTTGTGTGTACTTAGAAGCATAGATAAAAAAAAGAAGGACGGGACAGTAGAAGGATAAAGGGATGTGGGGATGACTGTTAAAAAAACACCACCCCAACAGGAACCACGAGGGAGGGGTGAGCCAACCTACCTCCCACCCGGCTCCGACCAGGGGGTGAATGGACGAATGCTGGTTGCCGACTAGCCTGCCGGGAAATTAGGTAAGAAGACGCATTTAAAGAAAACAAAACAAAAAATTCTAAAGTGTGAAATGTTTAGAAGGAAAATAGTTCAGGTAGTTTCAATTTAATATGAGACTGCAAGGGGAATTGGGGCCGGTAAGGCATGTAATTCTCAAGCTAAGAGGTGTAACAGTCTATAGGGCGCACCCTGTTGCGGAAGCGTAAACTACACTAACCAATGACACCAACTCGGAATTCAAAGCCTCCAGGAGCAAACAAGTAATAATAATAATATAATAATAATAATAATAATAATAATAATAATAATAATATTAATAATAAGTATTTATAATGCGCCCTTCAGGGCTGTTAGCCCTCACAGAGCGCAGGTTGTGTAGCGAGTGTAGAGAAAGTTTACAGGGGAGATAAGGCAATTCTGAAGAGATGAGTCTTCAGGAGACGTTTAAAAGTAGCGAGAGGATCGGACTTCGGGAGGAAGAGCATTCCAGAGTCTAGGAGCACAAACTAAGAAGGATCAGTCACCCATCAATCAAATGAGAGAACGAAGAGTGTTCAGGATGGGAGCGAGGTTAGACCGGAGTGCCCGAGGAATTTGACGACGGGAGAGGGCAGACGAGAGATAAGGTGGAGCCCCGAGGTTAAGGGCCTTGTAGGTGATGAGAAGAATTTTATAGTGGGTAAGAAAGCAAAGAGGTAACCAGTGTAGCTACTGTAACAGAGGCATCGAAGGAGAGAACCGGGGGCGGCGAAAGAGGAGCTGAGCAGCATAGTTTTGAACTAGTTGTAGGGGACAAAGTGACGAAGAAGGGAGATTCACTAGAAGAGAATTGCAGTAGTCTAAGCATCAGGTGACGAAGACATAAATAGCAGTCTCAAGGCTTCGTCGATCAAAAAGGGATCGAACACGTGAAAAGTTGCAGAGAAAACCGAGGGAAGACTTACAGATACGATGAATGTGCGGTTTAAACGAGAGTTGCTCGTCGAAAATAACACTAAGATTACTGACGGTAACAGAGAAGGCGACATTGGTTTCCCCAAGGTTAAGGGAGGGGAAGAAAGCTTTAGATTTCTTCACCATCGAAGCGATACCAACAAGGAGAACTTCAGTTTTATCGTAGTTAAATTTGAGAAAGTTGGCAGATAGCCATTCGTTTATGGAGGTGTAGGCTAAAAGGAGCTTGTTAATTGATTGAGAGAAGGACACAGAGGATGAGGAAAGGTATACCTGAGTATCGTCAGCATAGAGGTGGAAGGACAGGCCCAAATTGCAAAGAAGGGAGCCAAAAGGAAGTAAGTAGATGCGAAAGAGGAGGGGGCCAAGGACTGAGCCCTGAGGCACCCCAAAATGAATGTGCGCGGACTCGGAGGAGAGGTTATCGAACGCGATCGACTGAGTGTGGGAGGAGAGGTATAAGAGGAACCAATCAAGTGCAGTGCCAGAGAGACCAAGGAAAGTGTGAAGACGATCAAGGAGGACAGCGTTGTCGATTGTATTAAAAGCAGAGGAGATGTCTGGGAGGAATAGAATGGACGTACAACCCCTATCGGCAGCTCTACGTAAACCTTCTGAAACATTAAGAAGAGCGGTTTCAGCAGAGTGCATCGCTTTGAACTCCGATTCGTACGTTTCATCGATATTTCAGTTAAAAATATGGTCATTGAGGCGAGAAAAAAACACTCTCTCGAGGATCTTAGAGAAGGATGGAAGCTGTGAGATAGGGCGATAGCTAGATGGTTCAGAGGGTTTAAGGTGTGTTTTTTTAAGGATAGGACGAATTGAGGCATGTTTGAAGGAAGAGGGAACCACCCCTGTAGCAAGAGAAGTGTTAAAGAGATGAAAAATCAGTGGGAGGACAGCAGAGAGAACTTGGTGGAGGAGTTTGGGTGGAAAGACATCCTTAGGGGATCTAGATTTGTTAGAGCGTGAGATCAGGGTAGTTATTACTTTCTCAGAGGACGCCCGAGTAAGGACGTTAAGTGGCAATGGATTATGATCGGAGAGAACAGCATTGGCTTGTTCAGACAACTGTAGTAGTATGGCACGAAGGTTAATAATTTTATCCCCCCACCACTTTAGGGAGATGGGGGAAATTGGTCTAGGCGAAGAAAGACAACAAAGGAGATGAAAGATAGTCCGAGGGCCATTCTTGCTCTCAGACGAAGGTTTGCCTCAATGAGCCTCGTGCGCTGATTTTAATTTAGAAGAATAAGTCGAAGTAGCTAGGCAATAGGCAAGTGAGATGGAGGTCGTGTCCTGCCCACGGGAGGGTGCTTTACGAAGGGCACGTTCATGGGGACTTAAGGACCTCCTTGAACGAAGGAGTTCCATGGTGAACCAAGGGGCGCGCGATGATGGCGGTTTGAAGGAGTGATAAGTGGGGCGTGCACGTCAAGGCAGGCGAGTAATGATTGGTGCAGTGAGTTTAAGGTTTGGTCAGGTTGATAAAATTCTTTTTGCGAAAGTCCACTTGATAATTTTGCCAATTCAACAGGAAAATCCTTCAATTTGTAAAGAGTCGCGGAGATTGTAGAATTCGAGGTAACTTAACTAAAGTTATTGTACGTCCCATTTGAAGGAGAGCGGCTTCTATATAGGTTCAATACTGCGACAAGGTCACTATATATTATATCGAGCTCGGATGCGCCAGTTTGTTTTTTTTTATAAGTCCTAGGCATTGTGCCCACTTGAGTGGCAGCTGGCAAGACCTTCCCCCTTTGGTACCACGTGAGGCCTTTTCTTTTTGTTGTTGTAGTTGCGAATACTTTTTGTTCGAATTTACATAGAATTGTTTTTTCGGATTGGTAATTGTGTTTTTTCTTAAAATATAATAGTCTGAGTGTTTACATATATTGATTGATAGTATTCATAAGATAGGATTAATTTTATATAAATAAGTAATGAGATCTTTTGTAAATATTTACCCCATATTTTTTTGTAAGTAAAGGACTGTACATGCAATCCGTTTCATTTCTCCCTCGATTTCTCATGTCCGAATTAGTGTAGGAAGCGAGTTGGATCGACTGGGGTTAGAGCCTAGATTTTCGGCCCGCTACAAGGTGAAGCAGTAGTATCAATAGGAGATTATGGCAGAAACAACATCGTTAAAGGGAGAAGTAGCATCAATTGACGATAGTCGCCGGAAAAGAGTAGGATCTCGGGACGAACGAGTAGGTAGATGGTCGGGAATATAGAATTAAAAATTGACCAAGAAGTGGTCGGAAATCGTATTAAAAAGGTCAGTTACTGTTAGATTAGATATATGGAGGTTCGAGATGACTAAGTCAAAGGGTATTACCATGTATATGTGTTGGGGATGACACATGTTGTGTAAGAGAGAAGAGGTCGATGATTTCAATTAATGCGCGAAAAGTCTCAATGTGGCTAGGAAGATTGAAGTCACCGAGAATAAGGAGAGAACTGGTAGAGGATAGGTCGGAGAGTAGGTTACTGAACTCCTTGAGAAATAAGGCCGGAGACGAACTGGAAGGGCGGTAAATGACCACAATAGTCAGAGCGCGCACAGCACATGAGACAGCAATGAGAGCCTCAAATGAGGCTAGAGGAGGGGGGAGAAGATTCAGGGAAAAGGATGATTTGGAAATCAGTGCAACTCCCCCTCCACGGTAGTTCCGAGGAACATGCAGGAAAGAATGACCAGGAGGGGTTGCAAGGGCAGTTCAGGAACCAGAATCAGACTCGAGCCAGGTTTCTGTAAAGCCAAGAAAGGAAACTCCAGTGCGAACAACGAGGTCATGGTCATAGTCCTATTTATTGGTCAAGCTTCTAATATTCAGGGGTAGTCGCCAGATAGACTCCTAAAATTAAAAAAAATCCTAATGTTCGGAAAAGACGCCGACAGCGCCTGCTGATGAGCACAGGAGGAATGGAGAGATTTGGAGGTGTTGGGTAAAGGAAGAATGGTAGGGCGAAAGGGGTTCCTAAGGGACGCCGAAAGTCTCGGCCCCCTCCTAGTTAGGCGAGTTCGGGGGATACCAGCCTCCTTTATCTTCTCGTATGTGGCTGGAGAAAGACGATAATTTAAGGATTTTAGTGAGAGGATTGAGTCCTTATCATACATAGTGGAGGAGAAAGGAGGGAGCAAAGGCGAGAATTATGAAAGCGTAGAGGATGGGAAATACTTAACCCTAACTTGACTCGTAGAAAGTGGGGAAAGGCTCGCCCAGGCCAGGCTTGGGAATGGGGGAGGGTTAGACGAGAAGGAAGACACAGAGAAGCACGTGACAACAAATGAATCAATGGAGTGAGAGGGAAGTTAATATTGAAGCTGAGATGAGCAATGAGTTACAAATAAAATTTGGTACTTGCAAGCGAGACTACCAGTGAATGAGGAGCACAGCACTAACTAGTTGAAAAGAATTGAACACAATGCGGTAATTATAGTTCACACAATGAAATTATCTAAAAGACACTAAGGTCACAACGCGATAACACTGATTAAAGAACACTAAATAACAGAAGAACGATGAATCGGGAGACGGATGATAAGAATGCCGATCAAGAGTTTTGGGAATGGAATTGAATCGTTTGGGCAATCGAAGAGGCTCAGACAACAACCTGATGGTGCAGCCGACCATTCTCCTATCGTAAACTCTCAAGACCACTCACATAGCGCGTAGAAGGTAAGATAGAAACTCTTGAAGTAGATCATTCCTCCACTTTCGAGAACCGATTGGATCTCCTTAATGGCGAAAGAAGGTCCTTCCTCGCGGAAATATTCGGCGAGCCGGGTGGAAGTCACGTCATTACCGTATTTCCCATTATGGGACGCGACCCATAAGTGAAGGATGACTCTAGGAGAAAATAGGGAAAAGCCTCAAACTGGCGACATCTAATGAGTTAATGGTGTTAACCTTGAGAGGACCTAATGGCCTTCGTTAATTAGCATTCAATTCACATGTTGTTCTCAACTTACAGGACGTAAGGTAAAATTCCGAATAATCCAAAGACGACCAAAACACTCCTCGTAAGTAAGTGACTTCTTTTAACCCAGCCAAGCTCGAATCTTCGCCATTCGCTCCTTTGTAATTCGGCAACCAAGTCTTCGATGCTGAAAAAAAAGAATAATTATAAAAAGGAATAATATATTTTCCTGTTATAATGGGCCATACTTACTTTCTTGTAAAGGAAAAATTTATTGAGCCTGTTATTGTGGGTCACAGTTGTTTACTGTTTGCTTTTCACTATTTAAAAAAAAATCAATTTTGTTTGTTGATTTTTTTTAGATTGTTCACAATGAATCTCTTCGCTCGATCCCCGTACCGAAGATGAGGCCCTTAGAGTCTTGCGAGAGAAAAGTATACTGTCATCTGGGCAAAAGAGGGAAAATGGTCATAAAATATTAAACTATACTTTTCTTCCTGAATCTACCTGGGATTGTAGAAAGTCCCCTTGTCGAAAGGTCAACCTCCACACTAGAACTTGGATCACCAACAGACACCTATTGTTCGCGACACATGTTCGCTTCCTCTATTCACGGACCAAAGAACTGACGTCGATCGTTTTGTGAACAGGAATTAAGCATGACAAGAATACAACTGTCGAGTGGAACAACTACAGGCGAGAAGTCTGCATCGAGTACCTCAACCAACAGCCAAAAGAGACGACAGGAGGAGAATCATTATATATTCGTCAAAATCGACGAAAACTTGTTCACTAAACGCAATATCAATGTAGGTAGATTGTTTCCTTGGTAATGGATCTTTAAGGACTCAGTCGACACTCTCAAGTGCTTTTTTTTGTCAAAGTGGCCAATTAAAGTACACAACGATGGCAGAAACTTTGGACAACAATGAAAATGGCCCCATCGTTTACTTGGAGAGTTAGTGTGCCTGCATCGCTGAGGAGTTGGCAAAGGCCGGATTTAAGATCTTCAAAGTCAATCCTGGCCCTAACTTCATCGCTAATCAATCGAGCGAATGTCTGGACCCACTAAATGGTGTAACAAACGCCATCGCTGAACAGCACCTCAACATTTAGACTCGTATTTGGAGACGTTCGGTTGGAAACGAAGACGTATTTGAATCAATTTCGAAAGCAAAGATTTCTCGCCTCTGAAGTGGAAGTTTCTGTCTCTCCATTGGTCTTTTGATCATGATCCACGTTAACAGGTGATTATGGCCACGAAAACAGGAACGTACCAATAATGATAATTCTATAGATTAACGAGTCCACCGTTTTTGCTGAAGATTTACTCTCAATCTATTCTATAAATCTACTTGGATTGTCTGTTGCTATTTGTTTGGCGCAGAAAGCTCTATTTTCCAAGTTATTAGCACTTAAAAGTAGTATTTTCCTAGTCATCGAGATATTATTTGCCGCTGCTTGCCCTGCCACTGTGACGTCATTGGCCTCGAGGTAAAAAATAGATTGATTGCACCAATTCAAGAAATACCCATTCATCGCGATGATGATTAGTATCAGATTGAAATAAAATGCTAATTTAACTACGATGTAGAAGTTTAGTAGGTTATTTAAACCGCTGTGCAACAACCGTACCAAATATCAGCTATTTTGAAATCAAGGCTTTGCCACAGTAACTAGTGTCGCTAGAATGGGCTTCTAATTTACAGCATTTACTGAGCGTGGTCAGCTCATCGAGGTCTTCAAAATACTTCGAGGGTTCGACAATGTTGACTACCAGGATATGTTCACACTGAGTGAGAACAGAACGCGCAATCACGGCTTCAAACTTGAACTGAAGCGTTACAACCGCAATCTGTGTGGAAACTTTTTCACGTACAGTATCTGCGGTATGTGGAACGCACTTCCAGTGGAAGTTGTCAATAGTGAATCTGTTGACCAGTTCAAGTCAAGACTAGACAAAGTCTTGAAAAGTGGCCGTTTAGGGACGCAAAACAATTGAGCAGTCATTTGCCTGCTCGATTGATAGTCCAAAGGTACCCTCTTTGAATGGACCGTAAGGTCTCCTAGGGTACTTCATTTCCTTGTTACTCCTTGTTAAACGCAAACTATAAAAAAACTAACTAACCCTCAAACCCCACATAACATAAGCATTATTTTGGGGTTCAAAATAAGCTATCAATGACAAGATGGCTGCCATTCTATAATTCTTTATATCAGTATAACTATAAATTTTCGCAGCACAACTAGTGAATAGGCTATATATTATCTATCTGGGATATATATTATATATCATTTGCATATTTATTCAAAATACAACTATTTATAACAAAGCACCCCCTGCGGTGGAGTCGTTAATATGTAAAAGTACTGATAATAATATTAATAATATAATAACAATAATAAGCAGAGTTTTGGCTTTGCGCACTGGTAATGCAGCGTCACTTTAGAAGGCAGTTAAGCGACATTGGGTGTGATAAGTCTCCGGATGGAGTCTCAATTCGCGTAGGTTTCATGGCACTCAAAATGAATGCAGATCATTTGCAAAACCACCTAATGAGTTATTTGTAATAATAATGTCCAAAATAGAGTAGAGAAAATGGTAAAACAGGATCCTTAAATGCAGCAGAGCTACAGTTTAGGCCACGCCCACAGGCCATTCTACTTATCGAGTCATTTCACTGCCGTGTTTATGGACAATGTGTGAATGTGTGTCTGACACAGACACTATTTTGTTAAGTGCCTTAACAAAAGAAAGTAACTATAGTATAGTTAGATGAAACGGAGGAAAGCCCGCCTCTCACTCCCATACTTGGGAAAAATACACATTTGCATATAATTCGATAGACAGATAGATCGATAGATAATAGATAGACGGATACGAATGAAACTATTAGCAGTTCATAAAGGTTACATTTCGTTTTCAAAGCTCAGCTGTGTTTATCCCAGTCTCTCGTGTATAACCCAACTTTGTAATTGATATTTTGACCATAGACGATGCAAGTGCCATAACATAAACAATGCTCAAAGCTCAGATATTCTCAATAGCCCACTCTCAGGTTTAATAAAAAAAAATAATTAACCTTTCCACCTTTCTCGATGGTATTACTGCAAGAATCATGTAAACAAATTAACGAAAACAATGCTGAAAAAAATGCTTAGGATGTGTTATACTATAAAAAAAAAAAATCCTTTTCTATTCACCGGTGCCACCCACTTCTAAGATAAGTTACGCCCACTGGTCGTAAAAACTAGCAAATAAACAGGCAGAGTTGGATAGCAACCTGCCCTTCTTATGTTAACATTGGTAGATCCACTTAAAAAACTTACGAAAACCCATCCCACGTGATATAGGATTGGGAGACTTCCATTAAACTAGCCCATAGCTTCTCCTAAAGTAGTATCCTATTGGTAAACCCCTTTGTAGGCGAGCCCCCTCCTTTTCCATATAAAAACCCTTGTAAGCTTTAGATTAAGACATTCTGAGCATATTTGTACTTTGAATAAAGTTAAAGCCACACAGCTCCCTTTGCTCCTCCACTGCGTCGTACCGGGTCTCGAAGACGGGCAAGCAAAACGTTGTCGCCATTTAGGACAACACAAGCATTACGTTGAATTGCTGTGGTCATTGAGGATCACCGCCCCCTTCTACGATCGAATCCCTTACAAGAATCATCCTTTAACGTCAGATTGCACCGTGTACCAAATTACAGCAGTCTTTTCTCGCCAATAAGGATTCCGTTGCGCCGACTGCCTGATCACCTTGGCTTTGTGCCCCATCTACCGACGGAGGTTCGTTGGCGTCATAGCCATAGTTACGAGGCCAGAATAAGGGGCCTCGTAACAATCAACAATCTCTATCTCTCTTTTTATACATACTGTATACCATCTCACCACTCTACTGTCGATTGTTCTCGCAAGCGTGTCGCCCGAAACTAAACCTCCTGACAATCAAAATAAATATACTTTAGTTCGACCATTCGCTAGCATCAGTGGAAAGCATCGTTACCTAGACATGTCGAACACAACTACCAGATTAATATAACTCCATACAACACAGGTTAATACTAACCCGGCTCCAGCAAATATGTTAACAATTATCACTGATAAAATGATTAAAGTGACTGCGATTGGGAATAAAATTGTCTTCTCGTGTCTCCAAAGGTGTAGTACAAAAGCGACGTCACTGACTAAATCCAAAAGCATCAATAACGCACCGATAACATCGGGAATAAGTAAACGATACAGAGAAGCCATTTTAGCCAACCACAGTAAAACACACTAATAACAACACTTGAGACGCTGATTATAAGTACTAGATAAAAAAATACAAATTATTCATTTACGCGAATTTTATAATTAATCACTAAAATATTTGAGTTATGTTTGTATATAGGTGGTTTTGGGGAGAACTCCACACGTAGACATATTGGTTTGTGGGTAAAATTCACACAGATTAATTCGTTTGCAAGTTAAATCCACAGTTAGACATACGTTCATTAGTTTAGGCTGTTAAATGTACACTTGGACACGTAGGCTTATTGATTTGAGCGTTAAATTCAATGGTTCTAACTAGTAATTGCACAAGTAGAAGAGCAAATTCATTGGTTTGAGTTTTAAACGAAAACTAAGTCACTTAGATTTAATTAAGTCAAAATATAAACACGTAGATCTATTGGTTTGGCGATTGAGTTCTCGCGTTGACCAGTAAAACCATTGGTTTGTGGATTAACTGTACATTTAGACACGTAATTTCATTGCTTTGGGTGTCAAATACACACCCACACACATTTGATTCATTGGTTTGGGAAGTAAATGCACACGTGCAAATGTAAATTCATTGGTTTAGGGGCAAATCCACATTTTGAACACGTAGATTTTTTAATTGTTAATTTAAATTAAACACTCGTAGGTAGATCTGAGGTATTTACTTATTGGTGCACCCGGCCGCGGGCTTATTTGGAGAGTGAAGTGCCGAATGCTGCTAGTGTCTTCTTATCATGATAATTGAAGAACTGATAACGGGCATATATATTTCACTCTTGAGATAAGATAGATAAAGATTGATTTAATTTGGGGTCATCTCAAAAGGGGATTTGCGGAAATTTTTATTTACATACCGCCAATTCGTACTTTTGAATTTCTGTACTCTTCGATTCGCACATCGTCGAATTCTCTCTCTCCCACTTACACATACGTTTATTTAAAAAAAATGAAAAGATAAGTAGTAGTTCGCCAACCTGCCTATATCCATGCGGATCTGAAATAGATATAAACGTCAATAGACATAAAGGTCAGTATGACAATCGCTGGTGAGCTCTCAGCCAGGAAGTAATATTTTGACACGAAACAGCACTCAGGTGGAACCTTCGTCGCCCCGACCGGGGCCTGTTCCGCGTCAGTGGTATGTGGATATAGATACTCATCGGAAGGATCCTTTAACAGAATCTGTGTGTGCGTTGCGCTGCGAAGACGGGAGAGGAAGGAAAGCAGTGTTATAATTGGCTGTCTGTGATAAGAAGTGTAAGATCTACTCAGTCAAGTAAAGGGGGGCACATTACTCCGTGCGCTGACGTTTGTGTCCGCTCATGCCGGGATCGAACTTGTCTGTGACGTTGGCAGACCAGAGACGTAACCACTCGGCTAGCAAAAGCTCGTACGAGGATGGGTAAAAAGTATGGTTGTAGGGTTCCATTTTATCCATGCTCGGATTTATTTTAAATAAAAGGGACTTTATCCTCAGAGTGAGATTTGAAATTGATTTCTATGGGGTCCAGTTCAGGGAAGTAACCAGCCATGTAGAGAGGAAGAGTGTCGGTTTTGGGGGCTCCAGTTTAGCGACCAGTTTCGTTGCAGGGAAAAGAAACACCTGTTGGGTGTTTCTTCTGATGTACCAGCGCCTTATTTTAAAACATTTGATTCTATTTTACTATAAATATATAGTTTTTGCATTTATGGAATTGTATATAGATTGTTTTGTTAATTTATGTATTTGAAAAATGAGAGACATGGGTCCTTCCTGGACCGCGTCACTCATATATGAGTAACACCATTTTACTACTATATCCTGCTTATTATTTCAAAATAATAGCAACAAAACAAAATATTACATCATCCATTGTTCTATTGCACAATATTGCATCACTTTTGGCAGAATTGCGTCATTTCCTTTGTGAGATAAATTGCATTATTTCACGAAAGAAATAACGCAATTTTGCCAAAAGTGATGCAATATTACGTAAGTTGTGCAATCGATCGCTATATAAAGCACCGCTCTCGTGATTTTCACTCATTATTCCTTCCCAAATGGTAGCATTAGGTCATGAAAATACTGAAGATTTGCTTGTTATGCCAAGTGACGATTCTGACATAGATCCGAATTATATTCCCGATGAAGAGCATGAAGTTCAAGATCTTCTAGCTGACTTGGTTATTGATGAAAATATGAACATAGCTTGCTGGACTGAGTTCCGAAATCGAACTGCAGAGAACAATACCAGCAAATATTACTCCTGTCCAAGTATTTAGCCTTTTGGGGGATGAAGAAATCATTACTAAGATAGTAACAGAAACAAATAGATATGCTCTACAATGCATCCCTACACAGCCTAATACACGAAGATCTTCAGCAAATCAATGGAAACAAACAGATAAAGAAAATATTAGGAAATATTTTGGACGTATGGGATTTTGAACTTAAGGAATTGGTAAAGCTGGGAAAGATGGCAAATTATTGGTCAACAAATCATCTTTACAAAAATTCAATTGCTTCATAAACTATGTCCAGAAATAGATTTCAAATAATTCTTCGTCATATTCATTTTGCAAACAATGAAATGATTGAACCTACCGATAGACTAGGAAATATACGACCCCTTATTGATAAATGGCAAGACAAATTTCAATAGTTCTACACCCCTGAAGAAAATATTGTCATTGATGAAAGTTTAGTACGATAGAGAGGAAGATTGGGTTTTCTACAATATCCTCCTGTTAAAGCCCATAAAAATGGGATCAAAGTTTTTAAGCTCTGCTCTTCAGAAGGATATTCCTGGTCTTTACAAGTCTATAGAGGAAAGTCTGCAACAGAAGTAAAAGAAGTAGGACAAGCTCAAAGGGTATGCAAGGACCTAACTGCTAGGCTTAGGAATGAAGGAAGGACTTTCTACGTAGGTAATTTCTACACAAGTTACTCAATGGTAAGATTTTTTTCTAGAAGAGCGAACCCATGTAGTAGGTATAGTTCGAGCCAACAGTGTATATGCCAAAAGAAGTCTGAAAAAAAACTGAAGAAAGGTGAAATGATTTATAAAGAAGAACAACATGGAATTGCAGTCTTGAAATGGAAAGACACCCGAGATGTCAGGTTGCTGACAACTAAACATAAACCTGAAATGGAAGAAGTCGATGTCAGGCCCGCAACTTGTGTCGCAAACTCAGTTTCAAATGTTCAGACAAGACCTAGAAAGCGAAAGCAAACAGCTATTATTGACTATAATAAAGGAAAAGCAGGGATTGATATATCTGACCAGATGACTGCGCATGCTTCTGTGGTCATGAACGGAGTGAAATGGTATCTAAAGCTGGCAATGGAACTTCTGCCTGGAAATCGGAAGTGAATGCACATGTAATATATAAAAAAGCTACAATTCTAAAATTGGAATTAGAGAATTCAGGGAAAATCTTTCTATCTCACTACTTGGTTTATCTTCTGATAGAAGACACGTACAACCATCTATTCACTTAGTCCATGTTATGAGCGAAGTGGAAAATAAATCTGCAAGAACAAGAAGAAGATGCGTCCTTTGCTATGGGAGGATTCAAAGAACTGATGGCCAAGAAGTTGCTAGGAAACGAGCAAAGCTTGTAAATACGCTATGTGTGCAATGTGGTAATAAGCCATTTTGCATTTCATGTTTTGGAGAACACCACACAAAGAAATAAATGGAACAATATTTTAGTTAACATTTGTAAATAAAGTTTTATTTTTGTTTATGGTTGATATTCTAGCGAATAAAATATTTATATTCGTTTATTTTTTAATTTTTGTTACAATACGCGAATGGAAAAATATTTTTAGCCAATATTTGTAAATAAAGTTTTATTTTTGTTTATGGTTGATATTCTAGCGAATAAAATGTTTATATTCCTTTATTTTTCCTTACGAAAAATAAAGCAGACACAAAAAAAACAATAAAATTATACATTTACTCCATAATATAACTATAAAACTTAACGAATGTGCCAACGAAGTTTGACGAATATAAGCGTTGGTACCAAGAAAGTTTATAGACTAAGGAAGTTGAACCAGACGTTACTCATATATGAATGCCACGGCTTTTTCAGAAATGCAGCTGTCGCTCACATATGAGTGGCGTCGTAGAGAATGTGTTAATTGAAAAATTTATCTTATTATTAAATAATTAATCTCTGTGGTGGTATACGGCCGAGTACGTATGCACGTTTACTCCGTACATGAATGACTGAGTTCCATTTTTCTCTAAGAGTGCTTTATTTTTACTATTGATTCTTTAACCAGGGAGGATTCGTAATATTATATATCTGTTGACATTTGCAGCGTTCCGAGGATTTAATTAAACAACTAGGGCAAAAAATATACTTTTAATTGCATAAAAAATTGAAATATTAAAACTTTAAATATACTAATGCTATAATAAGAGGATCTAAATAAAGTTTAATACTACCAATGAGTACTACGCGATGGTTGACGAAAAAATCACTTTAACACGGAATGGTAACTAACGAACATGAATAAGTTTTGTATTTCTTTTACCTTTAACTAAGAGGGAATCTGGAGTTGAAGGACCTTGAACGGGAACCTCCTAGATGAGATTATTCGAGCCGCGTTTGACTGGAGCTTTTCTCGCGTCACGGGACAGCAGTTAGCGAGAGTCCTAAACCACTCGGCCATCCTGAGTCCCCAAAAAGACTCATTCAAGCAAAGCATTTAAGCCGCTCGCCTGAACTTCTCGCACGTTATAGATGTACGGGTTATTCCAATCCTTGCGTTACACTTGCGTGCTTCTCGATGATGAGACTTGACTAAGAGGTGAATCTTTTCTCGAGTGGAACTTCACATTGGTATTCCTCAATTGTGAGAGATATCTCTGTTTTTATTCCGAGAACGGAGATAGGGTTTTCTCTGAACGAAATTGGTATAAGAGTAGTTCTCGATACCACTGGTCTACTCTCTGATGTGACCAAAGGAACGGCCTTGGGAAGAAAAATCCTGCTCGGTTCTACTGTCTTCTTGATTCCCGATTTTCCTCGGGGACTCTTCTTCTTCTCCTGATTGCTAGTCCGATTTCTCCTTTCATTTCTCCAGATCGAAATATATATACGTCGATTATCGCCTGGGGGGAGGGGAGACAAGGACCCACCTTTTAGCCTCTCTCTTAGGGCATAAATTTTCAATGTTGTGACCATTTGCCCTTCTGGTTTATGTACAGAGAAGTGAAATTTCGTCAATTTGGCGAAACTAGACATAAACAATCGGAGGAGACAGTGAGCCTGTTCATAGATTTTTATTCTAAAGTCTATCCCACCCTCCTATGTTTATATTAACGGACAACGAAATCTGCTGATTGTAATCCTTCTTTGCGAGGGAACTCTAGGATCTTTAAGGCAGCGAGGCAAAGGGGAGTGGGGGGGGGGTCAAGTATCGGCCCATCTGGAACGTAACCGTTAACGCTGTATAAACA
Organism: Ceratothoa steindachneri; assembly: GCA_963969495.1. Classification (NCBI taxonomy): domain Eukaryota; kingdom Metazoa; phylum Arthropoda; class Malacostraca; order Isopoda; family Cymothoidae; genus Ceratothoa; species Ceratothoa steindachneri. The sequence continues at coordinate 5,194,842 of OZ018324.1, forward strand.
AACTAGCGTCTGTTTGTCCTCGTGAGCATAGAACGCGGGTACTGCTAAGTCTATCAAGACTATGGGATGATTACTGTCTGAGTTAATCCAACGAAGGAAGATGGAAGCGAGAATGATCAACACACAAGATTGAATGAAGAGATAACAGTGGTGGTAACAGCAATAGTAAAATAATGGTAATAATGCGATATTGGCTAAAAATTGTTTACTAGTGGGCACAATAACAGTAATTGGCAACTGATATGTTTTCAGATGTTATATTCAACCACTGGGAAGGGAGCGCCCATTTGCATTACCAGTGGGGTTGAACTGTCATGTTTGGGTCACACCTCTGAGTTTCGTTAACAACCAGTTCATATCAAAATCTGATAACCTCCCCCCACCACGAAGGGAGGTTGGGGGAGGGTTCTTAGGCTATTTCCTCCAGCAGGCGCAGAGTAATTAGTAGGCATCTGTAACTGAATTTTATACAGGACTGTATATTGATGCGAGTGTGTATAACCTCCATGCCAATGCGGCTAGGTAAGAGTAATTGTAAGAATTTCATAATCCGCTAGAAAGGTCTCCTGGGGTTGCTCAACCCTCTACAGGAGCGCCTCCCTTACGACTGGGCAACCATCGATTTTTCTAAAAAGAGAAATTCCATTTAGAAAGACATAATTGCAGGCCTTGGATAAAGGAGGTTTGGAGTCTAGCCCACTGCGGAACCCGAAATCAGAGGGAGGGACCTACCCTACCCAGTGGGTCCAGCCAGGGCTAAAGAGAGATTTCACACCATTCTCTGTGTACGCTGGGAGTAACTCCGAAATAAGCAAAACCCCGTTCGGGGGGGGGGGGGGCGGGCACCCTCAGGTGGGGGTCGTTGATTCGGCCACGGCAATAATCAAGTCCGCCATGTTTTTACACGCTCTGAGGAGCCCTAATTATTTTCACCCTTAACCTGAGTCTCGGTTCGCGTAGTGTGTTCGGCGGCGGGGCGGGAGACCTACAAATACCCCCAAAACACACCGCTCTTTAAAAAGGCACACCCCATGGGTGCGAGGCCACCCTACGCCAATCGTTCATCGTCCCCCGTCCCCCTCGGCCACCTCTCCGCTATCATTCTAGCTTTCCAATTGAAGATTTAAATCCGTTGGACATTCCAATCAACGTTATTACGATTCCCCCTTCCCCCGAAGGAGTCACCGACCTTTCTTCAAATTCGCCCGCGCCTCACCAGGCGCCTATATAACGCTTTGACTGAGTCTAGAGAGCAGCACTGTTAGACTTCCACCTACTCCGGTGAACGAGCTAAAGGACGCTCCCCCTCCCAGCAGCGATTTCGATTCGAGTTGAAGGCTAAATCGATCCGTGAACTCAGCCTTAGTCAATCGGCAAGCTTCGACATCAGTGAACTCAACCTTGCCATAGGCAATCGGCCAGTACCCGACAAGGATTCCCGACTCTGAAGGCCCGACAAGTGCTCCCTCGTCTGAAGTATGAGGTAACCTGACTTCTTCCGTCGCATTCATCGTACCCCAACTGGCCCCTATTCAGCAACGAGCACGTAAGGTAACCGTAACCGTTGCCGCCTGCAGATTGATCTTGAATCTGGCTTACCCCCATTGCTCCATTATTTGCGTGAACGCCCCAGTTTAAAATCCCCCTTTAATTCACCAAACTGAATCTGACCTCTTTAATCCCTTAATCAACCTAACTGTATCTCGTGTGCACCTTTAACCCCGTCTGGGAGACCATTCCCTTTTAACCTCAATTTTTATGTATATATAAATATCATTTTGTTGTTAGTAAAGATATATTTTCGTCATTGTCTTTCTTTTGCAACCCCAGCGTGTACCAGCTACCTGTTAATCTTTAACCAACTTGCACTCTGAAATATTTGTTTTAAATGACCCCGCAAAGTTAATAATAAACCATCCTCACTGGACTCATAACAATTTCCCTTTCACTAACGGTCTTCAACCAACTTCGGCCCCAAGCCCCAAAGTACCTACGTATATATATATATATATATATATATATATATATATATATATATATATATATATATATATATATAAAGAGAGAGAGAGAGAGAGAGAGAGAGAGAGAGAGAGAGAGAGAGAGAGAGTGTCTGGCCATTCCACGACATATACTTATATATACATTACTCTATTATAAAATCTGGTGATCAGGTGTGTCAGGGTCTTTAAAAAATTTTTGGATATATTTTTAAAGGCAACCCTTTAACTTTATTGTGATGTTCAAAGCTGAGTACCGTTTGAGTTGCAAAGACAAAACAAAACAGGAAACAACCCTGCCATATCTATTTATCGCTTAGTGTTTGTATGTGTGTTTGGACCGACAACCTTTAATAGGAAAATTTTGTTAGTTGACAGAATTTCTCCCACGGTCACTTTAATCCCCCACGGATTCATAGAGTCTGAGGCCTTCTCATCTCACGAAGACTCCATTATTTTATTTTTTTTATTTGTTTAATCGTATATAATATTAGTGTTAGTATTTGGATAGCAAAGCTTCCGCGTTTAAACAACCATATTCCTCCGTGTGTCAGTAATTTGTGAGCCAAGCCTCCTCCACCCCGTGCTGAAGGCCCATTAAAACCCTTTCTTTCGGACAAAATGTCCTCGTTCGAGAGATTTAAACTCCCAGGAGAATCCCTCAGTTTAAGTGCCAAAGACCTTGTCACTTATGTACAGGAAGAAGAGGTAAAAGAGAGAGCTGAACGAAAAGAGATTAGAGAATTAACTGAACAAAAGTGATTAGAGAATTAGCCGAACAAAAAGAGATTAGATAATTAGCTGAACAAAAAGAGATTAGAGAATTAGCTGAACAAAAAGAGATTCGAGAATTAGCTGAACGCGAACAAAAAGAGACGAGAGAAAGAGCTGAACGTGAACAAAGAGAAATCAGAGAGAGCGAAAAACGCGAGAGAATTCATCAATATGAACTGGAATCAAATCGTGATCGGCTCGAAACCCTTTCAGTAAATTCCCGTCTAGGAACCCTTCAATCCGCCTCCGTTAAACTCCCCACGTTCAAAGAAGGAGAGGAATTCAGATCTTTTCTCACTCACTTCGAGAAAACTTTTGAAGTTAATCATTGGGACATCGAAACGGACGGTGTCGCTAAGCTTCTTCCTCTACTTAGATCGCCGCTCCGATACCTAGTCGTATCGCTCCCCTCGGAAGTTACGGTGGATTACTCCACCCTCAAATCCAAACTTCTCGCGGCGTACAATATGACGCCTGACTTCTACCGCACTAAATTTCGCCACGCCCGCATCTAACCAAATATGACGTTCCCTCATTTTAGATATATTCTTTTCCCTGGTAGATTTTGTTCTACGGGATCAGTTGCTGGCGTTGCTAACACCAGAGATCCGCTCATTTGTGAAGGATCGTCGGTGCAACTCCTTCAAAGAGTTCATAGAAGAAGCAGATGTCTATGCGGCGAGCTTCAACTTATACCCGAAAGAAAATAAAAAGCTTCCCTCTTCATCCTCCAAGAATAAATTTAATAACTCGCGGTTCCCTCCTAAGAACTCCCCAGAATTCGTCAAGGTTACGGGCCCCTTTAAGCCCAGAAGGTTCGCTCCATCGGAACCCCGTGCTGTCAAGCCCCTCATTTTTAATTTCCCAGGTTCAACCTTTTCCCGTAAGCCAATCATATGTTTTGCGTGCGGTATCGAGGGCCTCACGCGCCCAAATTGCCCCCAAAATTAACAATTCCATCGCAATTCCATTCACCAAGTCCACCAGGTGAATGCTGCTCCCGCTTCCTCTCCATCGCGACCAGAATCTCAGGATCTAATCTCGTCTCCCAGTGCCTCATGTAAATTTCCTCTTCGACAAGAGTTCTCCCAGAAGTCTTAAATTTGTAAACGGAAGCGTTAATGGGTGCCGAGTCTCCACCCTCGTCCGCGATACCGGGTGTACTTGTATCGTGGTATCGAATGAACTTCTTCTCCCGGTGGCTCACGACCATACAAAGTTTGCGGTAGTCCATGACTAGCTGGGACACGCACACCGCTATCCCATTGTAAACTGTTACCTGGAGTGTCCGTACTTTTCCGGATGGGGTGAAGTCGTGTCAGCCCCTATCCAGTTCTGTTCCGTTTTGGTAGGGCAGTACCCTCAAGTCTCGTCTAACCCTGTGTCTCAGCCAGATGTCACGAGAGCCCAGGCAGAAAAGGAATTTCAGACGCCCGTTGCCCTTGAAACTCCCTTAGATTCGGATTTCAGCGGTGTTATGAGCGAAAAATTCGCTCAAAGACAGGAGTGCCCAAATCTCCTTCCCTTGTGGGAAAAATCTCGGAGCCTCAAGCAGGATTCTGTCCTCGGTAAGAAGACAACCTCTTATATCGTGAAAGAAGGCTTGTTATATTACGCTTGCTCGGATAGCGCCAACCCCGAGACTCACGCCATCTGTGTTCCCCGTTCGCATGTCCCCCTGGTCCTAAAAATGGCCCACGATAGCGTGTTTTCTGGCCACTTCAGCCACGATAAAATTAGTCAGAAGATTTTTCCGGTATTTCTACTTGCCTGGTGCTGCAATTGATATTTCAGAATACTGCCAATCCTGTGACATCAGCCAGAAAACCAAGGTGAAAGGGCGTGTTAAACCGGTTTTCCTTCAGAAGAGACGAATCATATCGAAATCCGTTCGGTAAAGATCTTACCTCCTTCCAATTCATCTAAGAAATGCTTTTAACGCTGAGGTTAACAATCCGCTCAACCCCCATATCCTTGAACCCTCCACGTCAAATTATTGTTCCCCAATAGTTCTGGTACGGAAACCAGATAACTCTTAACGCATGTATGTAGATTTTCGCAAATTAAATTCTGTGACCGTTTTCGATGCTGAACTGATTCATTTAATGAACCAAAACCTTCACTTGTTAGAAAAAGCAAAATGTATTAGCGAGCTCTAAACCAGCTAAATTTTAATTGTAATTGCTCCATATCGATTTGTCCACCTTGTAATTATTATAACCGCCAGCTAGAGATTAGCGTATATTCAATTATTTCTGTTATGTCCTTATTTTTCTCGATGTATACGCCTAGGATGCACACCACCTTTGAATATATGAAATATGAAGTTAGTATTTAGAATCCTGGTTCCGCACCAAAATATGTGTATATGTACTACCGTAGTCCTTCTGTCATTTATGTAAAATGTACCTTTTTTTTGCTTTGTATAGCTTAGTGTTATAGGGTTTAAGGTGTATATTGCGCCAATACACTAGATAGCTCAGGTCACAATAAACCCCAAAACCTATATTGCGTTATTTTAGGGACTAAAATTAAATGCTACGCGAAGTCTAAATTTCTGCAGACGAATTTCGTTAGGCCTAAATCTCGACGTCGTTAAGGAAGAAGTATTAAACACAAAGAGTTAAGAAAAATATATATTATTGAATAAACCGTTATGATTGAAAAGTTAAATTATACAGGACATATATGATTGTATTGAATTACGCGTGTGAATTAAATTTGCATGAGTTAACGAGAATTAGAGTACAACATACGATAATTGATAATTAGATTGATAAATATTAAATAGATTATAGTTGAATGTTAAATGAGTAAATATTATAAATGGTATGATAAATAGTTAATTGGATTGATATATATATATCTAAATTGGATTGATAGTTATTTTGATTGATAATTAGTGAAATTGGATTGGTAGTTAAATTGATTGATAAATAGATTATATGTATTAACTTGGATACATAAATAGATTATATGGTACAAATAGATTATTAAATAGATTGTTAAATAGTAATTTGTAAATACAGTAGTTTGGTAAATAGATTGATAATTTATAAAAAGTAATTGGTAATTTGGTAATTTGCTTGGGAATTATTAATTGGTTAAATAGATTATTGGTGTGATAAATAAATTATAACGGAGTTGGGAGGGTCTGTAAATGACAAAAGAATCACGCATTAATTCGAGATTCTTTTGGGATACATTTAGCTAAAAAATTACAATTCAATTTACAGACCTGATTCCGATGAACCGAGCAAAGTGAATAAACTTCATGAATTTTATTTTAAGACACTCGGGAGAGCGGGGGTAGCAATCTCACGAATTAAGTCAGGGTTACCAACCCTTTTTGAAATTATATATATATATATATATATATATATATATATATATATATCCATAACCCTATATTTTAAGAACGAGATTTTTTAAGGTTTGAATAAGATTTTTTCATTTAGTTTGGTTGTAACCTAAGTATATTTAATTTTGTTATCAAAGTTATTTCTAATAATTCCTTTATAAGAAGAACTACAGAATTACAGAACTACAGAATCTAGGACCAGCAAAGACCCTAAGGTCCGCTCGAGGCTTGCCCGCTACACTACATCCATAACTACGAAACACACTTATCTACGAGTGTATCTCTAACATGCTATATATATATATATATATATATATATTTTAAATATATAATCTACTGTACACACTTATTTACATGTGTACATTGTCATGCATATTAACTACTTCAATCTAGGGGTGGGGGGGTGATAGAAAGTTTTTCTTCTCAACTTCCGCAGCCATTGACTGGTAGTGGTGAAAATCTAGTTTTTGGATAGTAAGACTATTTATAGGATAGGCGGAAAAGAAAATGGATATCTAAACTACACATGCAAGAGAAATCGCTGGCATCATTTTTAGTCATCATTTTTACTCGTTGTTCCTCCGCTCCAAACTCCTTTTGCAAAAGACGTTTTTATTTACTGTGCTCAGACTACGTTATATTTATACTATTTAAGTGCGCGTCGAGACGGTTTTTAAACATATTTACCGACGTACTATCTACTACGTGGGTGGGCAACCTCTTCCAAATTTGAGTAATTTTAAAACGTAAAATAGTTTTTGGCTATACTAGTGTTAAATCGCTTGTTCACTAATTTTAATCCGTGTTGGCGAGTGTTTCCCCTATGATCCAATTCGAACAAATTCCTATAATCAACGTTTGAAAATACTTTCAATATTTTAAATACTTCTATTAGCTGGCCACGTAATCTTCTGCCTTCGAGAGATGGCAAATCTAATGCCCTGAGTCTTTCCTCGTACGGCCTGTTTCTCAGGTCGGGAATTAATTTTGTAGCCCTACGCTGCACTCTTTCTAATTGCGCGATATCTTTGTTTAAGTATGGAGCCCAAAATTGAACCGCACATTCGAGCAGTGGACGCACAAGTGATTTTTATAACAGGAAGATTACATCTTTGGATTTGAACGTGAAATTACGCGCGATAGAACCCAGCACACGATTTGCTTTTTTACATGCGTCCGCGCATTGTTTCGTGACTTTGAAGTCATCCGAGACTAAAACTCCCAGGTCTTTTTCCAATTTAACCACGTTGAGGACCTGACCTTTCATGATATACTCTACCCTCAAATTATGGCAATCCAAATGCATTACCTTACATTTACTTAAATTAAACTGCATTTGCCACTTATCCACCCATCTGACAATCAAGTTTAGGTCCTTTTTTAATTTATCTACATCCGTTCTTACATAGGCACGGTTGCCCAGCTTCGTGTCGTCAGCAAATTTAGAAATCGTACTAAATACGCCCTTATCCAAATCGTTTATATATATTAGAAACAATAATGGGCCAAGAACTGAGCCTTGTGGCACTTCACTACTGACGTTGACCCAATCAGAACATTCACCATTTATAACTACTCGCTGCGAACGATCCTTCAGCCAATTTCTAATCCAATTTAATATCTTACCTTTCACACCGATTGCTTTAACTTTCATTAATAATCTCTCGTGCGGAACGGTGTCAAACGCCTTTTTAAAGTCTAGATAGATTACATCTACAGCTTTGCTTTCGTCGTAAACGCAAATCATTTTATGGAAGAATTCGAGCAAATTTGTCAAGCACGATCTCGCCCGCCTAAACCCATGTTGGGAATCTTTAATCAGATTATTTAGCTCGAGGTGGCTCACTATTCTATCTCTAATAACCGATTCTAAAAACTTTCCAACTACCGAAGTTAGACTAATAGGACGAAAATTCGTTGCTTCGTATCTATTCCCATTCTTAAATATTGGTGTAACGTTTGCACGCTTGAAGTCTAAAGGGACTACGCAATCTTCTAATGAGCGATTGAAAATTGCACGCAACGGCTTCGCAAGCTCATTCTTAAGTTCCTTTAAATGAGTGGGGTAAACGCCATCGGGCCCGGGTGATTTCGACTTTTTCATCAGGTTAATATATTTAAGAATTTCCACTTCATTAACTGTTATATTGGATATGCAAATATCACTATTATCTACTTCTTCAACTAACGATCCTAATTCGGACGAATCTTCAACAGTAAAGACGCTTGTGAAATGTTCATTTAAAATTTTAGACATTTCCGCCGGAAATTCCGTCAAGCGACCATCTTTGTCTTTAATCGGCCCTATTGAACCTTTTAAGGGTTTCCTACTGTTTACATAGCAGTAAAACCGTTTCGGTTCCTTCTTTGAATCCTTCACCAGTTTTATTTCATATTTCCGCTTCGCATCTCTAACCGCCCGTTTAACTTCTCTTCGAGAATCTATGTAATTTTGCCGACTTATAAATGACTCATTGTTCTTATGTATTTGAAAAATTTTCTATTTTGGTCCTTAATTAAGCTTAATATTAGTGGGCTAACCCACGGCGCTCTCATTGAGTTCCCGCTCTTACGGCGCACATACTTTACTAAGTCGAAATTTACACTAAGGAGTGTACGCCGAAACTCAGTGTACATTTCTCCTACTGACCTATTCTCGAAACGCATTCCTTACTCTACATCCTTAATCCTTTCGCGAAAAGTATCAATATTACAGCTACCAAAACGTGGGATGAGCTGAGTACTCATTTTTACTTCTACACACGTGTTTACTACGAATCTAATCGCATTATGGTCACTCGAGGCTAAATGCTCTCCTACACAAACATTTTCTACCAATGACTCGTCAGACGCCATGATTAAATCGAGGATATTATTATCACGAGTTGGTTCCTCTTCCTCCTCCTCCTCCTCCTCCTCCTCCTCCGAAGAAGAAGAAGAAGAAGAAGAAGAAGAAGAAGAAGAAGAAGAAAAAGAAGAAGATGGAGATGAAGATGAAGAAGAAAAGGGTGTTCAGGGTGTTAAAATAAAGAGTCTATATAGGGGATTAAAAAAAGGTGGTTAAGATTAGCAAATAAGGCCGTAGGCCACACCCCGCAGAGTTGCCTGTGTAACCAAGCTCCCTCTGTTAAGGAAGAGAATAGTGGCTTGTATATATATATATATAATTTTAAGGGCAATGTTTGGCTACCTTGAGGCGTCGCTTTTCTAAACTAGTCATTATTTCCATGTGTTTGAATGCATAAGTTGGCATTCTTTACGCTCCCTTAGTGTTCAATAGTGTTTATTTGGCGGTATTTACTAATATAAAATTAACCTAATTACTTTTGGGGACCGAGTTTTGAAATTCAAGAAAATGATAGTTCTTACTCTCAACACTTTCGCTCCTAAGTAACCTGTTATGAGTTTTTACTCATTTCTTTAAGGGGTCTGGCAGTATCTTTAGGTGCTCGTTATTATGTAATATTGTATAATTAACTGTAGTATTGCATTGCTTGCACAAATCCCACCAGATTAGGGAACATACAAAAAATAACGCTCATTTGACCACTGGCCTTTCGGACTTTTTCAAAAAGAGAGAAATAGTGCTCATTTTAGAGCACTTATCCATTCGGACTCCCTTACATCAAATGTTATTTTTGACGAACGCATAATAAGATTTAATAAAACTTCAACATGACTATTTTCGAGGTGTCTGAGTATCTTATTCCACCTTACGTTGTGTCCCATACACCTACTTCAGCTCTCAATATACAGCTTGGTGCCTACTTTGCAGCTCCTAAAATTTTTGCATATGAATTTTCAATTCTTTGCAGGTTCTCTACTTCCTCCTCTGAGATACCAGTAACATAAATGTCATATAAAATTGCTGGTAGTCCAATTGATTTCAAAAATGTCTTTCCTATCATCAATATATTGCAACTTTTTGTTATGACTAAGTTATGTTTGCAATTTTTGTCCTTTCTTTATTATTTCAATTTTTTTTCTTTTGAAACAATTTATTTTATTATCAATAAATATTCTAGGTATTAATTTTATTGCTTACTTTAATTTCCTCTATTTCATTAAGAATCAAATTTTACACCTATCTCGATTAATATAAAGTCCATATTTTTTTTAGAATTATGACCAGTCAATGGGGGAGATTGCGTTTCGCTACTAAGATTAAAATTTAAAATCTAAAAAAAACAGCCATAGTTAAATTTTTATACATTTTCTGAACTTCGCCAATTATAATAATTTTAAAAAGGAACTCTAAACTAAATTTCATCCCTTTCAAAATATCACGTGGCTAAAATATAGAGTTATAGAATAGAAGAAGAAGAAGAATATAAAAATAAATTACCATTTGTAATTCTTTGGGTTTTAAAAAATTCACAAAATTTCAATATTTATATTATTTCTGAACTTCACCATTTTGTTTTGTTTTTATATTATAAAAGAATTATTAGAAATAACTTTGGTAAAAAAAACATAAGTCATAACCAAACTAAGATGAAATTATTATTCAAATACTCAAAAAAAATCCTCTTCTTAAATTATAGAGTTAGTGATGATGATAAATGTTTATATTTTCTTGGGCACCTTCTCTCGAATGTGTCATAATTAACCCATCATCTCTATAAAACGGCATTAATTTTCAATTTGTCATTTTAAAAATATTTTCACTCTTTTGTTTCCTTTGTTTATCTATTATTCATTTAAATAGAGTAATTGGACCTGGAAATCCTTGTTTTATTCCGCTTCTTATTTCAAATTTAACCTCTTCTTCATTCCAGATCTCCAACACTATTTACTATATTTGGATCTAGATTATATTCCGTATTTTTCTGGAATTCATTTATATAGCAAAATTGTTTAGAACATTTGTAGCTACTCTTTAATTTACTGTGATTATTTTCAGGTTATTTTATTGATTGTTGTTTATGATGGTGATGAGGGCATCGCTTTCCTTTTAAGTAGTTGTTATTTATTCATTTTGCGTTGTTAAACTTCACATGTCGTTGTTATTTTTATGCTGTTTCTATCTTTTCTCAGGTTTTTTCCTCTGTTATATGTCTCTATGTTTTGGTGTACTTATTGTTGCTGAAGTGTTTCGAGCATTCAAGTCTCTATAGGTAATCGGCTTTGGCCGTTTACCTTGTAGTTGCGTTGTTGTTTTTTTAGCTGTTTGTGTTGTACTTTATACGTCTTTGTGTTTTCTTCTTTCTTCCTTCCGTTATGCTGTGTATATGTCGGTATTATGTGTTCCTCAAAACAGAACTTACTGCTATGGACTCATTTGTTATAACTTTTCCGAAGTGGGGTGGGCTTGATCCTTAGCGCAAGTGAGATTGTTTTTAGGATAGGGATGTGATCGCTTGGGACAACGGGTCCTGGTTACTGATGCTGAAGGGGAAGTTTGCACTCGCTAAAACTATACAGGGTTTAGTTTCCGAACAGTGTTTTAGGAAAGTTGGAAAATCTGGAACGATCCTCTGGAGCCTGTCTGTTTCAAGCAGTAGCTCCAGGTTTCTTCCCCTCTGGTCGGTGTTACCGTAACCGGATGTTCGGCCTCTGGAGTTTAGGTCTTTACCTAGAAACGTCAGTCTCCCGTGCCCAAATAGGGAAATGACGTTGTTAATCGGCATGTAGGGGCGGCGGGGCGGCTGGTATACCACTACTTTTTGTTGCGGGCTTTCCCATTCCTGTCATTTAAAAATTCTTCTTCATATAAGGTAATGCGGGAGTCCCTGTATAATTTCATCTTCTGTGAGTGGAAGGCTTCTTCAATATCTAATTCTTGGACTGGGTCTTCGAAGACCTATTTAAACTTAATGGTGCGTACTCCCTGGCATAAGTCCGCAGTTGTGGGGTTCTTAGGGGACGGTACGTGTTCCGAGGCTTTTGATCTGGAGAACAATTTCTTTTTCCTCACGCTTGTACGGACGTCTTGGAGTCTTCCTTTTGCCCCTTGATCTCTCCAGTGTCTTCAGGGCCTCAAGACTTTAATCTTCCAGAATCAGATGACAAACTTGAGCTGTCTCTTTTAGTTTGATTGGTCTTTTGGGCATCTCACTTCTCTTTTTGTTACCGGAGCCTTATGGCCTCCAATCTTTGGTCTCTTCTTGTGGACCTTGAATCCTGGCGTGGTCTCCGTGGTTCTTTCTTCTTCGGTTGGAATTGGTACTGGGAATGCAGTAGCGATTGCCTTTTGGTTCGATTTGGGCTTCATCAATAACAGTGATTCCGAACGTGGGCACTAGCGCCCTCTTGTGAGCTTTGTTGTGTTAAAAGGGGGCGCTATAAGTTTATATTTCACTTAGAGGGAGGTGGGCATTTTATCCATTTTTATTTCAAGTTTTCAAAAATTATTCAATATTATTGTTTCTGAAAACGCTTCCAATAATTATCAACATTAGCCATGGCCCATGCATTTGACAAAACAAGTAACGGGACAAATGGAATTATCAAATTGATTCCACTTAGTAATAATTCTATGCAAAAAAGAAAGGATGAAATGTCCGAGGATATTAAAGAGACCTTATATAATATAATTAAAAATCAGCAATTTTTACAATTGGACCAATCTTCTCTCCTAGGTAATAAAACTACTCCTAGAATATGTATTTTTTATTTAATATAAGAAAATTGTGCAAGAGTTCTGGTTTACAATGGAACTTGAAATGCACACTAAAGGTGAATCCATGTCTACTATAGGTGAGCAGATTTTCAAAAAAATATAAGTCGCTATGAACAATATAATTGTTTGCGCAACGGACAGTGTCGTAAAATGGACTCTCGACGATATACCATATATAACTATTCGTTGAGGGAACTATTCAATTATATTTAGAGTGCGTGGTTTCTGGTTGATCGATATTATTTATCTTCAATATGCTTAAGAAGTGGAACTGAGCTCAAGGATAATAATATGGCTATCATTAATAAAATAGAGTTTTATTAATAAAACTATCAACAACACACAAAACGGAAAATGTTGACATAAACAGAGAATGGAAAGGGTCGTGGGAATATCTAGCTAATCCGAGGAATTAAGATTTGGGAGTGATTTAAAAAGGTAAAACAAATAAAAATTAAAGGGATGGGATGGTTCGCTAAACCATTTAAAGCACAGGATAGGGTTGACAAAAAGGTTAAATACTCAAAAGTAATGTTCAGCTTACGTAATTAAAAGTTGTTGTGCAGAGGAAGGCGACCCGAAGGAATCTTCGGTCCGCTGGCGAGTTCCAGCCGAAGGGGGGGAATTAAATGATCCTGACGTGACGTCTTGGGAATGAGAACCGTTTCTTGACGAACGGGCTTGAAGAACAATGGCTGTTCTACGTTGTTCTCTTCTGAACAACAGGGGGGTGAGAACCGTCTCTTGTCTACGGGCTCAAAGAACAATGGCTGTTCTAACGTTGACCTCTTTCTGAACAACAAAGGGGAAGGATGAGAACCATTTCTTGTCAACGGGCTCAAAGAACAATTTCTGTTCTAATGTTATTCTCTTTCTGAACAACAGGGGGGGGGGGTGAGAACCGTCTCTTGTCAACGGGCTCGAAGAACAATGGCTGTTCTAACGTTGTTCTCTTTCTGAACAACAGGGGAGGCCTTGTGGACTTGTGGTCTTGAAGGCTCAAACCTTGGCACTCAAGGGATATTGTCCTCTTCTGGACAAAAATAGTGGATCTCGAGGTAGAGGGCCCTGGTGCACAAGGTGAGACCGGATCGGCGGGATGTCTCGCGAAGGTAATCTGGATCTCGAATCTGCTCTTATTGGTAAAGTTTCCGTATAAATAGTCGAGCCATCCCCTTGGCGTGGGGGACAATGGAGTGGGGGCTTCGAGGGTATGCCCAGCCACGCCTGAGAACAATACCTTATCTGCCCATAAGCCTAACTCAATCTGGCGAGGTCGGCACATGGGGCGAAATGGGGGGGATGAACCTCCTTGGTTAAATATTGATTCAGGTGGGGCGATAACGCGCCCGGCTTGAAGGCGAAGATGCACGTGGGTAGCAACGTGTTTCTAAAAACATGTGATTGCGGTTGAAATTAAGCGGCCTCAAACCGTTCTATCACAGACAGGAATCCAGCATTAACAGGGCAGTATAGAAGCTTTCATGCTAAGAACTTGAGTGATCGTCTTCATAAATCCCTTGGTATTGTAATCATAGCAATAAATAAAATAAAATGCCTTCCCTTAATTTCCAAGTCTCTCGATAACTCTCCAACAAAAACGATAAAGAATTTGATCCTCTCCTTTATATAATGGAGTGAGATGGTTCTCCAAACGAAACTGTTGGTAGCGATTTTATTCTTTTTTTAACACTACTATGCATTTTTTCAAGGAGAATAAAAGTGGTGATTTGAGTGAGAAACTCTTAGCTTGCAAATGTTACATTGCCTACTTAATAGATTTATTCAACATATTCAACGATCTGAATTTTCCATTACAAGGTTGTGGTGGTGCAAATCTTATCAAAGCAAAACCTGTTATTTACACATTCATGGAGAAGGTTTCACTCTTTAGGCATTATATTGGTCGTCAAGAGCTGTCTAAATTTTCAAATTTTGATAGACTAGGAAATGATAATTATGAGGGTGATAACTAGAAAATGATAATTATGAGGCTAATGACCTCTTGATTTATTGCGACCATTTGAACTTTTTGCACGAGAACATGAGATGTAAATATCAGATCTCATTAATATGGAAATATGTGACTGGCTGATAAACCCATTTATTGATGCTGGTACAAATAAAATCATCTCTGCATTGTAAGAGAAGTTAATTGATTTAAAAACACTAAATATAATTAAAGCCCCTCTTCAGATTTAGAGATCTTACCTCGACGAACATTAGGAAAATATAACTAGTGTACATCTGATCTAAACTCATCTACCCTGCCATGGTGACCCAAGCGACCAACAAATCATTTATGAGAAACCTCCAACGAGTGGAGAATACCTCGTGACCTTCGAGAGAAAATAGGGCTGCACAGAAGACAGCGTATGAAGTCCGTCAACATTGCGACTTAGAAACTAGGTAAAAAGCTCTGGGCAACAATGACCGATAGCATCGTTCTGTAACTGAAGGGAGCAGGAGGCAGAATAAACATCCCTGCCATACTGTAGAGAAAATTTACCCACAGCAAAGATTCCCTAGAAGTAAGATCTGTTCCAAGGAACACATAATAACGACATATATACAACAAACACACAGAACGATCAACACTTAAAAACAAAACGGAAGGGAGAAAGAAGAAAACTCAAAGAAGTATAAAGTACAACACAAACAGCTAAACAATAAACAACGCAACTACAAGGTAAACGGCCTAACCCGATTGCCTATAAAGGCTTGAAGGCTCGAAACATTTCAACAACAATAAGTACACCAAAACATAGAGACCTAGAATATAGAAGAAAATTGAGAAAAACTGGAAACAAAATCAAATTAACAGCGACATGTAAAGTTTAACGACACAAGGATGAATCACAACCACTTAAAAGGAAAGCAATGCCCTCATCAACACCAGCGAATATCATCGAAGGAGTGAGAAGATTTTTTAAATGCCTCTCTGAATAGAAGATACTTTCCTGATGCTTTTAAGAGGGCTAAAATGATTTTCTTAGTCAAGCATGGAAAAATTTCCATTGAGGAGAGAGAGCTACTAGCCAATTTCACTCTTGGAATTTGGTGGGAAACTCTTCGAGAAAATCCTCAACAGAAGACTAGTGTCTAACCTGGAGAACTCCCTGTACAATTCGGCTTCCGGAAACAGTGAAGTACAAAGATGGCGATAAATGTCACCACGAAAAAGCTCGCCCAAGCCAAAAGGGAGGGAAGTTACGTGGACATCGTATGTCGGGGGTATCAAAAGCATTTTATAAGGTGTGGCAATGGAAAATCCAGTACAAAATCCTGCTGTTGGGACCAATTGAAAACTTAGAAAGAACTCTCTGTAACTATATCATGGAGAGAGCGGCGTATATCAGTTTGGGGAGCATGGACGGATCGAAGTTTATGCTCAATGCAGGCCTCACGCAAGGGAGATGTCTGTTTCCCACTCTCTACCACAGATGTCCCAATCCCTGTGAACCCCACTTGCTTCAATATTTAATACGCCGATGATTTCAGCAAGATAATACAGTGTCCTTGGCGTAAGGCGTCTATGCAAGCTCGTATGAAGGCTGCAGAAATCGAAAGATTAAACATCTACAAGGGCAAATGAAAAATAAGAATTAATCAAGAGAAATTCAATGTAGTCCCCAATGGAAAGAGACTGCTTTCTGATGTCAGGGTGTGGGATAGACGCTATCCCTACACCACGGAGTACAATGTACGAGGAGCGGTCAATAAGTTTTGCAATTCGGATATAAGGAAACAATATATGTGGAAAAGTGTTTTATTATTTTTCAATATAACTACCCTCGACTTCAATGCACCTGCGCCACTTGTCCCTGAGGTTTCGAATTCCCGACAACCAGAAATCTCCCGATTGCTGTTCAATCCACTCCTGGACGGCGAGCTGGACATCTTCATCGTCCCCAAACCGGCGTCCACGCAGTGCAGCCTTGAGCTAGCGGAATAAAAAGTAGTCGCTAGGGGCCAGATCTGGACGGCAGGGGGGGGGGGGGGATTGAGCTCCTCGAATCTGAACTCGCGCAGGGCAGCTTGTGCAACTTTGGCCTTGTGGGCAGGGGCATTGTCGTGGAGGAGCAGGACACCGCGTGTCAACTTGCCACGCCGCTTCTGACGGATGCATTTCTTTAACCCAGCCAGTTCCTCGGCGCAATATTGGCCTTTGATGGTACTTCCACGAGGCGCATAGTCCACCATCAACACTCCCTCAGAATCCCAAAAGATGGTGGCCATAATCTTCCCGGCTGAGGGTTGGGTCCGGAACTTGATGGGGGTCGGAGAGCCCCTGTGTTTCCAGGCCATGCTTTCGAGCTTGGTCTCGGGATCCCAGTGATGGACCCACGTTTCATCCCCTGTCACTATGCGTGACTCGAATCCCACCGTGTCTTGGTTGTACAGGAGCAGCAGCTCCTTCGAACTTTGACGACGTTGAAGTCGATCATGGGGCGTGAGGTTTCGTGAGGTTTCTAGGGACCCAACGGGCAGAGACCTTGGTCATGGCCAAATTGTCGTGGATGATGTTGAAAACACTTACATGTAGTATTCCAAGTTCTCGCTCGATTTCTTCGACCTTCACTCGTTGATTTTCGATGATCATCCTCTCCACACGGGCCACATTGTCCTCGTTGGTCACGTCTGACGGGCGTCCTGGACAGGGGTCATCTTCAAGGGACTCATGACCATGGCGGAACTCCTTATTCCAGCTAGCAATGGTTAAATAGGAAGGGGCGGTGTCAATGAACACTGCAACATGCGTTCATGGATCTCTTTTGCATTCTCGCCTTCTCCTTGGTAAAAATTTGATCACTGCGCGGTGTTCAACCTTCTTTATTGTTGAAAAAATTGTGACTGACGATCTGCGATCAGCTACTGGTTCTTAAATAGACGATACAGGAGCGTGTGGCTGCAGGTCCTGACTTGTCATAACTTGTCCTAACACTCCCACAAACAGCCATCCCCCTTCCTCTGTTTTGCCCTACCGATTCGCAAAACTTATTGACTGCCCCTCGTACTCTGAATTGAGATAACTTCATCCGGGTACAGGAGGCACGTCGCTGTTAGAATTTCTAAGGCTTCGGTCGCAGTCAGAACTCTATACATGTTTAGAAGTCTCTTTGAGAGCAACAAGAAAAAAATCTACAATGCCATTATAAGATTACATTGCTATACCCTGCTTCTGAACTCTCTTGTGTCTCCAAGACACAAATGAAGAGACTACAGGTTGTGCCGTATAAATGCGTATACCTAATTACGTAGGCGAGGACTCACCTCGATCAGCACACACGCACGACAGAACACTGAAAAGTGCATCCAAGCAGCTGACGATTCATCACCACTTCCACGAGAGTTAATCGCCCAAGAATGTTACCATTTGGTAACTATTAACTTTGAGAGTAGACAAGAAGGTTGCCTCATTTGTCTCATAAGGGCAGCTACGGTCTGGTTGGAGAATCCTCCTGTTTCCGTGGCTCTCAAAAGAGACAGAAGCAAGCGTGGACGGGTTGATTGGAGATACCTCCTGTTCCTGTCCTGCTTGTAAGAGGGCATTAGTCTCTTCTCCCCTTTGCACCCGTGGCGCTGATGGGCGAACAAAAATGACGCCACGATGCAAGGGTCGGCGTCCAGAGCCACCACGCCGATGTCTGCCAAGCGGACGCGGAATGGGTTAACTCCACCCTCACCGAATGAGACTTTCACGCCGAGTGAGGACCGCCCGAACACTGGAGCCGGAGTTCTCACAGGCAGAGGAGGCCCCCAGCGATGAAAGCGGTCGCCTCGTCATCGACGAGAGCCCCCAGACCAAGGAGGCCCAGCAGGAGAATGAGGCAGGCTGGGTAACAGTACCTCATTCCCGACGAGGATCTCGGCACAAGTTTAAACTGGTGCACCAGAGCAACACTACCAGTGCCTACCAGGCTGTGACGGAGCTGGAGAGAGCACACCCTGGCCTGCGGATAGTCATTCGCCCTACTCTCAACGGCGAATACGTCCTCACCCCGAAGGACGATGGGTCGGAGGCCATGCTGCGCCGCCTTGCCGAGGAGGGGGATCGAGTGATCCTGCTCGACCCCAGAGTGAAGAGGCACAAGTTGGTGCTTCAACGGTATCCGACCACTCTGCCACTCCAGGCCGTCGAGGCTCACCCCCACGTGCTCTCGGCAACACGGCTCCTCGCACACAGAGACAAGGTCCCAACCAGGCAGATCCTTGTAGTGTACGAGGGGCCGCCACCACCCAAGCTGGACCTGGGCAGCTGGGGCCGCTACGCCCTGCGCCCCTACCAAGGTGAGCCTGTGAGATGCTACAAGTGCCAGCGCTTCGGGCATCTCTAGGCCATGTGCCAAAAACTCCGTCAAGTGCGGCGTGTGCAGCCAAGCGCACCCGACGGAGGAGTGTATCGGTCGCCTCAAGGCCAGCGAGTCCACCACGGCACGGTGCCCCAACTGCACCACGCTTAGAACACGAAGTGCCCCGAGTGACAGAGAAGGATGCCACGGGGTCACCGGCGGCAGCAGCAGCAGCAGATGGAAACACGTGCCCCCTTAACCCAAAGAAGAGAGCGTCGGTTCATTGCCGCGCCACCCCCAATCGGGTCAGCGTGGGTTAGCCATCAAACCGCGACTCTCGGCCTGCCCGGCACACGTCTGGGGAGTACACAGGAGGGGGAGCGGCAAAGGCAGGGGGAACCACGTGGGCCTTCCCAGCAACAAGGCAACTGACGCCTTGTTCCAGCGCCACCACCAAACAGGCCGGCGTGGGCTTCCCACCCACCCCTTACCCCTCAACAGCCTGGCACAAGTCAGGTCGAGACAGGGGAAGAGGACAGGCAGGGAGCGAGAGAGGGTACCAGTAGCTGCACAGCCAGCAACTCTGCTCACACCTCCAACCAGCAACCCACCCCCTCTGTCCCCAAGCCACAGAGGAGGAAGGGACACAGGCGTCGGGCCCACCGCGCCCGCCCAGACGAGGAGCAGTCCACGGTGCTACCCAATGCCCAACCAGCGACAGAGTCTTAATGTGGCCCCTTAGGTTATTGCGAGGGACTCAATGAGGAGGGCAGAGCCATCGTGGACACCATCCTCGCGTGTGTCGTACAGCTGGTGAAGAAGCTGCTCGACCGCCGGCAGGGCACCGCAGCCCCCACCGAGCAGGACCTCGACGCACTCCTCCGCGAAGAGGTGTTAACCGCCGTCACAGAGGGTGCCCTCCAGCCCCCACCATCATCTACCACGCCGAGAGGTCCCACCCAACACCCTCTGCACCCACCGCACGCCCACAACTAAGATGGAGGCGCGGATTGACAGCCCAGCCCACGCACCGGCGCCCACGCTGAGGGTGCTGCAGTGGAATGTGCAGGGGCTCCGCCCCAAGAAACATGAGCTGCTACAAGCCGTCTTCCAAGAAGACCTGGACCTGGTTCTCCTACAGGAGACTCTCACGCGCGCCAGCTTTGAATGGTGAGTCGCAGGCTACGCCCTCCACTCGCTTCCGGCTGGTGACGGAAATGGGCATGGCTGTGCAGCCCTCATACGAAACACCATCCCGCACAAGAGGATCGCCGCACCCGTGTACTGTGGTGACGGCGTGGAGGTCCTGGCACTGGAGCTACAGCTGGGGCCGCTCACTCTCACTGTATACAATATATACAGGAGCCAGCGGTACCCGCTGGATGTTGGGGAGCTGCTCTCCCTCGCATCCCACTCCAGCCTCCTTGTAGCGGGCGACTTCAACGCTCACCACCCCGTGCTGCAGTCTGTGTCACCCACTAACGTGACCGGGCGCCACCTGGCCGACCTGCTCGAAGAAGTTCCTGCCGTTCGACTATTGAACACAGGGGAGGCCACGCACATCCATGGGGGGCGGCTCGACCTCACGCTGGTGTCGGGCGACCTACAGCCCGGTGCCACCTGGCAGGTCCACCCTACCCTCACCAGCGACCATTACGGGACCCTCACGACCCTCACTGTGGCCCCACCAGCTCCTCCTCTCCCGCCGCCCCAGTGGAACGTCAGGAGGGCGGATTGGGCAAAGTTCCAAGCCTCCTTGGCCGAATGGTGGTCCACGTATGTGCCTCCGGCGGACCTGCACCTGCAGGAGAGGGACCTTACGGTGGCCA
Source organism: Ceratothoa steindachneri (assembly GCA_963969495.1). Lineage (NCBI taxonomy): Eukaryota > Metazoa > Arthropoda > Malacostraca > Isopoda > Cymothoidae > Ceratothoa > Ceratothoa steindachneri. The sequence goes on from OZ018324.1 coordinate 5,215,721, forward strand.
TAGAGAGTGCAGCTTACGCGGCCATGCCCAGGAAAGCCTCAAATCGCCGCCGGCGCCCGGACTGGTGGTTTTATAACAAGGAAGTCCGGGAGCACAATCACCGCGTCAACGTCCACAGGAGGTTGTACGAGAAGCGACCAACGGCCATCAACCTGCAGCTCCTGCAGGACGTGGTAGCCCGCGCGCGACAGGTGTCCCTAAGCGCCAGGGAGGCAAAGTGGCTGGAGTGGTGTGCCTCTTTCAGCCAACACACCTCCCTCGGCCAGCTGTGGGGGAGCTTCAGGAAGGCCTCAGTCGCCGCCCCGACCCGCCCAGCTGCCCACCCACGCCCACAGCAAGAGGCAGATCGGCTGGCGAACTGCATAACAGCGAGGGATTCTAGCGAGCAGCTTCCTCCCCACACCAGCTACCTCCAGCAGCAGCTACGCCCACAGCGCGACGAAGAGGTTAGGGAGGCGCGTGGCCAGCCGCACGCGACGGACCAGCCTTTCACGCTCGAGGAGCTGGCCAGGGCGAAACGTCGACGTGACACAGCGGCGGGAGCCGACGGAGTGCGGTACTCTATTCTGGCACACGCTTGGCCCGCCGGGGACGCCGCGCTGCTAGCCCTTCTGAACGCGTCGTGGTTGGCAGGCCGTCTGCCGCCCTCCTGGAAGGACGCCGACATCCAGCCAACCCTAGCCGAAGGATCACGCGACCTTCAGGCCAATCTCCCTCCTGAGCTGCACCGGAAAAACGGCCGAGAAGATGGTGCTGACTCGCCTACAGTGGAGCGTGGGAAGCCTTCATCACCACGTGTTCGGCTACACCAGGGGAGTGAGCACTGCAGACTGCCTCATCACCCTCCTGGCTCACGCTAACAACCAGCCCACCATCGTAGTCTTCCTTGACTTCGAGAAGGCTTTAGAGCTGGCTAGCCCCCGTGCCATACTGGCCGCATTTGTGAGGAAGGGTATCCGAAGGAGACTGCTGGGCTGGCTCCAGGACTACCTTCACCAGCGCCGAGCCCGCGTGAAGTTCCAGGGTCACAAGTCTTCCTACCTTACCTTCAAGAACAGGACACCCCAGGGCGGCATCCTCAGCCCGTTCCTTTTCAACGTGCTAATGGAACAGCTGGTCGCCCTCCCCTATCGGGAAGGAACCATCCTCCTCAGCTACGCCGACGACCTGGCGCTCGTCGTCATCGGGCGCGGCGACAAGCTCGCGCGGGCCCAAGAAGCGCTGCACCTCATCACTGCCAAGTGCGAAGAGCTGGGGCTCAAGATCTCGGCAGAGAAGTCCCAGGCCATGGCCATCAAGACTTGGACACCTGCTGGCCAGCAGCTTCGCGTCCAAGGAGTCGGCCTGGCCTGGACCGACTCCTACCAGTACCTCGGAGTGTGGGTGGACAGACGGCTGTCCTTCACGCAGCATGTCACGCCCCTGAGGGAGCGGACGCAGGCCCGGCTGAATGTGATGAGGGCCATGACGCGGCCGAGCGCTGGTGCAACCTTCCCCGTATTCCGCCTCTACTACCTCCAGGCAGTGCGCTCCCTAGTAAACTACAGTGCACCGGTCCTTGTAGCGCTGCCCCGGCAGCAGCAACAGCGCCTGGAGGTAATACAAAACACCGCCATGAGGACCATGTTAGGGGCACCCAGGTGGTGCACTGCCCTCTGTCATGCAGAGTGAGGCCAACCTGGTGCCCCTCACCACCAGGGTGCATTGCATTGTGGCCTGTCGGGTGGCCAGAGTGCTCCAGCGCGACGTGGAAGGTGTTGCGCAGAAGAGACTCCGCAGGGCATCGAGTGCCTGCGTAACAACAGGTGGCTCGTAAACGTCAGCCTAGCAACCAACTCCCTCAACCGGGCAGGGAACTGGCTGTGGCGCGACCCCGACACCCCCAACCCCGCCTACGTTCCACCACCACCATGGGACCCCCCACCGCACACTTCACCGCCACACAGTTGCCCGACAGCAAAGCGAACTGCCTCACCGAGGAGCTGCGCCAGCACGCCCTCATGGCCATGTCTGAGGTCACGGAGCCAGGCAGCGCAGTGTACTTCACCGACGGTTCCGTCGACCCCGACAGCGGGAGGTCCGGCGCCGCCCTTGTCACGAGCGGCTTGACGCAGGTGTGGAGGACATCAGACCACTGCTCCCCCCTACAGACGGAGCTGGTAGCAATTCTGCACGCCCTCCAGCACGCTCTGCTCCGCCGGGAGACCACTGTGGTGATACACACTGACTCTCGGTCGGGACTACAGGCGCTGCAGCACGCCCACGCCCACGCCCACACCCGGGACAACATCCACCTCACCACCACCATCCTGTGCACCATGCAGGACCTGGCAGCTCAGGGCAGGCATGTCCGGCTCCACTGGATTCCCAGCCACGTTGGCGTGCGCGGCAACGAGGCTGCCGACGAGGCTGCCAAACGAGCCGCCCACGGCCCCATCATCACCTGGACCGTGCGCCTCAGCCTGCAGCAGCTCAAGGTGCAGGTTAAACGCAGGGCCGCCCACAACGCCCACCAGCAGCACCAAGAATGGGAAGCAATCAAGAGGCAAGCGGCGTGGTATGTGCAGCCACAGCCTATCGCCCACTGAACCATCCTTCCAGCAGCCCAGAGCGAACGGCGTGCTGCTACAGTGTGTGAGGCTGGGCTACTCCACGCGGGAAGAGCTGCACGCCGACTTTGTGGCAGGGAGGTGCAAACACTGCGGCGGCCGCTCCCGGCGCCCACTGGTGCACTACCTCCTCTCCTGCCCAGCCACCGCCCGCCTCAGGCCAGAGCGAGCGCCAGCCCCTCCCCCTGTAAGAGGCGCCCTACTGAGGGCGCGAGAGGCAAGAGCCGCCCAGGTGGTCCGCCACACCCCAACAAACGAGCTGCTGGAGGTGCTGAGAACAGCACCCCCTCCGCGCTGATTGCCGCTCGCGCCCAGCCGGGCGACAGGTGATGAAGACCGACGCCACCCACTTGCAGCAGACAAGAAACGCGTGGGACGCTCCACCACGTCTTACTGCACGCCAACACTGACGGGCTGCCCGCTTTGTGTAATGTGTGCATTTATACATGTATTTATATTATTGTATCATATTATTACCGTATTTGTCTTTTTTGTTGTTTGTTTGTTTTGTTTTTATTTTATTATTATTTGTATTATGATTATGTATAAATGTACGCTATTGCACAATAAACCTACACAATCAAAAACGGAGGCGAGTTAAGTTACGTTTACGTAGTCATCGAAGAACGTACTAGGAATATGCAGGAACTAGCTAATCAAGAGATGAATGAGAAAATCATTCAAATGATTAACAGAACAGAAGAGCTAGAAGCCATGCTAGACCAAAATACACATCACAAAATAAATGAAAAACAAAGGTATACTAAGTATAAAATAAATAATGATTAATTAAATCATAAAAACAACACCAAATGCTCATTTCATATACAAAGAACATAAAAAATATTTAAAAGACAAGTGGCTTGAACGCCAGAAAACTAAATATCAAAGCAACAACACAAAATACACAAAAGCAAAAATATAATGAAAGCGACAGGCCTGATCACCAGGCGCTTTAAATCCCTTTACAAATCTCTTACACTACCCTCTCTTTTCATCATTTTTATTTCTTTCTGTTTATCCAAACATGTTTTATCCCTTACAAACACACGCACACACTTACACTAATTGATGTCCTCTTCAAGAATTTGTTGCCCTTATTCTCCAAATGTTTTGTTATGTTTGTGGAGAATACACATTACCTGAAAATCGAAAAAACATCACTGATTTTGTTGAAAGAGCGTATATGGCATATTTTGGGGTTAAGCTGGGAGACCAAAATAAATATTGGGCACTGAATAGTGTCTGCAAACAATGTACAGAACAATTGCAACAGTGGGCTAAAGGGACAAGGAAAAGTATGAGGTTCGTTATACCAATGGTATGGCGGGAGCTCAATAATCACGTGGACGACTGCAAATTTTTGCGCCTTAAATTTGAAATGTATTAACCGGGAAAATCGTCAAACGGTTGTCTATCCTAACTTTGCCTCAGTGAAGAGCTACCTGTTCCTATCTTCAGTGTCTTGCCTCTAATAACTTTACCTTCAACCGAAGAAGATTCATCGCCTGCAGATGATGCTAGAGATCAAGACTTTTCAGTTGAGGCCTTACCTAAGCTATTCTCCCAGGTCGAGCTGAATGATCTAGTTCATGACCTGAACCTCCTAAAACATTCTGCAGAACTGTTGGTTTCCCGATTGAAAGAGAAGAATCTTCTGGAGAATGGTATCCGTATAACCTTTTATCGGAGTCTGCATGAAGAGTTTCTTTCTTTCATCACACAAGAGAAAGAGCCAGTTTATTGCAGAGATGTCAGTGGGCTTCTTGAAAAACTTGACATTGAGGAATACAAACCAGAGGAATGGGGCCCTTTCATAGACAGTTCTAAGCGTAGTTGAAAATGTGGGTTGTTGACAAAGGAAATTTGTATGGCTCTGTCACACTTAGCCACTCAAGAACTCTGAAGAAAAAATATGAAGAAATTAAGCTTTAAGTCTTCTGTGTTCAGAGATGGGCACGATCTTGATCTTCAAGATCAGATCGTGATCTTCAAGATCAAGATCGTGATCTGATCTTGATCTTGAAGATCACTTTTATTATAGTGAACATGGAACGATCTCCCCTGAACCTGCTCCTGTAAATTAATTAGCAGAGGTGGGCGGTCCGATTCGGAAGTGCGATTATCCGATTAATCGGACTCGCATTTTCGAATCAGATAATCGAATCGGATAATCGCAATCGGAATGCCGAAATTTTAAAGCGATTTGCGATTAATACAGGTCCATGTCGTCTTTGTTTTTTCGCAATGGCAGTTTCTTAATAATTTTTTCTATATTTTTCTCAAGTAAATATTTTTTTCGTTTTATTCTATTCTATTCACACTTTCGTATTTTCTCTATAATATAATGCGTAAAATATCATGATTAATTATTAAATCATATATAATAAAAAGGTTATATTTTACAAGTATAAAGTAGGTATAATACGAGTTTAGTTTTGGTTTTTCGTACGCGTCTCATATCGGTTAAGTGACGCGCCGCACAACTGGTCGAGGAAGCAGCTGAGGGTGAACCCAGTGCTCTCACCCAATCTATTCCCGCTCAAGTTCTGTTATGTTTGGGTAACACTCTTCCTCAAGTATAACACGCCGCTCCCGAGCTCCGCCTCGGTCAAGCGCGTATTCAGCTATGGGTCGGACATCCTCAAGCCTTAAAGGGCAGCCCTCGCTGCAGCGAACTTCGAGGGCCTCGTCTTCGTGAAGGGCAACCTCCACCTCCTCAAGAACGCCCACGAGGTGGAGGAGGAATACGAGGACTAAGCTGGTGGGCCTAGAGTAGAGTAGAGTGGAAAACTTTAAATATTATGAGGTAATATGTGGAACACAAAGTTGTTAGTTGACCCTATCTTTTTTTCTGAGAGAATATATTAGTATTACTGTGTATATTTTGTGTAATATGTACTGTATAGTTTAATTTTTTGTTATATTATATTTTAATTAAAATAAAATGTTTATTTTTTATTTTAAAAGTTTGGTTTCTCTTTGTATTAGTTAGAAATGGCTTATTTAGGGTAAAAAAACATTAAATTTCCTTTATAAACATTGAAAATCGCTTTAAAAACATTGAATCGCTTTCAAAAATATCGAATCGCATTTAAAAAAATTACTCGAATCGGATAATCACTAATCGGACTTAGATTTTTTGCACCCGAATCGGATAATCGAATCGGACTTGACGAGCTGGCGAATCGATAATCGCTAATCAGACTTCAATTTTTTTCCAATCGCGCCCACTTCTGTTAATTAGGCCCTAAGTATATATTCTTGATTTTTTCCTGAACTTAATAAGTATAGGCCTACGCCTTAAATAAAATAAGAAATTCTATAGACCTAATTAGGTCCTAAACTAGCCTGTGCTTATTTAAAACTTTGGAATATTACAGTAGGTTAGGCAAATAGATACACCCTAAAAACTTAAAGATGGAACTTAGGCTGGGCAAATTTAATGCGAGGAAGGCTGGTCAGTAGTAGAGAGTGTTAGGTTATTGTGTTCACAGCATTAAAATGACGCACACTACCCATGATGAGTGGGTTACGGGTATGGCCTTCAGGCACACCTGGTAGAACCGGACAGGCAGAGGGTGAGGGGCCAAACTAAATGCCACTCATTTTCACTTCTTTATATTTCATTTTGTCTTCATGTTCAAGTTATATAATGATTTATTTTCTTGTCCATAAACTACATTCGGACATTTTGGGTGAATATGAATCGGAGAAGAAATCTCGCAAGCGACCAGCTAAAGAAGAAGATGCCAGTGGCAGCAATGCTGACCCTGCCAAAAGTGCCAAACTGTCAACAGTAAACATGTTCCACATTTCCAAACAAAAACCAGGACCACCAATATTCAAGGATATTCTTAAAAAGAAGATTCTCTCGTTTGTTGCTAATAGGCTCCTACCATTGAGCCTAGTTGAACTACATAAATTTAAAGATCTTCTTTCATGTTAATATAACTGTAATATTTTGCTATTTTTTTCATAGCTAATATCTGATTAATAATGATAATAATAATAAGTTTATTATATCGAAATAGAAGGTACATCAGGCGATAAAAAAAACATAAAGAAAGTTTTAAAACCATTGCATCAGTAGATATCGATTTAAACTACATGGTAGCAATTATTTGCTAATCGGGCAAAATATATAATTAATATATTTATTCATATTATTTGTGAGAACATTTGACTTTCGCTAGCTTAGCTAAATATTTAGCAATTTTTTCCATAGCTAATCTTTGATTAAAATAATTATTCATTTTATTTTGATATTTTCCATCGCTAATTCAGGTGCCATCGAGACGCACCTTGGCTAGATCTATCGCAACAACAACCAGTACAATGAAGGAAGACATACAAGCAAAACTGGCAGTAGTTGACCATGTATGTGTTGCATGCGACATATGGTCAACCAATCACCGCAGTTTCACCGGAGTCACTGTACATTGGGTATATATTATTTAGTATATTATTATTTTTATAATTGATAAATTGACCAATGGTGATAGATTTATAGTATAATCTTTTCAATTATTTGACATGAGTTTCTTAATCGTTAATTTGGTGACTCTTCATTTATTATATAATATACAAACATTTATTTTATAATCTTACATTACAGATCAATGATGACTTGTCGCGAGGATCAGCTGCACTGGCATGTCGAAGATTTCGTGGAACACAGTTTTGATCAAATTGCTGGAATATTGGACAGGATCAACTCTGGGCATGGTTTATCTTATCGAAAAGTTGTATCTACAGTCACCGACAATGCATCGAACATGGTGAAATGCTTTAAAGAGTTCGGTGTTCTTGTTCAGAATCGTACCGACGACATTGATGAAGATGAAGAGGATGATGAAGAGGTTATCATCAGCAACTTTCCTGAACATTCAGGAGAGCACTCAGTGAAATTATCATCCCATATTCGATGTGCCTACCACACATTGAACTTGGTAGCAACAACTGATGCAAATAAAGGACTGAAATCACTTGGCCTAAAGGAGATAAATCATTCTGCAATGGGAAAATATTTAGCGTTGTGGAATGCTGCGGGTAAATCCAAGTCTGCAGAAAAAATACAAGAAATAACTGGCGTCCAATTTAGGTACCCATGCATTACCCGATGGAAATCAATGTATGTATGACTCATTAAGCCAAATATATAAACATAAGAATGACCCATACTCAAGAACAATGAATTGGAATTTATTTCAGAATATTTGTCAGTTCTAAAGCCAATTGCAGCAGCCCTCAACAAATTACAGGAAGAAAAAGAACGCTTCTACGGTTGTCTTCTTCCGACGCTTCTAGTAACCAAACGACCTGCGCTTGAGACACTGCATACCATTACTGGCAGCAGTCGTCTCTGGCTTTAATGCCAGATTTGGTCATTTTTTGTCATTGAGCCCTGAGGTAACCGATGCCGTTTTGGCCTCAGTATCTCATCTATATTTCAAACTTAGATGGATTTCATTGTTGCAAGAGCCTAATTTCAGCGGCCCTGAATCAGGCAAGTCTCAAGTAAAGGATAAGTTGTAATGGCTGTCAGAAATTGTAATTCTGACAGCAGTGGCAACACTTTGGTGAACTCAGACTCATCATCTGAAGACGATTTCTTCCAAACTATGGACGGCTCATTCTCTGCTCCTAACAACAATGGAGACTTAGAAGTCCTCAATTATTTGCAGGACACTAGTAAGTCACTCGACTCTTTAGATAGGTATCCTGCTATAAAGAAGATATTCAAGAGGTATAACACCACCACGCTACCTTCCTGTGCACCAGTGGAACGTTGTTTTCGTTTGCTGGCATGGTTCATAGCCCAAAACGAAGTCGTCTCTCGGACACTAACTTTGAACAATTGGTTTTGTTGAAAGCAAATGTTTACAGCGGTTGAACAATAAATTAACTTGCGGTTTTTACTTTAATATTCTCATTAATTGCGTACTGCAGTAAAACGCATTGACTGAATTTATGTTATAAACTTTATTTAATTTTAGCTATTTATGTATTTACTGTGTTCTTGAGCGACCAAAGCATTGGAAACAACGCGGCGAGGGTTGAAAGAAAAAGGCTAAGTTTATTTTTTCTGTGTTGTATTCCATTATTTGTATCAAAATTCTGAATATCTTTTTTTTATTTAAAGTCCAAATATTAGTTTCGTTTCCATGTAAATATACTTGTTTTGTGATGCTCATTTATTGAAAGCCTTCCCGGTTTATTTAAGAATTTCCTCATAATTATATGTAAGCCATTTAATAGTTTTTTCTTTGTTGATAAGTTATAATAACATATCAGTTTTAAGTTTACCACCTAAAAAACTGAAATGGGAATCGTCAATCCCCGTCGTTTAGATCAAGTGACATGGGTAGGATGTAAGGCTTTTATTGTCTTAGCCCTTAGGGAAGTATCAGGAGTAATACTTTTCAGGAGTGATTAACAAAATAATTGTTTTCGTTTTCAAGACTACAACTTTTTTTTAATTCATATAAAAGTGATCTTAAAAGTGATCTTGAAAACTGATCTTCAAGATCACATTTTTTTGGTGAACTGATCTTGATCTTCAAGATCACCAAAGTTAGTGATCTTGCCCATTTCTGTCTGTGTTGACTTAAAGATGGTGAATTTTGTCATGAGACAGCAATCTGGTTATACCAAATACCCATGCTTTCTTTGCATGTGGGACAGTAGAAACTGAGTAAACCACTATGTTAAGAAAGACTGACTGCCTCTAACAGATATGATGACTCCATGGCGATCTGCCAATATATTGGAAGAACCTTTAGTTGAGCGATAAAATAGCATCACCCCCCCCCCCCTCCCTTGACATCAAAGCTCTTGACAAGAATGGGAAGTGCTTCAAGTATATCTGTAGTGTATTTCCAGGCTTGACGATTGGGAAACTTATAGCGCGGTCTTTTGATGGAGAACAGATCCGTAAGCTCTTGAAGGACACAAATTTCGTGACAACGATGAGCAAATATGAAGCATCAGCCTGGAGAGCCTTTGTATAGATGTAGCGCAAAATTTCCTTGGGAAACACAAAAGTGAAAACTATAAAGACCTTTTTACCAACTTGATATCAACTTTTCGTGATATGAGGATCAAAATGCATTTTCTTTTTAGTCATCTTGATCGTTTTCCTGAACTCGGAGATGTTAGCAACGAACAGGGCTAACGATTCCACCAGGACATCAAGGAGATCGAAACTCGGTACCAAAGGACGTTGGGACGTTGTGATGATGCCAAACTATTACTGGTGTTTAAAACTAGATGCTCCTGTTGCTCAACATTCACAGTGTGCAATTAAGCGTAAATTTATTTCTTGAATTTCTGCCCCAAATCTTTGCCAACGTGCATTTCAAATTTTATTTGCGCTTTGTTTGTTTAGGTGTTATGCTCTTTTATTGCTTCATATCATTTGCCTCTCGTATGAATAAAATACTTTGTTAAAGAAACAATCTTGTTTAATTCCACTATTATAAACTCCTGTACACTCTTGGAAATATTTCAATACGCATATTTAGCCTCTTATAGAGACAAAATGGAGATGAGGAGACCGAAAACTAGACCTGTTAGGGAAAAACTGGAATTATTTTCGAATTTGGAAGGAATAATGTCATTTAAGTATTCCTTGATGCACAATTTAAAATATACAATTATTATAGAAGCTTAGCTCTATATGTAAAAAGAAGGAAATGGATCAGAGCAACTAACCACACAATGGTATAAATTGCTTTTGCAGTCTCAAGAATGGTCTTGAAATTTAATTCATCAAATCCATTTTTTGACTAGCGCAAGATAATGTAAAAAAAATATAGGAACAACTCTAATATGATCTTGCTTTAATTATAGTAGTTTAACAAATATTTAAAAAGACTTTTATTTTAGCATAAAAAAATTAATTTAATAAAAATGTATTCAAATATTTTTTATTAAAGATAAAACAAATTATTATGGATAACTAAAATATATTCCCAGGGTTTTATTACTTTTTAATCAACAAAAGTTATAGAAGAAATATTGGTAATCTTAACATTAGCAACTCGGGTGTTTTGGGTTGTTGTTTTTCGTTCCAAATTGTACGATATCAGTGTGTTTCATCGTTAGTTATGTATTTGGTTATTCGTATATGTGTTGGGTTACTGGAAGACGGTTTCGAGCCATACTATAGGTTACTATATGGAGGGCTTCGCAACCTCCTATACGCACCCCGCTCGCCTCACTCGCCCTCAGGAACAAGTAAATAAACGAAAGATTTTGGAACAAAGGAAGAATCATTATAGGATAACAGGTAAAAGTTCCGAGTCGCTAATGTAAAAGATTACCGAAATATTATTCAGCTCATTAAATTACATAGGAATACGTACTTATTTTTATTTAATTCTGACGATATTAAGTTTATCGATAATTTGTTATTTTTTTAATTTCAGAGAGCCCTTTACACCTTCTTCATAATATGTCTGCCTTCTTCATCTGACTTGGGTCAACCAACAGCGACCCACCGACGCATGCGCGACCTGGCATGATATCATTTTTGACCAATCACAAGGCAGATATGCCTAGATCCAGAATTCATTTTATACGGGTGATTGTGTTCAAATTAATTATATTCGGCCTCATTTGTTCAATGTTGCCGGTCAAGGCGAGTGCGGTCTCAATCTCGAATGTATATTTGCCAAAGTTTTGTGCAATCGCGAGTCCAGAGTGGTGTTATAAAGACATATGTAACTGTTATAAGTGTGACACTATTCTAAAATTAAATAATTCAGGCAAATTTTGTTGCGACAAACGTGTTTACTGTGGCAAGGTAAGGAAACAAAACTGTTAGTTATATTTTGTGGTAAATTATAGAACTAGGAAACATTGTCTATCTGGAAAGGAAGGTGAGATAAGGCTTATATGTCTGTAGTAAATAAAAAACTAGAGGCCTAACGGCATCTGGCAATCGTATTTGAATTCGAATCTAATGCTTGGCTTTTTCGAATTATGAATACAAGCACCATAATTAAAGAGTAGTATTACCTTACCTTAAAAATGATAGTTTTGGCGGGAAATAGACAAAAGTAGGCGCCGCTATCGTCGTATCAATTTACCCCCCAAAAAATTCCTTCGAGTGACAATTTAAAATCAGTAGGTACTGTTAAAATTACAGCCTATTGCGCCACCATTATCCCCACCCACCCCCGCGACTCTCCCTCTCTCTGGCCGCGGTGTTCGTTAGCGATCGAGTACGGACTCGAATGGCTTATGGTTATATGAGGGGGGGGGGAGAGTGTTTACGTGTCTTTGGGGGTCCGGACGCCTACCACCCCCGCTCTTCACCCACCATTATCACCCCCCAACTCTCCCCGGCCCCCGGTTCCTTGAAACTCCATTTGCAGGAGGGACTCGAGCTCAGAACAATTCGGCAGTTAGAAGAAGAAACAACTCTTTAAAAACTCCTCAAAACTCTCAAGCTGGAAGAACAAAGAACTCTCAATCTCAACTCAAAACTCTCAAACTCTCTGACTCTTGGACTCAGCCGGGCAGAAAACTTCCGAAGTTTGCGGCACCTAGAACGACTCATCCCATCAAGTAGGTCCTTGCCCGTTGTCTTCCGACCATTTTCTCGAATTGGTTCTGCGAGTTTCCTCCAATTCCCATCAAACTCAGTTGTCCCCCTCTCTCGCTTAAATTCTTTCTAACATCGGTCCTTCAAATTCATACTTAACTTTCTATCTATTTCGTACCCTTAAACTAAACTCTAACTAATGAGAGCATTCGGAACTAAACATCGTTTCGGATAATCTCTGGAGAGGCAAAATTATCTTTCCAAATTAATCGAAGACGAACGCCACTCATCTAAGCGCCACCAGCTTGCTAAGCCCTACCCTGCTTTCGGGGTAATAAATATAGCAGTACAACGAAATGAAGTTGTTAATTAATAGTAAATTAACTCCCGCACGTCGGTTTAGATCTTTTTCTGTATAATTTTAGTTCGCGATCTAACCCTTTTGTGTGAGGATTAATCAAAGATTATTAACTTCTCTTTTGAACATAAAATTATACTAAACATGTTTAAAGATCTTAGTATTCCTAACTTTCTAAATCACTGTTCGGAAAATAAAAAGAACTAATATTAACATTAAAAACAAACGCGTGAGCGTAACTTAAGCATTTTAAGATGGCGTCGTAGAAGAAATCTTGCTTGGCAGAATAATATTGGAAATATTGTAATTTGGTGAGTTTATAAAGTGTGAGATTCCTTCTCCGCTATCGAAATATTACTCCTAGAACAATAGAAGTAATATTGTCTTAATATAAAGGAGCAGCTAATGATGCTGAATTATTATGTAATAAAGAAGGAAGATGTGAAAAGACAATTGGAATAACTAAACAATAAGTAAGGCACCGGGACCGGATGCCCTTAAAACATAATTATACAAAGAACTTTGAAAAAGTAAGAGCTGTATTGAGAGACGTCTAAACTCTAAATCATGAATTAATAACTGATAAAAACCAGAAAAAATGGAAAACATCACTAACAAAAAATGATTCCCAAAATTCCAAATCCAAGGGTACATGATTTTCAACCAATATATTTGCCAAATATCTCCTACAATTTTTTTATAACAATCATTAAAGAGAAAATAAAAAAAAACATTTGAAAATAACCTATTTATATTAAATTATTATATAAATGAAAATTTAAGTTAAAGAAGCAATAATCTTTGTGCACGGATCCAGGGGGTGGGGGCTAAAGCCTCCCCCAAATTTCGGACCCGTTTATGTTTATATTTTATTTTTAAGATATACTTGTATTCTGCTATTCACAAAGAGTTATGTAATTATATAGAATATATATAAAACAGTTTTTTAAACCGTTGCGATCGAATGTATCTTATATGATACATGTCTAAAATCCAGGCAAATTTCAAAAATAAATATTAAATTCAGTATTGTACTCAGCTGACGTCCAAAAACTACAATTCATAATTTTCTGATCTATGAAATAAATGGATCTGAGAGAGTTAGTGCTCACTCCCGTGTGAGATACTGTTATTTATTATCAATTTTATGCAAGATAACCATTATTAATGTTTAATGCCCTTTTCTCATACTCCTCGGAGAGAGGAATTCAGGTTAGTACCCACAATTTTTTCCTGGATCCGCACTGATTAATCTCTATTGATTACAGTAAAGCATACGACTCAATCAAAATAGAAATAATGATAGGGACAATGATGGAATATAATCTAGATCCAATTATAATAAACAGTGTTGTAGATCTATACCCAAATGTTAAAACATTTGTAAAGCTGAATGAAGAAGAGGTTAAATTTGAAATAACAAGTGGAATAAACAAGGATGTCCAAGCTCAATTACTCTATTTAAACTAATAATATATAAACAAATAAATAAATAAGAGGGGAAATGCGACTGGCTTAAATATTCTCTTAACATCAACATCTCTCAACCCGATAGGGGAGGCATAGCAACAGTTACTTTGACAAAAAAACGCACCCAAAACAGGCTTTCTCTATGAGGTAAGCCAGCTTCTATAAAAGAGAAATACAAAAAAATACTGGTACTTATTATTCCATCACCTTTCCCCCTTTCATCATCTCTATTATCATCTTTTTTCTCCCGCTCTCTCAGCTAGCCCATGGAACGAAGATCGCCCCACCCCAACTCTGTCGTTCTCTCGAGTTCATAATTGGGAGCATTGGAGGAAGCTGGTTTGAGAAGTAGTCCATTGCCGAGACAATGTTTATAAGCCTAACGGCCATGGGACGGGTTGCAACCCAAGATCACAGAGGTTCATGAAAACGTCTCTGTGTAGGGTGGAAAGGAAACAATAGCGATTAAAACATCCTCATGGGACGGCGTTGTCAATAGGTCCGTCATGATTTACTCTACCCCCCCTCCGTGAGGATCCTACCCGATACCACACTTACCCATTCATCCATCACCTCATCATAATGCGTCATTCCTCACCATCATCGTCACACATTACCAAGGCGACATCCTTTCGGAGGCCGGAGAGACCAACCGCTCATGGACTGCAGAAGGAGGGGGGGGGGCGCTACCGACGCTACTGAGAGGAAATAACATTTACTCATTTTATCCCACAATCCCAATTAATGGTGTGGGGGAATTCCACGTGGAATTTCTTTTCCGGCACGGAAGTGACATCCATGCGTTAAAGAAAATTCTAGAATTTGGCTAGGCTTAAATTGGTAAGCCCCCTCCCCCTCCCTCCACAAGCGGTAGCCTCGAACCGTGTTAGAATCGCCTGGACGTGAAGGTTCGAGGCCATTCGAGAGTAGCGCTGGCCAAACACCCCATGTTTCCCCCACCCCTGCGGGGGGAGCCTCGGATATATAGGGCTCGTCTTCCAGGTGGGAGATACAGAGTTGAGGAGTCCCGCCAGGATCCAAGAAGTATTCCCCTAGTTCCAAGTCAGGTGCTTAACAACGAAGCAAAGTGACGGCTGAACTTTCCGTCTGTTGGAATTAGCTCAGCCAGTGAGGTAATTCCATTTGACGATCGCCACCGAGCGATTTTACCGACTCCACTCATCAACTCTTGTAGAAGCTCCGAGTTCCCTCGCCCTCACGTTTATTGCCTGCAGAAGACATCCGTGAAACCTTACCCTGACGTCTCACCCGGAATCTTCCGTAAGTCAACCCCTCTTCTCCCTCAGCAACCCATTTTAGTTCCTCCTCCCCATTGGAATAGTTTTCTTCTGTAACACATTAATTTCTAACTTCAGAGTCTGATGCATAACTCTGCAATTTTCCCACCCCCCCATCATTTACCAATATAATTTTGCCCATTTATTCTCTTATTTTATGTAAATAAAATTAAATTTTTGTAATGCCTCTTTAAATAACCTTGAGCTGTGCCATCGCCCAAATTTTACGTGACTTCGTTTTGCACTCTATTCTCGCTGCTCCGCGCGTTGAAGCTCGTGGCGTTCCGACCCTTTGTCGGTTCGCCTTTATATATTTATTAATATACATATACAATTTTAGTGTCAGGTGTGGGGTTTTTACGAACCCATGTCATTTTAATTTCGACATAAGAAGTTCCATCGTTATTCACGTTTATCCCTTTTATTTGAATTTTTTTTTAGATTTTACTGGCAGAAGGCAAGTTCAAGTGAATTGAAGAGCAGTGGAACGTTAATCTATTTAGATTTGGTGTTGAACCCCAGGAAATTAATTTTTTTTTATTGTGTTTGAATTTTGGAAACTCCTGGTTATTAATCCAAAAGAGTTAAGGTCTTTGGTGTCCTAATTCCGTAGGACTATTTAAATTTTTTTCCGCTTAGAAATAGCAGAAGTAGGTAGCTGTATCATAATTATTTTGTGTGAAAAAGGCCTTCACGAATATTCAAGCATTCGTTTCGCGTGGGTAGTGTCCTAGATCGTTCGCGTGTCAGTGTTCCCTCAGTTAACTGCGTAACAATGTCATCCTTCGAAAAATTCAAGAGTCAGGGTGAAATGTTAGGTCTTTCGGGCAAAGACCTGTAAATTACGTACAGGAAGAAGAGAGGAACGAACGGGTAGAGCGAAGGGAAGAGGAACAAAGAAAAACGGAGATGGAGATGGAGGAGAACAAACTGAAGATGGAGATGGAGAAGAAGAAAATGGAGAGGGAGAAGAACAAAATGGAGATGGAGGGGAACAAACTGAAGATGGAGATGGAAGAACGTGAACAAATTAGGCAGCATGAGCTGGAAATAAGCCGAAATCAAATGGATTCTCAGTCCATCGGTTTCCCGGATGAAATTCCCTAAACTCTTTCAGTCAAACTTCCCGCTTTTAATGATGGAGAGAACTTTGGGTAATTTTTGACACATTTTGAGAGAATCTTTCAGATCAATAGATGGAATCTCGAAAATGATGGCGTCGCTCGCTTACCTTCCCTCCTAAACGCCCAGTTAAGGGATATCTTCGTATCCCTTCCCCCGGAAGCAACTTTGGACTATTCCACGTTAAAGTCCGAATTGTTAGCCGCTGTTCATATGAATTGCAAATTCTACCGCTCCTGATTCCGCCGGGAAAGGATCCGCCCTGGTCAAACATTTCGACAACACGGGTACATCATCCAAAGACACCTTCAGTGTTGACTGGATGCGTGCAAGATTCCCCATGTTTACGAGTCCCTTCTGGACTTCTTCCTTAGGGATCAGCTTTTAGCTGCCGTTGCTCCCAAAATTCGCGCCTTCATTAAGGATAAACGTTGTGCCACTCATAAGGAGTGTTTGGAAGAGGCCGATGTCTATGCGGGTAGTCACAATTTATACCCTAAGGATGTTAAAAAGGCTCGCCAATCGCCCCCCAAAACTAAATTTTATGGTCTTAAGACCCCTCCTAAATTGGTTCCAAGATTTACCAAAGTTCCTAGTCCCTCGAAGCCAAGAAACTTCCATCCATCTGAACACCGAGACGTTAAGCCCCTAGTTTCTTCTCCCCCGGTTGTGCCGTACCAAAAGAACCCGATCATCTGCTACACCTGCGGAGTTCCCGGCTATTATCGCACGAACTGTCCTCAAAACTCCCGATTCGCAAACTCTCAGTCCCCCCAAGTGCACCAAATCTGGGCCACCCCTGCTACTCTTCCGTCGCCTCAGGAGACCCCGATCCTCCCTCGCCCGCCAAAGTTCCGGACCATCAGGTAAACTTCATCTTTAAAGAGAACAACCCTGGTGGATTGGAATTTGAGAACGGAACTGTGAACGGTTGCCTAGTATCCACCCTAGTCTGTGACACCGGGTGCACCTGCATGGTAGTGTCTGAGGACGTACTCCCACCGGTTGGCCCCGACCACAAGAAGTTTGCGGTGGTCCACGACTACCTTGGCCGGGCCAGTCGTTTCCCAGTAACTCGTTGTCACATCGAGTGTGACTATATGTCCAGTTGGGCCGAAGTGGTAGCGGCCCCAATCCAGTTCTGCTCCGTTTTGATCGGTCAGAGCCCCGTAATCTACGACCATCCCGTAGCCCAGCCCGTGATTACCCGTACACAGGCAGCCTCGGAATCCCATGCACCCGTTCCCCTGGAAACCCCTATCGACACGGAGTTCCAAGCCCTCCGGATGGACAAGTTTGCCCGCGCCAGAAGGAGTGCGCAACTGTCCTCCCCCTTTGGCGGAAAACTAAAACCCTCGAGAGTGAGTCCACTTGAGGTAACAAACGAATGTCGTATCTCGTGAAGAAGGACTTATTGAGAGGTGTAAGACCTACTTTGACCTTAAGTCACGAGAACGAAAATTCAAGCCTGGCGCGGAGGTGCTAGTACTACTTCCCACGGAAAGCAACAAACTCCTTAGCCAGTGGAAGGGACCCTACCCCGTCCTCGATGCTAGAGGACCCGTGGATTACCTCATCCGTACTCCGGCGGGATCGAAGGTTTTCCACGTGAATTGTATATATTACCTCATTAATGTTCTTAATTATGATTTTTTTTTGGTCCACTAAGTTGTTTAGTCATTAGTCCCATATTCAGGCCTCCATTTAATTGCATCCTTTTGGGGGGGTTCCACTGAAATATCGCCAATGTTCTCCTGTGATTTTTTTAGTTTAAAATTGTGCTAGTTAAATTGTCTCTAGAATTGACCCGTTTAAGGCTTATGTCCGTAAATTCCCCGCTGAGCTCAGATTTACGTTTTTTTTGTGTGTGGACACCTGTCGTAGCAGGTCAGAATTTCCCTAGATCAATTCTAGTTCGACGGGTGGGATGATCCTTTCCTACGCAACTGCTCTGTAAAGCATCATCTTTCGGATGTGAGATGTGTGGGGGAATTCCACGTGGAATTTCTTTTCCAGCACAGAAGTGACGTCCATGCGTTAAAGAAAATTCTAGAATTTGGCTAGGCTTAAATTGGTAAGCCTCCCCCCTCCCATCCCATCCACAAGCGGTAGCCTCGAACCGCGTCCACCCCGAACCACCTTTTCGCGGGTTAGAATTGCCTGGGCGTGAAGGTTCGAGGACATTCGAGAGTAGCGCTGGCCAAACACCCCATGTTTCCCCCACCCCTGCGGGGGGAGCCTCGGATATATAGGGCTCGTCTTCTAGGTGGGAGATACAGAGTTGAGGAGTCCCGCCAGGATCCAAGAAGTATTCCCCTAGTTCCAAGTCAGGTGCTTAACAACGAAGCAAAGTGACGGCTGAACTTTCCGTCTGTTGGAATTAGCTCAGCCAGTGAGGTAATTCCATTTGACGATCGCCACCGAGCGATTTTACCGACTCCACTCATCAACTCTTGTAGAAGCTCCGAGTGCCCTCGCCCTCACGTTTATTGCCTGCAGAAGACATCCGTGAAACCTTACCCTGACGTCTTACCCGGAATCTTCCGTAAGCCAACCCTTCTCTCCCTTCAGCAACCCATTTGAGTTAATCCTCCCGATTGGAATAGTCTCCTTCTGTAACGCATTAATTTCTAACTTCAGAGTCTGATGCATAACTCTGCAATTCCCCTCCCTTCCCCCATCATTTACCAATATAATTTTGCCCATTTATTCTCTTATTTTATGTAAATAAAATTAAATTTTTGTAATGCCTCTTTAAATAACCTTGAGCTGTGCCATCGCCCAAATTTTACGTGACTTCGTTTTGCACTCTATTCTCGCTGCTCCGCGCGTCGAAGCTCGTGGCGTTCCGCCCATTTGTCAGTTCGCTTTTGAGTTATTAGTCCCTTCCCCCATAGATATAATATTGTATTGATATAATATAATGACACCACGACAAACGGGATAAAAAAAAACAATGCTACTTAACTCCAGAAGGGCACCGTCCCCAAAACTGAAAGGAGATCTACCCACATCATCATGGCAATGGACATGACCACTCGGATAGCCCTGAGGGTAATCCACGGCGAGTCCAAACCAGAGAGAGGCATGGTCTTCAAGATGATCTTCGGTTGACTTAACGTGGCTGTCATACGGTTAATTGACACACACCGGATACGTCGCTATCTGTGAGAGGGAGAAAGACGTAGATACGATCACCAAGGAGGAAGGCCATATTGCCGTACATGAAATAAACTTAGCGGAGACAAGATCGAGCATGAGGAGTTTACGCCGATCCAGATGATACAAAATGGATCAAGACTCCAATAGTGAGTGTCAGAAAAAAAATGAAATGTGCTCCAGATTCAGTACGAAAGAGCATGGCGTGAAGAGCTGCACAAAAAAATTAAAAATACTCCAAATCGGCTAGGGCCATAGAGCATTGGCCATGCATGGCCTGCCCAGTAAATAAGGATATCAAACAGAAACAACCCGCCAAGAGAGAGTAGCAACTAAGGAGGAAAACAATCTTATACGCCCAAGCGACCAGATCGGTTCCACCCACGCAAGATGCCATGAGGAGATACCTGAAAATTGAGAACGAGGGCTCCATTAAGATACCTGAATCTCGTATGCACGCGTAAGAAACTTGAATCACCCAAGCACGTTCGCGAGCGAACTAAACATGATATTCAAAACAAAAACAGCCTGAGGGAGATGTGGTTTCCGGAGAACCCAGCCCCCCCGGAGACACCTGGAAGGGTAGGATACCTCCCAGAAGAAGAAAACAGTAAAACTGGGAACAGTCCGGTACCTAACAAGAAGGCCTACCTCAGAATCGAACAAAAAAAAGGAAAGGTGGAACATATTTAAAAATGCTATTGAGGCACCTCAAATAACCACACAACACCACCAAAGTGAACCCCCCCCCCCTCCTCAAACTCGGACACTGACAGGTCACAGAAAGAAACTCCAAGAACGACCGATGGCAAAAAACAGAAAACGGCAAAACGAGCGAAAAGTTCCGTACGATGGCGAAGAACAGTCTAACGGTGTATACCCTATGACCAAAGGTATTGTCGTGGGTTAGCCAAGATTATTGTTGTTTTTTAGTTTTTTTTAATTATTATGATTAATAAAAATGAGTTTACGTTCGTACTTCCAGTGATCGCTTCAGGATCGATCTCTAAGAGCGCTTTTCTTATTTTTATTCTATTGAATGAATATAAAGGGGAGTTATCTCTTTAATATATTAAATACTGCCAATGCAACTCGTTCAAGGATAATTTAAACACTTCAACCAAAATAGACCTTTACTGTACATTAATCAAATCAAACAAAATTAATACGTACACGTACAAAATACAACTTAAAATTGGTTCTTAAGTCCCATTAACGACACTCGGTTTCTAGGCGCTTTAAGGGAGAACAATTTACTTTTTAAAAAATGCGTCTTTAAGATATACAAAATACTCTACGTTAAATGCTCGGGGACATAACGATAAAATTGATTATTCACATAAGGTATTGGTGTTTATCCAGAGAATCCAAACGAAACCCCTTAACTCAAATCTTGTCTAGAGAGGCGTCGTGAGTGTAGTTTATTTGCTTCTCAATAGAGGGCGTTACTTCGAAGAGAGGAGGACGAGGGACGTCACGCCGAATTTCAAGTCTGCGTAGGAGAATCAGGAATCAAAACAAAACGACGATTGAGGAGGCGAGGAGTTGAACGTTTATGACCTTGAAAAGGTTTTCTCAGAAGAGGGTTGCATATGGCTGTATGCTTTTCTAGCGATTTAGTTTCGCTTGAAAAGCTTCTCTTTTGGGTGAGAAATCTATCTAGTTTGGTGTGTCAAACTCAGATAGGATAAGATCACTTGACGATCTTTGGTAATCGAACTGTGTCGATTGTACTTGGAGGTAAGATTACTTGACGATCTTTCGGTAATTGAACTGTACCGATTATACTTAGGCAATCTGGTATTGCCCAAGAAAATTAAAGTCCTTTTTAACTTGCTGGGGGAATCTATCCCGGCAAGTTCTTCTCGATGTCGTGACAAAAACGAAAAAGTCCTCTTTTTCTCCTGACGAACCATTTTATATTAGACTTACTCCCGCGGGGTAAAGAGAAGGGGAGAGGGGGATAGCAAGGGCAGACCCGAGGGTGCCCTAGCTTTTAAGCGTCTGTTATTTCTCTTCCTCGACATTTTGAAATTAGAGAAACTAGATCTCCTGTTGAATCGACAGAAATAGGTATCAATTCAGCCGGGCTTGGCATCTTGTAGCTCTGGGAGAGTGTAATACGAGATCGACAGTTTGAATTTTTTACATGTTTGTCGATAAGTACGCCCTCGAAGGGTAGACCTTTTGAACTGAGGTCAGGAATAACTGTCTCCTAAATTTACCATTTTTATCCTACTTGTATGTTACCGGAGACTGGTTAGAGTGGCTTAGAGAAACCCATGTGGATTTTGTTTTCCTTTCATTGGTTTTCTTCGCAATGAGAAAGACCTCGAGATATATATATATATATATATATATATATATATATATATATATATATATATATATATGATGAAAATTAATGCAATATCGCAAGAAAAGATGAGGAATTAAACCACATTCTCCGAAGACAATTTAATTCAGAACAGTTTCGGTGTATCTCACACCCTTTTTCAACTGACACTGGATAGAAAAAAAAAAAAAGGTGTGAGATACACCGAAATTGTTCTGAATTAAATTGTCTTCGGAGAATGTGGTTTAATTCATCATATATATATATATATATATATATATATATATATATATATATATATATATATATATATATATATATATATATACACTCGCAACTTCTTAACTGCCTCGGTTAACTCGTATATTTCTACAGGTATAAAAACCCCAAAATACAAATTGACATTCACGGAATCAGGAAACCAATTTAAGATAGCAGAAGCGCTCTACGCAGGAAAAGTAAGTCTCAATTACAAGTCCTGCAAGATGATCCCGACCTCAGCATACAAGAAAATAAAGAACAGAAAGGTCAGAACGAACATAGAATAAGCAGAACGCAATGGAAGTAGACACGAACATGAATAATACCAAAAAACACCCTAAAGATACCGACATTGAACACGAAACGATGGTCGGAGAAAGCGATTGCATATGGCAACATATTCAGGAGGGTTGACCACGAAATTATTATCATCTCTAAACACGGTGTCAACATGGAATACAGCTGAATGAAAATACCGAATTACCACACTCTCGCCAAGAATTCCTCCCAAGGCAGATTCGATAGTGCTGCAATTGCCATCAGAAGAAACCTAACCTTTAAAAGTTTATCTGTGCTGGACAAGTCCTTCGTAGCCATCAAAATTCCAGCCCTGATTGAAGGACTCACAGTTGCAGCAGCATACTCCCCCCTTCTCCCGCGCCAACCGTATTTGCCTATTAACAACCTGCTGGCACTAACTAGGCACGACAGAGCCGCCTTCATTGGAGGCAACCTCAACACCAGAGTCAGGGCTTAGGGATACATCAACGCAAATGAGAGGGGCAGAAATCTGGAGCTTGGCATGGACCCAGAAAGACTCTAGAGGGTCAGACCTGAATTTCTAACCTTTCTGACAGAAAAATACGCGACTTTCCCGGACATAATAGTGGCAAGCTTCAAATTCCCTTTAAATCTGCTGTGCGTGCCTGGCCCTACGGTCCTAAGCGACTACATCTCGATCATGAGCATTATCTCCCTCGCACTTATTCTGCTTTCGATTCCTCCTAAGAAAAGCTTGGCAAGGGTAAACTGGTAGCTGTAGAAGCAAATGCTCAACACCTACAAACCAGCCAACCTAAGCAAGGCAATTCGCGAAGAAATTGATGAGGAAGGAGATAGAATTTCCTATCTAATCATGGAAGTGGATGAGAGGTGCATGTCCTGCATCGCATACAAGGTCCCTAGGAGGACATGGGACATGAGAGATATCGTTCTGGAACACAGGGGCATCTGTGAAGAGGTCAGGTTAACCCTCCCCAACCGGGATCATACCAGAACGCCAGCCCCGTGAAGAGCTCAAAACCTTGATCAACGAGAAACAGAAGGCAATATGGGACGGTATCATCGAAAAACTTAACTCGGAACAAAAACCTCAGAAATTCTGAAGAAACATCAAGAAGCTGAGATAGAAAATCCGACTAACAGAAAACGGGGAAATTCTAGAAGATCCAGAGAGACTTGAGAGGGGGTTCAGGAGGTACTGGCGACAAGTCTTCTGCTATCACGCCCGCAGAAAATGGGGATTTTTACCAGGAATTCAAGAGTCAGGTGATTGATGAGCTAAGTGCTATCGTTCGCCGCACGCACCCCCTCCGCATGTCTCCAAAGACAGGAGAATGGCAGGCCACAGCCGCCCAATCACTGCCGAAATGTTCATCAGTATACTCAAGTACTTTAAGAAGGGGGGGGGGGCAGGATCGCCTGAGATCACCAAAACCATCTAGTGAACGCGCCTTCACGCCTGCTCCAGTTCATCCCAAACGTTATGAATGCAACCCTGAACACTCAATACTTCCCCGACGGATTTAAAATGGCGAAAATCATTTTTTTTTATCATGAAAGGGAATAAGTCACCGGACCAGCCGATGGACTTCGGAGATAATCTGCAAAAAATCTCTAAAAGATCTTAGCCAACAAGCTTCAGATCACACTTACTGGTAAAGAGGCGCATAACCCTCAACAACACGTGTTCCGCAAGAGGCAACGCACTTGCACTTCTAGCCGAAAAGTGCTATCGTTCGCCGCACGCACCCCCTCCGCATATCTCCAAAGAAAGGAGAATGGCAGGCCACAGCCGCCCAATCACTGCCGAAATGTTCATCAGTATACTCAAGTACTTTAAGAAATGGAGGGCCCCAAGATCGCCTGAGATCACCAAAACAATCTGGTGAACGCGCCTTCATGTATGCCTGAGTTCATCCCAAACGTTATGAATACAACCCTGAACACTCAATACTTCCCCGACGGATTTAAAATGGCGAAAATCATTTTTATCATGAAAGGGAATAAGTCACCGGACCAGCCGATGGACTTCGGAGATAATCGGCCAAAAATCTCTAAAAGATCTTAGCCAGCAAGCTTCAGATCACACTCACTGAGAAAGAGGCGCATAACCCTCAACAACACGTGTTCCGCAAGAGGCAACGCACTTGCACTTCTAGCCGAAAAGATCACTTAATGCCGAACGGATGAGGAGTACATCGACATCGTACTCAGAGATGCCAAAAGGGTTTCAATAAGGCCTGTTTGAAGGGCCTAGAACATAAAATATTGGGCCTTCAGCTAGACCTTATACTGAAAAAAAATCTGTGACTTCATCATAGAAAGGGGAGCCCGGATCATAATCGAAGGTCACGGAAGAACCGAATCTTTTCGATGCAGGCATTCCAGAAGGCAGCTGTCTGAGTTCCCTCATTTATCTAATCTACGCAAAGATTTGCCAAATCTGACAGAAGATGACTCGTTATACCTCCAGTTCGCGGATGATATAACGTAGATGATTCCTGATACATACAGGAATCCAAGGGCTCAGGCACTTTTAAGAGACAACGAGATTCGCAACATCAACCAATATAAGAAGAGGTGGAAAATCCGCACGAACAGCCGGAAATTCAAGAACCCCCAACCCATCCTTAGCCGCAGAAAGACCGTGGGTTTAACAATAGAGCATCAGATATTTCCCTATTGCAAGGACAGAAATATCCTTGGGCTCCACATTACCATAGCGAGTATAGCCATCACTCCACCGAGCGGGAAAATCTGGCGGAGCAGGAACTCTCCAAGCTTCACAGATATATAACCTTTAGCTTGAATCTCATATACATACTATCTCATACATGTTCGAGCCTCACTTATCTATCCTGCGGTGGTGACTCAAACTTTAAGCCAATGCCACTTGAAGCGCCTGCAGTGGGTACTAAACAAGGCGACTCTGTAAGTCAACAAAATAAGGAGACGAGACAGGATGTCACAAAGAGAACTTCATCGCAGAGTCGCCTTGACGTCAATCAACCTGATTACCCAGAGGTTGGTAAAAAGGACATAGGAGAATGTCGTAGGTCAGGTTAGATCTTCTGACCTCCGTTTGCTTTCCGTGGCTCGGAAAGGATAGCGGATAGCACGCAGGACAACTCTGCAATTGGGCCTTGCCTCGAATGATGCAATTTAACTATGGGTTGCAGTAAATCTCGTAATAGTGAATAGTTTCCTTATGACAATAGCTACACTTGGCAGAATTAAATCAACTATATAGGAGGTTCTGGATATCAAACTGGGCGGAACAAACTAATCTTTACTACTGTACTGTAGAGATATAGGAGTTAAACAAAAACTGTTAAGAAATGGCGAGTGTACATATATATCGAGGCCTTCCCCATGGCGAGGAGAAATAATGAAGTAATAACAAAGGCCACCTGGGTTTCCCTTTGCCCCTCTAACCGGTCTCCGTAACATACAAGAACAGACAAAATTGTAAATTTAGGAGACAGATTCCTGACCTCGACTCAAAATTCCGACCCGCCAAGGGGTTATTTATAAATACGAAAGTCAAAAATGCAAACTGTCGATCTCGCATTACGCTATCCCCATAGCTCTACGGCGAGAAAGTACAGCAGAAATGAGATTACATTTCTGTCGGATCAATAGAGATCGTTTTCCCCTAATTTAAAAAAATCCGAGGTAAGATAAACAACAGACACCCAAACGGAAGACCACCCTTAAGTCTTACCTTGCGAGTCTCCTACACCTCTCATTACCCTGCGTGGGTAATTGACGTATAAAACAGGTCGACAGAAGAAAATAAGGGGCAGACATCACTTGAAAGAATCTTCATATCTACGCTCTACGAGAAGTCACAGCTAGCAAAGGAGGAAAAGTCGAGGGTAGTCACCTCACTCAACGCACTGATTTTCCTGCAAGACATAACGTGGACGGTACTCTACAGCCAGCTACCTACGAGATCTGCAAGCCAATCCCCCCTGCACCCCCACCCCCTGAATAAAAATTCCTTTATTTCCCTGCAATTTTATAGTGGCATGACGTGCTAAAACCCTCCCCATCCCTGCCCCGCCGTGATTTGGCTCTGTGAATGTGACTCTACACATAAAGCTCCGTTGCAACTATGCCGTTCTACTTAGAAAGGGCATAATTGTTAACTTTGGGGAAAGGAGGTCTGAGGCTTAGCCCACTGCGGAACCCAAAGGAAGGCGCAAACCGGGATTGGGACTCAGTTACCAACGTGGGGAGGAGTAACACCCTACCCTGCGGCACCGTCTAATACTCACTTATCATCCATCACCATATCCGAGTCATGTTCATAGGGTCGTTATCGGCAGGGCGGGGGGATTCTCATAAAGAAAGAAATAATTAAAGAAAGAATAAAAAATGGCAAGTAACACGTCATACCTGACACTGCTACATACATAAAACACAAAACCCACAACGAACAAGGACACACACTCCTAAACTTAGCAGCTACACATGACACCACCCATCACGAACATCATAAAAACACATACAGCCAACAAACTCGTCTTCCGCTCCCAGGAGGAGGCAGTAAAATTCCTCTAAAACGCTTCCGAAACACTCACCGCGCTACACTTACACACAAAATTAACCGACGGTGTAATCAAAAGACACCAAATACGCGTCATAAAGACCCACCCCCTATGATTGTCCTTCCCCACAGATGACCTCCGCACACACCTCGGACAGAAGTATGGGGAGGAGGTCATCGTAGATCTCTATTACAACCGCACGAAACACTGGACAGTAATCACACTGTCCGATGAACACAACATGTTACTGCTGCTAGACCAAGGTATCAAGGTGTGCGGCACCCTAACGCACCCGCAATACATCGAGCCACAGCTGAACATAAGACCTACACAGTGCCACCGGTGTTACAAAACCGGACACTATACACGTGACTGCCAAGCAGACCTGGTCTGCTCAAGTGCAGTGCAGTGTAGTGGGCCACCACTTTACCACCTGCACAACCACCACACCCCTCTGCTCCAACTGTGGCGGCGACCATGTCGCCGTCAACCCAAAATGTCCTTACCTAAGTAAGGCCCGCTATGACGCCGTAGCGGCTATACGTCGTCCTCAACCCACCTACTCAACCCCCACCCCTAACAAGAACATTCGCCGCCACTGCCGGCGCTACGGTGTCAGCACCTCTCCCTGTCCCACCCCAGACACACCCAACCCCAGTAGCAACCTTAACTCACCCACATATCCCGACACCAGCTCCCACCCTAGCACTTCACACCCGAAGACCCCCGCTACTTCCAACACCCACCCCACACTACACACCCACCCCTACCTCACACCACACAACCAAAGCTACACCTGGCCCCCTTGCTTTTATCGGTGGCAAAAGACATGTCGAGGGGTGACCCTCGTCTATACGCTAACATACTCAACACACTCCTCGCTTCGCACGGCCTAGTACAGATCGCCTTTCCCGAGAAGGTGTTCGCTCTGAAAGACGAGCATGCACACAAGAGACCCACACTCCTTCCCACCCCGGTGGACACGCACACCTCTCCCCCCCACCCCCCCACCCCCCACCCCCACCCTCACCGCGCTCTCACCTCCTCCCGCCCTTCTGTCTCTGCACCTCTCACAACTGCACCTTCCTTACCTACTCCTACACCCACTGCTACCATCTCTCTCCCAAATGCCTCTTCTGCTCCCTCCACAGCTCCCACTCCTTCGACCTCTTTACCTAAACTTCCTCCTACCTCCAGAACTCCCCCTGGCAACCTCTACTCCTCCCCCTATTGCCACCAACACCCTCCAATCGTCCCCACCTCCCTCTCACAGCCTCCACTACTCCCACAGACACCACTACCCCCACTTCCCCCTAGCCTACTACACCCTCCACAACACCCGAAACAAACAAAAAAAACCTAGACAACACCCCCTCCACACACACAACCACGCTTGAAGCCGACCACTCCCCCTCCTGCTGTTCCTTCTCATCCCCCTTCCACCCCTCCTTCTTCGTCCCAACCTCCTCTCTCCCCTGACACCCCCCTCATAATCTGCACCTCCCCTACTATCTCTAGCCCCTCATCTCCTTGCTCTACTACTCCCTCCACCTCTGCTCCTAACTCCCCCCTCTTAGACTCTACCACCTCCAACCCTGCTTCCACGCCCGCTACCCCAAAACCTTCTTCCACAGAACACACTCTTCCCTCCACCACGGCTTGCCCACCCAACAACACGAATGACGACCTCTCCAAACCACAGTCGACGACACGAGTAAAGGTACTGGCTCCTCACGCCTCCTGGGCAATAACCAACGAGAGAGGAACGGTCCCGGGTAAATCAGCCTCCCGCGCACTCCGCTTACGACAATAGGTCGCCTCAACGTGACACAGTTAAAAGTACGCAGTTGGCACGGTATTCGCCATACTGTCGCCAACTGGGTCCTAAACACACAAAGACCTCACATAGCACTCTTGAACTCAACCAGCCTACATCCTCCCAACAACAGACTCCGCATCGCAGGTTACCACACGTACTGCACAGGTGCTGCACCTAGGATCAGCGATCCTAGTAAAGCGCTCGATACACCACTTCCTCATCCAAACATAAGACGACTCTTTTCTAGCTTGCAAGGTACAAACAAGCTCCGGCCCCATTCTAGTGGCCACACACTTCAGACCACCACGCCTACAATTAAACATACAAGTTCCACTCCGGGCTCTATCAAACCACAACTTCCCTATCTTCTTTCCGGGGGACCTCAACGCCTTTCACCCAACACTCCTTTCAAACACCACAAATGATGCAGGAAGGTACCTGGCCGGTGCCTTGCCGCGCTATCGCTGCGAGCACATCAGCCCGGCCTTCCCCACATTCCTCAGTCCTCACGGGGGTACCACGTCTCCGAACGTTGTCTTCCGCAACGACCACGCTACACGCTTCTACACGCACATCTCACCGGGTCCACACGTACTCTCTGACCACATACCTTTATGCCTTATCATATCTACATCTCCCATACTCATACCTACACCACCTCTCTTCTATTACAAAAACACAAACTGGGAAGAGTTCAAGAATCACATAACAGATAACGTCTTATTCGAACGGAAGTTAAGTGTCTTCAAAAGAAACCTATCTCATTCTCATAATTTTACTCGAATTTTGGCCGACATGCTCTAACTAAATTAGCTAATCTGCTATAATTGATGCGTAGCATTCCCGTCCTACGCGTCTCTCTCTCTCTTTCCGAAGTTGAAATCAAAAAGAAGATCAGTGACCTAATGACGAATAAGCCACCTCGCCCGGATGGATTTCTACCTAAAGTGTTGAAAGAAGTGCGCGATCAAGTGTCACGACACCTGAGCGCAATCTTCAACATGTCAATCCGGACCAAATGCGTTCCTAGAGACTGGCGTGAGGCGGAGGTGACTCCAATCTTCAAGAAAGGAGATCGTAACCAACCGTCGAACTACCGACCTATCAGTCTGACTTCGATAGTCGGTAAACTCATGGAAAGCATCATGGTGGACAAAGTGACGTCGTATTTAGAGTCAAACCTGCTACTGAGGAGTTCCCAGCACGCTTCCGAAGGCAACGGTCATGCCTGACGAACCTTGTAGAATTCTTCCACTTCGTTTTCAGTGAGCACGATCGGGACAAGGCGGTGGATGTGGTCTACCTAGACTTTCAGAAAGCTTTTGATAAGGTACCACACCGCCGCCTTCTCCGGAAAGTGCGAGCGCTTGGCATAGACGGAAAGGTAACCGGCTGGATCGAGAACTGGCTAAGTGGCAGACGGCAACGGGTGGTGGTGAATGGACCGTCTTCTGAGTGGGTGCCCGTTACTAGCGGGGTGCCTCAAGGTTCTGTTCTGGGACCACTACTATTCATCATCTACGTCAACGACATGGAGGGTGACATGGTTGCCAAGATTTCCAAATTTGCCGACGATACCAAGCTTGGTATGAACATTGCAAAGGATGGAAATACTGCCCGCCTGCAGGAAGATCTTGGGAAGATTAGGGAGTGGTCGGACACGTGGCAAATGCCTTTTAACGTGGGGAAATGCCAATTAATGCATATCGGCCACAGAAACCCCCAATCTCAGTATATCCTTAAGGGCACTGCTATTGAATCCACCGACACTGAGAAGGACTTGGGTGTAACAATCACTAGTGACCTCAAGTTCTCGAAACAGTGCAATGAGGCGGAGAAAAAGGCCCAAAGGAGGCTAGGCTATATTAAGCGCCAGTTTGGTTATCGGAACCAGGAGATTGTACTGTGCCTGTACAACCCACTTGTCCGACCGCACCTGGAGTATGCCGTACAATTTTGGAGTCCTTCATTGCGAAAGGACATCGCGAGATTGGAACGCGTACAAGCCAGGGCAACCAAGCTGATTCCCTCTATCCGATATAAAAGTTATGAGGATAGACTAAGGGAATTAGATCTGTTCTCGCTGGAAACCCGTAGACTGCGTGGTCAGCTCATCGAAGTTTTCAAAATACTTCGAGGGTTCGACAATGTTGACTAACGGGATATTTTTACACTGAGTGAGAACAGAACGCGCAATCACGGCTTCAAACTTGAACTGAAGCGTTACAACCGCAATCTGTGTGGAAATTTTTTCACTTACAGTATCTGCGGGATGTGGAACGCACTTCCAGTGGAAGTTGTCAATAGTGAATCTGTGGACCAGTTCAAGTCAAGACTAGACAAAGTCTTGAAAAGTGGCCGTTTAGGGACGCAAAATAATTGAGCAGCCATGTGCCCGCTCGATTGCTAGTCCAAAGGTATCCTCCTTGAATGGACCGTAAGGTCTCCTAGGGTACCTTCTTTGCTTGTTGTTACTCCTTGTTCTCCTTGTTGTTTCTCTCTCTCTCTCTCTCTCTCTCTCTCTCTCTCTCTCTCTCTCTCTCTCTCTCTCTCTCTCTCTCTCTCTCTCTCTCTCTCTCTCTCTCTCTCTCTCTCTCTCTCTCAGAATTAAATTTAACTGAGGTAGAACTTACAAATAATGAAGTGGAGCTGATCTGTGTTAAACTACATTTACGAGATTTTAAAATAAACATAAGCACTGTTTACCGTCGCCCAAATACTACCGTTAATGAGGACCTGGAAATATATAGAATCTTGCAAGAAACATTACAGGAGGAACAAACGCTATTACTGGGAGATTTTAATTTACCTAATATCTGCTGGGACTTGAATATAGGGACTAGCCAACAAGAAAAATTAATGACAAATTTTATCGATACTAATTATTTACACCAATGCGTAAGGGAGCCAACCAGAGGAAATAATATACTAGACCTAGTTATTGCATCCCAGGAAAATTTAATATCAACTCTGGCCGTAGCGGAACATATAGGTACATGTGACCATAAACTAATCCGCTTTGATCTTAATGCCAGGTATTCAACTACCAATAACTATTCAAAAGTACCAGACTACAGTAAAGCTAACTTAGAGGGCCTCAGAGAAGCCCTGGGAAATATTCATGAGCAGCTGATAGAAATAGAAGATGTAAATCAACTTTGGAATAAATTTAAAGAACTATTTTTTATAGCCCAAGAAAACCATGTTCCTCTTAAGACAAGGAATAGTAACGCGAATAGAGGCAATCCGCCGTGGTTTAATAATGACATCAAACGAGCAATTAGAGATAGGAACCGTCTCCACACATTATTAAAACACAATAGAAGCTATCAAGTTAAGCAACAATATAACACCAGCAGAAGAAAGGTTAAAACACTCATAAGATCAACGAAACGTCAATACGAAATCGAGATAGCGAAAGCAAGCACCACTAATCCCAAACACTTCTATACTTATATCAATAGAAATAGGCAAATGAGAAGCGGGATTGGCCCCTTAAAAAACCAGTTGGGTGAAATTATTTCAGATGATATGGGTATGGCTAATATCTTAAATGAGTTTTTTAGTTCAGTCTTCACCTTAGGATATACTAATAACGATAACAACGAGTCTATACAGGTCAGACACCCATCACTAAGGAGCCTGGAAGTAAATCCGCAACTAGTAATTGATAAATTAAAGAAAATGAACTCGTATAAAACTCCTGGTCCTGATAAATTTTACCCAAGAATCTTAAAACATGTCCATAATGAGTTAGCAGAGTCACTTACTCTCATTTTTAACAAATCTCTCGAGCATGGGGTCGTCCCTGATGATTGGAGGGAAGCTAACGTCACACCTATCTTTAAGAAGGGATGTAAAATCCAGGCCAGTAATTACAGACCCATTAGCTTAACCTCAATAGTTGGAAAGTTGCTCGAAACGATCATTAGAGACAAGCTAGTAGAGTTCCTCGAAAACAATGACCTTATACGTGATAGCCAGCATGGTTTTAGGTCTAAGAGATCGTGCTTAACAAACCTAATTGACTTTTACCATAACTTTTTCAACCTATATAACGATACTAAATCATTAGATATAATTTACCTAGATTTCAAAAAGGCATTTGACAAAATTCCCCATCAGAAACTCATGAACAAAGTGCGTACGCTATGAATTAACGGTAATATATACGGATGGATTAGTAGCTGGTTAAAAAACAGGAAGCAGAGAGTGATAATAAATGGCATTGAATCGGACTGGGTATCTGTTACCAGCGGTGTTTCCCAGGGATCAGTCCTGGGGCCTATCTTATTTACTATATACATCAATGACATAGACGTTAGAATAAATAATATCATATCTAAATTTGCAGATGACACGAAAATAGGTAACTCAGTATTATGCGAAGATGACAGGGCTAGCCTGCAGGCTGATATAAATAAAATTACCGAATGGTCTGAGAAATGGCAAATGCCATTTAATATCGACAAATGCCAAATCCTTCAGTGCGGAACAAAAAACAAAAAATACAACTATACAATGCAAGGCGGCTTAATAAACACAACCCCGCAGGTTAAAGATTTAGGAGTAATAATTACAGAAAACTTAAAAACATCAAACCAATGCGCAGCTGCTGCAAACAAAGCTAACACAGCACTAGGATTTATAAAAAGAAACTTTACTTATAAAAGCGAGGAGATAATTATGCCACTATATAAAAGTATTGTCAGGCCCCATCTCGAATACGCTGTGCAGTTCTGGGCCCCTTACTTAATAAAAGACATAGATAAATTAGAAGCTGTACAACACAGAGCGACAAACTTATCCCGTCAGTACGTAACAAACCTTACCACGAGAGGCTAAAAAAACTCAATCTATTTTCCGTCAGAAAACGAAGACTAAAGGGGCAGCTTTTAGAGTGCTTCAAAATACTTAAAGGATTTAACAACGTTAATGCCAATAACTTGTTCACACTGACAGGGGACTGACCCACCCGTGGACATGATTCAAAACTTCAGGGTAAAAGAGCCACTATGGATGTAATAAAAAACTCGATTATTAATGATTGGAATAATTTGCCAAACGAGGTAGTGGACAGCAGCACTATAGATTCATTTAAAATGAGATTAGACAAACACTTAACAAATATTGGAATTGTTTAGCATAAGCTATAAAATAAAATAATATTACAAAACTATAACTCTTTCAGATGTATGTAAGTGGTTTTCATATTCATTTCATTTAATTACTATTCAATGCAAATTTCCTTCAGGTACTGTCTTCTTACACCTGCAAGGTACTTTTCCCAAATTATTTCATGTACGGCTTTTGCCGGAGGGAGTGGAGGGTGGGGAGAGCCTAAAACTTTTCTATCCTTTACTTCTACTATTCTATGTGTAAGTGGCAGTAGATTTAAGGCCAGATCACCTTAGTCTGGGCCGTAAGGCCCGTGTGATCTGTGTATCTATGTAACTCTATGTAACTCTCTCTCTCTCTCCCTCTCTCTGACAAGGAATATCTTGAACGATATGCACCTGCACTGGGTCAGAGACTAGATATCCCCGCGGATAGAAGAGGGGAAGTCGCCAGAAGAAGGCAGTTTTCCATCTCCAAGGTCTGTTCTGAGGAAAAATTGAAAATTTGACACCGTAGTTCACCCAAAAACGCCACTCACACTAACATTACCATCAAGCACAACACGGGCAATGACTTATAAAAACACACTCACGCCTATCATTAAATGAATAAATGAAAAGAAAAATGCCCTAAGCAAGTATAAATACATATGTCATCGTATCTTTTTCTCTGTATGTATTATATACCTTAATACAGTTACATTTATAGTAAAAAAAGCAATAAATGAATAAAATAAAATAATTATAATAACGTTTGCAAGATTACGTATGCAAAGAAAAGCTCGACTGAGTAACAAGGAGTAACAAGGAAAGTAAGTACCCTAGGAGACCTTACGGTCCATCCAAAGAGGGTACCTTTGGACTATCAATCGAGCAGGCACATGACTGCTCAATTGTTTTGCGTCCCTAAACGACCACTTTTCAAGACTTTGTCTAGTCTTGACTTGAACTGGTCAACAGATTCACTGTTGACAACTTCAACTGGAAGTGCGTTCCACTTACCGCAGATACTGTAGGTGAAAAAATTTCCACACATAATGTGGTTGTAACGCTTCAGTTCAAGTTTGAGGCTGTGATTGCGCGTTCTGTTCTCACTCAGTGTGAAAATATCCCGGTAGTCAACATTGTCGAACCCTCGAAGTATTTTGAAAACCTCGATGAGCTGACCACGCAGTCTACGGGTTTCCAGCGAGAACAGATCTAATTCCCCTAGTCTATCCTCATAACTTTTATGTCGGATAGAGGGAATCAGTTTGGTTGTCTTAGCTTGTACGCGTTCTAACCTTGCGATGTCCTTTCGAAACGATGGACTCCAAAATTGTACGGCATACTCCAGGTGCGGCCGAACGAGGGAGTTGTGCAGACAAAGTACTATCTCCTTGTTACGGTATCCAAACTAGCGCTTTATGTAGCCTCACATCCTTTGGGCTTTCTTCTCTGCCTCGATGCACTGTTTCGAGAACTTGTGGTCGCTAGTGATAGTAACACCCAAGTCCTTCTCAGTGTCACTCGATTCAAGAGCAGTGCCCTTAAAGATATAATGAGATTGAGGGTTTCTGTGGCCGATATGCATTAATTGGCATTTGTTCACGTTAAAAGGCATTTGCCACGTGTCCGACCACTCCCCAATCTTCACAAGATCTTCCTGCAGGCGGGCAGTATTTCCATCCTTTGCAACGTTCATACCAAGCTTGGTATTATCGGAAAATTTGGAAATCTTGGCAACCATGTCACCGTCCATGTCGTTGACGTAGATGATGAATAGTAGTGGTCCCAGGACAGAACCTTGAGGCACCCCGCTAGTAAGGGGCACCCACTCAGAAGCCTGTCTATTTACCACCACCCGTTGCCGTCTGCCACTTAGCCAGTTCTCGATCCAGCCGGCTACTTTTCCGTCTATGCCCAGCGCTCGCACTTTCCGGAGAAGGCGGCGGTGTGGTACCTTATCAAAGGCTTTCTGAAAGTCTAAGTAAACCACATCCACCGCCTTGTCCCGATCGTGTTCACTGCAAACGAAGTGGAAGAATTCCACAAGGTTCGTCAGGCATGACCGTTGCCTTCGGAAGGCGTGCTGCGAACTCCTCAGTAGCAGGTTTGACTCTAAATACGACGTCGTTTTGTCCACCATCATGCTTTCCATGAGTTTACCGACTATCGAAGTCAGACTGATAGGTCGGTAGTTCGACGGATGGCTGGGGTCTCCTTTCTTGAAGATCGGAGTCACTTCCGCCTCACGCCAGTCTCTAGGAACGCATCCGGTCTGGATTGACATGTTAAAGATAGCGCACAGATGTTGTGATACTTCATCGCACACTTCCTTCAACACCTTGGGTAGAAACCCGTCCGGTCCAAGGGACTTATTCGTCTTTAGGTCAGCGATCTTTTTCTTTATTTTTCCTTCGGTGAAGTCCATTGCCTCCCGCTTTTCCCCCTAGCAGGAATCCGTGGGCTGGGGGATGGGACACACTCTTTAGTAAACACTGAGGAGAAGTAGTCATTGAGAAGGTTAGCATTTTCTGCATCTGAGTGAGTTAATGCACCCTCCTCGTCCACTAAGGGCCCAATCCTACAATGGATTGGTTTACGGCTATTTACATAGCCGAAGAACTCCTTGGGATTCTTCTTGCAGAGTATCGCCACTCGGAGTTCCTCAGTACGCTTAGCCGCCCTTATGCTGGACTTCACTCTCCTGGATAGCCTCCGGTACTCGTCAAAGGCACCAGAGATCTTCGATCGCCGGTACGCATTTCTCTTCTCCGTAAGCAGTTGGCCGATTCCTCGATTAAACCACTTTGGTTGAACAGAAGACCAACGGAGGCATTTCAGAGGGATGCAACTAGATTGAAGACTCATGAACTTATTTTTAAGAATTGTTCCACGAATCCTCAACCTCTTCGCATACCGCTAGCCTTACATCAGTCAGCCCAGCACGAAGGCTTGCAAAGTCTGCTCTTCTCAAGTCAAGTTTCCTTGATTGACTGGCAACAGACCTTACCTTCGGGATCTTGACGGTAAATCTAACTAGCTGGTGATCACTGCCACCGAGCTCTTTGCCTACAGAGACATCCTCAACGATATCATCCACAGAGGTGAAGACCAAGTCGAGGATATTGTCTCCTCTCGTCGGTTCTCTGACCCATTGAGTGAGGAACTCGTTGTTGGCGAACTTCAGGAGTAGCGCGCTCTCGCTACAGGCTGCTCTGGTTTCCCAGTCAACTTGTCTGTTGAAGTCACCCATAACGATGCACACTCTGCTTTGAACAAGCTCACTCAGCAGCTGGTACAGTTCCCTGTCCTTCTCAACTGGTTGGAAAGGGGGTCTGTAAAGCACCAGGGTCCTGTATCTGATAGAACCTATCTCTAGGTCAACGCCTAGGAGCTCGTGATCGGATATAATGTTGGAGTTCGTAGATTTGATTGTATCCTTGACATACAACATTACACTGCCACCCTCTATGTCTGGCCTATCTTTGTGGAAGAGTTGGTAGCCAGGAACCGTAAATTCGCCTTCAAAGTCTCGGTTTGAGGTTTTTATCCACGATTCTGTTATGGCTACCATTTCGGGTTCTTCCGTCGCTACGAAGCCACAGAGCTCAGGAAACTTGTTCCTGATTGACCTCGCATTGAACAGAAGAACTTTCAGGGAGTCGCCGACTGTAGGACTCCCTACGCTCTTCCGTTTCCCGGCTTGTTTGTTGGCGAGGCACCCCTTTTTTCGACCTCTGAGAAGGTAGTTCCTGGAGTGACACGGGCGTAATGGCGTACGTCCGCCCTCACTCTGGGCTGGATACTCCTTTCGGTCCTCTCTACGACATTCTGGATCATGTTCGACAGAAAGGCCTTTCCTTTAAAGGAAAGATGTACCCCATCCCTTTGGTAGAGATCATTTCTACCATAAAAGGTGCGGTACGGGTCCACAAAAAAAAACCCTCTGCCGTACACAAATCTGCCAGGCGCCGGTTTAAAGAGACATTGATCGAGTGAGCGGTTCGTGTTGGACCTCTCCTCGGGAGCATCCCGACTACCACGCGCTTGCGGGTTTTTAGCCCACAGTCGTCCACGGCACCCATGACCGTGTGGAGGATTTTATCTGTAGGGCCTACCCTACCTCCTCTCAGGTAGAAGTCGTTTCCACTGACCATCAGAGCAACGACTGAGCTCTCAGAAATCTGTGATTTCTCAGCCTCTACTCTGATGTGGTGGTTACCACATCCTGGCAGGCAGCTTACCTTAAAGCTTGTGCGAAGGCGGGCCGCTAACAGGGGCTGCAGGCCCGTGCCTAGGAATCACCCACAAGGATGCCCCTGGCACATTTGCCTGCTGAGCTCGAATTCTTTATTTTCAGAGGCAAGCTCTCCGATTCCTCTCTCTCTTCCCCGTCATGGTCTTTTCAGGCTTTTCTTTTTTTTCTTCCTCTTATTCTTCTTCTTCTTCTCTATCATCTTTTCCCCCTTATCATCCGTTTCATTAACTTCTTCTACCTTTTCTTCTTCTATTTCTCTCTCTTCCTCTTTCTTCTTTCCATTTTTCGTCTTTTTTTTCTTTTTTCCTTTTGGCGTCTGTGCCACATTCGGGCCCGGTCTCTCTGCAGAGGTGGTGTTTGTCACAAGACTCGAGAGCTCGTTTAGCTTCTCTTCGAGCCTGCGGATCTGGTGGGAGTGCTCCTCCTTGAGCCTCTCGATTTTCTGTTCGAGGTCTGTAGTTCTTTCCCTGTAGTAGGCGACTACTTCCTCCACTTCCTTCTTTAAAATGCAAGTGGTGCATACACTGCCTGGGTGGCATTTCGCATAGCAGCCTTCCGGGAAGTCAATGCACCACTTTTCCTTTTTACATGTGGCACACGTGAATTTTGGAGCTGCTGGACCTTTCTTGCCTGCCATTTTGAACACTCTATTTCTTAAGCTTGTGACCAATCAATATATAAAAAGGGGTTGGTGAGTTCTCCCCGCGTGAGTCACTCCCGCCTATTGATCGGAGTCGTTTCGGAGTCTTCCAGAAGGCACGTTCCATGTGCTGCTGTTCGTCCGACCGAGTCGTCAAACCTCGGCGTGCCGTGGCTCCCAACTAAGCAGCACAGACGGTCCCCGAAGGGGCCATCGATTTGTCACCAGGTGAACAACAACGAAGCATGCCCCTTACTAAACTCCTACTAGTTCCCTTCACAACGGCCAGGATCTCGGAGTAGCGTTCAATGGATATCCCGCCACACCAAGGAACTCGACCCAAGGCTTTTTATTGGCCTGGCAACCAACATGGGAACAAAGGGCCGTCACCTCGGACCAATGCTACCAGAAGCACCCGTCAACGGGCACTGGGAACGGTCAATAATTACGCGCCAGGGAAGGGGTTAACGGGGCATTACCTTCATCCCACTCATCGTACCCCAACGCCTAGGACACCTCTAGTCCTAGTCTCTCGCAACCAGTGAGCGTCGATTGGCGTTGTTTATAGAGGTTCCAAAGCCTCTCTTCTGACGCGTGAGGTAGCTGCCAGGTCCTTATATGTAGATAGAGGGGAAAAAGGGAAAGAGTAACATGATAGGAGTAGGCCTTTTTTTGTTTTTTTTCTTTTTGTATAAGTGGGAAATAGGATAAAAGTAAAAAAAAAAAGAGAAGGATAGAGTAGAAAAAAAGGAAATAATGACGCACTTAGTCTGGAACCTCGTTCCCGACCAAATCGACAAGGGAAGCCCTGCCAGGGGTACCCAGAAGAGGTACCCCCGCCGACATAACTCGAAAAGTCAAAGGTCCACACAAGCTCTCTTCCCGCGACAAGGGGGTGTCAGGTTTACATTTTAAAAAGTAGAAACAAATGAATATTAATGATACCAAAAAACGTAGCCCTCATCACCTGAGCAAATTATCTCAACCAACTTTTACACCCACATTCAGCTATTCAACGTACCACATCAAATTTTCCAACTAAATTTCATCATCATCAGCAAAAATGCTTTCAAAATGGCCAATATTAGATTTCATACCGTTTTATGCCAATGATATGTTAATAAGGGCACGTTTGAGAAAAGGTGCACAAGAAAATATAAACAGATTAATAAAGATTTGCTAAAAATGTGGACTTGAAATAAATCGAGATGTGTATAATTTTGATGCATAATGAAAAAGACACCAGTAAGAATATAGGAGGAATCAAAGTAAGCAACAAAATTAAATACCTTGTGATATTTATTGATAATAAAAGAAACTGTTTTATAAGAAAAAATGAAATAATAAAGAGAGGAACAAAATTAGCAAATATGACATACTCAGTTATATCAAGAAGTTGCAATAAATTGATGATAGAGACATTTTGGAAATCAATTGCATTACCATTAATTCTATATGGCATTAATGGTATTGGTATCTCAGAAGAGGGAGTAGGGAAAATGTAAGGAATTCAAAATTCCGCGTGTAGAAAAATCTTAGACTGCAAAAAATACACCAAACTGTTCATTGAGAGCTGAACCAGGATCATCTTTAATGAGGAAAAGAATTTTAAAGGGTAAACTAAATTTTATTAAAAGTATTTATAAAATAAATAATGACTTACTTAAAGAAGTATACCGAGATAGCAAGAGAAAGACAAAATAAATGCTTGCTAGTGATACATAGATATTTAAATAAATTAAATATACAGCATAGAACTCTGATAGAAATCTCTGTAAAAGAATAGAAAAATAAATCAAAACAGTGAAGTGATAATGAATGGAAAAAGAGAATTAATTGAAAGTAGTAGTCTGGCTATGTATAAACAATGGAAGAAATATTCTGATAGCTGAGAGGGTGTGATTTACTACTTATAAAGTCACAAAAGTCAATATTTGAACCTGACTCTGCAACGCAAAAATCCTTCTACGACGCCATATTTAAATGTTAAACAGCCTTTATGTTGTTATTTATTCGACGCGAAAAGCACTATTTCCCGAGTTATTACCACTTTTCCCGAATTATTACCACTTGAAAGTAGTATTCTGCAACCCACAATGTAGAAGGCTAGACTGTGGTAGTAGTTATTTGAACATGTTTAACTTTGGTAATTGTACAGATTAAGGGCAAAAAATCGACAACAAATTGTGTTGCTTCAATTATCGGATAAATTACCAGTTATATTTCGGAAAATGCCCGCCTTGATTTTCTGGATAATTCATATATATTTGTGATTAAAAACAAGTGATTTTTAGTTAGCGACTGTTTTTTCTTGGGCAAATTCCAAAAAAGTGGTGGGGTGGGGGGTAGGTGATTGCAATCGCATCATATTGTATTATATATAATTTTTTAAGGTAATAACAAAGCGCTTACAAAATTCGAGGGCGGGCATTTTCCGAAATTAAACCAAATTACCTACTAGTTACTACCTCTAAGCTTCTACATCATGGCTCGAAAAATAAAAAATAACTCATATTAACCTTAAAAACAAGGTCCCTATCTTCAAAACGACTCAGGGCATTAAATATGGTGTGGTTAAAGAGTTCCTACCAGTGGCGGATCCAAGATAAAAATGGGGGGGGGGGTAACCTGAATTCCTCTGTCTGAGTAGTCTGAGTTAAGGGCATTGATCATTAATAATGTTTATCTTACACAACATTGATAATAAATGACAGTAACTCACACAGGAGTGAGCATTAACTCTCACACGGTATCATTGGTTTTAAGTTGTATTAGGACAAATTACAAATTGTAATATCAATTTGTGTATATACTGTATTATTGCTATGTTTATTGCATGATTTAGTTGGGGGGTGGGGGTTTACAAGCATGCGGTTTAAGGGGTGTATGTTGAGTTGGATGAAATTTGATAAGCCCTTGTGGCTTTTGTCATCCGTTGAATTATGTTATGTTATGAATCGGAAAAAACGCACAGAATGCTACAAGAAGAAGAAAGATAATATCCAGCAAAAGTGATTACGGTAAAGTAAATGAATAATAACCGAATCCTTAGGATCTATTTTTGAGAGAGAGGATGGATAGAGAAATGAGGGCAAGAGAGAAGAGGGGAGGGGGAAACAGAGTGTGGGGGAGAGAAATGGGGGAGTACGGGGGAGTGTGGAAAAAGCGAAGAGGGGAGAGGAGGGGAAGTTGGTGATGGGGGAGACGAAATGCATAGGAGGGGATGATGGGGGGGAGAGGGACAGGAGGGTCAGAGAAAGAGAGAGGAGGATCAGAGCGAGACGTGGGGGGGGGGAATGAGGAAGGGGAGAGATATGATGGGATAGAGAGGAGGGGGAAAGAAATGAGAGTGGGAGAGACGTGAGAGGAGAAAGAGGAAAGGAGAGCGAGCTGAGGGAGAGAGGAGGGCAGAGCAAGCCGAGGGAGAAATAGGAGTTAAAGAGAGAGGAGGGGAAGAGCGAGAGGATGGAGGGATAGTCTGGAGGAAAGCATAGGCGTAGGTGGGGTTTTTTTTTGGGGGGGGGCAACACCAAATTTGCCCGAATTTCAGAAAAAAAAACCGGAGTTTCTTTTTTTCAAATTGCCATATATTTGTGTAATAAACGCCCAAACAGGTATCTATACTCGCCTGCCGGCTAGTAAGTATAGTGGTTAGCGCGCCAACCGTTGGGTCGGCAGTTCGAATCTCCGCCCGGATTCTTTTTAAGCTTTTACTGGGAGGTTACCGCCCTGCCTGGGCATCACGGTGGGGAGTTGGGGCCTCCCCTGGCTGACGCCCGCTTGATAAGCAGCAAACTTTAAATTATGTCCAGTAGGTACGAATTTAAAGAAGTTTAGCAAAACCGCGTAGCTACTATTCTATTCTTCCTTCAGTGTTCATGCGTACATCATCCTATTTCTAAATACCGAACACATAAGTGATTATTTATTATACTAATTGAATTGTTGAAATGTTAGAAACATACATAAATAGCCACTGGATGCAGAGGTCCAAATATTACCTGCGTAGAAGCAGAGATTGTGGGAGATTTATTTACAGTTAGTTTCCCTCCACCATCGCCAGGGGGACGCCAGCAGGCATGAGAAAACGGAGTCTTGTCTTCATAGAAAATGAATTGAGTAGGAAGATTTTTGTAATCGAATGGGGATACTCTAAATCAGTGGTTCTCAACCTTTTTAGTGCATGGCCCCCCCTGGTATCTTCAATATTTCTGTGGCCCCCTTATCATTAATAGCAGGAAAAATAGTACTTCAATATTATAATACCCTCCCTAAAAATATCAGTGTCCATTAATTGTACATATTTTATGGGTTCAATAAAAGAACCATTTAAGACCATACGTTATTTCTCTGATAGAGCAGCAAAACGAAAAACTTCCATGGACATCGAGAAAATAAGTAACATTTAAAAAATGATTATCTTTTGACTTCAAAAAAATAGAATCCTTTAGCAAAATAAAAACAAATATATCATATTAGGTTTCTTTGTGTGTGTTTCTCAGTAAGATCCTTGTGGCTGATTTAGTTGCGGAAGTTTTTCAATGTCAGGTTGCATGATTGTTAGAGACAGACGAAGATCACCTCTAGTTACAATTTCTAAGCGGTTGCGAGCTTTTGATAATAGGTGAGAAACTCCGCTAAAATCTGACTCAACTAGGTGAGACATTGGAAAGGCAATGAAATATAATTTTACTTCCTGCCAAAGCAATGGGAATTTGATGGCAATTTCACTACTTGTCCATAAGTTATTGAGGCCATGTTTAAATTTAGCTTGATTAGATGATTACTCTGCAACTCAAGGAAGCTTTCTTGCAGTATGATGTGAACATCAGCAGCATTTGTCTTAAATGGGTCTACCACCTAACTTGTAATGTTCATTTCCAAGAGATCTTTGAACCTAATTTCCATATCATTGTGCACTCAAGTGACCAATGTACACTAAAATATCATCTTCATGCAGCTCCTCTTCAATAGTGGTGAGGGTTGGAAAATGTAACAATTTCTTACGCCCAATGTTAATCCTAAGCAGATTAAGTTTTCCAAGGAAAGAGCTGATTGCCTCTTTGGAAGTTAAACGATTTGTATTTTTACCTTATAGCTGTTTGTTCAGCATGTTTAGTTTGTCAAATATATCTGGCAGCTATGATTTCTTCTGCAAGCGCCTTACCATACAAATATGGTACAGCACTCACCCAGAGTTCAACGAAGCGGCGCAGGCAGTTACCCTTAGAAAGCCATCTCGCCTCAGACGTCCTCCCAATTTTTTTGCAATCAAATGTTGACGATGAACCACGCAGTGTATGCAAAAAACATTAGACACAGTTTATTTTAGATATGCAATGGAGCCCCTGTATCTGCCTACCATATCAGCGCCACCATCAGTTGCGCAAGCCATAATGTTACCCATTGGAATTTTTTTTCTAGGAAATAGGCCAATACTTCTTGGAAAATTGTTTTCCCTTTAGTATCCGTCACAAGACTGCGAGCAAAAAGTATTTCCTCTCTGAGTTCTCTATTATCATCCAAATACCTAACATACACCATAAGAAGAACTTGATTAACACTTACAGATGCTTCATCAATTTGTTATGCAAAAAAAATTATTTACTCGTAAAAGTGCAACTAGTTAATTTTCTACATCCTTTACCATTTCATCAATGCGTCTTAATACTGATTTGTTGCTTAACGGGATTACCTCCGTAATTTGTTTGGAATTATGATCCATAACAGTAGAAATTACCACAGATACTGCGAGCAAAATCAAATCAGCACCAATAGTATGGGGTTTTCTAGTTTTTGCTATTAGCTTGGAAATCTCGTAAGATGCAATTAAGCCTTTGTCTAATTTAGCTTTTCCTTGGCTAAGCATATAATCAATGGTGCCCCTTCCTTGGAAAGCATCATGAAGCTTCTTAAAATAATCCAAAGGTTTGTTGTTTCTTATCCTTGTGCTTATTCTCCAGATGTATTAGAAACTTACTTGGGCGCATGCTTTCATTAGAAAGCTCTGGCATACATATAAGACACATTGGCTTTA
Organism: Ceratothoa steindachneri; assembly: GCA_963969495.1. Classification (NCBI taxonomy): domain Eukaryota; kingdom Metazoa; phylum Arthropoda; class Malacostraca; order Isopoda; family Cymothoidae; genus Ceratothoa; species Ceratothoa steindachneri. The sequence goes on from OZ018324.1 coordinate 5,260,577, forward strand.
TTATATTGTTTTGAGACTGTATAAAACCATATGCTAAAAACTCGCATGAGTATTGTCGACATTTCTTCTTCACCTTATCAGCCATGGGTAATCTATGGAATACAAATATCTCTTATATATATATATATATATATATATATATATATATATATATATATATATATATATATATATATATATTATATTTATATATATATATATATAATATATATATATATATATATATATATATAGTTATAGTTATATAGTGTATATTGAGTTGTAAATGAAACGAAATTTTCCTAATTTCCTTGAAAACTTAAAATAAAATAATTAGTGAGAAGATGAAAACGCAAATGTTTGAACATTTGTATGTAATTTATATTGAACTAAATTGTATATACTGTACGAATATATATTTTCAAGAATATATAAAATATGATATTATTTATTTACTAGGTAAACAGTTTACAACGATTAACCACTTAATTTTAGATCACAAAGCTGCAGGGCGGGGTATGTTCCACTTCGCCCTAAGAAACAGTTAATAACTTGTAGAGTTTATGAATGCTGGTATTCATATTTTGCTTTTTGCATATGACACCATTTAAGCACATAATGAACATAAATGTAAGCAAATATTACCACCAGAAAACTTAATATTTATTGAAACAATAAACATATCGTATAGGCAACGCCACGCAATGCAAGCGTGTGATGATGTTGTCGTTAGCAATTAATTTAAAGAGAAATAAAGTAATCGTTAGATATGTTATATCTACTAGAAATACGACACAGTAAAGAGTGCACGTAAAAATATCCTTATTGTTACCATATATTTTATAAATATTATGTTTAGATTCACCATATAATATTAGTTATTTTATGATGATTGAAATGATACTCACCAAAATAAAAGAAAATACTGCACACAAACAAGATTCTCACGGAGCAGAAATAATGATACAACTTGGAACATGGGTACTGACTGACTGAGTTAGTAACTGTAACGAGTATTGGTTCTGTGGGTGTGGAACATAGATACAACGCTGCCAAACGTATATCTAATAAATCATTACAACGTTGCTGTATATCGAAGAAAAAGAAACTCAATGTTTTATGATTAGTAACACGTAAATAGTTGCTTGTCACTAGATTAACAGATTATGGAGAATTACATATAGTCAAATATGCAATATTGTCAATAGGCAGATAATAAGATAATTTTCGAATTACTATAATAATTTTATAAGAAAATGAAGCTCTGTCGCCCCCTTCATTGGACCTGAGGGCCCCTCACTCCCCAAAATTTTCTGTGGCCCACCAGAAATCTTCCATGGCTCCTTTGGGGCCATATGACCCCAGGTTGGGAATCGCTGCTCTCAATGATAATTATAATTATTCATATGCAATTATTTATTACCTGTTTACAAATACAAGTTTATCATTATTTTTTCTTATTCTTGTTATTTTTTAAATTATAGAATTTTTTCTTCCGCTGAATGCCCGAATGTTAGCAGATTCACGAATCCATGGGGGGGGGAGTTGCCTCATAGAAATATTACTCGTAAGACACTATTATAAAGATACAAAGCAATATTACAGGCTTTAGTAGCCTAAACGCATGAAAAATAAAAATTAACATTAAAAACAAACGCTCAAGCGTAAATTGGTGTCTCATGACAATTTTAGATGGCATCGTGGAAAAATTCTTGCGTTGCAGAATCGGGTTGAAATATTAACCTTTTGCGACTTTATAAAGGGTGATAGATACTCTTCACTATCGGAATATTACTCCTAGACCACTATTACAATGATACGAAGAAGTATTACAGGGTTTAGTAGTTAGTCTAAAACGGGTGCGCCATTCTTATTCAAAATTACTGCCTTTTTAAGCAGTGTTTTGGACGTAATCATGTAGATCCGAAATATGGGATGGGTGTTGACTCGGTGACCTCTGATTGGATACTGCAGCTTGTGTCATCCACTGAATTATGTTGTTATATTACCCATGATAATTTTCCATGCTTTGAACACTGAACCAGAGTATGATATGCCCTAGTGCAGGCCTGGGCAACCATTGGGACGCGTGCCAAAGTAGCACTTCAATGACTACCAGCAAATGCTCACCTTAAAAAAACTAAATAAATCTATTTCAAACGTCTTTTATATGGAAATCGCATCCTCTTCAACCTGATATAAATTATCTGTCCTCAGAGATGTTTCTTTGATGGTAAATAAATAAAATGTCTCCTAATTTCTTTTCCCAATATTTGATTTGATGTTTTCCCCTAAAAATGGTAAATAACTAAAAAAATAATGGTAAATAAAATAACTATATTTTTACTGAATTTACCTCTTCATAAAGGATTAAGAATCAATAACAGAATATTTTTAATTTTATATCTTTTAATTGTGTTTTAGTCAAGTAAAACTTCAGAAGACCTACGCCGTATTTTAGTGTTATAAAAGTACTAAAGGTCTTTTTAGGCATTCCAGTCATCAATATGGTTTGGGTTTGGCGCAGAAAGTACATATTTTTAAGATACTACACCTTGATGGGATTGAAATTGACATTTTTAACACGTCAACCTTGCCTTCTCTTAATGTGACAATAAACCATTATTTTCACACACTAGCAACTTTTAATTTGCATTTAATTCACACATTGGCAACCCTGAATACAAGTTTTAATAAGAGCACCGCTTTCGATTATCGCACCAAAACCCGTTTGTTTAACGTTCTTAATGGAGTTATGTGTTTCTTTTGCGTATTTAAATTTTTAATCTTTAATAGCTCTTCTCATAATTCCTCGGTAAATTTAATGTAATTTTGTTGAAATTATAGCTTTATTTTGAAAGCGAAGCGTTGCGACAGGTACGTCTTGATTATAATATCCCCAGCAATAAAAACTAAGTTTGTTTTGTCTTTAGATTCGAATCTAATGCTAGGCTTTCAAATTAATACTACTAAATGTTTTTAGATAAGGTTTCCTTGTACATACTTGGTCCTGAGGCGCGAGCGAAGCGAGTGGAGGATGTATGGGGGCCTGAGCCTCCCCCCCCCCTAATGACAACCCGGTGCGCGGCTCAATAATCGCATAATTGCCTCTAGAAGAGGCAATTATGCCTGTGGTGTTTTTAGGCATTTTATTCATCATTTACTACTTCATTTTTAAGATAGTATCGCTGTTGTTATGAAAAAACTCATTATTAAAGAAATTTGATTTGACTTATATTCATAATTTATATATATATATATATATATATATATATATATATATATATATATATATATATATATATATATATATATATATATATATATATATATATATATATATATATATATATATATATATCCACGAGTAAATTTGTTGTAATTCCGCCTATTCTTGCGAGGCACTTTTTTGGTGCAATTTTAGTGCCAGGGCCATGCTTCGAGGCGTCAATTCAGCCGAAGCTATGGTGTGGCAACGTCATCAATCACACCACCCCTCATTATTTATGAAATTATCTAAATACCTCTAACTTCCTTCATTTAAAATCTGCCTATGCATATAGAACGTTTTATTATGAAGTGTTTAAGACACTTTGAGCTTTTTCAAATACAGTCTTACTCACCATAACGCCACTTTGTATACTAGGCCTCTGGCCTACATCTACTCTAGGTACTCAGTTGACAATCGAAAAATTCTGTTTCAACACCATGGATAGCAAGCGGCATGGAAATAAATAGCCTGCCTATCGACACTCAATTCTTCTATTCAAAAATATTGCAAGTGCGACAATATCACTGATCATAGAGTTAAATTCCAAATGCAACAAAATAGACGCGAGACAGAGACTGAGTGATTTGACATTTATTTTTCCCTTTCGATGAACTTGACACATAGGCTTCACTGCAAACCGGAATGGTAATTAGTCCATCGGTGGAAAACGCCATGGCCTCATGCTAGCAAAGTCATTAACGAGTTCATTGGGGTCCATTGGTTTGACAACAGTAGGTTTCGCACCCATTAACATGAGATGGGTAAGACTGTAGTCACCCATAGTTGTCCTCATTTATGTTTTAACGCTCTTTAAAACTGAGAAAAATCTCTCGTTAGATGCAGTTGAAACTGGTATTGTTGCAGGAATCTAAAATAATTTAATGATCTCTGAAAATGCAACAGACATAGTACTCAGTTTTGTGAGAGTTAAAGTTATGTTTTTCTCCTCCTCTTCCACGTCACTCAACTCAAATTCAAGGAAAGCTTTTGCCATCTGGCGCTGGGGATCGAGAATGGAAATGTAAATCAGTTGAGCATACAGGTGGGCAAACTGTTCCATTCTGGTCATATCGATGAAATGGGGAGACGAACAGTCAAATCCTTTGATAGCATCAAGTAGTTCATCATTATCTGCAAATCGCCTGTTTAACTCGGAGATAAAGCGATCCAGTGTTTAAAAATACAATATTTTTTGGTCATCTTCTGTTTGTCTTTGTCCAGTGGATGATACGAAAACAAACGCTGCCAAAGATGTGGACCACCGTATGCTCTTGCGGGGATGGGGAAGTGTCACTGTTTGGGAGACCGAGTTCTGTGGAAAATGCTTTTGCTCTGTCCACTGTTGCCTGATACTCCATCTCTGACCTCATCTGTTCCAGCTTGTCCTTTGTACTCCATATGAGACTGGAAACCATACTTATAGAATTATTTTTAGCCTGGAGCTGCTCTGACAGAGCATAAGTAATACTTAATATTTTCTCTACCACATGAAGATGAAAAACAAAAGAGGCTGACAGCATATATGACCGAAGACCAGTGGATTCCTGGGATCCTTCTGCATGCTTGTCAATGGTGGCATCTAAAACAGCCAGTACAGCGTCGTAGCACAACTTTATCTTTTGTAGAGCACAATACCAATACAACCACCGAGTGGAATATGTGCGCTCCAAGTGTAGCACTTAGAGCCTCAATGAAAGGCATGTGTCTAGTATTGCTATTTGAGATAAAAGTATAAAGTGTTTGAGCAATACGAAATAACTCGGCCATCTCAGGTGTTTCTGTTAATACGCACACAAGCACAAGAATTTACCTATGTGCATGACAGTGTACATAGCAGCTTTTTTTTAGCAAGATCTTTAGTTTCATCTAGTAAAGTAGAAAATAACCGTGCTTCTTTTATTTCACTTGTTATTATCTTCCGTACCTTTTCTCCTATAACTCTCACCATATCATTCTGCACCTCGGGGAAGGAGTGGTGCCCATATCTGCACTCCTGTTTGTTTTTCCCGTGATTGTCATCATCAGTCATAACACCTAAAAGTTCGATGAAATTTTCTTTATTTTCAGCGTCCTCTTGCTCCCTGTGGCCTCGGAAAGGCAGGTCCTGTCGCCCCAGAAATGTTGTGATCTTGAACGGGGATTTCACCTGCTCCTGATTCTCTTGAACCTCTATATATAAATAAATGAATGTTTATTTGGTCATTTCAACATTCAAGATAAATACATAATTTTAAAAATCATCAAAACAATGCAAATTTAATTTTTACTCTATTGGGCCTACCTCTTTCAATCTGTTAGCATCAATCTGACTTGCGATAGATTCCTTGCATCCACTCCTCACAGCCTGGAAGTTAGCCCACGCTATGGCAGCATTTTTATGCCTACTGCTCCCTTGGTGACCCCGTATGTTTTTCTTCATGTTCTTCCAGCACTTGTAACCAGTGTCTATGAAGACATCTTCCCCTGCTTGTCACCCGCTACAGTTGATGCTGATCCAAAATGACAGCATGCAAAACAGTAAATGGAATCCTGTTGCATCGGATACTCCACCTGGTCATTCTCTTCATAAACACTCACATTAAAGCGTCTACCATTAGTAATGGGGAAGTGGGGCTGTCAGGGAATGGTACCCCCCCCCCGTCCACTCTTGGTGCAGTCACAAGGCGGTTACCGCAAAGACATCCGTCGAAGGCATCGGCGGGGTCAGTGCTTAACCGCAGTGTGGCACAACTCGGTGGCATAAAAGACCCTAAATGTCAAAATGTAAGATCTCCCCCAGGATAGTGAGATCCAGTTTCACGTCAAAGAAGAAATTGGAGACGTGTTTCTCCCAATCTCGAAGGCTAACGAGGAGCCAATGTTTGACTTCGTGTGAAAAACCGTTTGGGAAAACAACTCTCCTGGGGCCGTCCTCAAGCCCCTCCCCCCCCTTACCACTCCCCCAGTGGGGTGACGAGGTATAAATGAGGAACTCTGAGGAAAATCGAGGTAGTATACATCAGTCTCTAGGTGACGAAGTCTTCGGATCAAACCGAACTACCGAGACTGGAGAGGTAGTGTACTTAGCTCGACAGACCAAGAAGTACCCTGCAAGAGAGGCAGGGCTACCTACCATAAGGGGCTAAGAAGAAGCTCATCCTGGAGCTAAGTCTCTGGTTATCAAACCAAACGATAAGTTAACTTTGGTAAGTTCAACTTACTCTCGCCAGAGAGACTCCTCATATCCTGGTGCACCTTAAACACCAGGGATATTCCTCGTCCTTGAGGAATTGAGAAAAGAAGAAGGAAAAGGCTCTTCCTCAAGCCCGTTACTCAGTGGCCACACCGAACTCCTAAGTTAACTTGGTGAGGAACCAAGTTCAACTTATTCTCGTCAGAGAAATCACCCTCTGTTATACTCGCCCTTGAAGAAGACTGGAACTAAGTAGAAGCTCATCCTCGAGCTACTTCCTTGGTTACCAAACTGAACTTTAAGTAACTTATTCTGCCCGCTCTGTGAATTCCGTCTCCGTCAGGGCGTGGGGGGTTGGGGTGGGGTCTGGGAACTATAACATACCATTTTAGCAAGATTTGAGTAATACAAGTGTTGAGATACATATAATAAATACCTTGTAAAATTGAGATCGTTTTGATATAATTTACATTTTGTAGTTATACTATATTCATTCAATCACAGAATAATAACAGATATCATTTTAAGAATTATGAACGTGTATGACTTTGAAAATTTAAAAATCGCAAGTGTGTTAAAACGAATCTTTTACCAATATAGTTATAGACAACCCATTTATAGGTCTTGGATGCCAGGCCTAAGCTGGCACGTGAAAGGGCCAGCGAGCCATTTTTTTAATTTCCTCCGATTCGTGCACAATTCTAAACAAAGAAAGAGAAAGATTTAACTTACCACGATTTATTGATCCGCGCGTGTAGCGACGCTTACCTATTTTCTAAAACTGCGGGGTTGGTAGTCTTCGAATCCATTAATACAGCTTCACAAACTCACCCTTCCCTAATGGTAAAGGGTTCCCCATGTCAACATTTTTGTTATTCATCGAGATATGTTGAGTTAAACTACACACGCATATACATGTAGGTAAATTTAGCGTCATAATGGCCATTTCAGTAAGCAGTGTTCGGCAGTTTTAGTCAATTTAAAATATTTGAGATTGTGATTACAATTTCAAACTCGAAATTAATCATCGTTGCATTTTGTATTTGGAATGAGAGTGACAAGATTGAAAATGAATTCGGGCATTTCAGATCCTCTGGAATATTTGGAAATGATTTCAGAATGAACACAAAGTCGGACAGGAGCAAAAGGGCCTGGCCTCGAGTCATTATCTGAAGCAAGCTGGGCTGCAACGTCATAGATATCCGCCATTGACTCATTCGGGACATTTCTTTAACAAAACAAAAATAAGGAGACGGGTAATCCAACAAGGAACATACACACATAGAGTTTCATATTCTGATCGTGCAAAATAAGAGTAGGAAATATACGATGTAATCTAGCCAAAAATACAACTAGCGCCCCCTTGCGGAGATCAGCCTAAACAGGGTACGGAAACTAGTATATTATTTTTTATTTTAAAAAGTAAGAGACGGGAGGGCAGCTCCAGACGACATATTATAAAAGGAAGTAGGGAAAGTGGTGAGGTAAGGGACAGAGAAATTTCATACATTTATTTTATAAAGGTACATTTTCCCCTGGAACCTAGGGTATGGCGGTTGCCATCCCTGCCATACCCAATTGACACCGCTGCATGCTTCCACAGATGTTCTGAAGTTTCATTAGTAAAACGATTAAAATATTGGGCATTGAAATATATTTATACGGGAGAAAATCTTTTTAACAAAGATTTGGCCTATTTTGGCCCACACTTACAAAAGTTGCCCCCCCATGCCCTAGTGAGACAAGGCGACGAATGGTTTGGGGGAACTTAATATAATTCACGATAAAAAAAAATAGTTATTTATTCGTTGATTTAATATCTACCACGAGATTAGTGAACTTTATAAAGTCCAATAATCGTATTTACCTAGTGATATTAAAATAACCTCTGAATTAGTTGTTTTTCTGGCAATAATATTAATTTTATGTAGAAATATAAAATTTACAGTTTTTGATTATATTTAGTTACCCATTAATACTATTTTAATATTTTTCTTAAATATTTTAGAGGAATTTTAATAATTTATATTTTTATTTTCCAAAATTAAATTATTATTATTAATTATTTAAACTGCTAAAAGTAAAAGACAATCTAAATATTAAAATTATTCTATTCTTCAATTATCTATCAATACCTTTGAGGTTTAAATGGATATGATGAGTTGATTATCAAGAAAACTATTCTTGAAGCCTGAGACGCAAATTGTTACGATTTTATCGGGTGAATTTCTCTGATCCATTGTTTTTTTAAAATTATAGAACCTTGTTTCTATTATTGTAGACGTCTTGCATTTTCTTAATAAATCATATCGTTCTTTCACTTAAAGTGCGCTTGACGCAGTGTTGCCAGACGTTTGAAACAAAAAAAGGACACAGACGGGAACAGGTGCATGTTAAAAATTAGCTGAAAGGATTTCCTCAAAATAATCCATTTTGCAACAAGACAAGTTGTACTAGTGCTTGCAACTTGAACCTTACCACTAGCTGTTTCGCATTGGGCAGGCTTCCGGATCCATTTTGCAACAAGACAAGTTGTACCAGTGCTTGCAACTTGATCCTTACCACTATCTCTTTCGCATTTGTCTGCTTCCGGATCAGCGTACATGCGACTTCACCGGTGAAGAGCGCTTGCATTTTGTTAGTTACCACAAAATTTCGGCAACATATTCCTCTGTCATAAAGATACGTTCTTATTCTAAAGATTGCCTCGAGAGAACGAGTGCTTAATTTGTTTCTGGCTTTACATTTGTCACATGAGAAAAAAAAAACCTGTCGACAAATGCTGTATTTAAGGGAATACGTAAGAGCTCAGTGCAATCGTAACAAGCTCTCTGTAACATTTTTCTCCATTTGAATTTTCATACCACAAAACAAATGCCCCAAATTTGACTGGGTCTGTCGGTATTTTTGAATCAGAAAATTCTTCCTTCCAGTTAGTTTTCATGGAGACGTTCATACTGGGTAGCAACGTTTTGGACATCATAATTTTCTGCTCTTGCGAGTTTAGCAAGGGGTAGCTCACTAAGCCGTGGTTTCATTTGGATCAGACATTTCTTGGGACTAAGATATTTAATGTAATTCATTTTCATAGTTGTCTTGTCACTTCTTTTATCGCTTTGGTTTACCGCCTCAGTTAAAAAGGCATGACAGTTTTTCTGGATCACTTACTATCTTTCTTTCAACAAAAATGTTACTGCATTTTAAGTCATATTCAAATTTGTCATCGAGTTTACCATCACTTGGTAACCAGGGTAATTTGAATATCATGGTAAAGTTTTTTGAGCAAAAAGTCCCGAAACTCTTCAAGTTCGTGAAATAATTTTGTAGGGTCAGGGTTTGCGGCCTGAAATGAGGTATTGAAAGATTCAAAATCTAGATAAAGTTTATTTTCTTCATCAGCAAACATTTTCCTCAGTGTTATAACAGTATAACTTTTGTCAACAATGGAGTGAAAATATGCTTTCAGTTCTTCCCATTGAATTAAGATTTCATATATGCATTTTGCTTGGACTACCCAGCATGTAACACTTTATAATTCTTTCGTGTTGTTCATTTCCGTCATTCATAGTGGCATATATGTTCTTTTAATCTTCTCGACGTAGAGAACTTAGACAGAACCAACGAGGAATTTCAGAAATAATATAACACACACATGGAGGCAACGTATTGAAAGCCTTTTCTGCACACAAGGCTAAAATGTGGTAAGTGCACTTAATAAAAGTGATATCCGGATTAATATTTCTGAATCTCGAAAATATGGAGTTTGCCTCACCAGATAAATTATTTGCACCATCACTGCCCAATCCAATGCAATTGGTTATATCAATATCATTGAGCTTCAAGAAATCATTAATCGCATCAAACAAACTTTGTTCAGTTGTAGAAACAACAGGTATTAAACCCAAGAATGCTGTTTGTATATGTCGTAGAATAACCTTTTGTCGTAGTATATCTTTTTGTAGTGATATACTTCTTTTTTGAAGTATGCTTTGATTTAAGAGTGCGAATTTTGTTGTTTTTAATGAAGAGCCGCTTCAACAAGTAAGGATATAAAGAAACGCACAGGAATTATCCCTAAATAAACATATATTTAAAATTTAACAATTAACTATGACAAAAAAAAAACATTACACAGATTTATATCCTCTTCCTACGCTAACCGAGACTAACCCGGTGGGCAACTGGGCCTATTACAATATATTCAATAACAAAAATAAACAAATAGGCTACACGTAAACACACCAATTGTCGATTAGTATTTTTATAGCGACCCTTGTAAATTAGCGTTAAATATTAAATTAAAGTACTCTTTTCTACTAGCAAATATGACGGGAGTTCACGTACAATTGTTTCTAATTCCATTAAATCGTGAAACGTACTAACCTCATACTATCGCAATATGAATATAAATGTTCCTTCTAACTTACATGACAGACGGGATCAGGGATTACCGGATGTCGTTGGAAGGCTTATCTCGCGCTTCGGAGATTTGGAGTGGCCGATGTTAGAATTTCGTCGAGATGGGATGGAGGAAGCGAGGTAGGGCGATGTCAACTTCTTATTACAAATTTGCCTCCGGTTACGTTAAGAAGAAGGATAGGGTTACGGTGCTCTTCGCACCAAGAGTCTTCTTCTGAATAATCTTGAAGCCTCTTGGTGTCTTATTCTTTAACGCCGGGTGCCCAAGTAGTTTGGGGTATATGGGGGGGATTTTTACCGTAATTAACGAATGGAACCTCGTTGGGGCTTGGTTCTTCTCCTATCACTCTTACGGAGCTTGAGCTGGGAGAGTCACTCGAGTGTGAGCGGGTTTTCTTTTCTCCAGTCAGACTTCTTCTAAGTCTGTAAAGGATTCTTCGGTATGGCACAGATACAAAACTTGACGATTTATGTTAATTCGGCCCTGGGGAGGAATTATCGATCTTCACGAACTGATCCTAATTCGTTCTCACCGAATAATCTTGACTGGCTGAAGGATCGATCTTCACGAACTGATCCTAAGTCGTTCTCACTGAATAATCTTGACTGGCTGAAGGATCGATCTTCACGAACTGATCCTAATTCGTTCTCACCGAATAATCTTGACTGGCTGAAGAATCGATCTTCACGAACTGATCCTACAGAGGGGAGCGCGAATAGTGAGTTTGCATCCGGGAGCGCGAGAAGTGCATAGGTTTGCACTAAGGTGCCCAATGTGGCTTGTTAATTAGAAAGACCCTCAACCGCCACACTCCTTAGCGTGCCTTTTGACTGGCACCGCTTTTTGGTGACATAAACACGGGCTTACGGATCTCGTAGGTAAATGGATCTTTAGAGCGTCGTTTAAGGGCCTTTGGTGGTTGCCTTAACACAGATGGTCGCTCCAACTATCTATGCGGCGGGGAGATCAAATAGGGTAGGCAGTTACTGTTATTCGCCGGCTACCGTTCCCACGAGTCTCCTCATGGGGCTCACTTCTCCGGCTTTCTCCACAAGGGGGAAGTACTTTAAGGTATATGCCCGCCTGGCCCTCCGGGGGGCTTTATGTTGCCATTCCTCTACAGTATAGTTTGCTCTTTCTTTGAAAAATATCTTACATATATACACAAATGTTTTGGCCCACTGACATCTGTGGATTCATCTATCAATAAGGAATATTTCGTACCACGAAGATCGTCGACCAGCTCTTCAAACAATGCCAATGAGACGACATTTTTTATCAAGCACATACACTTCGTTCGATGCAATTTGATATTTTTAAGAATGATTCCAATTTTCCATATTCAGCTATAAGTTCGGTTTGATGAATGACTGAACGAACACTACAGTGGCAAGCCGTTGAAACCCTGTATTCAATTTCAAATTCTTTTAGTTCTTTCGATAAGCTAACAGTGTTCGTTTTGAAAATGTATGTCATTTTACGAGAGCTTGCAAAAGAACTTGCAGCCTTTTTATGCTTCATTGTTTTCGTGTGTTCCTCAAATGCAGATTTTGGCAAATTCGTTAAAGAGCATTCACACCATTTGCAATAACATGCATTGTCAACCCATGACAACCACTGGAACTGTTCCCCCCACTCTTTTTTTATAATGCCTTCGATCGTTGTAGTAATATTTCCACTTATACTCATGGTTAAGATGTATTTGCCAAATGTCTTTTAGTTTTTACACATTAAGTCGCTGAAAAGACCAGTTAAGAAAATATAAAATTATAGTACTTTTAAAACGAATTTTCTATGACTTTAATTCACTCCTTTCACTATTTTGAAAAAGATAATTATTTTGAAATAAAAATCACACCATCTGAATTTGGCCTAGGCCAAATAGGTTTAGTCTTAGGCCTATACCAGAAATATAACAAAAACAAACACCCACTGTCATAGACGTAAACTTCATTAAATTAACACTGGAATGCCTATAGGTATGGTATATTTTGACGTTATATGTCCCTTTTATGTGAAATGTGCGAAAAGGGGAACTCTTCTCGATGTACCAGGCTGGGTTATGTGATCAACGAGCTTCCTTAGGATAAAGGAAAATATTGAGCTGGATTCTTTATTCCTTAGTAAAACAGCTGAAGCAAGCCTCGAAATGGCGAACGGTAATGACAACATCATTTTCTTGAATAATAATGATTGCTAACTTTTTTCAAGTTCAAGTTCAATTAATGGGTGTTGAAATATGTGGTATGTTTTGATAGGTGTGAAATTGTTTACTAGTTTGCCCTGGTGTTAAGGGCTTCACTAGCATTCCTCTCTTTTTCACTTTTAGGCTTTTACTTCTTATCCTTCTATAGTTTTGATGACCGCCCATGACGGTCGTGTTATAAATATTTTTTCTAACTTTAGTCGGTTCCTCCGTCGTGGCTTTCAAGCCTTTCAATTCATATTTTGCTAACTTGTTGGTTGTCTCTTCGTTAGTTTTTGTTTTCATTCGTTATCTTTGGGTTGGGCATTTCGCCTCTTTTATTTAAGCTTTTTTATATATTTATTTGTTGTTCCTTTAATTTCTGACTTGGTTTAGTTTAAATATTATTATTATTTGGGGCACTTGCCTCTTTTTATCTATGTTCTTTATTGTTTTTACTATTTACTAAAGTTTTTATGTTTGCTGTTTGATTATTTTCTTACTTACTTTAATTTAAAATTAGATTTGGGCACTTCTCCTCTTTTTTTCTGAGCTTTTAACTTTTGTTGTTAATATCTATTTAATTTATAATTTAACTTGGGCACTTCGCCTCTTTTTATTTATAATTAACTTTTGTTGTTTGTTTATTTTATATTTCACTTTTTGTGTTATAACTTGGACACTTTGCCTCTTTTTGGTTATCCAATTTGTTTCTTTTGTCATATTTTTCACCATTTCGAGTTAACATTCCTAGGTAAAGATTGGTCTTATTTCTTCCCTCGCAGAATTTGTTCCGCTGGGGAACAGTGCTGTCCTTTCTACTCTGTGACGTCCTTTAATAGGTAACCTATGTCGACATTATTGTTGAATTTTGGGAGAATATGTTCCTTCACCTTATCCCATGTCTTTCTCCCTAGCCTCTAAATCCCCATATTAATTGACTTGAGTCCCACTCTTTCGTGTAGGACTGTCTGCCTGATACGGTCGATCCTTCTTGCGCTGTCAATAAGCATTGTGGTTTTATTCTACACCCTCTGCAACGTCCTGAGCGAAGTACAGCTGACCATCTGCGCGACCACTGTTGGGTACGCTAGGACGGAGCGTACCAAGGCCATGTAGAGTTTCCTCTTATTTGGCACGTTGAGGCTTCGGAAATGGTACAGTTTCTTCAGCTCTCTTTTGGCTAGGAAGACTGTTTTTTTATGTGGGCCTTATATCCTGTTTTGTAAAGACGTACGCCCAGGACCTTTCCCTCGTTAGGTTACGGATAAATATTGTGGTGAGGCTCGCTATGTGATCACTTGTGACTGTTGGGCCCGGCTCACTATGGTAGTTAAAGGGGAAGCCTTCACTTGTCAAGATTATGTCAGGTTTGGTGGCTGCTGTGTAAGTGATATAGGTCGTAAAATCCAATTCTATTCTTTGGATGTTCTTTCTTCCCATAATCAATTCCAAGTTTTGGCCTGTCTCGTTAGTTCTACCATAGCCCGCCGCGCGGCATTTGGCATTAAGGTCGCCCCCTAAGATTGCCATTATGCGGTGCCCAAACAGTGTGTAGAAGTTATTTATTGGAAGATAGGCTCGACGAGGAGGTTGATTGGCTGCTGCTATCACGAAGTCTCCTACCAATGTGTGGAGTTCAACCGCCATAAAGGATTCGTCCAGCTCTGGTAAGAGTTTGAACAAGATATTCTCCTTGACAGCTATAACAGCACCATCAAACCTTTCTTGTGAATGATTTTTTGACAACTGTGTAGCCCGGTATTTTAATTTGACCAGATGTAGTGTCAATGCCGTGATCTGTTATAAGAATGATGTCAGGGTCAAGCACCCGAAATATGTTCCCATATGCCGTTGTTCTCCCCCTCCCCCCATCCGTCTAAGTTGAGTGTCAGGATCCCCATTATGTTGCTTACTCTTTCCATGTTGCATTTGTAGTGTTTCTGGGTTATGTTCTTCTTCCTCCCGTTTCTCTTCTTCCTGAACTCGGCGTTAGAAATTTGCTCACAAGTGTTGTGATGTAGAACAACGTTTTTGCGGAGCAAAGTTTGTTCTACTGTTTCAGTGTCGATTTTGGCATCGTATCTCCATTTAAATACATTTGATTTAATTCCATGGAATATTTCTCTGGGTTCCATTTCGTCAGGAAAGGGAAACTGTTCGCATGCGTATATTCTGAGATCGATGTCATCTGCACGCAACCTTTTGTTCTTCCGTTTCTTTCCCTTTACCTTCTTTGTTTGATGGGCTTCTGCGTCCGATGAGTCTTAGGATTCCGAGGAACCAGTAGTAGCGGACCCAGCATTTTCCCTCTCTTCGTTGTCCACTTGTCTCTGTTTAGGGGTAGGAGTTTTCACCTCCACTGCTTCTTTTTTCTCTTTCTCAGTTTTATTTCCAATTTTGAGGTTGTCTTTTGGGATGTCGTCTTGTACCTCTGTTTGTTGGTCTGGGATCATCAGCAATTGCAGGACATCCCTGGAGGTGGGGTCGTCCTAGAACCACATTTGGTCCATACCGTTTTGTGGGGGCATTTGATTTAGCTCTTTAGCGATCGCTCCTGGGCGCCTAATATTCATGACGTGCGCGTGAAGAATGTACGTCAGAATCTTGGTTGAGTTTTCGTTCTGTAGTTTGAGGTAGGTCTTTTTCGTGTCAACCTTTGAGAGGGCCACTTTTGCTGCTTGAGCGTAGATTGTATTGACTCTACGCGTTTTCTCTTGTTTCTTTAATTCATGATTCTTTTTTATTACTTCTCTTTTGACAGGGCAGACCATGGCCATTGACTTGTGTCCCTGCCCGCAGTTGACGCACTTTTCGAAGTTGTTTTTACACGTCCTCCAGTTGTGGCCCTTTTCGCTGCATTTAGCGCATGTTTCTTGTGGCTTCTTACAGTCCTTTGTCGCGTGCTGCTCCATTCTGTAGCACTTAAAGCAGAATTGAACTGGAGTGAATTCTCCTTTCTCAATTTGGTCTCCACTTACTTTGGCAGTAAACATGAGCAGACCATGTTCTTTTGCCTTTTGGGCCATAGTAGTTTCTGCAAAGACTACCTTAAAAACATGAGTGTAGTCACTGTTATCCCTCCTGTTCTTAACCTTTTTTTTCCACAAAATACACCTATATAAATAGTCATTTAATCTACTCATAATTCTACAAAATTCAACCAATCAGGAGTGAGATACATTTAATTGCCATTCTTATGTTCATTTTTGAAATAACAGACCTTATCGTTAACAAATTGACCAATCAACTTTTAGACATAAGCACTGCAATAATTGGCCAATCAGCGTCACGATAGATTTAAAGAGTTAATAACGCTCAAACCGTTTCGTATATAACACGGACAATGGGTGGGCTCCGGTGTGCTGGAAGAGCAAGGACGTGGAGGTCCTTGTTTCTGAAGACGCAAAGGCTACCCTGAAGGAAATCGGATTCGAAGCGATCGTCCCCCACGAATTGCTCGTGAGTCACACAATCATCCTGAGACGAGTCGACCCCTTCTTCCTGGACAACTCCACTGAGGACATTAAGGCCGAGCTGCTATCTAAGCAGTCCTGGGCCAAGATCTCCAAAGTAGAGAAGATTGGGAAGAGCCTCGTCAAAATAATATTCGCAAAGAGAGAAATGGCACAAAAGGCTATGAGAGACGGTCTGCTGGGGTTCTACCTAAGGGTAGCTCCCGAGCAAATTGAGGCAGAGGAGTACATCTTTCTGGAAAACTGCCAAAAATGCCTCGCCTTGGAAAGCCATACGACGAGGGACTGCCCCCAAAAAGAGCAAACCTGCGCGGCATGCTCTCGAACCGGCCACGGTTGGAGAGAATGCAAGGACGAGAAAGAAAGATGTGTGAACTGCGGAGGGGAACACAGGGCTCTTGCCATGAGATGTCCCCTACGCAAGGAAAAAAATCGAGAAAAACGACAAAAGTCGAAAATGGAAAAGGAGGTAAAGTCAAGCGGAGGATCTTACGCCGCAGCAGCTTCTGCCCATACAACAACAGCAATAACAACGGAAAGAGCTTCTCCGAAACTGGTAATGCCGATGGAGTGCAAGGAGATCATGACTATGGTCATCGTCGCCCACCTGGCGAACCTTGCACGCCCAGGATGCTTCTCGGAGGAGCTAAACACCATGCTCCAACATAATGGAGTAAAGAAGAAGCTGTGGTTCCCCCCGAACCCAGCATCGCAGGATGTCCTCAACATTAAGTTTGTGGAAGAACCGACGGAAACTCCAGAGGAAAAGCCCAAACAAGATGATGAGAAAAGACAACCGAAGACCACAAAAAATAAAGAAAATGATAGCCAGGAAATGGAAAAGGAAGACAAGAAAGAAAGTCCAGCAACCGCCAGAAGCAGCCCGAAGAAACCGAAAAGAAAGAAGAAGAACGTAAAGACAGTATCAAAAGAAGAAGAAGACGGTCGTACGGAAACCGACGAGTGTTCGGAAGATGATGAAAGCTACCCAGGAGTGCCTCTCACCGAGAGAACCGAGGTCCTTGAAAAAGGACTTTTCTTCGACGGAGAGGAGCTCAAGCTGAAAATCTTCGGAAGCATCAATCGGCGTCCCGAAAAAGGTAACCAAGTGAAGTTGGTTCAAGGAATACTTAACGGTGACTTCAAATGAACCTTCGAGGGGCCTTGGTCCCCAAAGGAAATCGAAGGTCTAATGTGTAGTGGAACCGTATACATTCCAGACACGAGCCTTCACACGGTAAACGCGCCGACCTTCAAACGCATCAAATGCGGGATGAAGACGTCGGATATAGTATAAAGAAGTGCTAAACAATAAAAATGTGAAAGTGAAAATCGAAAGATTAATATTAATACATAATTAATGCATAGTTTAATACATAGGGTCATGAATTAAATAATAATAAAATCAAAACAGTGCATAAACACATAAATATAGTTTCATAAATATTTAATGTGAATTAAAAAGTGTAAAAATTCAATACTTAAACAACTAAGTTGTAAGTAGTAAACCAATGAATAAATGTGAATAATAATAAGTTGCTAAATTAATTAGTAATAATAAGTGAGAGTACGCTAAGTACTAATAAGTGAAATTGCAAAAATAGTGTCTAGAATTAAATAAGAATAAGTGTAAATAATAGCAAAAAGCAAAAATAAGTATAGAGTAATAAGATAGTGGATGATTAAATAAGAATATGTGTAAATAATAGCAAAAAGCAAAAAGGAGGGGAAAAATAATATAGTTAATGTGAGTAAAATGATAGTAAAATTATAAACAAATGTAATATAAACCGATTAGTGAAAAAGAATGTAAAGTAGAATACGAGTATTAAATAATTGGATAAATAAACAAGTATGAACCAAACATTAGAATAAAATTTGATTATATAAACTAAACCCTATTACTGGGTAATATTTAAAGTGTAAAAATAAATATTTAATGTATAAAAAGCTGAACTCCTGCGTAACATGCTCCAGGAGAACCCCTCTATATGTACCTTTGCCTTCCCCTAAAATCCTTCTCCTTCTCAGCGATATATTTTTTAATTTTTTTCAACTCTATTACTAATTACATTATATGTATTAATTTATTATAATGTCTTATGCTTTTTCTAATAAATATACCATCATCAGCATCCGGCATCAAAAAGAAATGCCAAAAGTGGGAATTGGGTGCACAGTGCGAAGAGGAAATAGTCGAGGAGGCCCTCCTTAATCATAATGTTAAACTCTACAGAGAAAGATTTGAAGAGCTTACTACAGCAAAGTTCAAGAAGAAAAGGAACGGGGGAAAGCGTGCAACCACCAGGAAACACTATGAGACAGAAAAAAGAATGAAGAACCCGAACAACAGATTGATAATTGTGAAGGTTAACGTAAATGGATGGGAGAGAAAAGCAACTGTGTATGGGAACATATTCCGCGTGCTTGACCCCGACATCATCTTAGTTACGGAGCATGGTATCGACACAACATCTTGTCAAATAAAGATACCGGGCTACAGAGCTGTCACAAAGAATCAGTCTCAAGAGAGGTTTGACAGTGCTGCCGTTGCAATCAAAAGAAATCTCTCGTCCAGGCACCTTCCAGAACTAGACGAGTCATTCGTGGCTATAGAACTGCCCACATTAGTGGGCAACCTCGTGATCACGGCGGCATATCAACCTCCTCGAAGAGCGTATCTGCCCCTCAACAACGTCTACACCCTGTTCGGCCACGGCAGAATGGCATTACTTGGGGGCTAGCTCAACGCCAGATGCCGAACGGCTGGCTATGGTACGAGTAACACGAACAACAGAGGCCATAACTTGGAAATGATTATGCGACGGAAGAACATCCAGAGAATAGGACCGGATTTCCCGATCTATATCACCTCTCGGGCAGCAACAAAGCCCGACATAATTATGATAAGTAATGACTTCCCATTCAACTACCATAGTTAGCCAGGCCCAAAATTTCTTAGCGAACATATAGCAATCTTGACCACCATCTCACTCGCTCCGATCCAGCTTCCGGTCCCTCTCCGTAAAAGCTACTTTTCGGCCAACTGGGAACGCTACAGAGAAATTCTTGGCAGATTCGAACCAGCTGACCTAAACGAAGCAACTCTAGAGGAGATTGACGGGGAGCTGGATGGGATAACAACGTCTACACCCTGTTCGGCCACGGCAGAATGGCATTACTTGGGGGCTAGCTCAACGCCAGATGCCGAACGGCTGGCTATGGTACGAGTAACACGAACAACAGAGGCCATAACTTGGAAATGATTATGCGACGGAAGAACATCCAGAGAATAGGACCGGATTTCCCGATCTATATCACCTCTCGGGCAGCAACAAAGCCCGACATAATTATGATAAGTAATGACTTCCCATTCAACTACCATAGTTAGCCAGGCCCAAAAGTTCTTAGCGAACATATAGCAATCTTGACCACCATCTCACTCGCTCCGATCCAGCTTCCGGTCCCTCTCCGTAAAAGCTACTCTTCGGCCAACTGGGAACGCTACAGAGAAATTCTTGGCAGATTCGAACCAGCTGACCTAAACGAAGCAACTCTAGAGGAGATTGACGGGGAGCTGGATGGGATAACATACCTCATCATCGAGGCTAGCCGCGAGTGAGTATCTATGACAGGGTACAAAACTCATCCACAACCCAGATGGACCGAAGAGATGAAAGAGATTGCTAGGGAACACAGGGAGGTGTATGAAGAAATCAGAAGAGCAGGTACGGATTGGAAACGAAGCTCGCTGCTACGACACTTGCGTGATGAGCTAAAGCTGGCTATTAAGCAACAACAGGCTGAAAACTGGGACAGCCTAATAGCCAGGATAGACAGCGAGGTGACCCCCGATAAATTCTGGCGACTAGTAAGTAAATTAAAAGGCCTACCAAGTAGAAAAAAGACCTGCATTAAGGAGGGCGATGACTAATTGGAGGATCCAGCGGTCCTGGAGAAAAGGTTCCGCATGTTCTGGAAGGAAATCTTCTCAATAACACGTGAGGACGATGCGGAATTTGAAGACCATCTGATTGAAGATCTTAATCAGATTATACATCGAACACACCCATGAACCTACGTCGACGGGGAGAAGGAGATGGCGGACCATGACCGACCAATTACAACTAAAGAGGTCATGGCAGTCGTAAAAACCTTTAAACAAAAAGCACCAGACTGGACGGGCATCACTAAAAACAATTTGGTGCATGCCCCCCGGCAGAACATTCCTGAGAATCAAAAACATCTACAATGCTTCCCTGAATATGGGCTACTTCCCCGATGGTTTTAAAATGGCCCAAACTATTTTTATCCTTAAATGGAAGAAGCA
The DNA here is from genome assembly GCA_963969495.1 of Ceratothoa steindachneri. Lineage (NCBI taxonomy): Eukaryota > Metazoa > Arthropoda > Malacostraca > Isopoda > Cymothoidae > Ceratothoa > Ceratothoa steindachneri. The sequence goes on from OZ018324.1 coordinate 5,281,410, forward strand.
TCCCGATCAACTGGTGGACTACAGGTCAATATCCCTTCTTGAGTTTGTAGGCAAAGTCTACGAGAAGCTTCTAGCTAACAGTCTACAAGACCAGCTGTCTGAGCTGGAAGCTCACAACCCTCAGCAGCACGGGTTCCGCAAGAGAAGAGGGACTGATACAGCCCTCGCCCTTCTCGCCGAAAAGCTCGCCCGCTGTAAAGCTGAGGGGAAATACGTAGACGTGGTGATGCGAGATGTTCAAAAGGCCTTCGATATAGTTTAGCTGAGAGGTCTACAATTCAAGATCTTAGGCCTCCAGCTAAACCCAATCCTGGAAAGTGTCCTCTGTGATTACATCATGGAGAGCTTGAAAAGCTGTACAGGTTCAGAAGCCTCAGCGCCAACAACATCAAAAATCTGTACACTGCCCTAGTGCGCTCAACACTGGTATACCCAGCAGTGGTAATGCAGGCAGCTAGTTCAACCTCTTGCAGACAAATTCAGAGAGTCCCGAACAGAGCTACCCTGCTGAGAGCTGGCGCGCGCAGAATGGACCGTATGCGGCAGACGGAACTGCATGCAAAAGCAGGACTTAAGTTACTGAATATGGTCCTCCAAAGGCTAGGAAGAAAGACCTGGAAAAAGGTTGAAAATTAAATACTCCCACATATAGATGCAAATCTGAATATATCACAACCCCTAATTGGACGTGTCGTCCAGGAGAGCCCTCTTCCCAAACGGAAGAGTGTGCTCCCGGGAAGACCAAGCCGATATATACACATAACCAGGACAAAACGATCCTACTTACCAAAGAAGACTTACCGAAATGACTCCACGATACGGGGCAACCAATCACAAAGAGAGAAATGAAAAATACAAAGCAAATAAATAAATTAAAAGAAGTGAAAGGCCTCCAAATTAACACTAAATGAAAATAAGAAGAAATCATTAAAAAGAGGCGAAGTGCGCAACATAATCAAGACAAAATAAGCAAATAACTAAACAACTAATTAAATCGAATATTAAACAAAAAAATATCGATAACAAAAAGAGGCAAAGTGCCCACAACAGGCGAAACAAGAAAGAAAATTAAACCTAATTAAAAATAAAAATGAAAGCTAACGAGTTAGCAGATACATATTTGAAAGGCTTGAATGCCTAAAGACGGAGGATATAGATTTAATATAGATATATATTTTAAAAAAGAAAGAAAGAAAAAAGGAGATAACAATAAATAAATAAAAGCAAGGAAAAATAAATGAGAAAATAGGAACGAAACACAAGGTCGCCAGAGTGACCACCCAGAAGAGTCAGCTAAAACACTGACACCATCGAAAGAGGAAGAAAAAAGGAAGTAGAATAAAGAAGAAGCTTGAGATGCCCTCTACACCAAGGCAAACTAAAATTATTCTTCACCACTATCTATACTTACAACACATTCCCCCACTTGTTACATCAACAATCAAGTTCACATCCGGCTACATTACCGAATGTATGTTATCGGTAAAGGTTTGGGTAGGTCTCACAAAGAAAATAAAAGGATCTCTAAGTAGCATCGACTTAATAATGTCGCTCTTGGTGACCTGCACGATTTGTGCTCTAAGAAAAGTCCATCGCATTGGACCTTTACCTCACTATCCGGCACAGGAGGCAACGGTTACGGAAAGCTCCTTCACCGACCGAGTACACTGTGATTTTTTCCTTTATTTACAAGAGAAAAATACTGCATACTGGGGAGTTTAACTTTCCATTTACAAAATGAGAGAATACTACAAACCCGGAACTTTATCTTCACATTTACGAAAGAGAATAATTTCAAAGCGTGAAGTTTATCTTCCTATTTACGAAAGAAAATAATACATACCAGGAAATTTGTCTTCCCACTTAAAAGGTTCAATGTGTGAACCGTTTAAATTTTCCATTCGAATGTTTTACTTGGTTCGACCCCCACAGTACTACGGCCCGAGAACACGGAGTTTTTAATACATAAATAATATCTACGCCTTACAATTATAAACAAATATATATATATATATATATATATATATATATATATATATATATATATATACAAACATATTTTAATATGCTATGAGGTACTCAAAAATAATGGTATGAGGGTGTGATAGAACGGGTTGAAGCCGCGTTAATTTCACCCCCTATCACATATTATTTAAAACCACGATGCTCCCACGTGCATCTTCGCTTTGAAGCTTGGCGCCTTATCGCAGCTACCTGAGTCAATGTTTGAACAAGGAGGTTTATCTTCCCCCGTTCGCCCCCATACGCCAGATTGAGTTAGGCTTAAGGGCAGATAAGGCATTGTTCCCAGGCTCGGCTGTGCATTCCCTCGAAGCTCCCACTCCATTGTCCCCCACGCCAAGGGAGTGTCTCGACTATTTAGATGCAAACTTTACCACTAAGAGCAGAACGGAGATCCAGATTTTCGTCGTGAAACATCACCACGACCCTCTCTCACTTTGTGCGCCAAGGGACCTCGACCTCGAGATTCACCATCACTTGTCCAGAAGGAGGACAATATCCCTTGAGTGCCAAGGTTCGAGCCTTCGTGACGCCGAGTCTACAAGGCTTTTCCCTTGTTGTTCAGAAGAGAACAACGTAGAACAGCCATTGTTCGTTTGAGCCCGTTCGCCAAGAAACGGTTCTCACCCTTCCCCCGTTGTTCAGAAGAGAACAACGTAGAACAGCCATTGTTCGTTTGAGCCCGTTCGCCAAGAAACGGTTCTCACCCTTCCCCCTTGTTGTTCAGAAGAGAACAACATTAGAACAGCCATTGTTCTTGAGCCCATAGACAAGAGACGGTTCTCACCCCCCCCCCTACCTTCCCTTGTTGTTCAGAAGAGAACAACGTAGAACAGCCATTGTTCTTCAAGCCGTTCGTCGAGAAACGGTTCTCATTCCCAAGACGCTACGTCAGGATCCTTTTATTCCCCTCCCTTCGGCTGGAACTCGCCAGCGGACCAAAAATTCCTTCACGTCGACTTCCTCTGCACCACTAGTATAAAGTTACGTAAGCCGAACGTTACCTTTGAGTACTTAACCCTTTTGTCAATTCTATCCTGTGCTTTAATTGGTTTAGCGAACCATCCCATCTCTTTAACTTCATATTTGTTTTACCTTTTTAAATCCTTTAATCCTCGGATTAGCCCGAGTCTCCACGACCCTTTCCATTCTCTGTTTATGTCAATATTTTCCGTTTTGTGTATTGTTTATAGTTATTATTAATAAAACTCTATTTTATTAATGATAGCAATATTATTATCCTTGAGCTCAGTTCCACTTCTTAAGCATATCGAAGATACATAATATCGGCCCGCCAGACATCCACGCACTCTAAAGATAATTAAAGAAGTTCCCTCAACGAATAGTTATATATGGTATATCGTCGAGAGTCCATTCTACGACATATATATTTCTTAAAAAATTTACGCGTGTTCCGGAACAAGTATAAACGCTCGATTCATTACCATTATCCTGTGTATTTGGAACATATTCCACGTAACGCTAATTTCTGCCACTACCTTCCAATGATACTTCCTCATTTTGCTGTGGGGCATCTAATTCTAAAGAACTATTTACAATGGGTTGATTGTTTGATAGTCACGAACAGTTTATATTTCTCTCGTTAAATACATTAGGAAATTTAGCTGGTTTCACTCTTTCTATAGACACCGTGTCCTGATGCCCAGGAAGGGTACACGGCAGGACTAGACCAACTATATCGATGTGAACCGTCTTAAATCTCGAAGTAGGCATACTAATAGGCAGGACTGGGGACTTAGTGGGGGCGATTTACTTTAGCAAATTGGCGCGAGAGACATTCGCGAGTCCATGAACGTATATCTCTGTCCATATTGGGCCAGAAATACCTCGCTTTCACCAACCGAAGCGAAGCCTTAATCGCTGGGTGTGAAATATTATGTAGTTGCTTGAAAATAGCTGATCTGCAGGTTGAAGGAACAAACGGTGGTGGGTATTTAGATGTTACCTCCCACCAGGGATTGGAACAGGGTTTCTAGTTCAACTTTTATTTAAATTGGATCAAATTTGGTTTGTAAGTGGCAGTTCAAACCGAGATTTAGAGCTTCTTCTTTGCTAGTGGATAGTGTATGCCGGGAGAGGTTGATGAATGATCTGGTTGCTTCCGGCAATGGCATTCGTCCCTTATACAGTTTATTAAGCTTTTCGGTCTTAATGCTTCTTTCAGAGTTCTCTGTTTGTAAAGCGCTGTTGGAAAGAGCTTCTCTGATAGAGCCTCGTGGTTCAAGTGGAATTTCGAACTCATCGAGTTGTGTTTGCGTTTCCTCGACACCACGATCTAGTTTGGTGATGGATTTCTTTAATAGTTCTATTTGTCTTTCTTTCCAGAAGATGGCGACGAAAGGCTATTGTGGTTGGTTCGTTTCTCGCTGCTAGGTCATAGGCTTTAATATTAGTGTAAATGGGTAGCAGACCTTCTTGTATGCAGATTTTGTTAAAGACCATAGTATATTTCGCCTTTATTTTTTAAAAAGTGGAAATTTAAACCCTGTTCCAATCACTGCTGAAATTACAAGAACAATCACTCATTGAAATTAACCCAACCTTAAAGACCAACTACGCGCGGAAGCTACCAAACGAAGGTGCTTTAATGGCACCAAACTCATAACACCAGAGATAAGAAAGGCCATCAGCTCTCTAAAAAACAACAAATATATAGTCATAAGAAAAGCTGACAAATCTAACATATATGGTCATTTTAAACAAAGATGAATATAACAGTAAAGTGAATACCATCTTAATTAATAAAGGTGAAATATAATATGGTCTTTAAAAGATTCTGCAATCTGCATACAAGAAGGTCTGCTATCCATTTACACTAATATATATATATATATATATATATATATATATATATATATATATATATATATATATTAAAAATAATTAGGTTAAGACTATGTAGGTAAATCAAAAATTAGAAAATAACTCAGGAATTTAAAAGTCAAGAGAATCAAATTATCAATCTAATATAACACTATTGAAACGAAAAAAAAAACAAAAAAAAATAAAAGCAAATAATTACAGTATAATATTGCTTACCGATAACTCAGGAATTTAAAAGGCAAGAGAATCAAATTATTAATCTAATGTAATCACTATTGACATGAAAAAAAGAAGCAAAAACACAAAAGTAAAAAATTACAGTATAATATTGCTTACCGATGAAGTTCAGGAGAAATCACAAAGTGAAGAAATTATATAGGGTGTGGCTTAAAGAAGGATAGGAATTTGGTTGGTTGGTTGTTGATGAGGTAATTAAAATTAAGAAATAAGAAGGGGAACAGCGGTATTATCTATGTTGAGTGTAGGAGATTTTGTACGCACTAGTAGGGATTCCAAAATTCTTAGACTATATTCATTGTTATTATGACCAATTATTTTGAAGTTATCTATGGAACATTCTGTCTTTCATTGTATACTATGATTTCTTATTACAGAAGCTTCCTTCTTAGACAATATTTTTCCAGTGCGATGGCTTATTCCCATGTGAGAACAAAACCTTTCTTTCAATGAGCGAACCGTACTACCAATATAGGTTCCTTGCAAACAACAAGGACAAGTAAAAGCATAAACAACACGGCTGCTCATTTCTAGAGGAAGTTTGTCTTTTGACGAGAAGAAACTTCCTATGGAAAGTTGGTTAACAAAAGTGATTTTGAAGTTGGTATGAAAATAATATTTTTTGAGTAATTTGTTGTATTTTCTAGTGAATAATTTATTGTAAGGTCCCATTTCTGGTACTACGAATTTTTTTTCATTTTTGGGAACATTATATGAGAGAAAGGATGGAGAGTAAGTTTTGTTAAGAAAATTATTGATTAGTTTGTCAACCAAAGGTGGGGGGTAACAATTATTTTTAAAGTAAGACTTTAGAGTCTGAAATCCATTGTGCATTAGGGAATAATTGGAGGAGAGATGTTAACCTCTATATATTAGAGATTTAATTGCACTGAGTTTGTGTGACAACTCACAATGGCTGAAAAAAATGATTCCTAGTCCACTAAAGGTAGGCTTTCTGTATATTGAGGTAGTTAGTTTGTCGTTTTTTTCTATAATGACGTCTAGAAAAGGAAGTTGGTAGTTACTCTCTAATTCAATGGTATATTTAATGTTGGGATGATAAGAGTTTATAAAATTTAAAAAATGGTGGGCATGTTCTATATTATCAAAAATAGCAAAGGAGTCGTCAACATACCTACGATAAAATATGGGTTTGAAATCTAAAGAGCAATGTTTCCTAAAGTTATTTTCAAGATGAATCATGAAAATATTAGCTGCTATTGGAGCAATTGGTGAGCCCATTCCTACTCCATCTATCTGTTAGTAAACCTTGTTATTAAATAAAAATAATTCTCATTAAAAATCATTTCTAAAATAGTCTTGAAATTTTGACGAGAAAAATTGTGAAAGGTGCCTGTTTTGTTAAAAATTAGATTTAAAATAATATCAATTGTTTCATTAACAGGAACATTTGTAAATAGTGAGGATACATGGTAACTGACTAGGACTTTTGAGGGTGCAAAATTGTGTGACAATAATTCATTAACAAAAGAATAGCTGTTTTTTTATGGTGTATTGACCTATACCTAACCCAGAGAGCAATTTAGCAACATTTTTAGAAATGTTAAAAGTTGCAAGAGAATAGGAAGCCAGAATTGGTCGGAGAGGATTGGTCTCACATGGGAATAAGCCATCGCACTGGAAAAATATTGTCTAAGAAGGAAGCTTCTGTAATAAGAAATCATAGTATACAATGCAAGACAGAATGTTCCATAGATAACTTCAAAATAATTGGTCATAATAACAATGAATATAGTCTAAGAATTTTGGAATCCATACTAATACGTACAAAATCTCCCACAGTCAACATAGATAATACCGATATTACCTTTCTTATTTCTTAATTTTAATTACCTCATTCAACAACCAACCAACCTTCTCTTATTTAACAACCAACCAATCAAATTCCTATCCTTCTTTAAGCCACATCCTTTATAATTTCTTCACTTTGTGATTTCTCCTGAATATTATACTGTGATTATTTACTTTTGTGTTTTTGCTTCTTTTTTTCGTGTCAATAGTGATTACATTAGATTAATAATTTGATTCTCTTGCCGTTTAAATTCCTGAGTTATCGGTAAACAATATTATACTGTAATTATTTGCTTTTATTTTTTGTGTATTTTTTTTCGTTTCAATAGATTATCAGAATGATAATTTGATTCTCTTGACTTTTAAATTCCTGAGTTATTTTCTAATTTTTGATTTACCTACATAGTCTTAACCTAATTATTTTTAATATTTTTAATATTCTTTAACCGTCTTAGATTTTATATATATATATATATATATATATATATATATATATATATATATATATATATATATATATATATATATATATATATATATATATATATATATATATATATATATATATATATATATATATATATATATATATATGTACCACGAAAGGAAACTGAATAAAAGACGGATTGGAGTTAGTACTTTCCTCTATTCGTCATTTTCAAACTCACAATGGTAAGAAAAAATAAGACACACAGTATTTATACTAAGCACGTTTCCCTATGAGGTGAACTTTTTAATGCTATCAGATAAGTCGGATTTTAGAAAAGGTGATATTCTGGACTCATTCCTGTGGATGCAGTTTTTTATTATTGTATATTATGATTTATTTGGATTCTGACGAGTCTTGATGATGATGCTTTTTGTTTATGACACATTCCTGTGGATGGTTCTAATTGTATATTGTAGATGCATGATCTGACGCAATCCTATGGATGCAATTTGTGGGCGGGTTTTGACAGATGCAGATGACCTAAAATAGGCCCTTGTGGCTTTTGTCATCCGTGAAATTATGTATGTATGTACTTTGAATTCATTTCATATATATATATATATATATATATATATATATATATATATATATATATATATATATATATATATATATATGTACCACGAAAGGAAACTGAATAAAAGACGGATTGGAGTTAGTACTTTCCTCTATTCGTCATTTTCAAACTCACAATGGTAAGAAAAAATAAGACACACAGTATTTATACTAAGCACGTTTCCCTATGAGGTGAATTTTTTAATGCTATCAGATAAGTCGGAATTTAGAAAAAGTGATATTCTGGACTCATTCCTGTGGATGCAGTTTTTTATTATTGTATATTATGATTTATTTGGATTCTGACGAGTCTTGATGATGATGCTTTTTGTTTATGACACATTCCTGTGGATGGTTCTAATTGTATATTGTAGATGCATGATCTGACGCAATCCTATGGATGCAATTTGTGGGTGGGTTTTGACAGATGCAGATGACCTAAAATAGGCCCTTGTGGCTTTTGTCATCCGTGAAATTATGTATGTATGTACTTTGAATTCATTTCATATATATATATATATATATATATATATATATATATATATATATATATATATATATATATATATATATATATAATGATTTTTCCTTTTTCTTTCAGATTTAACAACTTCAGTCTTTGGCAATTTCAACAATGGAAAGATTAACAATCGAACAACTTGTTAAAGTTATCGAAGCCTATTACGAAAATGGACGTTCAAACAGAAACGCATTTCGGGCACTTCGTGATTTGGGGGGTCAACATAATCGACCAATCGAGTTTGCAATTGGGAAAATTGACGTAAATTCAAACAAACGGGGTCGGTGGCAGATATGAAAACGCCATTGCGTGCTCGTTTAAGCCATTCAGCTGAAAACATTGCTGCAGTGCGCGAGAATGTGGCCGAAGATCCAGACACCTCTATTCGTCATCGCGCGCAGGAATTGAACCTCTCCACAACAACGTTACATCGAATTTTGACAAAAGATTTGTCTCTACACGCTTACAAAATTCAATTGACACAAGAACTGAAGACTGCTGACCATTTTAATACATTCGTCAATTGGGTGCACGAGCAAAAGACAAGCCGATGATGATTTTTCGCAAAAAAATCATCTTTAGTGATGAAGTCCATTTTCATTTTGATGGATTCGTTAATAAGCAGAATTGTCGCATTTCGGCTGATGAAAATCCCAGGGAGATTGTTGAAAAGCCACTGCATCCACAAAAGGTCCCTGTTTGGTGTGCATTTTTTGCTAGCGGAATCATTGGGCCGTATTTCTTCGAAAATAATGCCGGGAATTCTGTTACTGTGATGCGAGCGATACCGTGCCATGATAACCAACTTTTTATGGCCTGAATTGAATTCTATGGATGTCGAAGATTTGTGGTTTCAACAGGACGGCGCCACATGCCACACAGCCAATGCAACAATGGCTTTATTGAATGAGAAGTTCCCAGGTCGCATCATCTCTCGAAAGAGCGAGGTGAATTGGCCACCACGATCGTGTGACTTGACACCTTTAGATTTCTTCCTTTGGGGTCATCTCAAAATTAAGGTCTATGCCAACAAGCCAACAACAATTCAACAGCTGAAGGATGAGATAATAAGGCATATTGGTGAGATCGAGGAGCAACTATGCAGAGACGTCATCAAAAATTTTGACCATCGAGGGGAGGTGTGCCGCCGAAGCCTTGGCGGACATTTAGGTGATATTATTTTTCAGACATAATTGCCATGACTCAAATAACATGATCCAACAGTGAAATCAATTAATTTTTTACCAATAACACTGTTTTATTTACTGCTAACTTCGATCCGTCTTAATAGAACACCCTTATATATATATATATATATATATATATATATATATATATATATATATATATATATATATATATATATATATATATATATATATATATATTTTTTTTCGGGGAGGTAGGGGTGTGTGAGTGAGTGAGTAGGAGTATTATTAATTGCCAAGATACTGGCTATTCTTCTTTATTTAGTTATATTCTTCTATATTAATATCTTTCTTAATGTTTCTTCTATTTAGTTTTATTTTAGTTTCTTCTAAGACTTTCTTTTTTACTCTGGTTCTGCGTCCGAGTTTTTTCGTTTGGGTACCCTTGCGAGTAGCGTTTCTTCTAATTATTCTTTGTATTTCTTTTATTTTCTCTTACTTTATTTCTGGCATTCTTGCCTTTGTTTTTCTTGTTTCGCTTGTGTTAAGTTTGCTTTTACTCAACTGTATATTGGTTGTTCTTCTCTCTGTACGTGGAACCTACTGCTCAAGAATGCTTTCTTTATTCGGTTTCGGTTTACTTCCGCTATTCTAAGTTCGTCGTTCATTTCTATGAGCTTAGCTTTACATCTATCTTTGCCCATATTTTATTTGCTCCTTCTTCTAGCGTCTTATTTATGGGTTGAATTTCGGCTGTTTCTAATATGTCGCGTATTTTCTTCCTATCTCTTCTTCTAGTGTTAGTGATAAGATTTGTTGTTTTGTTTTGTATCTTCTGTATTTTTTTCTTATTAGATTTCGATGTGACATGCAGAGGGATCGGTGGATACACCAGGACCGACTCGACCAACGCTTTGTACAGTGTTCTTTTCTTTTTTGGCTCAGATTCCCTAGGGTGTAGAGCAATTTAAGCCTGATTTCGCTGAGGCTATCCTGGATTTCACCTGGCTACAGTATCCAAGACTTCCCAATTGTAGGCCCAGTACTTTTCCCTCATTTGAATATTGGTACTCTGTACTTTCTATGATTATTTGTGTCTCTTTTAATCTTTGTAGTGGGTTTAATTTGAATTTGTTGATATTTGTTTTAATTTTCCAACGTTTTTCATAATCGTTTAGGTTTTTTTATTTCTCATGCTGTAATACGAGCCTGTCATCTTGGGTTTGTATAGTTTGTCGGAATTATTTGGCTTATATCGTCTGCATATTGTATATTTATACTGTTAGGTGAGATTGGGGTAGGTGGGTCGGCGGTAAATATGGAATACAAGGTGGGGCTTAGGCACTTTCCTTGAGGGACTCATGTTTGTAGGTCGAAAGTGGGGCCTTCTTGTCCTTCAATGCTTATTTGTGCCTTTCTATTCGATACATAGTCGGCTATGATTCTCTCCATTTTTACGCCGAGGTTGAGCTGTAGGAGTTTATATTTTAGTCCTTCGACCCTTACTTTGTCGAAGGCCTTTTCTACATCGCGAAGGACTACATCGACGTATCCTTTTTTGGCCGTGGATTGAGCTATTCTTTCTGTGATTATGGCTAGGGCCATTGTGGAGTCTCTCCCCTTCCTGAAGCCGAACTATTGTTTGTTGGTTTTTTGTTGTTTTTTTTGTTTTCTTCGAGGAAGGTGTCCAATCTTTCATTTATTATTTTTCGAAGACCTTCCCATGGAAGTTCAGTAAGGAGATTGGCCTGTAACTCGAGACCAGGTTTTCTGGTTTACCCAGTTTCGGTAGGAATACCATCCTTGCTTATTTGAACTTCTCAGAGAAGGCGCCTATGTTTAGGTAGGCATTAAATAGCTCTTTTATGCTATTCAGAATATTTTCTGGGGCCTTCTCAATGTTGTATTTCGTTAGACCTGTTGTTCCTGGCGTTTTTTGTTTGAAGGATTAGATGGTACTTCGGTCGTAAGTGTGGCTCCCATGCCTATTTGTTCGTTTCTGTTGTTTTCGACTTTTAACGCCGGGGTTAATCTGTAGATGTTGGCTTCTATAGACTCGTTGACTCTTCTTTTTGTTGTTCTATCATAGTTTATGTTATCTTCATCTTCAATTGTATATATTTTGCTTCAATGAGCGATGAATTTCTCTTCTATTTCTGCGTTGGTCTTTATGTATTCGTTATTTTTATCTATTATTTTTATCGGTTTTCTTGGTGGTCTGCCTTTTATCGCTTTTATTAGCCTCCATGCTATTTGGGGGGTCGTCGGTTGTGGCTGTTTTATCTATTAGTTCTTGCCATACTTTTCCTTGTTGCTCTTCTATTAAGAAAATCATCTTTCTTCATTCGATTTAGCTCTTTTGCTCTCTGCCGAGAAGTTCCGTAGTCTCTTATTTATTGGTACTTTATTCTGATGTTCTTGCTTTTTGTCTCATTTCTGTTGTCCATTTGGGATGTGGTAAGGTCTTATATTTTGTCAGTGGTACTGCCTGTTTGTCAGCCTCTATCATTGTCTGAATCAGTTTGTCCATTATGCTATTTAGTTCTTCTAGTTTTTTGCCATTAAGATCTGGTTGTTGATATCTTTCTAATATTTGGGTATATTTTTGCCAATCTGCCCTCTTATATGATTACCTTGGTGTTATGGGATCATTATGGGGTTCTGATTGATCGTCACCAGTATTCCTATGCTGTCGCTGCATGGAATTGGGATTGGCTCCATATGGATGTTGTACGGAAAATTTGGGGATGATAAAACTATATCCGGCCTGGTGGCGGATCTTCCCCTAATGAACGTCGGGAAGTTTGGGCCTACCCTTCGGATTATTTCCCTGTCCAACAATAATTCTATATTTTGTCCTGCATTGTTCGACCCTTGATAGCCTGATTCCCGTAAGCGGGCGTTCAGGTCTACTAATAATATAGTAGGGTTGTTGTTGTTGTTGTATATTCCCATTATTGAATGGATTGGGACATAGGGGCGGCGGGGTGGCTGGTAGGCCGTAGAAACTGTGAGATGGGAGTATTCCATTTGTAGTGTAGTGGAGGTTCTTTCTTATTGCGATAGCCACGCCATCGTACCTCTCTCCTGTTGGATTCTTTTTAAATATATTATAACTAGTGATTTTCATGGGCACATCGTGTTTCACCCCATGTTCCGAGATACATATGATGTCCGCATCTATTTGCCTGAATATGTTTCCATATTTTATGGCCTTGGTCTTCCATCCATCTGTGTTCAGGTATAAGACTTTTAGCTTTCTGTTTGTATTGGCCATTATTTTAGTTTTGCTTTTTGCCTTCTCCTTTGAACTTTGGTATTTTCCGTTTGCGAGTTTGTCGAATATTTCCTTTTCAAGTGGTCTTATATCATTGAGGAATAATCTAATGCGGTCTTCCCATATAAGTTTTTCGATTGCGTTTTCGTCATGGTCGGTTACTTAGGTCCGTTTTCAAGTGCCTTTTCTAATGTCGGCGGGTCTGGCCCCCTTTGGTAAGGAGTAGGCCTCATGCACAAAGATTCTATGTTTAAAATCTTTGGCTTCATACTTGCAGCCTTCTTCATTTTCGGTCTCTTTTGAGCATTTCGAGTCGGTTGTTTCTTCCGTGTCTTGTCTTTGTTTTGTTTTTCTGTTTCATTTTCTTCTTTTTGTTTTTAGATTCTTTGTCAGATTGTTCTGTTTCATCTGCGTCTTCTGCGGTCTCTTCAGTCGCTTTTTTCTCTTCCATTGCGGCTCCCACTTCGAGCATATCTTTCACCTGAAGAGTCTTTCCAGCCGTTACTCCGTATATGAGAGCTGATGGAGGGTTGTGCGGAAACCACATTTTCCTTATTCCATTCTTTTCGAGGAGAAGGTTTTGTGTGACCGTGAAAGTTCCCGGTTGAGCAATAGTATGAACGTGCGCGAACATAATACAAGCCAATATATCTAACCTGGTTCCTTCATTCACATTTATGTTTATTTTCTGTTCCTCTGCTTGTTTTATTTACTTTACTGTTGCCTTAGCCACTTGTGCGTATGTTTGGTTGTTTATTTTTCTTTTGCTTGGGTCTGTTCTCTTTCCTTTTTTGATATTATTTCTCTCCGTTTCGGATAATTAACGGTTATTGTTCTTTGTGGACCTTGACAGTTTATGCACTTTTTATTTGTTTCCCTGCATTCTTGGAAGTTGTGACCTTCACTCCCGCATTTTGAGCAAACTTTTTTATCTTTTTTAGGGCATTCTCTGGCGACGTGTTCTTCCAGTGCGTGGCATTGGAAGCATATTTTCACGTTTATGAATTTCTCCGTGTGGATGTTCTCTGGTGGTATTCTCATTCCAAAGGCCAGGAGATCGTTTTGCATTGCCCTGTTGGCCATTTCAGTCGCTGAAATGGCCAATTTGTGGTGCCCAAATTTAATTATTTCCGCTATTTTTAGTTGTTGGTTTTCTTTCTCGAGCTCTTCCTTTAGCAACTCCTTGGTATGTGAGCCCACATAAAGGTCGACTTTTTTGCATATGAAGGAACGATTAGCTTGGAGCTGTGGCGGTAATTTTGGTTGTAGGCTAATCTTTCCGAGTATGTTCGTTCCTTCTGGTGCTACTAGCCTTTCCACATCTTCTTGTTTGTGGCACAGGACTACGTAACCATTTGGGACATCTATGAGCTTAGTGACTGCGATCTTTAACTCTGTGTATAGAGCTCTGATGAGGACCCTTCTTTCAGGTTTGGGTCTCCCAGGCTCTGTTCTCAAAGAGAGTCTTCTGTACTCCATTTGTAATCTGTGTGAGTCTTCTCGACCCGTAGGCCAAGGCCCCGCTGATTAGGCTGTCAAGGGTGAGGATGATGAGTGGATGGACCCGGGTGGGCTCCTCTCGAGGGATGAATATTGACGGACTTTTTTTTGGCTACCGCGGAATCAACCATCGCTAGCCAGGGGTGCAGCTTCCTCAAGGGAATTAAAAACTATGGCTACATCCTACTATACACTGAGATGGTTGCGTGTTCCTCAGTGGTCTTGGGGGCCCCCATAGGCGGAGTTGCTATACTCTCCTGCAGAAGTTGCAGCCTGGCTCATTGTCCGGGGTTTCTCTGGTACGGGTTTCTGGCAGTGGGATAGTCGTCAAACCTCCCTCCACCTGTACCCCCAATTATGCAGAAGCTACTACCTTGCATAGTTGGGACGAGGTCGTAGTGACAGCTTTCATCAGCGAGGGCACTTATCAGCAGGGGAAAGGGGAGTTAGGCAGTCATATTATTAAATATCAACTGGCTTAAAAGTATTAAGTTCTCTCTTTTTCCAGTACCTCCCTAAAGGGAGTATTTTTAGTGTGAGAGGCAAAATGTTGTGTGAGTCGATAGATGAAAATAGAAATTATGAAAGTTAAGATGAAAGGCGATGAGTGGTTCTTCCGTTGCCAATATCGTCTTTTTCTTACTTCTTAGTGGAGCAGCTCTTCAGTAAAGAATTAATGGCAAATAGTTCTCCGAGCTTCCAGTTTTATGAGTGAAAATAAATTTCACCATCGATGGTATAGGAAAATTTCCTCTTGGTTTTGCCTCCTGTATATGCTTTACCAAGCTTGACGTGAGTATTATGCCGGCTATCCAAAAGGTCTACTTGACCGAGGTGCGGGAGTGAATTTACTCTTAATTAATAACTTCATTTCGTTGTGCCTACTGATATTAAATTATCATTAGAACAAATTTTATTTCTATGTTCACAATAATATTAATCATATTTATTTAGCAATTATATAATCTATTTAAGTTACCAATAAATATTTGTTTTATTATTTAAATTAAAGTATTCAGTTGTTTTTTTATTGAATTTAATTTTATTTACTAAAAATAAATGGATTTTCAAATATCTGGTAAATTGCTTTAATTAAAACTGAACTTGATATTAGAGTTATTCCTAAAGATTTCATGTTATCTTGCGCAAGTCAAATGGATTTGATGAATTAAATTTCAAGATTATTCTTGATATCGCAAAAGCAATTTATACCAATGTGTGGTTAGTTGTTCTGATCCATACTGTTCTTTTTAATTATAGAAGTACGCTTCTATTTATTATACTTCGTTATTTTACTTATTGAAAAGAAAGATAACATTGAGAAAATTTATATCTGCTTTTAAATTCATCTTTTTCTTAATATTAAAATTTTATACAAATATTTTTATTCTCTAATTTATTTCTATACTAACCAGGTAATGGCTTCGCTACTAAGAAGATTAAATTCAAAATAAATCAGCCCTGGTTAAATTTTCTAAACTTCGCCAATTATAATAATTTTAAAAATGAACTCTAAACTAAATTTCCCCCCTTTCAAAATATCACGTTGTTAAAATATAGTTACAGAAGAAGATATATAAAAATAAATTTTCTGAACTTCACCATTTGTAATTCTTTGAGTTTTAAAAACTCCACAAAATTTCGACACTTACATTTATTCCTGAACTTCACCATTTTGTTTTTTGATATTATAAAAGAATTATTAGAAATAATTTTGATAAAAAGAAACTAAGATGAAATTATTATTCAAATACTCAAAAAAATCCCCTTCTTAAATTATATAGTTAGTGATGATAATGAAGTCTATATTTAGGCTATTTAAAAAAAAAAATAAACAACCAAATTAGAATGTCCCATTACCCTAAGGTAGGCTTGCCATCCTCGAGGAGCTAAGCTAATATACAACAAGGAATAAGAGGTAGAGAATATGCCGCTGGTCACCGTACCGTCGCAGATACTGCCCCACCCTTAATTATGACATAAGAAAAAATGGTGTATACAGTCTGGGGGGCAGTGTGTCCGATTCAGAGACAACATAAATGACTTGATATCGTCTATACATGGGATGGGGGGGCACGGGCAAAATGATACAAAAAATTAAATTCCTGTCTTCTCTCGTTTTGCTATGCAACCCTAAACTCACCCGAACCCTATCATGTGTGGAATAACGGTACCCACAAAGTGAGAAGAGATGAAACCTAATAGACTAAACTATTAGGACATGGCCGAGATAAATCCTTTAATTTCGTTTGCCTATTTTTCTTCTTTTAACTATTTCCCTCATTATTGACGACCCATTAGGAGCGACAAAGAAGCTTTTTAAAAATTTTTAGTTGAACAAAATCCTAAACTCACACCAACGCAACAACAAAATTAATCGTCATATATAAACCGTTCAATGAACTTTGCTCGAGGGTCCAAATTGCCTCGGTGAATTAATTCCACATAAAGTGACAGATTCTCTACTCGATTAATCAAAGGATCGACATCTATCTGTTTGAGGTTGTACAATTTTCCTACCCGTTTTTTTTTGTGTTATGGTCTTGAGTGTATTTTCAAAAATATTTACGTTGAAAATTTGTATTGAATCAATATTAGGAAATTCCATCTGTTCAAGTCCATTTTCCTTCAGCATGTTATTTAGGTAGATTTGTGGCATAGGTTCCTGGGTTTGCAATATTCATAACATGTGAAAGTAAAATACACGCTAGAAATTTTCACGTTAACTATCCATATATATTTAACTGGGTTACTTGGCTTTGAGGTGCGGTTTTTGTGGCGGAGGCTTAGGATGGGGTTCTGCGTTTCCTGTTTCTCAGCTATTTTTCGTTCCTTTCTTGTAACGATTTCTCGTCGTTTGAGGCATGTCCTGGCCATTGTTCGATCTAAACCTGAGCAATTTATGCATTCTTCGGTGGGTAATATTTCCACACATGCCTTCAAGGCTGCATCAGAATCATATTAATTTATCTTGTTTGGGGCAGTTAGAGGTGATGTGTTCTTCCATTTTATAGCATTTGAAACATATTTGGATATTCATTCTGAAGGTTTGCCGGTGGGATTTTCATGATAAATGCCAGTAATCTCTTTCCCATTATTTTCGTCGCAATTTCGGTTGTTTCACAGATTATCCTGAACACGTGTGTGTGTTCCTTGAATTTCACGATCTCCTTTATTTTGATCCATGCCTGATTTTCTTCAAGTTACTGCTTTATTTACTCACAGGAATGCTCTCCGATCTAAGATTCAATCTTCCTGCACAACAGGCTCATATTAGCTGTTATATGTGGTGATACTTTAGCTTCATGATCCAATTTTAATTTATTTGATTTCATTTCATTTAGAAAGATCGAATAAGAGGTTGAAGAAGTAATGAAGAGAGGGGAGGACAAAATAGATAGAAGAGGAAGGAAGGAGAGATAAATGAATGGTGCCCGGTGATCGGGCCTTCTCCTTTTGGGGTATTGGTGTCCCCCACTAAGGGATCTTTTTTATTTTTTGTTAGTTTAGGGTGTCCCATTTTTTAAATTTATTTTTCCTAATTTTGTTTGTCCCACTACAGGATCTTTTGTTTTGTTTGTTTTTACTTATTTTATTTTTCGAGTTATTTGTATTTAGGTAAAGGTACAATCGTTCTGGTGTTGGAAAGGTAGTTTTTAAATCTATCTCCTTCCGCTTATGGGTTAAGGGCGTCCAGGGTCTTCCTGGAGAGTATTGTTTCGAGTCTTGGCCATATGTCTTGTCCTCGTTTGTGAAGGAGGACGTTAATCGGATCAATGCCGACTTCTTCATGGAGGCTCCCACTGATTTTGCACCCACTGAAGTTTCGACTTGTTGCTGGATGAGGCTATGCTGAGCGATATAGCAGGATATACCAGTTTAGATATAACTAAACTGGTGTATAATTTCTTCTTATTTGCTTGATTAACGTTTCTAAATCTTTGAATTTTGTTGAGTTCCGTGTTTGCCATTCCAATCCTTGTGCCGATGTATCCGCTCATGCCCGTGGTGGCAAGCTTGAGGCTGAGTACAGATACACTTGGTGAGTATTCAATGTCGGTCGCGTTTATTTTGAGATTGACGGTCCGATGTCTCCCGATCGCGGTCTGGATTTTCTAGCGCCTTTCAAAGCTAGAGATCTTTTCGGCTTCCGCAGCCGTGGCTCTGGTCATCATCCTTTCGGATTTTGTCCGACGAACCACGATTTGGGTGACATCGTCTGCGTACTGGATGTTGAGAGTTTTTCCGTCTATAGGTTTAGGGATATCTCTCATGAAGATGGTGAAGTGAGTGGGGGCTGAGGCATCCTCCTTGCGGTACACTGGGCAGGAGCTCGAAAGCATCCCCTTGTGCTCCTAGAAGGCAATGACAGCTTGCCTGTCAGTCAAGTAGCTGCAGAGGATTTTTTTCGAAATGAGGCCTGAGTCTCAGTCTCGAGATTTTGTATTTTAGGCCAACGATCCAGATTTTATCGAAGGCCTTCTTTACATCTCTACAGACGACGTCGATCCAGCACCCATTAGCTCGCCCTGTTGTTGCATGTTAAAGCATGTGAGCTATGGCTCTTTCCGTACCACTGTGTTTTCTAAATCCATGTTGTTCTTCGTTCAGTAGAGAATGGTCAGATAGGTGTGTAGTTAGCCTGCTGTTAAAGATCTTCTTGAACACCTTCCCAACGGTCTCTAGCAATGAGGTAGGCCTAATGTTCATGACCTGGTTCGCAGGTTTCAGGATGAATATCATATTTGACGTTTTAAGGCCATCTGAGAAGTATCCCATTGCCAGGGACACGTTGAACAGGTTCAGCAGTCTAGTCCGGAGTCTTTCAGGTGCCTCTTTTAGGTGCCTGATGCTAATTAAGCTGAGGCCTTGGGCTTTGGGTCAGAGCGATGAAATAGCCTCCCACAATTCCGCACTGGTGGTGATATTTCCTCCCTGCGAGTTATCATGAAGACGAGTGAGGTTCGCAGTTCCGTGAGGAATGAACCTGTCCTCCCTCCTCTCCATGTATTCGAGGACCTGATCCTCGAAGGCTAGGACGAAGTCCTCCTCCTCTTCATCGGATATTTTGAAGACATCCTTCCAGACTTCGCGAAAAAATTTTAATTTTTCACAGGGGGTAGTCGCCGTGATTTCGTTGTGTGAAACTGCGGTGGGGCCGTGTGTTACGGTAGTCCCTTTGAGCCTGCTGATGGCTGACCAGAAAGACTTCGGACTCCTGTCAATGTCTATTCTTTTGATAAGATGGTTCTATTTCTCCCTCAGCTCGTTAGACAGCGCAGTGTTAAGCTGCTTCCTGAGTTGCTGAACAATCTGGAAGTCCATGGGCCTCGTGTAGCACATGTCCAGGATGCGAGCGTAGACCTCATAGAAGCGCTCTGGGAGCACCACTCTCTCCTGTGCAGGGATGGTAGGCAGCATCTTTTTGTGTGATATTTTCGGGATTGCAATAGCGTCTGCGTTAAATATGCAGCTGTTGTTATTGGTCAATTCGGATGCGCCGCTCAGATCGGGGAGATCCAACGTAAACGCTCTCCTGTATGCGTCCCAGTTAGCCTTAGAGAATCTTTTTTGAATAAAACAGGAACTACAATAAGAATAGCTGTACTCTTATCAACATAGGGATGTGATCACTGGGCGTCAAAGGCCTCGGCTGGACAGTTGGTGGAACGGGAAGTTGGTGTTAGTGAGAACTACATCAGGCTTTCTGGCTGACCCTGGGTAAAGATATGTAGGGAAGTCCGGCCGACGCGTTCCACTATATCTCTTCCCAGCAAGAGGTCAAGGTTTCTTCCTCTAGCGCCCGGTCTCGTGTAGCTAGCTATCCTATTCCTCGCGTTCAGGTCCCCAGCGAATAGCACTGGGCAGGTCGTGAATAGGCAGATATTGATGACGGGGAGGTTGGTATCCCGAACCCAACTCGACGTCCCCTGGAGAGCACCTCAGGACTACCGGCAGGAATGACTCGTCTATTGTATTATCCCGTCTGAACTGCAAATCCTTCTTGACCGCTTTCATTGTCCCCATCGAATTTCTCTTCTGTGACGCTCTTTTGAGAACAGTGTATCCAGAAATTCTCTGTCTGTCGTCATCCTTGATGCCGGTTTCCGACAGCATCATAATATCCGGGTGCATTTCTCTGTAGATGTTGTGGTTTATTTTTGTTTGTCTCTAATCCCTGCACGTTGTGTGCTAGAGTAGTAATTCTATTTCTAGCAGCCATCTTGTCTCTTCACTCGGCACGAGGGCTTCTGGTAGTGTAGGGGCTGTAAGACCTTCCGGAGCGAATTTATTTGTAGAGGGATGGCTCGTAAGTTTGAAGCAGCTGTCGTGCAGTTTGATCTTTTTCTCAATCAAAGCAGCCTTGACTGTCGCTTCCTCTACGTTTGAGTCGTAACACCACATTTTTGTATAGTGTTCACACAGTACATCCATTCATGTCCCATCTGGGCGCATTCAGAGCAAATCTTCCGCTCATCCTTGCTAGGACAGGTGCTGGTTGGGTGGTCTTCCGCCTAGTAACATTTGAATCAGGTTAGTAGCTCAAAGAACCTCTCCCTGCTGATCTGCTCTGAGGAGATTCTCATGAAAAAGAGCTTCAGCCCAGCTTCCTTTGCTTTTGTAGTTATTCCCACTTCCTCAAACACTGCTGGTTACTTTCGATTTCTTGCCTTATGTCAACTCCCGATCTTTCTCCAACCCACGGGTCTACTCGCCTGTATATTATGGCCTTTCTTGCATTAATAGAGGCGAAGACTGGGCTCGAGTCCTAGTTTTACCAGCTCCGTGATTCCGGAGGACGATGTGAGTTTTACCAGGCCCGCTTGGATGTGGCAGATTGTGGTATATCCTCGGGCGAGTTCAATTAACGGTTTGAGACCGATTTCCAGCTTGCCGAATATTGTTTGAAACACCATAGCCTTAGTTTGGATCTCCGTACCAGTAAAACGACTTCCCTGTACCAGTCATACATGTGTTTCCTTGGTCACCATATTTATATGTTCGTAGCCCTATAAGGGTCCTGCAACTGCCTTCGGGTCCGCGGCCCAGAATGCCCCCCCCCCCTCCTTTCTGGCTCTCTAATGGGGTTTCCTGCAGGCACTCGCTTGCTCCTACAACCAGTGTTTCGGGGACTTCATCCATTGACCAAGTTATGTAGTGCTATAAGTAAGGAAGTGGGAGGTAAAAAGTAAGAAAAGGCTAGAGTGGAGAAAAAAGTAGCACCTCTTTAGGGTGTTACGTCGCTCAAAGTGAACAAGTCTCTCCAATCAGCACATATACATATTTCTTCTTTCTTGTCTAAGTATTGTAGATTGTTTCGATAGAGTTGCGTAAATAATTATGAAATTGACAGTCCTTCGATAATGTAAGAAAATATAGGAATAAATCTAATATACATTTTCAGTTTTAATTATAGCAGCTTAAATATATATAATTAATTTATTTTAGCAAACTACTAAAAAAGTTGGTACTAAAAAAACAGACAATCAAGTTGTATAGAGCGACCAGTTAGTAAATAAATTGTAGAATGAGAGTAATAGAAAAAAAGTTATATATTAAATAAAAGCTGACTCAGAGAAATTTAGCTAAAAGAATGTAACAGCTTTTTCGCAAGTTTCAATAATTAAAATTGCTGACAGCCGACCGATTAGTAGAAATGAGAGTAATAGAAACAAAGTTGCAAATTAAATAAAAGCTGGCTCAGAGAAACTAAATAATGTAACAGCTTTGTCGCAAGTTTCAATAATAAAATTGCTGACAGTCGACGAATTATTTGAAACGATAAAGGCAATATTAATGACCAATAGATTCTACATAAAATCTTTTATTTACTTTCTATACTAATTTTATCACGTTAACAAATTAATAGAAATAATATTATGTTAGCAAATAAAATTAAAGTTCATTGAAATGCACGTAATATAATATAATAAAAAAATTAAACAAGTGTGAATGGGTAACTAAAATATATTCATAAATTGCAAATTTGATACGAGGGGCAGTCAATAAGTTTTGCAATTTGGACATAAGGAAACGAGATATGAGGAAAAGTGTTTTATTATTTTTCAATATAATTACCCTCGACTTCAATGCACTTGCGCCACTGGTCCATGAGGCTTCGAATTCCCGACAACCAGAAATCTCCCGACTGCTGTTCAATCCACTCCTGGACGGCGAGCTGGAGGAATAAAAAGTAGTCGCTAGGGGCCAGATCTGGACTGTAGGGGGAGGGGATGGTTGAGCTCCTCGAATCCGTTCTCGTGCAGGGCAGCTTGTGCAACTCTGGCCTTGTGGACTTTGACGACGTTGAAGTCGATCATGTGGCGTGAGGTTTCTAGGGACCAACGGGCAGAGACCTTGGTCATGGCGGCCAAATTGTCGTGGATGATGTTCATAACACTTCCATATGATATTCCAAGTTCTAGCTCGAAATTTCTTCGACCTTCACTTGTCGATTTTCGAGGATCCTCCTCTCCACACGGGCCACATTGTCCTCGTTGGTAACGTCTGACGGGCGTCCTGGACGGGGGTCATCTTCAAAGGACTCATGACTATGGCGGAACTCCCCATTCCAGCGAGCAATGGTTGTATAGGAAGGGGCGGTGTCGGTGTACACTGCAACCATGCGTTCATGGATCTCTTTTGCCTTCTTGTCTTCCTTGGTCAAAAATTTGATCACTGCGCGGTGCTCAACCTTCTCCATTGTTGAAAATTTTATGACTGACGATCTGCGATCAGCTACTGCTCCTTAAATAGACGAGGCAGGAGCGTGCGGCTGCAGGTCCTGACTTGTCATAACTGTTCCTAACACCCCCACAAACAGCCATCCCCCTTCCTCTGTTTTGCCCTACCGATTCGCAAAACTTATTGACAACCCCTCATATATTTTAATATTATTGTTGCCAGAAAGACAACTAATTCAAAGAGGTATTTTAATATCTGTAGGTAAATATAATTATTTTACTTTATAAAGCTCAGCACCCCCATGATAGATATTAAATCAACAAATAAAAACCAATTTTATAGTGAATTACATTAGGCTTCCCCCTAAACAACGTGGAGCCTTGGCCCATTAGGGATCTTGATCTTGATCTTGACCTTGATCCACAGGCGAGCAACCACCAAGCGGCAATCCACCTGGCCTTTGTATTGGCACTACCTGTGAGGACAGTTAGTATCGCCCTAATGTTACCTGCCTACAAACACATTCTGACCTTCTATACGCTTTTCAGGAAATCTTTCACTGCCACAATCATTCGTCCATTCGTCTGGTCACAGAGCCCAAACAGAATAAGCAGCCATTATCTTCCACTCTTTTCTATCACTTCATTCATTTCACATCTCATTTCATTCAGGATGACCTGCATCATTTCCACTCCCTCACTAACATACTAGTCGTATTCCAACATGACATGCTCTACCGTTTCATCCTCATCCATGTCACACATCTCACACATATTACTGCCAGACTCTGACCATCTTTAAATTCTTGCATTCACATCCATACATTGTGTCCTAGCACGGAAGAGAAGATCACCACCAAGCTTCCATCATACCAGCTTCCATACCTTGACGCCTTTTTCTCCTTATATAGCTCTAGTGTCCTCCTTCTCTCCATCTCATCCATCTACTTTCTTTGAGCCACATCTTTCACCACTTTGTCTATTTCATTTTTCCACTTTCTCCCATCCCAATTACGTCCCTCCCCATTTGCATTCAACATTGTCCACTCATAAAAACTAAAATTTGCTACTAATCCATACACATTTGTCATCCTCAAGCACCTCTTATTCCACCTGCTACTGTTCTCATTCCATAAATAAAACTTTCGTGCCAATTTTATATCCTCCATTCATTCCAGTCTAATATTATACCTCAAAGACGCTTTCATACCCCTTCCTCTAAAATTCCTCCATCCCATGTCACCTCGCACACCCCCAATCGCTGCATACTTAGGTGCGTTCAGGGTTATTCTTGTGAGAACGCTTCAACTTCTTTGCAAGTACACACGCAAGATTCAACCACGGGATCATCTACACTTTATCTTCCGGCGCACCCGAATAACCAGGACAGGGGTACCTCGGCCGGGCCGCCACAGGTTGAACACGTGAATGAATCGGAAGAAACTCACTCATTGGGTTCACTGTCAGTTTGAAGACGTTCAATTCAAATTGACTCGATTCCTCCTTATTCATATCCGTTCGCTGCCGTATCGGAACCCGATACCCCTAGGTCGGTACGCCGACCGCCAGCCACACACGACGACACCGCTGTCCCTCCTCTACCGCCTCCTGCTCAAGGACTGTTCCACGCCGACATCGACGCCTTCAATAGGATCCATTGGGAACAGGTCGTCGAGAACTCCAAGGCCAACCTCAACTCATCAATCTTTAAGACCAGAGACCGTAAGGAAATTGCTAACCTTCTCGCCCTTTTTAGAGTTAAGTCATCACTGAGCAGGGAGGAAATTATTCGTTTACATAACAGGCTTCGTCTATCTCATACTGTGTGGCAGCCCGGTTGGGGCGTGGCGCTCAGGGACACGCGGGAGCATGCTTCAATTACCACAGGAATCGTCATCAACGGCCCCAGGGTAGGATCTTCCTCTTACATGTACCCTGCACCTCCACCACCTGGATTGGCGTGGGTGCATCCGTCTGAAACGCGCTCGAAGGCACATAGATTTGTCGCAATGGACCCTTTCTTCCACTTCGGAAGAATGCGCCACCACGGATCACGACGCGTCCATCCCCCTCCCCCTCGCTTTCCTAGTCCTTCTCTTACATGGGACTCTGACGAATTGGATATCTCTTCTTCATCTTCAGGACAACCATTCATCCCTCCACGACCATATCAACATTGAACTTTTCAGGCCTTTGTCGTCTTCTACCTCCACACCAACGCTCCAGAATAGACTCAACCCTAGGATCTTAGAGGTGATCGACATATTTCTCGATGACCACGTGCAACTGGAAATAGCCGCAGACAACCTGCATCCGGTGGCATAAAGAGAGAGGACCCGGATCTACAACCCTTGAGAGAATTCTTCGAACAGATGGCTGACCAATTGGGTGGAATCCACATCGCCGAACCAACCTCTATCACTAATATACCCCTTCCAGGTCTAGCCGTACCTACAGTCATCAATGTTCCTCCTCCACCACGGTCTACTTCATCGAACGAGGGAAGCGACCATCCCTCAGAACACGAAGATGTCTTGCTCGACATTATGAGCGGCCCTATTGACGTGGTAAGACCCAGAAATGACGACAACCAGGACGCAGAAGAAAATCGTCAAAACGGAAATCAGGAGAGAGACGACCAAGGCAAACAGATGGACTTCGTAAGCCCACACATGGACCCCCTTGAACCCGAACCCATCCCTACAAAATACAACGCTGCGGTAGACATGGAACCCCTAGGGGACTTTTCAAGGACACCCGCCACCTCGAGGTTGGGGTGCTAGAAGAATTGGACAACATCCGCGCCGCACAAAGAGTATTGGCTGTACTCAAGCCCAACGGAACCGTGAGAATCGTGTATGACATGAGCTCCATATCTGAATTCTACTCCCCTCCAGCCTTCCAACTGCCTTCTATCGAGAAGGTCCTTAGCCGGGTGGACCCTTCCTTCCAGGCTATTAAAATAGACTTGAAGGATGGCTTCTACCACCTGGGCCTTCACCAACGTTCGAGACTTCTTTTCGGCATTTCCATTGCTGGGAGGAAGTTCCGATTCTGCAAGATGTCCATGGGGTTACCAGGAACCCCTTACATCATGCAACACGCAGTATTATCGGTCATCAACGAATGGGCTCGCCAGTGTGGTTGCTTAGCGTTTACCTATTTGGACGACATTCTCCTAGTGGGTCCCCTCGACGTATAAGAAAATGTGCATCGTTAGTGTTATCCAGTTCCCTTAATATAAATGTTAATAAAATCGTGCTTACCCAATGCGTCGCCTTACCTATCTGGGCATTATAATCAACCTCAAATCCAAATGTGCGGCCCTTACCAGTGAATTAGCAAATAAAGTACGCAGGGCAGTGAAATATATCAGTGAATTTAGTGTACCAGAGAAAACCTGGCTAAGAATAGCAGGTCTAATAAGTTTTGTGTTACCTATAATTAAATTACCCTTTATTTGGGTTCAGTTGTGTTTCAAGCAAATAAGTGATCCCAAACCATTAGATTTTGTGCCCCTTCTTCCATTGATTCATACTAAATGGGTCAAATGGCGCCGTAAAAAGGCAACCCCATTAATAACATACTGCGACGCTTCGAACCATGGCATGGGTATTTCCACCATGGGCGCATCTATAGCCATCCCGGTGGAACCAATCGACATGGATAATATCTTCGAAAAAGAGTATATGGCCTTCTTTTTGGTATTCTTCTTGACACCTAATGCCAGGTTGTTCTCAGACAACATGGGGTCATATGGAACTTCGCCAGAGGAAAACTTCCCTTCAACATGGTTACAGGATTCTCGGATACCACCAAGAATAGTTTCTCTAGACTCTTTCGTCAGAGCTCACTCAACGTAGCCTATGTCTGGTCATCAAACAACATAGCCGATCCCGCTTCGAGAAGGTTCACACCAAGTTAATACAGCATCCTCGACCATCGCCTTCTCAAGTCCTATATAAACGGGTCTCGGCCTCTCAGCGGGACGGTCGTTTAACAGTGCTCAACCCTGCCGGACGTCTCTCGATTCCCCACCCTCCTCCCCCTTCATGTTTTATATAGATTTTGCCTCTTTTTTGATATTGTATTTACTTTTCCAAAAAATTTGATATTTCCTGTATCTCACTATTTTTTGTATGTTTTTGACTTTGAAAATAAAGGAAGTGTCCTTCTCCCAGTCTGGGGAAAGGACCACAAACAAAATAACATAATATAACTTAACATAACATAATTCAACGGATGACAAAAAGCCGTAA
The DNA here is from genome assembly GCA_963969495.1 of Ceratothoa steindachneri. Classification (NCBI taxonomy): domain Eukaryota; kingdom Metazoa; phylum Arthropoda; class Malacostraca; order Isopoda; family Cymothoidae; genus Ceratothoa; species Ceratothoa steindachneri. Next base: position 5,308,758 of record OZ018324.1, read on the forward strand.
GCTCATATGAGAGGTAATCTGAGTCCACACCCACTTCATAAACTGCATCCGCAAGATTGCGTTCAAAACACTGCTTAAAAAGGCATCTCACAGAAATCTCGAAAAATAAATCAGCCAACTACAATACGTAATATCATTAATACAATATATACAATTTAAAAACAAAACAAAAAGACAAACAGACTACTCTACTTTCTCTAAAAATCTGCACCACAGGAATGCGTTCAGAACATCTCCCAAACAATATTGATATTACAATATGTAATTTAACGCAATGCAACTCAAAAACCAGGAAAATCTCCCTTTCCCCTAAACTCATCTCACCGGCGCTGGAAAAACAGTGAAATTTAGACTGGTTTTTGTCTCCTGCGATAAACCATTCCAGTAATTGGAGGGCAGAATTCAGAGGGGAAAACTTATCGCCCCCTCCCTTCTCTATCTGCCCCTTCTATCTCATTTCCTCTTCTCTATCCCCCTCAGCTCACTGTGCCCTCCTCTCCTCTCCTCTTTCTCTCTATATCCTCTCACTGTCCCTCCTCCCTCATCACCCTCTCCCACTCCCCCTGCCTCTCTCTATTTCTCATCCCCCCCTCTCATCTGTTTTCCCTTCCTCTTTCTCTTTCCTTCCTCTCTTCTCTCTCCAACCTCATTTCCCTGCCTCCCCCCCCCCGCAGGCAGGTACCCTGTTTACCCTGTTGCACTTGGTATCCGGAGGAACTGCGCCTCCTCCCGGCCTGGGGGTAAATTAAGGAAACCCCGTCGTCACTGGGTTGACTCGAGCTCTCTGATGGGGCCCGGGAAAGTTGATGGTGTGTTTTCCTCTCTGCACACCTCAACACTACTTTCCCTTTTTTGTTGTTTATTTATTATTACGACCATCACCTCAACATTTTCTCTGCTCGCACTTTGTATCAGGGAGGAACTGTTCTCACCTAGACATGCAGCCTGGGTGGACTGCATGCCATCCTGGGATCACCTCGTACCAGGTTATGATAATAATAGGTGGTCACCCACCCTACTCATTGGTGGACCCGACTTTCTCTTTACTTCTCCTCAATAATACCCACCCGTCTACCCTCTTCCACACTTGCTCTCCTATCCACAGAGATTCTGGTTGCCCGGCGCACTCTCGTCCTCTTAGTGGACCTCAGTCGAGTGGCAACGTATACCGTGAGGTCCCCACCTGCTGCCAGAGCCTAACGCCCACTGGCTAGGGCAAGTGTTATATACGAGGTATGAAGGAGCGTCGACTCTGCTCTCCTTCCTCCAGTCCTACACATATAAGGTGGCTATGCCGGCACCATCCTTTATGGTTGAAGTCACAGAATAATATCACCTAGTTGCGCGGGCGAGTTGGGCAAACCCATCAACGCTGGACCGGGACCGATTATGTGTTAATGATTACATTCTGAAATTTCTGATCCTATGTAGACTTTTGTCTTAACCTCCCCTCTCATAAGGAGGTCAGAGTATCTACGTTCCATTTCTCGGCGGGAGCCTTCTGGCGAATACGTCGGATCCCTCCGAGGCGGCCATTATAGGTGCCCTTCGTACACTTGATGGCGCACGCCTGTGAGTGTGACGCCGCACTCTACCATAAACTTCGTGAAAGGAGTGGTTTATGCGAGAGAACTCGTGGACTACTCCATAGAAGACATCACCGTAGAGCTGGCCGATCATGGGGCGGCCAAGGTCGAACGTGTGATGAGAAAACAGGGAGGGGCCTCGAGACCCACCCATACGCTCTTCGTCACGTTCGACTGTGACAAGCTCTTTGATTCGGTGCGTGCCGGTTGGCATCGCTACCACGTGAAGGCATTCGTGTGTCACTGCCGCGGAGGTGCTATTACTGCCCTCGCTTCGACCATACGAATCGCTTCTGTAAAAAAGCATATTCGGATTTATCCAAACTCTGTGTTAGTTTCTCCAAGGCCACACATGATAAGTGCCTATCGTGTACGGTCAAGTGTGTGAATTGTGGACAGCCGCCAGCCGCACCAGGCTTCTTCGAAGCAATGGGGTGCGTGACTCCTGGAGAAGGAAATCCTGGCCGGGTAAAGACCCAAGATACGAATCGTTTCTCGTTTCGCGAGGCTAAGGACCCTCTGATCCTGTTTCCTCCAAGCCTATAAGAAAGGGCGTTTCCGCGTCCATTTGGAGCTCTTCTGCGGGCTCTACACACTCTGGGTGCTCCCCTGTTAGAGCTGGCGGCACAGAGGGTTAACACCCAGCCTCGTAAAAAACCAGTGTTCTCTCCTCTTCCCCAGTGTGACCGTTTCCCGTAAGGCGAAACGGTCGCACGCACCCACTGAGTCTTTGGACTCACAAGAGGCAACACCCCAGAAGGTAGTCGTGAGGCCATTTTCCGGGGTGCCTAAAGCTGCCCCCAGAAAGAACGACAGCACGAAAGTAGCTTCGGTTCCTAAGCTCTCACCCAAGGTTCGGCTGGATGGCTCAGAGACGGTGGATCCTCCAAAGGAAGGACGCCCGCCTCCGAAGCCGCCCCGCTGACTAAGATTTCATGGCAAAGTCTGCGAAGGGAGATGCCACTCGCTCTGCGCCGGGTACAGTGCATTATGCGCCTGTATGCACGAGTCTTGCGCCTTTCTCAGTCGCCAACAGCTCTCACTGCATCTGCGGCCAATCTCAATGGTGTCTATGCCGCCGAGAAACGCCAGTCATACCCTAAGCCCTTTGGCTTAAGGACTAAGGAACTCCTTCGAGAGCTTGGTGTAGTTTTCGGGCCGGCGGTGCCCCTTCTTCTGCCCAGGACGCCACTCTGGATGGTACCACCTTTGGCTATTTTTCACAACGCCACTGCTCCCAAAGCTTCTTGAGCGTCGGGAGTATTGCGTTCGGTCTTTTTGGAGCACACCTCGTGTCACGCAGGAACCGTGTCAATGTATACGGGTGGCTCCAAGTCCGAAGAGGGGATCGGTTTCCATGCCGTGTCCCTTCTGTTTGAAGTCAGCGGGGCTCTGCCAGGCACTGCGTGTCTTCACGGCCGAGCTGGTGGCAATACACCGCTCGGTACGGGAGATAACGTGACGTGCCCGGTTCGGAGACCGGATTGCGATTTATAGCGACTCACAAAGTGCCCTAAGTGCTCTCGGGGCACTGGAATCTCCGCATCCCCTGGCTCGCGATATTCGTGACGCGACGGTTATCTTCTGTTGGTATCCTAAACATGCAAGAATTGCGGGGAATGAACGCACCAATGAGGGAACCAAAGAGTCGCGCTCATTACCTTTCAAGGTATCGGAACGAGCGCGGTCACCACCGCTTGTCCATTGAACTAGGGACGGATTCGTGTTGACAGACTTGTGGACTATCTGACTTCTCTCCATTCCTATTTGTCGCAAGTTCCTGCACCGGGGGTAGGCGGGTCTCCCCCTCCCCGTGCCGGATCGTGCTTCCTTCTTCGTTCTTTTTTACTTATTTTGTTTTGGTGTTGCTTTGCCTTTTTTGTTGTTTTTTGTATGTTTTTGTTTTGTTTTTTTTTAATCTTGCCTAGGATTAGGCTGTATCGTATATCTCTCAACTTCATTCCCCTCTCTCTCCATCCTTTCTCTCCCCTCCCTTAAGAATACAATTCATCTCTCCTCCGAGTTCCCTCCACCCGAGTCTTAGACTCGGGGTGGAAGGACCTCAGGGGCGGAAGTGTGAGAGAGAGAGAGAGGCAGAGGAGAGAGTAAAGATAGAGCAGAGAAATAATAGTCAGGGACAATATAGGGGACCGAGGTAGTCATTAGCTCTAGAGGAAACCAAACCACGATGTGTATTTTTCCTACCGTTTTCCATTCATTATAACATTGGTCCCTGTCACGTGTGTTAATTGGAGGACAGGTGAGTGTGAGTTACGAGAGAGAGAGAGAGAGTGGAAGTTCTAAGGTTGAAATTGAAGTAAGTGTTGCTAGGTTGCCTGGAGTTTAGGTTAATCTCTGGTAGTTTGATAGGTATTTAGAATTAGTGTGATAAGATATTAGCTTATAAGTTTTCCATTTATTTTTGTGCACTTGTAATGGCGTTCAAACCGTTTTTATCTTTGGTAATTTGCTACTGTTGCGCATGTTCTTTTGAGTACATACTTTTCTTTCGTATATTTTTTATTTTATTAATTATCTTTTTTGTTTATCTATTTCTATAACTCTTTATTTTTAAAGATCTACTCTTCCTATTTTAGTCCTTTAAATATTTATTCTGCCTTTGAGTCAGCTTATGTCCATTTTTCTGTTTTAGTATTAATCTATTTACGTTTATAATGCCAATTGAGACACAGAGTTATGGCTCTGATCTGTTCCAAAAGAGGAGAGTTTATAGCGAGAAAAGAAACATAGACAAACAGGTTTACGTTGACATGAGCAGAAACTTATACGCTTCAGTGGTAAAGAATAACCAGCAAGGACAGATATCGCAGATTAATTTAAAAGGAATAGTGAATGTTAAAATACTTACATGCATTCTACACGCCCACGTGGTGAATATTGCAAATCTAGGCACTTACGCAGTCTCAGTAAACAGCATGCTACAGAAAAACGATCTAGAACATATGAAGTTCCCCAAGGAGGTCAACTCATCTGGCATATTTAAAATCAATATCACAGAAAAGACAAACCAAGAGTTAATCGAAGAAGTAAAAGGAAATGAAAGGACAATATAAACAGAAGAGGACGCAAATAGCGAGGACACAGAGACGATCCATTTTCAAGAGAGGAATGCCCAAAGTACCCTCGCACGCAACCAACAGAGAGAGAACCCAAGTGGAAAAAAAAAAGAACCAGAAGAAGAGACACTAATAACTCGTCTCAACGGATAAGACACCCCACGGTAAACGAATAAACGAATAGAAATATACAATTGAAATATGGAAATTAAGAAATTAGAAATACTACAAATTAACACTTGGGGATAGAAAGACAAAGAAATTATGTACCGAAATGTATTCAGAAATATTGGCCAATATGTTATACCAGTGGTTCCCAAACTATGTAAGCGCCGGGTGCCCTGGAGCGCCCTGGAGCATCACAGAATTATATGTGTCTAGATATAAAAAAAAAAGAATTTATATTACTACATTATATCATTTCACGAGAGATTCAAACGAAAGGTTTTTGGTTAGGCACGAATTGCCATGAATTACAATAATACTACAAGACCTACCTCTTCATTAAAAAAGTTCGAGGTAAAGATAGCTATTTCATTATTAGGGATTAAAATTATTTACTATGAAACAAAGGATCTTTCCTTAATCTCCAATTGTCGATAAAAAAATGAATAAAAACCATCTATAATTTGATTTAAATATATTTTTTTAGGTGTGTCATTTACTATATTTAGTAACTTTAGTTCAATGATAATTTCAGTTTCATTACCTCAGTCGTCGTTATCATCATCATCATCATCATCATCATCATCATCATCATCATCACTTCACTAACTCTATAATTTAAGAAGGGGATTTTTTTTAGTATTTGAATAATAATTTCATCTTAGTTTGGCTATGACTTATGTTTTTTGATCAAAGTTCAGAAATAAATATAAGTATCAAAATTTTGTGAATTTTTGAAAACCCAAAGAATTACAAATGGTGAAGTTCAGAAAATTTATTTTTATATATCTTCTTCTTCTATAACTATATTTTAACAACGTAATATTTTGAAAGGGAATAAATTTAGTTTAGAGTTCCTTTTTAAAATTATGATAATTGGCGAAGTTCAGAAAATTTATAAAATTTAACCATGGCTGCTTTTTTTTAGATTTAAAATTTTAATCTTAGTAGCGAAGCCCAAGCAGTGGCGAAACCATTGCCTCGTGACCATATATGGTAAATGCTAGCAGCAGCTGAAGCAAAACGCCTCGAATCCAAAGCAAAACGTCTGAAATCGTTTTCAAGTGACGAAACAAACATCAATCAGCAGACGTCTCTAATTTTCAGTTGCTTTACATTCAGTTGATAATTACGTATTACCGTTATAGTGGAGTGCTTTGTAGTGTTTAGAGCTAGTTTTAACACCAGAACCATGCACTTAAACAGTTTATTGAAGTATGCTAAAATGTTCAGCTTTTTTTCTAGCTTTTTTAAGTATTAATTGGCTTTTATAAAAATTTTAATCTGTCAACTCTGACTCAGTGGCGAGTAGTTATAAACGTCGACTCGTTTAGAGTGGAACTGTTGTGCTTATTATTTAATTTCACATAAATACAGCCATACAAAATGGATAATTTTCTTAAAAAGAAGCGTGATTTTGATGAATGTGATCCCGAAAGTGAGCAAAACCTAAATGTAGGAAACTGCACCAGTAAGAAAGCAAAGCCTCGGCCTATTCGTAAATACAATGAAAGTAATTTAAGCTTTAGTTTTACTTTTACCAGAAGTAAAGATCACCCCTTGCCGTTATGTTTAGTATGGGGATGTAGAATGTCAAATGAATCATTACTTCCTAGTAAAATTAGCAAAATTTTAAAACTAAACACTAATTTGCAAGGTAAATCTGCCAGTTATTTCAAGAGATTGTTGGAACAGCAAACAAAGGCAGCAAGTTCTTTTAAAAGTGTAATGACTTTTTCTGAGGAAGCTCAAATAGCTTCTTATGAAGTCTCAGAATTGATAACTAAAAATATGAAAGCTCATACTTTAGGAGAGTCACTTATTTTGCCCGTTTGAAAAATGATTTTCGAGACGATACTGGGAAATGAAACAGGATGAAAAAAGGTAAGGTACCTTTGTCCAACCATATAGTTCACAGGCGTATTGTAGAAATGTTTTCTGATATCGAGAGAAATGAATGTAGTAATAAACTTTAGTATTCCAATTGTGCTTTGCAAATTGATGAGTCAACAGATATTACCAACAAAGCCCAACTTCTTGCGTTTTTTGAAGAAATGAAACAAATACACTTTTGTGACTTCCTTCGGTGCAATCTTTGGATTGCCAGGTTAGAGTATTTTATTGTTATATTTCAGCAGCTCAATAATTTGAATACTAGCATGCAAGGGAAAGAAAGAAATATTCTCACATCCATTGACAATATGAAAACATTTGAGAAAAAACTACAGATTTGGAAAAGAAAAGCCACCGAAAGAAATTTGAAAATGTTTCCTTTGGTAAGTTAACCTGCATTGATAAGAAGAGTAAGACACTTCCAATAATAGTTGAACATTTAACAAGGATGGAAGAAAAAATTAGTTCTTATTTTCCATCTCTTAATACTGAACAATATGATTGGATTGGAAACCCGTTCATTGAAAATTCAATTGATTTTGATTTAACATTGATAGAGGAAGAAGAACTGGCAGCTATTTTCCCTGATCGTGGATTGATGATTAAACAAAAGGAAGTGCTTCTTGAAAAATTTTGGATTTCTATAAAAGAAGAATACCTGTCAATATCCAAAAAAGCTTTGAACATCTTACTACAATTCTCAACATCATATTTATGCGAGTTAGGATTTTCCACTCTCACCACCATTAAGTGCAAAGAGAGAGGAACTCTTCTTGATATAGACGAGGAAATGGAGGTCTGTTTATCCAACATACGCCCCAAAATTGAAGAAATCGCTAAGACACATCAGGCTCATGTTTCTCATGAACACGAGAATGAATAAAAGTAAGCATTTTCTAATTTTTCAATTCCATTATTCCTTACATATACTATTTGACTTATAGCTATTTCTCGGAATTCTGTGTATAGTGCGCCCGCAATTTTTCGTAGGATCTCAAGTGCGCCCCGATTTCTAAAGGTTTGGGAACCACTGTGATATACTAACATCTTAACAGGGAGAAACATAGAAAACGAGAAAATAAAGATATGAATCTATAATGTTATAGCCGCAAATCGCTCAGGAGAGACATAAGACGGGGCTGCAATAACTATCAAGCAAGGATTGAAGTTCAAAACAGTACAAGGAATGGAAGATCCCTATTTAGCTGTAGAAATTCAAATGGAATTAAGTAACATCCTCGTCTCAACAGAATACCAGCGATGTACATAATCTCGAGGAGTAACCTACTAAGACTTCATAGAGTACAGAACAAAGCTATGTACATAATAACAAACACTAGAAGAGGAAAACTAAGAAGACAACGAGACCTTCATAGGGAGGCAAAAATAAAGCCCTCAACTGAATAATTGTAAAAAGAGCCAGGAAAGCTATAGAAAAAAACAAAGAACGAAATGGGAATTGATTTAGTCAACCGAATTGCCCAAAGGAGAAGGATAGAGAACATAACAGTTTATTCCCAAGTTTCCCAATGATTGATGAAAGAGGGGGATAAGAAATATACACCTAGAGAAGGAGAAGAATACTCAACGACGACCAATATTAATTAGCTAACTGAAGCATCACCAGAGAATAGATTATAGACATTTATACCTAGAATAGGAATAGAAAAAAATAGCTAGAGAGATAGAACCATACACCAGTTTTAGTAAGAATAATTACTAATAACGGTTTGGACGCCTTATATAAACAAATATTACACTGACAAAGATATAAATGGATACATATAAAGAAACAGAAATGCGTGATTTTCACGCGAAACCAACTCATAAAGTTTTCACGCGAACTATAACTTCCTATAATGGACAGAGATTAGCGTAGACTCCAGGCACTAAACTAGCATCTCTTTCCAAACCCCTACTTCCTTCAGCTTTCAGGAACTATTCTTTTTTTTTACCTATCACATTCACACACGGGACTCACAGGAGATATGTGGGACAGTGGTCACGATAAACAGCAACGATCTAGAATAGATACAAGCTATATTCACATCGCGGTTCGGATTCCTCGTTAATCTGTAAACCCCATGACTAACTGCGTTCACTTTTTTGTCTGCTAATATATTTCCTCGTTGTCCTATCCTTAAACTTTATTCATCCCCTCCCTCTCACTCCTATCCAACGTATCCACAGTGCCTGGAAACTACTTAGGCTCTGGACAGTCTGGATATGGAGGATTACAAAGGAGTACTGGGTCTACCCCCCCCCCCCATCCTTTGGCCACTCTTTTGAGAGCCAAGGAGAGAGGGGGGGCGGGCGAGCTGTTCTTTGTCTCCCACTTCTCTTTTCATTTCATTTCACAATTCCTTCACTTCTCTTTCCGACTGCTCAGTTTACTGTATTTTTTCTATGTTTAAACCAAGAATATTCTCACCAGTAGAGGTGGCAAGCGCGCGTGGAAATTTTGCTAATAACGACGCCAAATTTCGAATTTCTTCTCACTACGGGGCTTTTAAAAAAAAAAATTGTACTGAGATATATAGGCGATTTTACGTCTGCTTAATCCCCCCTCCTCATTCCCCGCTCTGTTATTATGCCGCAATATTGAGCCGTGATTGCCTTATCACCGCCTCGTTTGAACTATGCACTTTTATGTGAAAGGTATAAATGAGGATGCCTGGGAAATCAGGTTTGTGGACTACCCCACTATGGAACCCGGTGCCAGAAGCTCTTGGAAAAAGGGCAGAAATGCAACCCCCCGGAGGAGGAATCTCGACCTACTCCACCTTAGTGGCCAAACCAGGAGCAGAGGTGGCAAACACCACCTCTGCAGAGAGGCCGGGCCCGAATGTGGCAGAAACGCCAAAAGGAAAAAGGAAAAAAGAAAAAAAAGACGAAAAAGGGAAAGAAGAAAGAGAAATAGAAGAAGAAAAGGTAGAAGAAGTTAATGAGAAGGATGACAAGGGGGAAAAGATGATAGAGAAAAAGAAGAAAAAGAAAATAAAGAAGCCTGAAAAGACCATGACGGGGAAGAGAGAGGAATCGGAGAGCTTGCCTCAGAAAATAAAGACTCCGAGCTCAGCAGGCAAATGTGCCAGGGTCAGCCTTGTGGGTGATTCCCAGGCACAAGGGCTGCAGCCCCTGCTAGCGGCCCGCCTTCGCACAAGCTTTAAGGTGAGCTGCCTCCCAGGCTGTGGGAATAAGTAGGTAAGAGCCGAGGCCGAGAAGTCTCAGATTTCTGAGACTTCAGTTGTTGCCCTTATGGTAAGTGGCAACGACCTCTACCTCAGAGGAGGTGGGGGAGGCTCTACAGGTGAGATTATAAAGACGGTTATGGGCGCTGTCGACGACTGTGGATTGAAAACCCACAGACGCGTCATGGTGGGGATGCTCCCGAGGTGGGGTCCAAGCCGGACTGCCCACGTGAGGAACATGTCGCTAAACCGGCGCCTTGCAGACCTCTGTACGGCGGAGGGTGTCTTTTTTGTCGACCCGTACGCCGTATTCTATGGTAGAAAAGACCTCTACCAAAGGGATGGGGTGCACCTCTCCTTTAAGGGCAAGGCTTTCCTAGCCAACCTCATCCAGGATGTTGTGGGGCGCACCCAAAGGAGTATCCGGCCCATTGGGAAGGCGGACGTACGCCAGTACGCCCGAGTCACTCCCCAAACAACCTTCTCGGAGGTTGTCAAAAATGGTGCCACCACAACAACCAAGAAGCCAGGAAACGGAAGAGTATAGAGGGTCCTACATTAGGGGACTTCCTGAAAGTTCTTCTGTTCAATGCGAGGTCAATTAGAAACAAGTTTCCTGAGCTCCGTGGCCTCGTAGCGACGGAAGAACTCGAAATGGTAGCCATAACAGAATCGTGGATAAAAACCTCAAACCGAGACTTTGAAGGCGAATTCACGGTTCCTGGCTACCAACTCTTCCACAAAGAGAGGGTGGCGGTGTAATGTTGTACGTCAAGGATACAATCAAATCTACGAACTCCAACATTATATCCGATCACGAGCTCCTAGGCGTTGACCTAGAGATAGGTCCTGATACAGGACCCTGCTGCTTTACAGACCCCCTTCCCAACCCGTTGAGAAGGACAGGGAACTGTACCAGCTGCTGGGTGAGCTTGTTCAAGGCAAAGTGCGCATCGTTATGTGCGACTTCAACAGACAAGTTGACTGGGAAACCAGAGCAGCCTGTGGCGAGAGCGCGCTACTCCTGGAGTTTGCCAACAACGAGTTCCTCACTCAATGGGTCAGAGAACCGACGAGAGGAGACAATATCCTCGACTTGGTCTTCACCTCTGAGGATGATATCGTTGAGGATGTCTCTGTAGGCAAAGAGCTCGGTGGCAGTGATCACCAGCTAATTAGATTTACCGTCAAGATCCCGAAGGTAAGGTCTGTTCCCAGTCAATCAAGGAAATTTGACTTGAGAAGAGCAGACTTTGCAAGCCTTCGTGCTGGGCTGACTGATGTAAGGCTAGCGGTATGCGAAGATGTTAAGGATTCGTGGAACAATTTCAAAAATAAGTTCATGAGTCTTCAATCAAGTTGCATCCCTTTGAAATGCCTCCGTCGGTCTTCTGTTCAACCAAAGTGGTTTAATCGAGAAATCGGCCAACTGCTTTGGGAGAAGAGAAATGCGTACCGGCGATCAAAGATCTCGGGTGCCTTTGACGAGTACCGGAGGCTAGCCAGAAGAGTGAAGTCCAGCATAAGGGCAGCTAAGCGGTCTGAGGAACTCCGAGTGGCGAGACTCTGCAAGGAGAATCCCAAGGAGTTCTTCGGCTATGTAAATAGCCGTAAACCAATCCATCGTAGGATTGGGCCCTTAGTGGACGAGGGAGGTGCATTAACTCACTCAGATGCGGAAAATGCTAACCTTCTTAATGACTACTTCTCTTCCGTGTTTACTAAAGAGTGTGGTCCCATCCCCCAGCCCACGGATTCCTACTCGGAGGAAAAACTGGAGCTAATGGACTTCAGCGAAGGAGAAATAAAGAATAAAATCGCTGATCTAAAGACGAATAAGTCCCCCGGACCGGACGGGTTTCTATCCAAGGTGTTGAAGGAAGTGTGCGATGAAGTATCACGACATCTGTGCACTATCTTTAACATGTCAATCCGGACCGGATGCGTTCCTAGAGACTGGCGTAAGGCGGAGGTGACTCCGATCTTCAAGAAAGGAGACCCCAGCCATCCGTCAAACTACCGACCCATCAGTTTGACTTCGATAGTCGGTAAACTCATGGAAAGCATGATAGTGGACAAGATAACGTCTTATTTAGAGTCAAACCTGCTCCTGAAGAGTTCCCAGCACGGCTTCCGAAGGCAACGGTCATGCCTGACGAACCTTGTGGAATTCTTCCACTTCGTGTTCAGTGAGCATGATCGGGATAAAGCGGTGGATGTTGTTTACCTTGACTTCCAAAAGGCCTTTGACAAGGTACCACACCGCCGCCTTCTCCGGAAAGTGCGTGCGCAAGGCATATACGCAAAGGTAGCTGTTTGGATAGAGAGCAACCCGTAATGGTGAATGGTCGGGCCTCTGAATGGGTGCCCGTATCTAGCGGTGTCCCTCAAGGTTCCGTCCTGGGACCACTACTGTTTATTATCTATGTCAACGACATGGACCGAGACATGGTTGCCAAAATCTCCAAAATTTGCCGATGACACCAAGCTTGGTATCAATATGGCAAAGGAGGGGAACACTGCCCGCCTCCAAGAGAACCTTCAAAGGATTGGGGAGTGGTCGGACACGTGGCAAATGCCTTTCAACGTGGGGAAATGCAAAGTAATGCATATCGGCCACCGAAACCCCAAATCTCAGTACATCCTTAAGGGCATTGTTCTTGAATCCACCGACACTGAGAAGGACTTGGGTGTAACTATCACTAGCGACCTCAAGTTCTCGAAACAGTGCATCGAGGCAGAGAAGAAAGCCCAAAGGATGTTAGGCTACATAAAGTGCCAGTTTGGATTCCGTAACAAGGAGATAGTACTTTGTCTGTACAACTCCCTCGTTCGGCCGCACCTGGAGTATGCCGTACAATTTTGGAGTCCCTCGTTTCGAAAGGATATCGCAAGGTTGGAACGCGTATAAGCCAAGGCAACCAAGCTGATTCCCTCTATCCGACATAAAAGTTATAAGGATAGACTAAGGGAATTAGATCTGTTCTCGCTGGAAACCCGTAGACTGCGTAGTCAGCTCATCGAAGTTTTCAAAATACTTCGAGGGTTCGACAATGTTGACTACCGGGATATTTTCACACTGAGTGAGAACAGAACGCGCAATCACGGCTTAAAACTTGAACTAAAGCGTTACAACCACAATCTCTGTGGAAATTTTTTCACTTACAGTATCTGCGGCAAGTGGAACGCACTTCCAGTGTAAGTTGTCAACAGTGAATCTGTTGACCAGTTCAAGTGAAGACTAGACAAAGTCTTGAAAAGTGGCCGTTTAGGGACGCAAAACAATTGAGCAGCAATGTGCCTGCTCGATTGCTAGTCCAAAGGTACCCTCTTTGAATGGACCGTAAGGTCTCCTAGGGTACTTCCTTTCCTCATTACTCCTTGTTACCTGTTTCTGTATATGCCGGAAGCAGTTCTGATATCCAAAGCCTCGAGGGAGGGCACCCCTGGTTAGCGATGGTCGATTCCGCGCCAACCAACAAAAAATCCGTCACAATTCACACCTCGAGAGGGCCCACTCCCCGGTTCATCCCTCATCATATCCTTCCCCTTGACCCCAAAGCAATTCACTTTCACGAAGGCGAAGTCACCTCAGAGAGACGTTTACCAACGAATACATAACTAACGAACTTTACGGTCAAGCCAACTAGGAAAAGGCTTCAGTCAACCCCACGTGCCTCATGGTCACAGTCATGGCCCTTACGACGGCGACCAGGATCTCATTCAAGACACTTCCTGGGCAGGAAAAACCTGAAAAGGAGCAAGTGTTCTAGGTAGATTATGGTGCATTAAACATCGCGATAGTCAGACTTATCGACGTTGATATTGGTTACGTGATCATCTTGGAGAATCAAAGTGATGTTGAGGCCATAACTAAAGAGGTCTCAGTCAATGCACTAAGGAAAATAAACCTGTGAGCTACAATTCCGCCGCAAATCCAAACCAACCGGAGTGTCATCTGACAAGATTAGACCCTGGGTAGGATAGCACAGGAAGGATGAAATCCAAGAAAAGTTAGTGAAAATACATAGATGAGCCAAAGTCTCTGAGATAATACAATTTTAAAATAGGAAAGACAACACTGAATGCACTCACGTGTTCAAAGTTGTCTTCTCGAAGACTGCAATGGCTCAAAAGACCAAGGTAGGTGGGCTCCAACTCTTCGACGTAAGAATAAATAGCGAGCAGAGCTAAATGGGAGATTTTATTCCCATTTATGTGTGGTTCCGCTGATTTAAAATGGAGCACTACGCCACCAGAGAGTGCATGCAAAAACAAGAGACTGTTCAAAGTATGGTGAATTGTGGCACAACTGGAGGACCTGCAACAGCCCAATGAAAATGCGCGAACTACAAAATGGGGCAACGGGCAATAGCCATGGTATGTCTGCTAAAAAAGAAGCTCAAACGAAACATAAAGTAGAAGCGATAGTCAGAGGTAACTATAAAGAACATCTACACCCAGGTCGCAAAGGCTGCGCTCACAGATTATGATGACAAGGAAATTTACCTTATCCTGGACAGCGAACTGCATACGAAGATCCTCACGTGCATCATGTAAATGCACGCGAAGAATCTGATGAGGCCAGTGACGTTCGCAGAGCTAAACTCCATGCTATCAGGAAATGGGATCGGTGAAATGGTCATCCCTAAAACTCCCTTTTCTGAAGATGTACTTCAAATGAAGTCCCGTAAAGGGAACGACGCTATGTCTTTCTGACCGCCATGCTTACGCGTCTTAGCGCCCCGTCCGACCCCAGCTTGGCATGCCTCTTTTTCTTCCGCTAACCCCTACCTCGTCATCTGCACCAATTCTCTCTCTCCCTACATCCTCATTCCATCCATCCTTTTTACTTAGTCACTTTCTTTACCCTTTCATCAGTCCCTTCTTCTACTGCTCATGGACCCTTTGATCACGACACAGCGTCCCAAGGGACCTGCACATGACTTATTCTGATGACCCGATGTTAGACGTTGTACCCTAAATGCTCTTAAGCCAGTCACCAAGGTGGATCCATCATCCCAGCCTGCCTACCACGCTACGTGTAGGATTTGGTCCGGGTTTTCCTAAGGGGTGGCGGAGAATGCGTACCTACCCCCACTTAGGGATAGCGACCGGGACCAATTAAATGGCGTCCAGTAGTGCCGTTTCCTTGTTGGGTTCAGTGTTGGCCGTCACGGGTAGGGGTGGCATATAAATAATTTTGGCCATGGATACCTCTATACAAAACAAAAATTACCACTCACCTAACGAACCAACAAAACAAAACAAACAAATCTTTAACAACCTAAGACAAATATCGGGCCAGCCTGCTGGTCCTGATATATAACTATTAAACCCTTAGCCAACAACCCCCTTTTTGTGCATTAGAACTCCCGGAGCGACTGTAAGCAGTCACTGGAGAAGCATAGCCAAAATTCTCTGTTAACCAGTTGCAAACTGAGGCCACAGTGAAAACAAAATATGAATCAATATCCCCCAAAATACTAGCCCTCACCACCTCAGGTGCGCATGAAATAAACTCCACTGACATAAACAGGCACAATACTAGAGTTAGCACCACCCTACTCAGTAGGTTTATGCCTGGGCCAAATAGCACAGTTCTTTATATGTAAAAGCATACAAAAGCTTTTTGAAGATGACGGCAACCAAATAGAGGGCGTATTGATCTTCGAAAAGAAATCATCCAATTGTCTCATTCCACTAAAAATCATTAAGGTCACATTTAAAAAACACTTACCATCCCAAACTCGATTAGATTTCCTGGAGCAATTACAGGAATACAAGAAGTGTTGCCTCCCCCAAGCCAGTGCAGATCATGCCTTAAGTTTGGTCACCCAGCCAAATACTGCATGCTGAATCCACAACTAGTATACTCTAAATGTTCCCAGTCGAATCACAGCAACGAACAATGCAGCGAACAAGAACAGTGTATTAACTGTGGAGAAAACCATCAAGCATTTAGAAGTATATGTAAACATTTCCTCTTTCATTAAGAAGTTCGAATTAGGATGGTCCGTTACGGCGTTCGTAGACACCAAGCTTTGGCCGATATGGCGGAAGATGGAAGATCTCTGAACAAAGCCAGCTATGTTGATACTGCAAAAGACACCTGTACCCTTAAAGCCTCTACCAGAGTACTAACATCCCCTCAAAACGCTCAAGAAGGAACACTAGATACAGCAGGAGCATGACCCCCGTCCCCTTCCTCTCGAAGCGGACATACATTAGAAGCCCTAAATTCCAGCATTCGAAAAATGTCGAATCCCCAAATCTCGAGTATTCCCACTCGGAAGCTCTCAAGACGACATCACACAAAAGAACCAGAGAAGAATCGCCCAAATCAACCTCTTCCACCTCACCAACAAAAAGTCCAGAGGTTATTGGTGACCAGAATGAACAGCTCTTCTAGTAGGGACATAGTGTACTATGAAGATTAATTGCTCACATCTCCCCCCAAAATATCCCTCGATCTTCACCCAATGACCCAAGGTACACACTGCTCATCACCCGAAGAATCCAGCATGGTTATACAGATGGACTTAAACGTGCTCAAAGAAACCCAGATGACAGAGGTCAACCTAGATGCTGAGCATTTAGCAGACTCTGCACAGAATAAGTCTTCATCTTTAACTCCTTAACCAAAGGTGACTTCCGCATCTAGTGAAACCCCTAGAGTAACTGAGAGGCTTAAGTCATGCGACGGGCACAAAACAATCTCACCCATAAAGACACCCACAAACAGATCCCACAGCGAGCATTCTCCCCCGTCTCACAGAGGGAAATACACTTAGCAGAAACATTATGCATTATTAAACCTAAACTGCAACGCCCCCAGATAACAAGAGAAAACCGTCCCTTAAGTAAAATAACACCAACACAAACCCACTCCAACAGCCTGAACCCGACATCGCAAAAGCCATCAAGGCTAGTAGCACCTAAATTATTAGTCAAAACCGGCAGCTCCAGCGAATCTGAAGCCCTAAGGTCATCAAGATAAGTACAAATACTAGAAACACGAAGCAAATCACCCGTTTCATTCAATGGAACATGCGCGGCCTCTGAGCCAACTTTAAATCTGTTCAGAAATTAAAAACAGAACAAGAACCGATATGCATATGCATCAGTTAAACAATGTGCACTAATCCGCAAAATTACCTAAACCGCCAATATAATTGTTATTCACCGCTGACGGCTTCAACCAAAAGCAATGCCATATACATTCGCCATGATACCCCCTACACCCCATACCCCACACCTATTAAAAAAAAATCAATATGATTTTGATTCGAAAAGGCCTAGTTTTAAAAAAATTCCGGAGACCCTCCTCTAGTCACGCGCTTGCCTGTCTAATGGCTTGGTCAATATTATCCCCCATCCCTTTGTACGCCACTGATTGCAAAAGAAACGAAATTGATGATATGAATTATTTAAATGTAATGATGTGTTATTGTGCAGCTTAAAAAATAAGGAGTGTCATTCTGATGTGTAAAAATCTGGCTTGGAAGTTAATCAAATTTAGGATGGATGTTGGCTTCTTTTGATGGTCAGGATAGGTTCTGAGATATGCCCAGATGCGAGGAAAACGACACCAAATTTAAAAATTTTCCCGGGGGAGGCTCCCCCGGATTTCTCGCCACGGGCTCCACGGATCATATCTCCCCCCCCCCCCTCAACGGAATTCTAGCTATGCCACTGTTCCAACACGCCCATCACTAAAACAGGGCGGCAAAGACAGCAAATGTTAGCAAAGCAAGCCCACAACACAGTTCCCGATTCTACAAATAAATGGCAACACCATCAGTGACCAAAAGCAAGTCTGCATGCTATCGCAAATTCCAAAGTCTTATATCAAGGGGCTCGAACGAAGAACTCTTTCTGGGCCGAAAAGCAACAGTCAAACAAACTGCACTAAACCTCTCCGTATCCAGTTCTCCCCCTTATATCCTACCCTTCTCCCAAGAATAGCTGGAAGAAACTCTCGCTGAAAGCCTTAATAAGCTCCAGGAAACGACAACCTAACATACAAAACTCTGAAGAAAAGCAATCGCATCTGCCTACAGCTGTTCCTACAACAATACAACCAGGTGTAGAAAGAAGGCTCATTTCTGGACGACTGGGGACAGGCGGTAATTCTGCCTTTCCTAAAACCAGGTAGAGACCCTTCTAATCCCAATAATTACCGACATATAGCACTTACATCTTGTATGTGTAAGTTGCTAGAGAAAATGGTGAGCAACAGACTGAAGTGGCTTTAAGAAAACAACTTATTATCGCCCAACCAATACGGCTACAGAAAATACCGCTCCACCCTATACCCTCTAACCATCCTCGACCATGCTATAGGGGAGTCAGTCGCTGAAGGAAAGTTTATCACTGCCGTATTCTTTGATCTAGCTAAGATATATGACACGGTCTGCTGTCGTAATATTTTAAACTAAGTCCACAAGCTAGGCCTCAGAGACTCAATGGCAATTTTTATAAAAATAATTTCTCACTGACCGAAGTTTTACTGCTGAAATACATGGAGGGCCGCAAGAGAGTGTTCTTAGCACGACTTTCTTCATCATCGCGGTAAATGACTTTGTCTTACAGAGAAAAAAAAAATTAAATATATTCATAGAATCAACGAATGTACAATGAGATAAATAGATTAGGTATACAATGTAAGATATTGTAACATATGATTTACAGTAACAAGATGCGAAGAGAATTGAAGTATGTGGAATAAATATGAAATAATATGGTGACTATGATGGACTGTGAATTAGGGGCTGCAATATGAGAAGTAAATATAATTAAGACCTACTCTCGTATGGTCGTTTACAAAGTGGAATTAACTAAGTATGATTTGTTTGGAGGTAAATGACTAATTGTAAAAAGAATTATTACCGACCTTTATACGAAGAATGTTGAGAGTCGACTGGGAAAGAATAACGTGCTATTTGGTCGAGCTGAAAGCGTATGTTTGTTTGTTTGTGTGTGAAATTTTAAGAGATGATGTTTGAAACAGTAGTACGTTAAATGAATTGACAAGTAAAATAAATGAATTAATTAATTATTAAGTTATACATAAAATGTGATTTAATTTACAAAAGTAAAGTGAAATAATTGAACGATTAAATTGGCAAAGTTAAAGGATTGCATGATATGAATTTTACCTTATAATTAACGTATATATATATATATATATATATATATATATATATATATATATATATATATATATATATATATATATATATATATATATTTAAGTTTCCCAGGAGGTTTTTATTATAGGAATGCCCAGAGGCATTGCTATAGAGGTAACCAAATTCGATATTTAAAATCACCAAAGACATAATTAATGTGAACTGTAATAAGTACTTTATAATCGACCTATCTAATTACACATGGGGACATGGTTGTAAAATTATAGATAAACCGTTTAACTCACACGAGTCTAAATTTTTTTATTTGACCGAATTGTCAAATTTTGGAATGGTCTCCCTGCCTCCCTAACGTCATTAGCTGTAGTACAGTTGATTCTTTTAAACATAGACGAGACAAACACTTTAACTCAAACCCAAGAACTGCGTTTATTAGCGAGTAACATTTTCTTTTTTCACCCTCCATCAATAAGGGAACATCAATCATCAAAAAGTGAAGTTTAGTAAACTTAGCTTAGATAGTTAATGCATGAATGCAACTTCGTAACGATCGACTTGTATGTTGATGCATGCTCATTCCTTTGTTCCTTGGAAGATTCGAACTAATGAGGATTTGTTGGTGACCTGTATCGATTGTTCTTCAGAATGACTCACCAGGAAACATAAAAGTTCGCTTCATCAGAGAACATATTTTTTGATGGGAATGTCTCATCACACACTTATTGTTCTGCCAATTTCCAAAACTGAACTCGCCTATCAGATCATCTTCACTTAAACGCTGATAGAGTTGCAGTTTGTATGGATGCCAGTGACGAAGTGTTAAGATGCGGTGGATGCTGCCCTTGGAGATCCTAGTTTTCCTGGACATGCATTGAAGTAACTCCTTAGACCATAGCCAACACATTGGTAATGATATCGTAATCCGTAACAGTTCTTGAAGGTCCGCTTGTTTAATATTTAAAAAAACAAACATTGATCATTATCAGCCATAAAAAGCTTCTTTACAAGTGAATGCAATATCAAGGAATGCATAACTTATTCTAATACCACATAAGTACCAGGGTCGGATCCAAGATAAAAATGGGGGGGGGGGGCTAACCTGAATTCTTCCCTCTGAGTAGTCTGAGAAAAGGGCATTGATCATTAATACAGCATCAATGGCGGTTCGTGTATAGGGACTGCGGAACTGCAGAACCCCTTATTTCCACTCGATATTATCGATAACATTCAATATAATGAGTCCTTTTTTTCTTTAATTCTTTATTTATACTTGTATATTATATAATCCTGAAGCTTAATCTCAGTAGTCATCCCCTAGTTTATGAAAAAAATACAAAAATCCTTGTATAGAACTGTGCACTTCACAGTTCCAGCGACGCGGTGTTTGGCTGTTGTGCACATGCTCACATGCCCGAGATAAGAAGTTGCTCGCTAGGGAGAGAGATCACTTTGGCTCACGCGGTGCCGACCCTGGTGTGCTGGTGGAAGGTAATGTTTACTTTTGTGTCTCCGCATGTGTTGTGCTTAAAAGCGTGTTTATATTCTTGAATGTGATCAAGTATAGAATTTAATTCTTATGCTTTTTCGGTTGTTTTATTAATTATTATTATGTTGGAGAATAATCTAGATCATGTTCTTAGTGAAATTATGAAACTGATAAAAATCTTCTTGACAATTCTCATGACTGCATCAGAGGCAGAACGCAGCTTTTCAACAGTGAAAATAATAAACACTTTTCTAAAGAGCACTATGAATTCTGAAAAATTAAATGCACTTGCCGTGCTTTCAATGAAGAGAAAATTCATCAGTTGTTATCCAGAGATCAAAGAAAAAATAATTAATCTTATCGCGCAAATTAAAACAATAAGAATGGATTTCGTTTTAAAATGAATGGATCAAGCTTGAAGTGTAACAATTTAGGCAATTAGTAAGTGAAAAATGTTTGATTCAGTTCTGTTTAAGATTATCAAGTTTATCTATAAATTTTCTTTTAGATTTATTTCCGTTTACACAATATTAAAGCAATTCTAAAAAAAATTCTGATGCAGCATCCCCGCAAATAGTAGCTACGAGCCCCCACTGCTTGCCAGCATTGATAATAAATAACAGCATCTGACACATGAGTGAGTTTATTGTAGTTTTTTTGGAATTCAGCTAAGGTATAATATTGAATTCGATCATTATTTGGGGGATTTACTTGCATTTTAGACATGTATTATATAAGATACATTCGATCGCAACGTTATATATATATATATATATATATATATATATATATATATATATATATATATATATATATATATATATATATATATAACCAGGGCAGCAGAAAAGAAATGCATTTTTCTTTCTTCATTTAATTTCAACCAACGTTTCGAGGGCTAGCCTCATCTTCTAGGTACTTAAATTATATTTAGTATAAATAAAAAGTAATACAAAGTAATTCTAATTGACATTGGATAGGTAACATAAGGGGAATGGTCTTACATGTCACTTTTTTGTATAAGTCATGATAACACAATGATAATTGATGGAATTGCATTGGTAATAGCAACATTACACAAATTAACATGGAAGTGGCAAAGTAAGGGAAACATTAATTTAAACTAACATGAAGGTGGTAAAGCAAGGGAACCATCCAACGTGCAATATGTAATGGGAAAGACGAGGTTTGGTCGTTAAGTGTGGGTTTACTATCTAAAATATATATGGATTCAAGGATTCGTAAATTAGAGAGGGTTATTAGCTGTAGAGACTATAGAAAAGTCTTCGAGTTTTACCTGTAAATTGCAAGAATTGGCGTCGAGTCGGATGATAGAATAGTCAGGTTTGGCTAGGGGCAAACCCGTACGGCAGGGTCTCCCGGCGTGCTGTTCAACTCTTGAATGGAGAGTTCGGCCGGTAGAGCCAATATCGGTCGCATCGCACGATGGACACAAGTAATTATATATGAGAGATGAACGACACGCATCAGGAAGGCGCTCATTATAACGAAATAGCGAGCCTATTGTATATTGGTTCGGGGTGATTATTTTCAGGTCCAAAAAAGGCAGATTTTTTTGGATAATCGAGCGTATTTCAGCAGTCATCTTTGATGTTTGTGGGCCAAAGAAGGGTACCGACCAGAAGTGTAAGATTTTATTAATGTTGGCTTTATCTTCAGTCGGATTAAGGAAATGATCAAGACATTTCCTTATGCGGTTTTTCCTAAAAAAGTTTGGGAATCCGTTGTCTTGAAAAAATTTCTTAAGAAAAGAAAATTCTTCATGTAATAGTTGTAATTAGAGCATATTTTAAATACTCTATATAGCAGGGTGTCAATAGTATTAGTTTTAAAAGAACGTGGAATAAAGCTAAAGAAGCTTGTTGATAGGCCAGTCCAAGTAGCTTTGCGAAATACACTTATCAACAAGCTTCTTTAGCTTTATTCCAAGTTGTTTTAAAACTAATACTATTGACACCCTGCTACATAGAGCATTTAATATATGATCTAATTACAAACTACGAGGGGCGGTCAATAAGTTTTGTGAATCGGTAGGGCAAAGCAGAAAAAGGGGGATGGCTGTTTGTGGGGGTGTTAAGACAAGTTATGACAAGTCAGGACCTGCAGCCACACGCTGCTGCCTCGTCTATTTAAGAAGCAGTAGCTGATCGCAGATCGTCAGTCACAAATTTTCCACAATGGAGAAGGTTGAACACCGCGCAGTGATCAATTTTTTGACCAAGGAAGGCAAGAATGCAAAAGAGATCCATGAACGCATGGTTGCAGTGTACATCGACAGCGCCCCTTTATATTCGACCATTGCTCGCTGGAATAGGGAGTTCCGCTATGGTCGTAAGTCCCTTGAAAATGATCCCCGTCCAGGACGCCATTCAGACGTGACTAACGAGGACAATGTGGCCCGTGTGGAGAGAATGATCCTCGAAAATCGACGGGTGAAGGTCGAAGAAATCGAGCGAGAACTTGGAATATCACTTGGAAGTGTTATCAACATCATCCACGACAATTTGGCCATGGCCAAGGTATCTGCCCGTTGGGTCCCAAACAACCTCAGGCTCCATGATTAACTTCAACGTCGTCAAAGTTCGGAGGAGCTGCTGCTCCTGTACAACCAATACCCGGTGGTATTCGAGTCACGCATAGTGACAGGTGATGAAACATGGGTCCATCACTGTGATCACGAGACCAAGCTCGAAAGCATGGCCTGGAAGCACAGGGGTTCTCCAACCCGCCACCATCTTCTGGGATTCTGAGGAAGTGTTGATGGTGGACTATGCACCTCGTGGAAGGACCATCACAGGCCAATATTACGCCGAGGAACTGGCTGGGTTGAAGAAGTGCATCCGTCAGAAGCGGCGCGGCAAGTTGACACGCGGTTGTCTGCTCCTCCCCGACAATAACCCTGTTTACAAGGCCAGAGTTCCACAAGCTGCCCTGCGCGAATGCGGATTCGAGGAGCTCAACCATCCCCCCATCAGCCCCTACAGTCGAGATCTGGCCCCTAGCGACTACTTTTTATTCCGCCAGCTCAAGGCTGCATTCCGTGGACGCCGGTTTGGGGACGATGAAGATGTCCAGCTCGCCGACCAGGAGTGGATTGAATAGCAGTCGGGAGATTTATGGTTGTTGGGAATTTGAAGCCTCAGGGACAAGTGGCGCAAGTGCATTGAAGTCGAGGGTAGTTATATTGAAAAATAATAAAACACTTTTCCTCATATCTCGTTTCCTTATATCTGAATTGCAAAACTTATTGACCGCCCCTCGTATTACATGATGAATTTTCTTTTCTTAAGAAATTTTTTCAAGACAACAGATTCCCAAACTTTTTTAGGGAAAACCGCATAAGGAAATGTCTTGATCATTTCCTTAATCCGACTGAAGATAAAGCCAACATTAATAAAATCTTACACTTCTGGTCGGTACCCTTCTTTGACCCACAAACATCAAAGATGACTGCTGAAATACGCTCGATTATCCAAAAAAATCTGCCTTTTTTGGACCTGAAAATAATCACCCCGAACCAATATACAATAGGCTCGCTATTTCGTTATAATGAGCGCCTTCCTGATGCGTGTCGTTCATCTCTCATATATAATTACTTGTGTCCATCGTGCGATGTGACCTATATTCGCTCTACCAGCCGAATTCTCCATTCAAGAGTTGAACAGCACGCCGGGAGGTCCTGCCGTACGGGTTTGCCCCTAGCCAAACCTGACTATTCTATCATCCGACTCGACGCCAATTCTTGCAATTTACAGGTAAAACTCGAAGACTTTCCTATAGTCTCTACAGCTAATACCCTCTATAATTTACGAATCCTTGAATCCATATATACTTTAGATAGTAAACCCACACTTAACGACCAAACCTCGTCTTTCCCATTACATATTGCACGTTAGATGGTTCCCTTGCTTTACCACCTTCATGTTAATTGAAATTAATGTTTCCCTTACTTTGCCACTTCCATGTAATTTGTGTAATGTTGCTATTACCAATATAATTCCTTCAATTATCATTGTGGTATCATGACTTATTCAAAAAAGTGACATGTAAGACCATTCCCCTTATGTTACATATCCAATGTCAATTAGAATTACTTTGTATTACTTTTTATTTATACTAAATATAATTCCAGTATGAGGCTGGCCCTCGAAACGTTGGTTGAAATTAAATGAAAAAAGAATAATGCATTTCTTTTCTGCTGCCCTGGTTCTCTTATATATGTATATTGAAACTCTGGATTATAAAGAACGGATCACTTGAATCCATATATATATATATATATATATATATATATATATATATATATATATATATATATATATATATATATATATATATATATATATATATATATATATATATATAATATATATATATATATATTACATAACTATTTCTGAAGAGCAGAATACAAGTATGGCTTAAAATATTAATGTAAGAATAAACGGGTGTGAAAGGGTTTAATAACAAGATCTAGCACTCATTAATAACAGTATTAGTCACGGTATTTCCCACGAACATCAACCTCCTGTTCCTTTGGGAAAATACATTGATTACGATGTCTATTCTAACATCAATTTCGTTGTGAACAACGATCAGCGCTAGGCCGTTGAGGCCTTCTTTGCCCATGGTATTCCTTAAGTAGGTTTTCAGTCTCTTCAGCCCCGAAAATGAACGTTCGGCCTCTGCTTTCCAGACTGGGAAAGTGATATGAACTTAAAGAAGCCCTGTCAGGTTCGGATACTTTCGGATTTGGGTGTAGGCAGGATCACCTAGAACAGAGTCAAACTTTATTGCGCTCTGCTTCCGCCTAGACGAGGCTCAAGGCCTCTATGTCAGCATCGTATATTTTTTCCGCCTCCAGTAAAGCAGCAACATCTCCATGGGCGCCAATGATCAGATGTTTGATGTTGAAGCCGACCAGAATAGTGTCGTCCCTGTATAGGATAAGGAGGTCACCAATTTATAGTGGTGTCGCCAGGTTTAAAGTGGCCTGTTTATACGTGAATGGGGATTGGTTTATGGATGATGAAAAGGGATGGTAAAAGGTGATTTATCTAAGAGGGAAGTGGAGGTAATAGTTACCCGGTTAGTGGGAGCTTGGTCGTTAGACACAATGGCGAGTATATTGAAGAGTCCACGTACCTTTAGGTACTGTGCTTATTTTATACCTCCGTCGAATTGTTTCTAACTCCTTAATAATTTTCACGAGGGTTATGTTTTAGGCTGGGCTTACCGAAGGTTTTCCAGTAATCGGGGTACAGAATAACTTCGAAAAGGACGTAGTAAAAAATATAATTTCATTCTTTTACTGGCCTATTAAAGAGGCAAGCGTCACATCAGGAGTACTTTGCGTTCAATAAGTAGGCTTTCTATTTTACGCGAAGTATGGATTCAAATGAGACAGGACTTAAGCGAATTAAACGGGTTTCATAACGCTACCAAGGGAGTAAACGGTGTTAACGAATAATGATTATCTTTCTCTGACTCTGGTTCTCCTTCTGACTTTTTGTGACTCTCGAAATAATAAATATCTGACTATATATGTGTCCGTTTCTTAAGGGGCGTGTCCTAGACTTGTCTGTGAGGGCGTATCCAAGTGGTCTGGTTCGTTATTTTCCACACCTAGGGCGGAACTACCAAACAGCTGTGTGTATGTAAGATATACCTACATATTTCCAATAGTTTTATCTTTATTATAGGAATCGCTTATTACAGATCTGTGTTAAAGTTTCTCTTGGTCAAAGTCTGTATTTGTTCAGCTGCTTTGTAGCCTCCCGTTTTCTGATCAATCTTTCCCAAAACGCGAAGTTTGTTTATGCATGACCTCGTATTGACCCAGGTGTCCGACCTGATATCTGCTTTCCGCGTTCCTATTTTGTGTGTTCCGGCGCGCGACTCTACCGACCGATTGCCTCATCTCTATTTATACAAATTAACATATGCATTTTCATTTCCTTATTCTCTATACAAATTAATATATACAAATTAACATATATTTTCATCTCCTTATTCTCACATTAGACATATTATTTCCGTTATTTACATGTAATGGAATTTGTTAGGATAGGATAAATCCACCGAGAGTCCATTTGTGGAGTTTCTCGCTGGGCCTATTAAATCTTACAATTTGGTGCCTGCAGCCTACCTATTATATAACACGAGTACAACAGAACTCCCCTGCCAGTAATGGAGTTGTTGAGAAAATAACGCATAACAAATACATTGGTAGATACATATAAAATACATATTTTTGGCACACCTAATGTCTGACAACAATTTGACATACGCATAGGACATTGATACTTACATAAGTGCATACACCTATACTCAAAACGGGCCTATACATTATGCCATTTTCTGCCATACAATTCAATAATATATAATTTAATACATTTATATATAATTTATTTTACAATTTGGTCCCATCCTATTTAGATTGCAATGCAGATTTTATAATTGCGACACTGTACAAATACATAATAAGGCACGCACGAAAACTATAGACCAGCGAGGCGTGTTTGCATTTATGCCTCTTTCTTTTTCATTAAAATGTGCCGCTACAATAATGCCTACAAAAGGAGTCAGAAATATATGAATGACGGATTCTTGGCAAACGTGACTCGTCTCCCGGAGCGCGTGAAAACGTTCGGGCTGCCGTTAATCTCTCCAGTTCCTGTGGAGGTGTCCTATCGACTTCCTGAAGCATCATTGTCTTCCGTGCCATGCACTCCACGAGGTGAAGTACACCCCGTCCCCCTGTTCTCAGCCTGAGTCCATGGGCGTTGCTGATCACCCGGGATGTCATTATTATACAAGGGAGGTAATCTTGCTGGGTTCAGTCTGTTCACTGAGACTGTGTCCCTTTTTTCCGCCAGGGAATTTGAATTTTCAAACTTCGCTGTCGCGCTCGATCACCGGGAAAGGGCCAGCATATGGCGCTTCTAGTGGTTTGCGAACGCGGTCTATTCGGAAACACACATGAGTCGCTTCACGAATATTTGGGGGCACGAAAGGCTTGAGCACAGAATGCAGATGCCCTAAGGATGCCTGCGTGAACTCGACTTGTGGCATGTTTGACGCCAATTCTTTAATAAATTTAGAGTCGGTCTTCGGTGACAGAAGGATAATTGGAAGTGTCACCAGCCAGCTTTGTCGACGGGCCATTAAGGAGCACTTCAAAGTCTTGTGTGCCCTTTCCACTATCCCGTTCGTGGACGGGCGGTACACCGTGGTGCGGAGATGATGAAAACCAACGAGGGCAGACAGTTCCTTGAATAGTTCGGATTCGAATTCGGTGGCCCTGTCGATCACTACGTAAAGCAGGACTCCAAATCTGGAAATCCACCCGTCTAGGAAAGCTAAAGCAACCGTTGCGGCACTTATATCCGGGATCGGTAGCGCTTCGATCGATCTCGTCGCTCGGTTGATGCACAATAGTATATACCGATTGTGTGAGGGGTAGGATTGCCCAGGCAGTGTACACGGTGAGAGTGGTTCAACTATATAGATATGCACGGTTTCGAACCTTGAAGATGGAATATCGATGGGCAGGGTCAGGGATTTCGTGTGGCGACTAATCGTGGAAGATTGACATGGGAGGCATTCCGCTCTCTCTTGTCCAGGAGCTAATATCCCTGTCCATAGTCCTCTGTACGCCATAGAGAGAAGCGGTCGTGGGTGTCTCAATGTTACTTCACAACATAGTTGGCTTCCCCTGAAAAAGGGAAAGATTTTAATCGCGAGAGAAATTCCTTCGTTTCGTCTTCATCATCCTGCGCTACCGCCAAAGCTCGGAGGCCAAAAGAGTCAATTAGGTCCGAATTGACGTTCCTTGAAAGGCAGTCAGCGACTACGTTGTCCTGACCACGCACGTAAGTGATATCGCTGATGTATTCCAAAATGGTTGTCCAATGGCGTTGCTGTCTGTCTGACTCTGCACTTAATGGCGATGAAAAAGTCTATACTAATGGCTAGTGATCAGTATACAAGGTAACATGGTGGCCTCCAATCAAGTACTTAGATTGGATAACAGCGAGATACGCCGTTAGGAGCTCTCTGTCCTAGGTGGAGTATGTTTGCTGCATCCAGCTTAACTTGCTCGAAAAGAATGCCACTGGTCGTGGCGATCCGCGTATTCGGAGCAATCCGTCAGCAGCTGGTATAGAGAATCATTGGGCAAGGGGTGACAGAGTTTAATGGAGGCAATTAAAGCAGATTTGCCTCATCATTCCACTCGAGCTCACGAGCCTTAGGTTGCAGGCGTACAAGCTCGGTCAATGGGGCTGCAATCGCGGCAAAATTAGGAATCATTCTTCGGTAGTATCCCAACATACCCAAAGATAGTTATAGTTCCTTGTAATCCTTTGGTAATGGTATGTCTGCAATTTCCTTCATTTTCGTGGCCGTTGGGCAAATTCCCTCCACCGAAATCTGATACCCTGAAAAATCGATTTCCTTCTTTGATAGCTCGCATTTCTCCAGGGATATCCTCAGAGTGTTTTCCACCAGGATTTTGAAGACTTGATCCAAATACTTCAGGTGGTTTTCCATATTGTCTGAAAATATTTGGATGTCGTCTATATATACATAAACGAACTCTGATCCTCGAAACAGATTATCCATGTGCCATTCGAATGTGCAACTTGCATTTCGGAGGCCGAATGGGAGCTTCACGTACTCCCACAAACCAAGCGGCTTTGTTAGCCAGCCTTCTCTATGTCTGTCTGGTTCATAGGGATTTGATCTCACGCACGAACCAGGTCCAGCCTTGAAAAAGTCCTTTTGCCATGGAGGTGATTCGTAACACTTTGAATTCGCGGCAACAGATACTTATCAGGCAGGGTTTGTGATCGCATTGAGCGCTAGGAAATCGCCGACCAACCTGTACTCACCGGGCGACTTCTTCGGCACCATTTGAATCAGCAAAGCCCATGGTTATTTTTGACGGGCGCACGACTTCCTCCTTCAATAGTGTTTCGAAAGTTTCTTTGGCAACCTGTAGCTTCTCTATTGAAAGAGGTCTCGGCCGTGCCAATGTCGGTGGAACACTACCTATTTCAATTGTATTCGTCACTGAGTTCGGCGATTAAGGCGAGGGATTAGCGAGCCTGGAACTGTTCCGAGACTTATATTTCTCCAATATGGCTCTGCAGGAGGGGGGGGCTGTATGTCATTAATAATTAAAGCTACCACAGGCTCTCCTGATAATTTCACATCCGATACGAGTTGGGTTTGTTCGTCGATAAGTATGCCGCGCGCACAATCCACTAAGAGATTACAATGCCTGAGAAAGTCAATTCCTAATAACGGTGAGGTAGTATCCGTGCACTTTTATTTTATCTCAATTACCGTTGTAATATTTATATTGGACTCGCACAATTCATCCGAATTCACCAATTTACCAGGAATTATTGATACACTCGCCCTCGTGTCAATTAACAACTCACATTCATTATTATACACTTTAGCGGCGACGGTGAAAACAGATGGCATACCAACTGCCGTGCTCGCAATGGCATGCCTAGCTAGTTTTCCGCCTGGGCTGGCGAAGATGGCCTTGAAGAAGGTTTCGTCTGCACTTGTTATGTTCTCTGTCGCCACCTGCACCAGGGTTTGCAGAATTTAGCATTTAAACCAAAGTACGCATGTGGGCGGCAGAGTACAGGTCTTTGGTTCTTTCAGAAAGGTCGCAATCCTCCCGGTATGTTATACGCATTGTGATCACCATTTGTATGCATACAACTGGGACGATTCCCGTTAAGGTACGCACCTTTGGGCACTGACCGCACAATTCCCGCCGAATTATTTATATAATATTTCCGTTATTTACATGTAAGGCAATTTGTTAAGATTTGATAAATCCACCGAGCGTCCATTTGCGGAGTTTCTCGCTCGGCCTATTAAATCCTGCAATTTGATGCCAGCAGCCTACCTATTATATAACACGAGAACCCCATCTGAACCGGTTTTGTAGCCCAGTCAATACCTGGTGAATAATGGGACATAGACAGATCAGCGGTAATATTCCACAGCTTTCTGGAAAGGTAGGTTCGCCCGCTGCCTTTGCTGCCTACAATCTCTAGGCACAGGAATGGTGTCATGTGACGAGCCAATCTCATGGAGGAGCTCATATTCCTTGTTGAAGACGTCATGGAAGCTGGTCATACACCTTTCAAAGTATTGTTGGGATGCGTCTCCACTTTACCGATCGTAGCTTATGCTAAGACGAGATCGACCGTAGGGGACTAACCAGCTCGGCTCCACGGTGTGAGCTAAAACCGACTCAGCGACAACGAGGCCAATCAGAAATCGCAGTTATCATCCTTGAGGAAGATGACAATAACCGGTAGGAATTTGATGAACACAATGAGTGAATCGTGTTGCCCATCCCATCTAGTAGCGGTGAGGATGACCAACTTATTCCGCTTCGTGGACCCGTGGCCTTTCACGAGCTCAGCAAACCTCATCGAGCGCATGTTTGAGGAATAGCTGAAGTTGTATAGGGGTGAAGGTGTGACCGGACCGAGGATTGAGGTGGCGGAGTCTTCGTTTTTGATGAAGAATTCGCCAGGCTTTTTTTTCACCCTTCGAGGGGCCAACGGTCATGAAGTCTGCGTCCTTGGGAGAGGAGCACCCCATAACCGGTGTAGCGTACAAGAAGTGCAGGCGAGCTGCTTAAAAGCTTCGCTTGAATGAGTCTTTTTTTTCATACTCAGGATGGCCACGTGGATTCGCCGTTGGCTAACAGTGGTCTAGCAACGCGGGAAGTTGTTCGCAACTCACCTACGCTATTATATTTTCCTTGCTCCCTTTCCTACTCCTCTTGATCTACATTGGTGCCCAAACCCGGGAGGGGGAGCGTTAGCCCTTGGATAACATTTCCGAACGGGTTCTCTTCATTTACGCTCTGCTTCTATGAGGAGGTTGTGTAGCGTGCGAGAAGTGCGGGCGAGCGGCTTAAAAGCTTAACTTGAATGAGGTTTTTTTTTCTGAAACTCGGGATGGCCGAGTGGATTCGCTGTTGGCTAACAGTGATCCAGCGACACGGGAAGCTGTTTGCAACTTACTTACCTTACACTATTATTTTTTTTTATTTGCTCCCTTTCCTACTCCCCTCTATCTACACCGGTGATAAGGCCTACTTAATGTTTATGTTGGAAGCTAGTTTTCTGACTACTATACAAATCAAAAGGAGAACAATGATGAATGAATAATAATGATGATGAAAAATTTTAAGCACGTCTATTTATACCAACTTCAATTAAGGGGGCGTGACTTCTCTTCTCTCAATTAATATGAACGCGGGGTGGAGCTTATAGGTTCAGAAGTATGTGCGTGTGGAGTCAAAAGGTGTGTGCATGTTAAGTGGGGGCACGTGTGCACCAAAAGAGTTGCATTTGGCCACCTGACCGGGCTTATCAAGCCGATATCCATTGCAAGATTGATTTCGTCGTTTCACAGGTCCATGTAAACTTTGGCTGGTCAAATCAAACTCCGTTCTATGTGTGTCCAGCTGTTTTCCACTTCCTCCGTTATATGTGTCCAGACCTTCGGTTTACATCTGTTTCCTAATGTGTGTATGTTTGTACATTCGCGTGGTAACGCTAACGATTGTGCTTACCTCATTACAACATATTCTATTTTGCATTGATACATATTATTGCGATTTGACATTATTTACAAGTATTTGCTTTGTTTTACGTTAGTTCATTGTTACAACCTGGCATATTAAATCAGTGTCCGATTTGTTGTGCCCAATTTAGAGATTTCAATTGAGCCAACGTGGTGCTCATTTGTGAAATTCCTAGTTAGCTCTATTCCATATTGCAATTGAGCGCTACAGTTATACACTTCGTTGAGGGTCTCGAGAGCGAACTTTACCTCTTTTGTGAAATAGGTCTCGATCAAGACGATGATCAGCCGATGATGAAGCAATGAACTATCTTCGCGATCGGATATTCTCATAACATAACATAACATAATTTCACGGATGACAAAAGCCACAGGGGCCTATCAAAGGACATAACATAACATAACATAACATAATTTCACGGATGACAAAAGCCACAAGGGCCTATCAAAGGTCATCCGCCTCCGTCAAAACCCACCCACAAAAAGCACCATCACCAGAAGAAGACAAAATCAAAGTCCCTCACAATATAATATAACAGATGACAAAAGCCACAAGGGCCCATCATAGGTCACCCGAATCAAACGGCCTTTTTTTAATGCACCAATACTCCCAAGAAAACTACATCCAGAGGATTGCATCCAGAAACAAGGGTATCACCAATCAAGGCTTGTCAAGAACTAAAGCATGCAGCTATAGATATATAGAAACAATAATAATATATACAAAACTTAGGAACCATCACAACCTTCCCTCCCCATAAACTCATCCAACCTACTCTTAAATACATTTAGATTTGGACTACATACTACCCTCCCCGGCAAATTTGTTCCAGAAGTCTACCACTCTATTGGTGAAAAAATATTTTCTTAAATCCAACCTACACCTTTGCTTTTTAATTTTCAAGTGGTGACCTCTAGTCCGATTTCCATCATCTAATTAAAAAAAACTTGCTAACATCCAATTTATCTATCCCAGAAGAAATTTTAAAGAGCTCAATCATATCCCCTCTTACACACCTCCTTTCAAACGAGAGCATATTTAATACCCTCAGTCTATCTAAATATTCAAGGTGCCTCAGGGAAGGAATAATCTTTGTTGCCTTCCGTTGCACTGACTCGAGAAGGTTAATATCTTGTCTAAAATGTGGGGACCATGCCTGTATACAGTACTCTAGATGTGGCCTAACATATGAGTTATAGAGTTTAAAAATAACCTCCTTACTTTTGTAACTGACATTTCTCTTAATGAAACCCAGCACTTTATTTGCCCTATTTCTTGCTTCAATACACTGCTTAGAAAACCTTAATGACTTATCTATTACTACTCCTAGATCTTTCTCATCCTCTACTGAGCTCAGCCATTGCCCATCCATTTCCTAATTAAATTCTCTATTATCTTTTCCCATGTTAATAACTTTGCACTTATCAAGGTTGAAAGTCATTTGCCACTTATGTGCCCAGGATAACAATTTATTTAAATCCCCCTGCACTTTAAAATTATCATCAATATCTTTAACTACAGCTGCTAATTTGGTATCATCCGCAAAAATTGACACTTTATTATTAACTGCCTCCCCCAAGATTGTTTTTATAGATGACAAATAATAATGGACCGAGAACTGATCTCTGAGGAACCCCACTGATAACATCCCTCCACTCTGACTTTACACCATTTAGCACTACCCTTTGCTTCCTGTCTTTCAGCCACTCAGTTATCCAATTTGAAACACCCCCACATATCCCAACTCATTTTTAATTTATGAACTAGTCTCCTATGTGGTACCTTATCCAATGCTTTACTAAAATCCAAGTAAATTACATCTACATTCTCTCATTATCTACTTGATCTGTTACGAACTCCAGAAAGTCTAGTAAATTAGTCAAACATGATCTACCTGATCTAAGCCCATGCTGAGCATCGCTGATTAACCCCTCCCTCTCTAGATGTTGACAAATCCCTTTTTTAACTATTTTCTCAAGAATTTTACAGACTACAGGAGTTAGGCTAACCGGTCTAAAGTTATTTGGATCCACTTTACTACCCTTCTTGAAAATGGGGACTACATTCGCTCTCTTCCAATCATCGGGTATTTCTCCATATTCCAGTGACCTAGTATACAACTTCTCCAGAGCTATTGAGATACTTTCTACCCCTTCTTTAAGTATCTGTCAAAACCCACCCACAAAATGCATCCATAGGATTGCATCAGATCATGCATCTACAATATAAAATTTAAACATGTCCGATAATGCATCTACAATATACAATTCGAACCATACACAGGAATGTGTTAAATACAAAGATCATCATCATCAAGATTCGTCAAAATCCAAATCTATCGTAATATACAATAATAATAGACTGCATCTACGGGAATGTGTCGAGAATACCCCCCAAAGTTCTCTCCCTCCCCATAAATCATCTAATCTGCGTTTGAATACATTTAAGTTTGGACTGTCTACCGTCTCAGATGGCAAACTATTCTAGTAATCTACCACTCTATTGGTGAAAAAATATTTTCTAACATCCAACCTGCAGCTCTGTTTTTTAATTTTTTTAAGTGGTGACCTCTAGTCCTATTACTACCTTTCAACTCAAATAACTTGCTAAAATCCAATTTGGCCATCCCAGAGCAGATTTTAAAAAGCTCAATCATATCTCCCCTCACACATCTTCTCTCAAATGAGAACATATTTAGTACCCTCAGTCTATCTTCATATTCAAGGTGCTTAAGGGAGGGTATTATTTTTGTTGCCCTCCTTTGTACTGACTCTAGCATGTTGATGTCATGTCTAAAATGTGGTGACCATGATTGTATACAATACTCTAAATGTTGCCTAACCTACGAGTTATAGAGTTTAAGGATAACCTCTTTATTCCTAGCACCTTATTTGCCATAGGTGGGCGTTATCACGATGACGATATCGGGTTATCGGTTATCCAATATTTTTATCCGCGTTATCGATTCATCGATATCGCCGATACTTTTGGTTCCAAACTAGCGATAATCGATAATTTCAGTTTTTTGTTCCAGTTTAGCACAGGGACGAGCCACGCGTGCATTGGGGGCAGAAATTGGTAGGTCTGAGCTGGAAGGAGGATCCTCAAAACCTATGAGGGGATGAAGGAGAGCCTCACCAGGTAAGAAACTAAGAAACAGTATTCAAATATTCCTACTATTGTATTATAAAACAACGCTATATATAGTCAATAATCAATATTGTATTATAATTTTCGTTTTATAGATTTATCGGTTATCACCTTATCGGGCGATAAATTTATCGCCAGTTATTGAGTATCGGTTATCGCCGATAAGGGTATCGTTATCGATTTATCGGTTATCGTGATACATTTTTTCGTTATCGCGCCCACCTATGCTATTTGCTCTATATTTTGTCTCAATACACTGCTTTGAAAACTTCAGTGACCTATCTACTACTACGCTTATGTCCTTCTCATCCTCAACTGAATTCAGCCATTACCTATCCATTTCATAGCTAAATTCCCTATTATCCCTTCCCATGTTAAAAACTTTGCATTTTTAACCCTTTCACTCACCTTGTCTACACTTGTGGACGCGCGAAAAAAAATTGGGGAAAAATATTAAATGGTATCTTCTCACTTTTTTTCATCGTTGCCATAGACACGAGTATCTAACGTTACTAGATTCTTCAAGATATTTTAATTTTCAATATATTTTGCGTCATTTGCTATATTGTGAATATGGCATCGTGTAGTGGTGTCATTTCTGATGGTAAGTACCTATTTTGAATCCATGCCCATCTATGTTTGTGAAAGTATTTATGGTAAAGTAATTACATATTTGTATTATATAAAGTTTGGTTATTTGACATATGATATTAGATAAGTTATAATTAATTTTATTAGGAGAAAAGAGGCTTGGCCATTTTTCGTGTCCACAATTGAGGACATCATTCGAGCATGGTTGTAAACCAACACAATTATGATGCAATTACATTGGGAGTATATGTCAGTATTTTTAGTCTTTATTGGACATCTATGACAGCATCTTAATTTATTACACACACACACACGCACACACACACACACATATATATATATATATATATATATATATATATATATATATATATATATATATGATGCAGCACACATACAGACATACCTCAGCCGGCCCCATTTTCCATGAGTGGGGTGGGGAAGCCAAAGAGCAGGAATCCCTGAGAGCACAAGGTACATGAGTTGACAGCAGGAAGGCACACACATACATACGAGGGGTGGTCAATAAGTTTTGCGAATCGGTAGGACAAAACAGAGGAAGGGGGATGGCTGATTGTGAGGGTGTTGGAACAAGTTATGACAAATGAGGACCTGCAGCCGCACGCAACTGCCTCGTATATTTAAGGAGCAGTAGCTGATCGCAAATCGTCAGTCACAAATTTTTCAACAATGGAGAAGGTTGAGCACCGCGCAGTGATCATATTTTTGACCAAGGAAGGCAAGTATGCAAAAGAGATTCATCAACGCATGGTTGCAATGTACTCGGACAACGCCCCTTCCTATGCAACCATTGCTCGCTGGAATAGGGAGTTCCACCATGGTCGTGAGTCCCTTGAAGATGACCCCCGTCTAGGACGCCCGTCAGACGTGACCAACGAGGAAGATGTGGCTCGTGTGGAGAGGATGATCCTCGAAAATCGACGGCTGAAGGTCTAAGAAATAGAGCGAGAACTTGGAATATCACATGGAAGTGTTATCAACATCATCCACGACAATTTGGCCATGGCCAAGGTCTCTGCCCGTTGGGTCCCTAGAAACCTCACCGCCCATGATCGACTTCAACGTCTTTAAAGTCCACAAGGCCAGAGTTGCACAAGCTTCCCTGCACGAGTGTGGATTCGAGGAGCTCAACCATTTCCCCTACAGTTCAGATCTGGCCCCTAGCGACTACTTTTTATTCCACCAGCTCATGGCCGCACTGCGTGGACGCCGGTTTGGGGACGATGGAGATGTCCAGCTCGCCGTCCAGGAGTGGATTGAACAGCAGCCGGCAGATTTCTGGTTGTCGGGAATTCGAAGCCTCAGGGACAAGTGGCGCAAGTGCATTGAAGTCGAGGGTAGTTATATTGAAAAATAATAAAACACTTTTCCTCATATCTCGTTTCCTTATATCCGAATTGCAAAACTTATTGACCGTCCCTCGTATATAGCTAAATATCTTTTTTCTTCATTTCTAGGTAATCGATTTTCCAATGAAACAGACAACTGAGGCAAAAGGCGCAGAACTCTCGACCGCGTGCGAAGATATTTTGACTAAATTTGAAGAACTAGGTTCATACATTGAAGATCTTTCTGATGATGAGGATGAATTGGAGATGTACAAACCAAATGTCGATGTAAATGAAGGACCTGGAGAAGAGGAACAGTCTAGTGATGAATTAATACCAGAAAATTTTAACCTACGTTCTGAAGTACCTATGAAAAAACTTGCAATTACAGTTATACTCGTAGGCCGTTTGAAGCTCCCGAAACTGGGTGGAGGTACACCGAGCCTCCGCCTACGATAGATAAAGGTGACTGGTCTCCATGAATGTATTTCAAACAATATTTTATTAATGAACTATTCGAAGAGATCGCAAACCAGACTAACATTTATTCGTTACAATCAAACGGGCAATCTGTAATCACAAATGAAAAAGAAATAAAAACATATTTGGGGATACACATTCAGATGCGAACTTTAGGGTTTGCAAGGGTAGCATGTACTGGAAATCAAGTAGTAGGATTCCTCTTATTGCCAATAACATGAATTTGAATAGGTTTTACACTCTCCGAAATAATTTACATTTGCAGAATCAGTGAAGAAGCACATTGATTTTTTAGAGTTTAGGAATCAAGTTGCTGAAGCTCTGATTCAGCAAGACCAAAAGGCAAAACGAACTCCAGGACGTCCTAAGATGAGAGATGATATAAGGACAAATGAAACTGATGGTGAGATATATCATCGCAATATTCCGTCAGTTCGCCCAGTCGTTGATATGAGGTATGATAGCGTGGCCCATTGGCCTGGAGCCATAGAAAATGCAAATGCTGCTAGATGTAAATTAGAAGGTTGCCAAGGCAAAACAAGAATAATTTTCTCCAAGTGTAAAGTCAAATTATGCCTCTCAAAAGACCGAAACTGTTTTAAAAGATTCCATGTAAAATACTAAACTGATATGGGAGTTTGGGTGCCTTAAAAAAGAGGCTGTTTGACTTGGATGACCTATGATAAGCCCTTGTGGCTTTTGTCATCTGTTATATTATATTGTGGGGGACTTTGATTTTGTCTTTTCCTGGTGATGGTGCTTTTTGTGGGTGGGTTTTGACGGAGGCGGATGACCTTTGATAGGCCCTTGTGGCTTTTGTCATCCGTGTAATTATGTTATGTTATGTTATGTTATGTCTTCATGTAAAAGATACATTCAATTCCTTAGGTTAACTGTTCTGATATATCTGTCTCTTTATAATTGTCAAACAACCTATGTTTAATGGTGTCCACAAACGTGGGTAACTCAAAATTTCCTTAAAAATTATATG
The DNA here is from genome assembly GCA_963969495.1 of Ceratothoa steindachneri. NCBI lineage: Eukaryota > Metazoa > Arthropoda > Malacostraca > Isopoda > Cymothoidae > Ceratothoa > Ceratothoa steindachneri. Next base: position 5,347,525 of record OZ018324.1, read on the forward strand.
TTTGACATTTGGGGGGCAAATTCATGTATTTAGCCTCATTCTAATTATAATAATCGTACAAATAATTTTTTATTAATTACCATTTTTCATAATTCGTGAATGAAAGGGTTAAGGTTAAATGCCATTTGCCACTTCTTAGCCCAAGCTAATAACTTATTTAAGTCACTCTGCAATTCAAAGCTACCCTCAACTTCTTTGACTACAGCTGCCAATTTAGTGTCATCAGCAAAAAATGACACTTTGCTATTTAGAGCCTCCCCAAGATCATTTATATAAACTATGAATAATAAAGGGCCTAGAACGGATCCCTGAGGTACGCCACTGATTACGTCCCTCCACTGTGACATCACCCCATTTAACCCAACTCTCTGTTTCCTGTCTTTCAGCCATTCAGTTATCCAATTCAAAACTTCACCACATATCACATGCATTTTTAATTTGTGAATTAGTCTCCTATGTGGAACCTTATCAAAAGCTTTGCTAAAATCTAAGTAAATTACATCAACATTCTCTCCCTTATCTAAACCCATGCTGAGCATCATTTATTAACCTACCATACTCTAGATGGTAAAAAATTCCCTTCTTAACTATCTTCTCAAGGATTTTACAAACGATAGAAGTTAAGTTTACCGGCCTAAAGTCATTCGGGTCACCACGGCCGTACACCCGCGGAATCTGCTATCATTGTTCGTCTAATTTTGTTCTTCAATGCATAATGTCCTCCCAACATTATTATTGGGGGATGCTTAATGAAGTCGCTTTGCTTTTCACTATGCCTTAATGAAAGAGCAAATTTAGGGGAGGCTCCCCCTCCCCTAGCATCCGCGCTTAATTGTTAATGTATTATACATGCATTGAAATTATCATCAAAAGTTAATAGCCTCATATTGTGATTCGTTATACGAGATAAAAACCTAAATTTAGAGTAAATAATACTTTGAGAGTTATTTTGTACTTTGGAAACTATCAAAAATTTTAAATATGATAGTATTTCATAAATCTCACTACATAATTCGCGTTTTTTATTTCGCTTTTGTTTAAGGGAAAAGAAATTTAATTTAGAGAAATGTAAAAGTATTACTTAAACAATGACTTTGTTTATCAGCAAAAAGGTATGGATACAAATAATGAAAAAAAACGAATAATAATTTAAGTAAAGTTAATTAGTTTGCTGAGCTATATCACTTTTTTTTTTTAGAATTATTTTATGTTACTATTGATATGAATGAAGCAATGATCTCGGGATGGGGCCATTTCTCACGTTTTTAAATTTAACTATGATATTGAAAATTCGAAATATGTAGTTGATAATTGCTTTTTGGTAATTTAATTAGAGCTAAGGATGAATAAATATTTATGTTTGACAAATAAAAAAAAAATGCGGTTAACTTAAAAGAGGTCATGATTGTTATCGAGAGTTATTTGAATAGATTTTTCACTTAAGAGTTGTATTCATGTGAGATTGCTCGGGGACGATAACATCGGACCTCCAACAGTTACGTTTTAAACTTCGTTATTAATAAAATTTTGTATTTTATTTGGTCTACTTTTAAATTTTAATTTCTCTCTTAATCATGGGCTCACAAGTGTCAAATGACATTCAGCATCCAAAAATGAAAACTTATTCACATGGGATAATAGGGATATTTACTTATGTAATGGCAAGTTGGTGATTAGCTTCGGTTTAAGATTAGAGGTTCTTGAGAGCGAGCAGTAATGGATAGGTCATTAAAGGGTAAACATGTAGACGAGCGGCCCGGCCGGAAAAAAATTATGGTAAATATGTAGATTAGCGGCCCGGCCGAAAAAAAATTTGTGTGTAAATATTATCGTTCACTCGTGTTGGAATATTCATGCTCGTTTGAGTCCTTTTCAAATTATTATTCTATAAACAATTAGGATTATATACTGGGTGCTGTGCCCCCCCGCCCCCCCCCAATTTAATGAAACTCAGGATCATCGTAGTGTAGTCTCCCCATTGTGTTTACCCCCACACGAGCCGTCAACTTAAATATACTCCAAAAATGTGAAACATTTTGGAACACAGACGAAATAGTACATCCCATCGTTCGCGCCGATAATCTACATATTTACCAAAATTATTTTGTGTTAATATTATCGTTCACCTGAATCAATCATTTCTGACGTCATACCCCGCCCCCAACCCCTATTATAATTCGCAAAACGATTAAAGGCGCTGACATGATGTAGTTAAAGCATTCACCTCGGTAACTTCAGAAGATTATAAAAATTAGGATTATATACTGGGGGCTGTGCCCCCCCCAGACCCCCCCGCAATTTAATGAAACTCAGGATCATCGTAGTGTGGTCCACGCATCGTGTTTACCCACCCACGAGCCGTCCCCTATAAATGTACTAAAAAAATGTGAAATATTTTGGAACACGAACGAAATAGTACATCTTATCGGCCGGGCCGCTCTCTACATATTTACCCATTAAATTCTGACACAATCCTATGGATACATTTTGTAGGTGGGTTTTGACAGATGCAGATGACCTTTGATAGGCCCTTGTGGCTTTTGGCATCCATGAAATTATAAACTCACCATTTGAATTTCTGCGAGAATAAGAAATATGCGCTCTGGGCTTTAAAATCTCGCCTCACTAGTGATTATTTAATTCTTTTATATGTTTATCATATTCATTGTTATGCTATTTTCTCCAAACAGTTTTGTAAAAATATGTGAATTGTTGAAAAATGCATCACCATCATGGCTTATCAGAAAGGAAATCATTAATTGTTAAGATGGTTATTATGTATAATAGTTGTCAACCTGGAATTAGATTAAAATCATGCATCTTACTCACAGTTGACCTTAACATAATATATCAACATAATTTCACAGATGACAAAAGCCACAAGGGCCTATCAAGAAATGAAGAAAGAACATATAAAGAGGAAGATAAATGAATGGGACAGGAGAGAGTGGCAAAGTTGAATGGCACAAAACCTGAGTATAAACATCTACAGAGAATATAAAATGGAAATAACAGTGAGGAAGATATATATGATAACAAATACCAGTCCATCTTATTGTTTAGAGCAAGATCTAATACTTTTAGTGTGAGGGACAGACAGAACTTACCTATTTCAATAACATGGGATGTTAACGAGACTTGTTTTGTTGTACTCCCATCTCGACTCTTGCAATGTGTAGATGAGTAGAACTTGTTACAAAATCATATTTTTCACTCATATTCACTTCTTAAAAAATAAAATCTTAACACTATAGAAAATACTATTTATATCAAAGTATAAATACATCTAACTTATTTTGCTATTCAAGTACTGGCTAACATATCACAGTTTGGTATAATATATTTAAGTTCAGGAAGATATTTAACTGAGTGTTAGAAATAATACTAAAGGAATTTTTAATTATACTTTGAAAAGTTTCTCAGTATGGCTGTTTCTTTGGATGAACATAAGAACATAAGAAAAGAAGGAGACTGCAAAAGACCATTCATGGCCTACACTTGGCAGCTCCTGTTCCATTCAACACACAAAAGAGTATGCCTTTTGATGTAAGCAGTGTGTATGTACTTTGTGGTTTTTGTGGTGTTGAAAGAAGAGCAAATGGATTTGAATGTCCGGTTTGTTATGTGACTAGTGCAAATGTTGCTTTGGTAGAGGAGGTGAGTCGGTTAACATAACATAACATAATTTCATAGATGACAAAAGCCATAAGGGCCTATCAAAGGTGATCCGTATCTATTAAATCCCACCACCCTCCTGTAGGATTTTGTCAGATCATGCATCTACAATATACAATTTAAATAATACATAGGATTATGTCGGACCATGCATCGACAATATATAATTTAACATAAGAACATAAGAAAAGAAGGAGACTGCAAAAGACCATTCATGGCCTACACTTGGCAGCTCCTGTTCCAGTCAACACACAAAAGATTTCTTACCAGAGAAAAGTCATCAACATTGTCACCCTTTACAGGAGTTCGTCAGATCTAATCTACAATATACATAAAATGCATCCAGAGGATTATGTCCATTCATGCAACCGCAAAATAATCTCCCCACTCCTTAGAAAAATATATACATATGTACATAAAAAAGTCAGTCCCATCTAGCAGCTTCATTCATATATTTATCTAATCTATTCTTAAAACTACCCAGAGAGGAGGCTTCTATCACATGTCTAGTGAGCCTATTCCATTCATCTACCACACGATTTGTAAACCAATTCCTCCCAATCTCCTTCCTAAACCTATACTTATCAAGCTTAAACCCATTGCTACGTGTCCTGTCATGTTCACTAAGTATAAGAACCTTACCCAGATCCCCTTTATTATATCCTTTTACCCATTTGAAGACTTCAATCAATTCCCCTCTGACTCTTCTCCTTTCCAATGTATGTAGATTTAGTTTTCTGAGCCTTTCACCATAAGGTAAGTTCCTTAGCCCACCAATCATCTTTGTCATCCTTCTCTGCACAGACTCAAGCAAATCAATATCCTTCCTATAATATGGTGACCAAAATTGTACTGCATAGTCTAGATGAGGCCTAACTAGCGCCAGATACAGTTTTAGAATGACTTCAGCACTCTTATTGCTTACACTCCTCCTAATGAATCCCAATATCCTATTAGCTTTATTCTTAGCATTTAGGCATTGCTTTCTAGGACGAAGGTCTGAACTTACCAAAATACCCAAGTCCCTCTCACAATCGGTCCTCCCTAAATTTCTCCCATTTAATTTATAACTATTCAGTGGATTATTTCTACCTATACTAAGTACACTACATTTGTCTATGTTAAACTTCATTTGCCATTTCTCAGCCCAATTGGACAGAATGGTCAATTCCTCCTGCATTACAACAGCATCAGAATCAGCCCTAATGGCCCTACCTAGCTTAGTATCATCAGCAAATTTACTCAGGTCACTACTTATACCTATGTCAAGATCATTAATATAAATTAAGAATAGCAAGGGACCCAAAACAGATCCTTGCAGAACTCCACTGCTAACACACCCCCACTCAGATTTAACTCCATCTATACTAACTCTTTGCTGTCTGTCACCAAGCCATGACTGAATCCACCTAAATATACTGCCATCGATCCCGTGTGCTTTAACTTTGCTCAGAAGCCGTAAGTGTGGCACTCGATCAAAAGCCTTACTAAAGTCCAAGTATAAAATATCATAGTTTTCATCCTTATCTGCTGCTTCATACACCTTACTATAAAAAGACAGCAAATTAGTCAGGCAGGATTTACCCTTACTAAAGCCATGCTGTGATTCTTTTATCAACTTATGCTTATCCAAGTGATCCCTAATATTCCTTGCTATAATAGATTCCATCATTTCCCCCAAAGTATTAATCACTAATGTATTTATTACACAGTGATTGATGTATTAAATAAATACAAGAAAAACTACACACCCAAATCAGTATTATATCCCAATCTTATAATGAGAATCAAGAGCTTCCTGTAAGACAACCTTCCAGAACAAAGCCAGACAGCCAACCAGAACAAAGCCAGACAGCCAACCTAAAGCCAGACAGCCAACGACAAAGCCAGACAGCCAACCAACAAAGCCAGCCTCCATAGGAGTCTGTCAAAAACACAATCAAAGTCCCCCAAAATATACAATAAAAAGAAACTGTATCCACAGGAATGAGTCAAGAAACATATCCCCATACCAAAAAGTAAGAAGTTAACCCTCCATCCCCAAATAATCATCCAATCTGCGCTTGAAAACATTCAAATTTGGGCTGTCTACAGTCTCAGGTGGCAAACTATTCCAATAATCCACCACTCTGTTAGTGAAAAAATATTTTCTAACATCCAGTCTGCACCTCTGTTTTTTAATCTTTAAGTGGTGGCCTCTAGTTCTATTTCTACCTTCTAACTCAAATAACTTGCTGAAATCAAATTTAGCCATCGCAGAAAAGATTTTAAAAAGCTCAATCATATCTCCCCTCACACACCTTCTTTCAAATCAAAACATAGAGTGGGAGAAAGAACTAAAAAATCTCAATGTTGAAGAAGCTTTGGAAAATATAAATAATTATCTATCTAATATATTGTATTCAAACACTCCTATAAAAAATCAGCATAAGAATACACTAACTAAAGAACACAAGGAAATAAAATATTTAATGAAAAAATGTAATGAAATTTTGAAGAAACTAAAAAGAAACATCAGTGAGGATAACAAATCTAAACTGATTGAAGAAATTTTGAATTTAGAAAGAAATATTAAATTACTCCATAAGAAAGAAGATAGTATAGAAGAAAATAATGCTATATCACATAAAAAAGATAATAGCAAGTATCTATTTAAATATGCAAATAAGAAAAATACTGTGAAATTTAAAATTGGTCCACTCTTAACACCAGAAAATAAACTAACTTCAAATCTTACAGAGATGGCAAATATTTTACAAGATCAGTATGCATCTGTATGGAACAAGCCAAATACAATAGACAATCAAATAGAAAAAGAAAATATATATAATATATAATATAATATAACGGATGACAAAAGCCACAAGGGCTCATCATAGGTCATCCGAGTCAAGCGGCCTCTTTTTCAAGGCACCCAAACTCCCAGGAAAACTACATCCAGAGGATTGCATCCAGAAACAAGGGTATCACCAATCAAGGCTTGTCAAGAACTAAATCATGCAGCTATAGATATATACAAACAATATTAATATATACAAAACTTAGGAACCATCACAACCTTCCCTTCCCATAAACTCATCCAACCTACTCTTAAATACATTTAGATTTGGACTACCTACTACCCTCTGCGGCAATTTGTTCCAGAAGTCTACCACTCTATTGGTGAAAAAATATTTTCTTAAATCCAACCTACACCCTTGCTTTTTAATTTTCAAGTGGTGACCTCTAGTCCGATTTCCATCATCTAACTCAAAAAACTTGCTAACATCCAATTTATCTATCCCGGAAAAAATTTTAAACAGCTCAATCATATCCCCTCTCACACACCTCCTTTCGAACGAGAACATATTTAATACCCTCAGTCTTTCTTCATATTCAAGGTGCCTCAGGGAAGGAATAATCTTTGTTGCCCTCCGTTGCACTGACTCAAGAAGGTTAATATCGTGTCTAAAATGTGGGGACCATGCCTGTATACAGTACTCTAGATGTGGCCTAACATAAGAGTTATAGAGTTTAAGAATAACCTCCTTACTTTTGTAACTGACATTTCTCTTAATAAAACCCAGCACTCTATTTGCCCTATTTCTTGCTTCAATACACTGCTTAGAAAACCTTAATGACTTATCTATTACTACTCCTAGATCTTTCTCATCCTCTACTGAGCTCAGCCAATGCCCATCCATTTCATAGTTAAATTCTCTATTATCTTTTCCCATGTTAATAACTTTGCACTTATCAAGGTTGAAAGTCATTTGCCACTTATGTGCCCAGGATAACAATTTATTTAAATCCCCCTGCACTTTAAAATTATCATCAATATCTTTAACTACAGCTGCTAATTTGGTATCATCCGCAAAAATTGACACTTTATTATTAACTGCCTCCCCAAGATCGTTTATATAGATGACAAATAATAATGGACCGAGAACTGATCCCTGAGGAACCCCACTGATAACATCCCTCCACTCTGACTTTACACCATTTAGCACTACCCTTTGCTTCCTGTCTTTCAGCCACTCAGCTATCCAATTTGAAACACCCCCACATATCCCAATCATTTTTAATTTATGAACTAGTCTCCTGTGTGGTACCTTATCAAATGCTTTACTAAAATCTAAGTAAATTATATCTACATTCTCTCCCTTATCTACTTGATCTGTTACAAACTCCAGAAAGTCTAGTAAGTTAGTCAAACATGATCTACCTGATCTAAACCCATGCTGAGCATCGCTGATTAACCCCTCCCTCTCTAGATGTTGGCAAATCCCTTTTTTAACTATTTTCTCAAGAATTTTACAGACTACAGGAGTTAGGCTAACCGGTCTAAAGTTATTTGGATCCTCTTTACTACCCTTCTTGAAAATGGGGACTACATTCGCTCTCTTCCAATCATCGGGTATTTCTCCATATTCCAATGACCTAGTATATAACTTGTGCAGAGCTATTGAGATACTTTCTACCCCTTCTTTAAGTATCCTAGAATGAATATTATCAGGGCCGGAGGCCTTGGTAGTATCTAAATCACCTATTAGTCCTTTTATCATCCTCCGATCCACACAAATGTTAGTAAACACCTCTTTTCCTGACCTATGAGTACTATACATAGGACTATTTAGTTTCTCTTTTGTAAATACTGATGCAAAATGACCATTTAGTACCTCAACTATTTCCTCATCAGTTTCTCTCACAAACCCTTCATATTTGATAGGTCCTATTTTAACTCTGCCACACTTGTTATTAATTTTATAGTAACTAAAGAACTTTCTAGGATCTTTGTTGCTATCCTGAGCTAATTTAATTTCTGATACCCTTTTGTTCTTCTTTATAATCTTATTTAACTCATTCCTAGCCATTCTATAATCACTTAAATTTTGAATATTATTTTCTACCTGTAATTTTTGATATGCCCTTTTCTTCTCTGAAATTTTTCTAGCTATCTCCTGATTCCACCATAATGGTTTCCTACTTTTGTTCCTAATGGCCTTCATTGGGATACATTGTTCTTGGACTACATTTATTATATGCTTGAAAGTATCCCACATCCCATAAGCATTTTTACCTCTGAATTCTATATCCCAGTCTACCAAATTTAGCAAGCTTCGAAGTTTTACATAATCTCCCTTATGAAAATTTGGAACTTTTTCAGCATTCTCAGTTATTTTACCCTTCTCAATTCCCAAGTTAAAACGAACTATCTGATGGTCACTATTTCCCAATGCTTCCCCAACAGTCAATTCTTGAACTAAATGATCACTGTTAGAAAGTACTAAATCTAATATATTGTCCCCCCTCGTTGAATCGTTAACAAATTGATTCAAAAAATTATCCTCAAAGCATTCTATGAACCTGCCACTTGTTCTATCCCTACCTATCATATTTTCCCAGTCCACAGAGTTTAAGTTGAAGTCCCCAATAATAACTGCATCTGTTTCACATCCCTTAATTATTTCCCTTATCATTAGTTCATCTATATCATCAGTCTGCCCAGGTGGCCTGTAAAAAGCTCCCAAATGCACCATTCTATTTTTACTGAACCTAATATCTATCCAAAGTGACTCAACTCCATCCTGCTTTATTGAAGTATTTAAACTTGAAACAATGTTGTTTTTTATATAGATAATTATTCCTCCACCAATCCTACCTGTCCTTTGACTAATGTACATATTATAGCCCTGAAAATCAAATTCACTTATAGTGTCACTAAATTCTATTTCATTAACCCATGATTCAGTAACGCATAATATATCTATATCCTCATTGCTAATATAACTAAATAGCTCATCCTTCTTGTTTCTAAGACTACGAGCATTTGTATAGAAACAATTTAACCCCCCTATCCCTGAAGCACCTCTTGAAACTTGAATGACCTCACCTCTATCGCCTTGGAACCTATTTCTGTTATCTGCCAAGTCCATTCTACTTTCAGTACTATAATGTCCTCTCATAATTCCCTGACCACTATTAGTATCTAGTTTCCCGCCCGCAAAGACCTAATAACACGATCATACTCCTCCCACAACACATCTACCCCCCTCCTACTCAAATGCAGTCCATCCATCGCATACATTTCTTTCATTCCAACAAACCTATCCCACACATCCACAAACATGACACCTTCCATCTCACACATCCTCCTCACATAATCATTCAGCCCAATTGCACGAGACATCCATTCTACCCCAACATCCATTCTTGGAAGCACACCTGTCACAACACCTTTCATTCTACTTTCTTTCACCTTTTCAATCAACCTCTTGTACCTCTCACGTAACTCACATGCACCCACTTTCTTCACATCATTCACTCCTACATGTGTAATCACAACCGCATCCCTTGCACAGCCAGACACCAGTTCCTCATACCTATCAGACAGATCTCTCACTCCAGCACCCGGCAAACACACCCTCAAACCATTCAATCTACTTGCATTCAACTTCCTATCTAAATATCTAACTCGCGAATCACCCATCACAAGCACTTCAGTCAGACTCCTATTCCTAACCCCCACAGACCTAACTCCATCCCCACTCCTATTCTCATTCAAACTACCAGTCACTCGAACTCCACCCCCACCCCCATCAGTCATATCACTTCCAGTTACTTCCTCTCTTAGGGCACTGAATCTATTAGTCAAGCTAATAGGATCTGTGTCCCTCTGACTCACACACCTATTCTCCCCCTGGCTAACCACCTCAACAGAGGCAACCCTATTCTCACAAAGAACAGGAGAAGCCTCCCTAGCTTCATGTTTCCTAACCACTCTCCACTGTCCCCCATCCTCACTAGGCCTATTTCTAACTAATCTAAGGGGGCTAACTTCACTATCACTAGAACTATCACATCCTACCTCCTCCACTGGCCCTCTACCTTCACCTGAAACATCTAACTGGCCTACCTCACCACCTAACCTATTCCCAGCTCTAGGCCTAACACTAAGTTCCCTCCTGAGCTCAGCAACTAACCCCTCCAGCCTACATATCCTGTCTAAATCCTGCCTTCTCATCCCCTCTAAATCCACAATGCATTCACGCAGCCCACATACAACACATGTATACCCCTCACCTAATACACCACAACCAATGCATACATTCCGACACTCATGCTCACTTTCATCCCCAAACTCCATCACTTATTCAAACAAAGAAAGAATTTAAGTAGCAATAAGAAATAAAAAAAGAAGAGCAACTTAGCTTTCGCTGATTGTGGTGAGAAAAAAAAAAACAAAAAAACAAACAAACTATAGAAAAATCTGAAAAATAGATCAACAGACTGAGAGCTCTATAAAACACGTGCTACCTGTTCGAAGGTCAGTTTATGGAGGCACCTCAAAAATCAATAAAAGATATTGAGTTTTCCCCAAAAGATATTATTGATGCAATCACTATATTACCAAACCATTCTGCACCAGGCTCAGATGGAATAGGCACAATTATATTAAAAAACTGCAAAGAGTCACTGCCTGTTCCATTGTTCTACTTCTGGCGAAAATCTCTTGATAATTCAGAAATTCCAATGACTATGAAACAAGCACATGTAATTCCAATACTAAAAAAAAGCCCCCAAAAGACTACCTGAAAACTATCGACCCATATCATTAACATCACATGTTATAAAAATATTTGAGAGCATTGTTAAAACTAATATAGTCAAATTCCTAGAAGAAAATAAATTATTAAAAAAATTTCAGCATGGATTCAGAAAAAAAAGATCATGCCTTACTGAACTAATAGACTACCCTAATGAAATTTAACAAGCAATATTAGAAAACAAAAATGTTGATGTTATTTATCTCGATTTTTCTAAGGCTTTTGATCGAGTAGATCATAAAATAGTCTTAGAGAAAGCAAAAAAATGGGTATTAGAGGTAAAACTTTGCAATGGCTGTCTGAGTTTTTAATAAACAGAACACAAAAGACCATTGTTGAAGGCCATGAATCCACACGTATGAAAGTTTTAAGTTGAGTACCCCAGGGTGCAGTTTTGGGACCACTATTATTTATAACTGTTAAACGATTTAAATGATGTGATAAAAGAAAGTTATATATACTCTTTTGCTGACGATACCATAATTTTAAAAGTTATTGAAAACAAGAGGAATTGCACACAACTCCAAAATGATCTAAATAGCACATATACATTTGCTGAAACTAATAAGCTCCAATTCAATGAAAATAAATTTGAACTGATAAAATTTGGTACAAATGAAAATCTAAAGGAGGAAATGTCATATAAAAATCCTAAAGGGGACCTAATTAAAGAGAAATTAGAAGTAAAAGATCTAGGGATAACAATATCAAATGACCTAATATTCTCAACACATATAAATAATATTGTCAGCAAATGCAGACAAATTAGTGGGTTCATTTTAAGAACATTCTCAACTAGAAATGAGAGAGCCATGCTAACATTGTATAAATCATGTATCCAACCTCACCTTGATTAGCAAAGAGGGCGGCAGAAATTAAATCAGCTCTGAATAATAATAAAGATCCAAGAAAATTATTTAGCTATTATAGAGTTAATAAATCTAATAGTGATCAAATACGGCCTATTAGAAATGAAGGGGTCTTGAAAGAATCTGATGAGGAAATAGTAAAGGTTCTTAATGATCATTTTTCTTCAGTATTTACACAAGAGAATCCAGATAGATTAATTGATGATAATTCTAGGTCAAGGGAAGTAGTGTTGAATAACATTAATGTGAACAGGGAAATAATTAAATGGCTTATATTGGAGTTAAATACTTCTAAGTTATCTGGCCCAGACAACATTCATTCTAGGTTACTCAAAGAAGGTGTAGATAGTATTGCAGTAGCTCTTGAGAAGAGACATAGATCACTAGAGTTTGGAGAATACCTAATGATTGGAAATTAGCTAATTTTTAAAAAGGGAAGTAAAGAGGATTCGAATACCTTTAGGCAGGTAAGCTTAACTTCTATCGTTTGTAAAATTCTTGAGAAGATAGTTAAAAAGGGGATTTCTGACCATATAGAGTGTGGTAGGTTAATAAATGATATTCAGCATGGGTTTAGAAGAGGTAGATCGTGTTTAACAAATTTACTTGATTCTATGGATTATGTTACTAAACAATTAGATAAAGGACAGAATTTTGATGTAATTTACTTAGATTTTAGCAAAGCTTTTGATAAGGTTCCATATAGGAGACTAGTTCACAAAGCAGATCACATCAACTTTCTCTCCCCTATCTAATTCTTTAGATACATAATCCATAAAATCCAGTAAATTAGTTAAACACGATCTACCTTTTCTAAAACCATGCTGAGCATCATTAATTAACCTGCTACTCTCTAGATCAGAAATTCCCTTCTTAACTATCTTCTCAAGAATTTTACAGACTATAGAAGTTAAGCTTACCGGTCTAAAGTTATTTGGGTCCTCTTTGCTTCCCTTTTTTAAAAATGGCACTACATTTGCCAATTTCCAATCATTAGGTATTTCTCCAGACTCTAGTGATCTAATAAATATCTTCTCAAGAGCTACCACAATACTTTCTACACCTTCTTTGAGTATCCTAGAATGAATGTTGTCAGGGCCAAATGTCTTACTAGTATTTAACCCCATTATAAACCCTTTAATTTCTCCTTTGTCTACATTAATAGAATTATCAGCAATTAATCTAACTGGTTTCTCTTCTGTGAATACTGAAGCAAAATGATCATTAAGGACCTCTACTATTTCCTTATCAGATTCTTTCAAAACCCCTTCATATTTAATAGGCCCTATTTTATCACTGTTAGATTGATTATTGATTCTATAATAGCTAAAGAATTTTTTGTATTTTTATTATTTTTAGCTAAATTAATTTCTGCTGTCCTTTTGGTCTTCTTAATAATCTTATTTAGTTCATTTCTGGTTGACCTATAATGGTTTAAATTATCTAAACTACTCTCACTTTGTAATCTCTGGTATGCCCTTTTTTCTTTGAAACTTTATTAGCTATCTCTTGATTCCACCATAATGGTTTCCTACATTTCTTCCTAATAGACTTCATTGAAATACACTGTTCCTGAACCATGTTTAATATAGTCTTAAAAATATCCCACATCTCATAAGTATTCTTTCCATGGAATTCTATATCCCACCTAATCTGATTTAGTATGTTGCGTAATTTATCGTAACTCCCCTATAAAAATTCAGAATTTTTGTGTAGTTTGTCGTTCTTCTACCCTCAACTATTTGCAAATTAAACCAAACCATCTGATGATCACTGTTTCCCAATGATTCCCCTACACTCAATCCTTGAACCAAGTGATCATCATTTGGAAGAATTAGATCTAATATATTGGCACCCCTTGTTGGCTTATTAACAAATTGGGTCAAAAAGTTATCCTCAAAACACTCCATAAACTTACAACTTGCTCTCTCTCTTCCTATCATATTTTCCCAGTCCACAGAAGTTAAATTAAAGTTACCAAGAATAACTGTATCTTCTTTGCATCCTTTACTTATTTCCCTAATCATTAACTCATAAGAACATAAGAACATAAGAAAAGAAGGAGACTGCAAAAGACCATTCATGGCCTACACTTGGCAGCTCCTGTTCCATACTAAATCAGATTAGGTGGGATATAGAATTCCATGGAAAGAATACTTATGAGATGTGGGATACAATCAGTCTGTCCTGGTGGTCTATAAAAAGCTCCCAAGTGTATTTTCCTATTTTTACCAACCCTAATATCTATCCATAATGATTCACCTTCTCCTTGCTTTATAGAGTTACTTAGATTTGAAGAAATGCTATTTCTCATATAAATACTCAACCCACCACCAGTCCTATCACTCCTTTGACTAATGTACATAGTGTAACCCTCTAGTTCAAATTCACTCACATTATCATTAAATATATTTTCATTAACCCATGATTTAACTATACATATTATATCTATATCTTCATGAATGATATAACTAAATAATTCATGCCTCTTATTTCTAAGACTATGAGCATTTGTGTAAAGACAACTCAGCCTACCTATCCCTGAAGCACCTGAGGGCCTATCTCCTCTGCATCTCTTTTCTCTCCTTTCCCAACCCTGTACTCTTGTATTTCCTTGAACACTATCACTACTCAGTAATTTAACCCTAAAGCAAGGGCCTATCAAAGGTCATCCGCATCCGTCAAAACTCACCCACAAAAAAGCACCATTGCCAGGGGAAGACAAAATCAAAGTCCCCCACAATATAATATAACAGATGACAAAAGCCACAAGGGCCCCGGGGCATCATAGGTCATCCAAGTCAAACGGCCTTTTTTTAAGGCACCCAAACTCCCAAGAAAACTACATCCAGAGGATTGCATCCAGAAACAAGGGTATCACCAATCAAGGCTTGTCAAGAACTAAAGCATGCAGCTATAGATATATAGAAACAATAATAATATATACAAAACTTAGGAATCATCACAACCTTCCCTTCCCATAAACTCATCCAACCTACTCTTAAATACATTTAAATTTGGACTACCTACTACCCTCCGCGGCAATTTGTTCCAGAAGTCTACCACTCTATTGGTGAAAAAATATTTTTTTAAATCCAACCTACATCCTGTAGCGGGCCGAAAGCAACACTAACCCCGCGTTCCAACTTTATCCGAGAATTTATGGACCTTGAGAACCCCAAGGAAGAATTGATACAATTTGATATACAGTCCTTTACTTTACAAAAAAGAATACAGTTTTAATTAGAGTTTATATTTATAAAAAAAAATAAATAAACACCGGTGCATATTCAAAATAAATATTCTATACAAATTAAACTTCTCCAACCGAAAACAAAAATAAAATATGACAGGCGCAGAGAACAAATTTCAATAACCCAAACAAGGTTCACACAACAAATCAATCAAAACAACACCCCAACGAGAAGGGGCACAGGGCTATCACTTGGTGCTGGGGGGGGGGGGGTAGTAGTAGTGATTTAGATACTACCAAGGCCTCCGGCCCTGATAATATTCATTCTAGGATACTTAAAGAAGGGGTAGAAAGTATCTCAATAGCTCTGGACAAGTTATATACTAGGTCATTGGAATATGGAGAAATACCCGATGATTGGAAGAGAGCGAATGTAGTCCCCATTTTCAAGAAGGGTAGTAAAGAGGATCCAAATAACTTTAGACCGGTTAGCCTAACTCCTGTAGTCTGTAAAATTCTTGAGAAAATAGTTAAAAAAGGGATTTGCCAACATCTAGAGAGGGAGGGGTTAATCAGCGATGCTCAGCATGGGTTTAGATCAGGTAGATCATGTTTGACTAACTTACTAGACTTTCTGGAGTTTGTAACAGATCAAGTAGATAAGGGAGAGAATGTAGATATAATTTACTTAGATTTTAGTAAAGCATTTGATAAGGTACCACACAGGAGACTAGTTCATAAATTAAAAATGATTGGGATATGTGGGGGTGTTTCAAATTGGATAGCTGAGTGGCTGAAAGACAGGAAGCAAAGGGTAGTGCTAAATGGTGTAAAGTCAGAGTGGAGGGATGTTATCAGTGGGGTTCCTCAGGGATCAGTTCTCGGTCCATTATTATTTGTCATCTATATAAACGATCTTGGGGAGGCAGTTAATAATAAAGTGTCAATTTTTGCGGATGATACCAAATTAGCAGCTGTAGTTAAAGATATTGATGATAATTTTAAAGTGCAGGGGGACTTAAATAAATTGTTATCCTGGGCACATAAGTGGCAAATGACTTTCAACCTTGATAAGTGCAAAGTTATTAACATGGGAAAAGATAATAGAGAATTTAACTATGAAATGGATGGGCATTGGCTGAGCTCAGTAGAGGATGAGAAAGATCTAGGAGTAGTAATAGATAAGTCATTAAGGTTTTCTAAGCAGTGTATTGAAGCAAGAAATAGGGCAAATAGAGTGCTGGGTTTTATTAAGAGAAATGTCAGTTACAAAAGTAAGGAGGTTATTCTTAAACTCTATAACTCTTATGTTAGGCCACATCTAGAGTACTGTATACAGGCATGGTCCCCACATTTTAGACACGATATTAACCTTCTTGAGTCAGTGCAACGGAGGGCAACAAAGATTATTCCTTCCCTGAGGCACCTTGAATATGAAGATAGACTGAGGGTATTAAATATGTTCTCGTTCGAAAGGAGGTGTGTGAGAGGGGATATGATTGAGCTGTTTAAAATTTTTTCCGGGATAGATAAATTGGATGTTAGCAAGTTTTTTGAGTTAGATGATGGAAATCGGACTAGAGGTCACCACTTGAAAATTAAAAAGCAAGGGTGTAGGTTGGATTTAAGAAAATATTTTTTCACCAATAGAGTGGTAGACTTCTGGAACAAATTGCCGCAGAGGGTAGTAGGTAGTCCAAATCTAAATGTATTTAAGAGTAGGTTGGATGAGTTTATGGGAAGGGAAGGTTGTGATGGTTCCTAAGTTTTGTATATATTAATATTGTTTATATATCTATAGCTGCATGATTTAGTTCTTGACAAGCCTTGATTGGTGATACCCTTGTTTCTGGATGCAATCCTCTGGATGTAGTTTTCCTGGGAGTTTGGGTGCCTTGAAAAAGTGGCCGCTTGACTCGGATGACCTATGATGAGCCCTTGTGGCTTTTGTCATCCGTTATATTATATTGTGGGGGACTTTGATTTTGTCTTCCCCTGGTGATGGTGCTTTTTGTGGGTGGGTTTTGACGGAGGCGGATGACCTTTGATAGGCCCTTGTGGCTTTTGTCATCCGTGTAATTATGTTATGTTATGTTATGTTATGTTAAGAAGGGGGATGGGCTCGTCAGCCAATGAAGGTAGGCAGTGCAGGTAATGCCCTCCGTTTCAAGGCTGGGCTGGGCTGGGTAGAGCATTCGCCTCGAGGATTCCTCTCACAGTCTGCTGAAGCTTCACTCTTTGAAGACACAGGATGCGATACTAAAAAGACCCAGAGAAAATTTTTGGTATAGCGTTTCCAAAGAAAAATCTGATGATGGACTTTGCTATCCCTTGTTAAAATTAATGTTCAGCCTATTAGTAATTTATTAATGAATCAATCTTTCCTAGGGTAATATCCCAATGCACTGGACAAATAAATTTAACTTACCACTCTAAATATTTACTCTTATATTTATGTTTAGAAAATTATATCTCTGAAAAGAGAGTACAATCAGTTATTATTTGTATTCATAATAAAAAATCGGAAGGCAAATTATACCCACACACTCACACAGGGGGAGGGAAAGATATATTTAAAGGGGGGGTGGGAGAATAGCCCTACAGACACACACACACACCGCTCCCCCACAACCCTTGCTTTTTAATTTTCAAGTGGTGACCTCTAGTCTGATTTCCATCATCTAACTCAAAAAACTTGCTAACATCCAATTTATCTATCCCGGAAAAAATTTAAACAGCTCAATCATATCCCCTCTCACACACCTCCTTTCGAACGAGAACATATTTAATACCCTCAGTCTATCTTCATATTCAAGGTGCCTCAGGGAAGGAATAATCTTTGTTGCCCTCCGTTGCACTGACTCGAGAAGGTTAATATCGTGTCTAAAATGTGGGGACCATGCCTGTATACAGTACTCTAGATGTGGCCTAACATAAGAGTTATAGAGTTTAAGAATAACCTCCTTACTTTTGTAACTGACATTTCTCTTAATAAAACCCAGCACTCTATTTGCCCTATTTCTTGCTTCAATACACTGCTTAGAAAACCTTAATGACTTATCTATTACTACTCCTAGATCTTATCCTCTACTGAGCTCAGCCAATGCCCATCCATTTCATAGTTAAATTCTCTATTATCTTTTCCCATGTTAATAACTTTGCACTTATCAAGGTTGAAAGTCATTTGCCACTTATGTGCCCAGGATAACAATTTATTTAAATCCCCCTGCACTTTAAAATTGTCTCTTTAACTACAGCTGCTAATTTGGTATCATCCGCAAAAATTGACACTTTATTATTAACTGCCTCCCCAAGATCGTTTATATAGATGACAAATAATAATGGACCGAGAACTGATCCCTGAGAAACCCCACTGATAACATCCCTCCACTCTGACTTTACACCGTTTAGCACTACCCTTTGCTTCCTGTCTTTCAGCCACTCAGCTATCCAATTTGAAACACCCCCACATATCCCAATCATTTTTAATTTATGAACTACTCCTATGTGGTACCTTATCAAATGCTTTACTAAAATCCAAGTAAATTACATCTACATTCTCTCCTTTATCTACTTGATTTGTTACGAACTCCAGAAAGTCTAACATGATCTACCTGATCTAAACCCATGCTGAGCATCGCTGATTAACCCCTCCCTCTCTAGATGTTGGCAAATGCCTTTTTTAACTATTTTCTCAAGAATTTTACAGACTACAGGATTTAGGCTAACCGGTCTAAAGTTATTTGGATCCTCTTTACTACCCTTCTTGAAAATGGGGACTACATTCGCTCTCTTCCAATCATCGGGTATTTCTCCATATTCTAGTGACCTAGTATACAACTTCTCCAGACCTATTGAGATACTTTCTACCCCTTCTTTAAGTATCCTAGAATGAATATTATCAGGGCCAGAGGCCTTGGTAGCATCTAACTCACCTATTAGTCCTTTTATCGTCCTCTAATCCTCACTAATGGTTGTAAACACCTCAAATAACACTATCTAATTCCCACCACAAAACCTCAACCCCATCTTGGCTCAGATGGAGTCCATCCATCGCATACAAACCCTTATTCCCATAAAACCCACTCCAATCATCTAAACACCAATCCTGACTCCTTGCACAAACCTTTCACATATTCATTCAACCCCATTGCACAAGACAACCATTCCATCCCTACATCCATTCTTGGAAGCACACCTGAAACAATGCCTTTTACTTTACTTTCACACATCCTTTCAATCAACCTTTTATACCGCTGTCGTAACTCACAAGTACCCACCTTCTCTACATTGTTTACTCCAACATGTGTAATCACAACTGCTTTCCTCTCACACCCAGACACCAACACTTCATTTACACCAATACCTGGCAGACAAACTCTCACTCCCATCCATTTACTTTCACTCAACTTCCTATCTAAATACCTAATCTGAGAGTCACTCGTCACAATCACCTCAGTCATTCTCCTATTCTACTTTCAGGCATGGCTACACCAGACAAATCTCTTTCAAATTCTTCTTCTCTCAGGGCATCAAATCTGTTAGTTAGCCTAACAGGTTCCATGTCCCTCTCATTCACACACCTAACCTGTCCTAACTTATCTATTCTGTTCACTTTCACCCACCACTCATCATCACTTACTTAAGAACATAAGAAAAGAAGGAGACTGCAAAAGACCATTCATGGCCTACACTTGGCAGCTCCCATTCCAGTCAACACACAAAAGATTTCTTACCAGAGAAAAGTCATCAACATTGTCACCCTTTACAGGAGTTCATCAGATGTAATCTACAATATAGGCATCCAGAGGATTATGTCCATTCATGCAACCGCAAAATATAATCTCCCCACTCCTTAGAAAAATATATACATATATACATAAAAAAAAGTCAGTCCCATCTAGCAGCTTCATCCATATATTTATCTAATCTATTCTTAAAACCACCCAGAGAGGAGGCTTCTATCACATGTCTAGTGAGCCTATTCCATTCATCTACCACACGATTTGTAAACCAATTCCTCCCAATCTCCTTCCTAAACCTATACTTATCAAGCTTAAACCCATTGCTACGTGTCCTGTCATGTTCACTAAGTATAAGAACCTTACCCAGATCCCCTTTATTATATCCTTTTACCCATTTGAAGACTTCAATCAATTCCCCTCTGACTCTTCTCCTTTCCAATGTATGTAGATTTAGTTTTCTGAGCCTTTCACCATAAGGTAAGTTCCTTAGCCCACCAATCATCTTTGTAATCCTTCTCTGCACAGACTCAAGCAAATCAATATCCTTCCTATAATATGGTGACCAAAATTGTACTGCATAGTCTAGATGAGACCTAACTAGCGCCAGATACAGTTTTAGAATGACTTCAGCACTCTTATTGCTTACACTCCTCCTAATGAATCCCAATATCCTATTAGCTTTATTCTTAGCATTTAGGCATTGCTTTCTAGGACGAAGGTCTGAACTTACCAAAATACCCAAGTCCCTCTCACAATCGGTCCTCCCTAAAATTCTCCCATTTAATTTATAACTATTCAATGGATTATTTCTACCTATACTAAGTACACTACATTTGTCTATGTTAAACTTCATTTGCCATTTCTCGGCCCAATTGGACAGAATGGTCAATTCCTCCTGCATTACAACAGCATCAGAATCAGCCCTAATGGCCCTACCTAGCTTAGTATCATCAGCAAATTTACTCAGGTCACTACTTATACCTATGTCAAGATCATTAATATAAATTAAGAATAGCAAGGGACCCAAAACAGATCCTTGCGGAACTCCACTGCTAACACACCCCCACTCAGATTTAACTCTATCTATACTAACTCTTTGCTGTCTGTCACCAAGCCATGACTGAATCCACCTAAATATACTGCCATCGATCCTGTGTGCTTTAACTTTGCTCAGAAGCCGTAAGTGTGGCACTTGATCAAAAGCCTTACTAAAGTCCAAGTATAAAATATCATAGTTTTCATCATTATCTGCTGCTTCCTACACCTTACTATAAAAAGACAGCAAATTTGTCAGACAGGATTTACCCTTACTAAAGCCATGCTGTGATTCTTTTATCAACTTATGCTTATCCAAGTGATCTCTAATATTCCTTGCTATAATAGATTCCATCATTTTCCCTACTACTGATGTCAAACTTACTGGTCTGTAATTTTACATATTTGTTTTATCCCCTTTCTTAAATATAGGTATCACATTGGCTTTCTTCCATGCCACTGGCACAATGCCACTCTCCAATGATTTTCTAAAGATGCATGCTAGGGGCTCACTTAACACATCCTTACATTCTTTCAAAATTCTAGGAAAGAGCTCATCAGGACCGGGTGCTTTACTACTTTTGATTTTATCAATTTCCTTTGTCACTATCTCCTTTGTGATCCAGATATCCTTTAATTTCTCTTCATCATCACCCCAAAACATCATTGACACCTCAGGTATATTTAGAGTATCCTCCTGTGTAAATACTGAGAGAAAAAAGTCATTTAGCATTCCAGCCATTGCGTCCCTATCACTCACTAATTCTCCATTGGAATCTATAAGTGGGCCTATTTTATCTCTAACCTTAGTTTTGTATAATTGATAAAAACTTTTAGGATCTTCCTTTGCCCTATTTGCCACTTTAATTTCATAATTTCTCCTTGCTACTCTAATTAACTTTTTATCATCTCTTGCTAGTTCATTATATCTCTGCCTTAAGTGATCCTCTCAATTTTTTATTTTCCTATAAATGCCCTTTTTAATGCCAATATAATGTTTAATTTTATCTGTCATCCATTTTGGGTCATTATTTTTAGTCCTAATCTCCTTATATGGAATGTTAATCATCTGACCTGTAATTAATTGCTCAATTATTCTTTCATACTCCTTTTCAATTGTAATCTCTTCCTCCTGGTGATTATTGTCTCCACTAACTGATATCATTGAATCTATTCCTGATTTGATTTCATTGCCTGGTTTCTGTACAACTGCTTCCAGATAAGTCCTTAGCCCATTATAATTTGCTCTTCTAAAGTCAGGAATTTTAACATTGTTCATGCTACTATCAATACCATTCCATTTCATCTTGAATCTAATTTCACAATGGTCACTATTACCCAAATTTCCTCCAATCTCAGTATCCTTAATAACTTCTTCCCTATTTGTCAGAACTAAATCCAGTATATTATTACCTCTAGTGGGTTCGTTAATAATCTGCCTCAGAAAATTATCTTGGACAACATTCAAAAATTTCTCAGCCTCCTGATCACCCACAAGAGCTTCCCAGTCTATATTTCTGTAATTAAAATCGCCCATTATACACACATGCTTACTTCTAAATGCCCGTTCTATCTCCTGCCACAGAAGATTTGAAGCTTCCTTACTAAGATTTGGTGGTCTGTATAATAATCCTATGACAAGCTTGTTTTTACCTTCCTTTACATTTAGCCATAATGACTGTGTTATCATCTAATTTAATTGTACTGTTTACACAACACTGGAGATTATCTTTAATATAAATAATAACCCCTCCTCCTCTCTTCCTATCTGTATGGAACATGTTAAAGCCCTCAATCTCAACCTCAGGTTTAAAGTGATTACCTGCCAAATCAAGCCATGACTCTGTTATCGCAATTATATCAAAATTCTCTTCACTCGCTAACGCTCTTAAGAGATCTATCTTATTCCTTATACTCAGACCATTTGTGTAGTATATTTTTAAGTTTTTTTTATTATTCCCATCTTCATTGCATCGTGTTTTTTATTCCTAGTTATCTGCTCATTCACCTGCGCATTAGTCCCCCTATAACGCATCAGTATGCCCTCCCCCCTAGCTATTCCTCTATCTCTGCATCCCTTCCATTTCCTACACTTGCCCTCTATTCCTGTTATTCCCTTACATCTAACAGCTTCTAGTTTCCCACCCGTAAGGACCTAATCACACTATCCAGCTTCCCCCATAGAACCTCAACACCTGCCCGACTAAGATGGAGCCCATCCATCGCATACAACCTCCTATTCCCGTAAAACCCACCCCAGACATCTACAAACACCAATCCTAACTCCTCACACAGTCCTTTCACAAATTCATTCAAACCAATTGCACGCAACAACCATTCTACCCCCACATCCAGTCTCGGAAGCACACCAGAAACAACACCTTTTACCCTGCTTTTACTCATCCTTTCAACTAACCTTTTATACTGCTCACGTAACTCACATGTACCCACCTTCTTTGCATCATTCACTCCCACATGTGTAATCACAACTGCATCCCTCTCACACCCAGAAACCAGCCTATCATACCTCTCACAAACATCACTTACTTACTGCTTTCTCTCCAGTCCCTGTTCTAGGCCTAACTTCCTCCCTCCTGGTCCCAATCTGACTCTTTGAACATACACTGGCATCTCTTCTCACTTCAGACACTAAATCGTTCAGTCTCAAGCATTCCGCACGTAATCGACTCACCTCCTCAGTCAAAGCACATACACGGCACTCAGACACATTCACTCTCCTCTCTACACCACAGACATCGCACACTACATACACACTACTTTCAAAAGGCATACTCTCTATATCCAAACAGTCAGCCATGCTTAAACAAGAACAATAATAGAAACAAAAACTTATGAACAACAAGAATTTGACCCAAATTTGTGCGTGCAAGTTTAAAACCAGCAAATCAAGATGGCCGCCGAAGTAAACAAGTGCAAGAGATTAAGTGAGTTGGTGAATGATATGAGAAGGGATGCAAGTGCATGCATGAAGAATTTGGCTGGGACCAGGAGGGTGGAAGATAGGCCTAACATAACATAACATAATTTCACGGATGACAAAAGCCACAAGGGCCTTTTAAAGGTCATCCGCATCCGTTAAAACCCTCCCACATAGGACTATATCAGATCCTGCAACTACTTTATAAACAATCCATAGGATTGTGTCAGATCCTGCATCTACAATATACAATTTAAACAATCTATAGGATTGTGTCAGATCACGCACCCACAATATACAATTTAAACCAGCCACACAAGTGGATCAAAAACAAAAAGCACTATGGCCAGGGAAAGACAAAATCAAAGTCCCCCACAATATAATATAACTGATGACAAAAGCCAAAAGGGCCCATCATAGGTCATCCGAGTCAAACAGCCTCTTTTTTAAGGCACCCACCATTCATCTTCACTCACATCAGTCACTTCTTTCTCTCCAGTAGGGAGTGGAGAGAAAGAAGTGACTGATGTGAGTGAAGATGAATGGTGGGTTAATATGGATAGAATAGATAGGTTAGGACAGGTTAGGTCTGTGAGTAAGAGGGACATGGAACCTGTTAGGTTGACTAACAGATTTGATGCCCTGAGAGAGGAAGAGATTGAAAGTGATTTGTCTGAGGTGGCTGTGCCAGAAAGTGAAATAAGTGGTAGTTTGAATGAGAACAGGAGGGGGGGGGGTTAATGCTAGGCCTAGGGGGACTAGGAGGATAACTGAGGTGCTTGTGATGGGTGACTCTCAGATTAGATAGGAAGTTGAGTGCAAGCAAATAGAAGGGAGTGTGAGTTTGTTTGCCGGGTGCTGGTGTAAATGATGTTTCTGAGAGGTATGATACTCTGGTGTCTGGGTGTGAGAGGGATGCAGTTGTGATTACGCATATGGGAGGAAATGATGTAAAGAAGGTAGGCTCATGTGAGTTACGAGAGAGGTACGAAAAGTTAGTTGAAAGGATGAGTGAAAGTAGAGTGAAAGGCCTTGTTTCAGGTGTGCTTCCGAGATTGGAAGTTGAGGGTAGCTTTAAAGTGCAGAGTGACTTAACTAAGTTATTAGCTTGGGCTCAGAAGTAGCAGATGACTTTTAACCTTAAAAAATGCAAAGTTATTAACATGGGAAGGGATAATATCAAATGGATTGGCATTGGCTGAATTCAGTTGAGGATGAGAAGGACTTAGGTGTAGTAGTAGTTACTCACCTGGTAGGGCCATTCACCAGTAGCACTTGGCTCTGACAGCAGCCCAGTATTACATATGGCATGTCAGCCCAAAAGGGATTGTAATTGAGATGGGAAAATTTATTTTGTGCTGGTTGTGTGTGCCAATTGTGGAACAGGATACATTACTATACTAAAAATTCTGGGCCTGGAATTAGCAGTGTTGGTTAAATTACAGTACCAGAGTTTAGTTTGAACTTTTATGGAATAGGGCAACAGTGCTGGCATTGGGTCTTGGTCTTATTAAAGTTCCACTAGTGAATTGCCTAAATACGAGGGGCGTTCAATAAGTTTTGCAAATTGTTAGGGCAAAACAGAGGAAGGGGGATGGCTGTTTGTGGGAGTGTTGGACAAGTTATGACAAGTCAAGACCTGCAGCCGCACACTCCTGCCTCGTCTATTTAAGAAGCAGTAGCTCATTGCAGATCGTTAGTCACAAGTTTTTCAACAATGGAGAAGGTTGAGCACCATGCAGTGATCAAATTTTTGACCAAGGAAGGCAAGAATGCAAAAGAGATCCATGAACACATGGTTGCAGTGTACACCGACACCGCCCCTTCCTATGCAACCATTGCTCGCTCGAATAGGGAGTTCCACAATGGTCATGAGTCCCTTGAAGATGACTCGCATCCAGGACGCCCGTTAGATGTGACCAACGAGGACAATGTGGCCTGTGTGGCGAGGATGATCCTCAAAAATCGACGGGTGAAGGTTGAAGAAATTGAGCAAGAACTTAGAATATCACATGGAAGTGTTATCAACATCATCCACGACCTTTTGGCCATGACCAAGGTCATAATTTAATTTCACGGATGACAAAAGCCACAAGGGCCTAGAAACCTCACGCCCCATGATCGACTTCAACGTCGTCAAAGTTTGGAGGAGCTGCTGCTCCTGTACAACCAAGACCCGGCGGGATTCGAGTCACGCATAGTGACAGCTGATGAAACATGGGTCCATCACTGGGGTCCCTAGCGACTACTTTTTATTCCACCATCCAGATCCATTCGCTCTATCCTCCCTTTAGTTTAGTATAGGTTAAGATGAAGTAGTATTTCTGGATAAGGGAGGTGAAACATGCTGGTGATTTGTCTGGTCCAATGGCATTGCCCAGATTCTAGTAAGGTTGTCACCAATGAAGCCAGTAAACCACACTGGAGAGGCAAAGTCTATGATAGGTTGGATATCACTAGCCAAATGAGGGAGCACAATATGCAGTCGACTTGAGAAAGTTGGCTGCGACTCCTCCTGCTTTGTGAACAATGTTGGCAATGTGGGGGTGGAATCTCAAATTGGTATCCATGAAGACACCAAGATCTTTGTGAGTACAAGCTGATACAATGGGAGATCCAGAGAGATTGTATTGGTCATAATGGTCGACTCAGTCACTCTTGAAACGGACGTAGACACATTTGTTGGGAGCAAAGGAGAGACCCCCAGATGATGCGACATTTGACAGGATGTTTACATTGGTCATGGGACATGCTTGATGGTGAAGATAGAGTTT
The DNA here is from genome assembly GCA_963969495.1 of Ceratothoa steindachneri. Taxonomy (NCBI): domain Eukaryota; kingdom Metazoa; phylum Arthropoda; class Malacostraca; order Isopoda; family Cymothoidae; genus Ceratothoa; species Ceratothoa steindachneri. The sequence goes on from OZ018324.1 coordinate 5,374,340, forward strand.
CAGGTCATCTGCAAACAGTTTGTACTTATAAGTCAGTTGGGCTCCTAGATGGTTGATAAATATGATGAAAAGGACATGCCCAAGTACAGATCCCTGAGGGACCCCGCTGGAAACAGTACAAGGTCTGCTGCAGGTGCAGCTTTAGATCCAGTCAAGTTTAGTGCCACTGATCCCTATACATCTTAGCTTTTCTATTAGGGTGGAATTATGAACCCTGTCAAAGGCATTGATGAAATCAAATAATATGAGATCCACTGTATGGCCCATATCATACCAATATGTAACATAGTTGTAGGTCAGCAATAGTTGGTCAGATACAGATCTGCATGAGTGGAATCGAAATTGATTGTTATTGAATATGAAGTGTTTGTCGTGGAAGGAGTAGAGGGTTTTGGTCATCAGGCATTCTAGGATTTTTACAGGGAATGGGGGTGAGGATAATAGGATGGTAGTTCAGATGATCGGTGTGTGGGCCTTTCTTGAATATAGGTATAACATGGGAGTGCTTCCACATAGATGGCACCTCTCCATTGGCAACTGACTTGGAAAATAGGAGAAAAATGGGGTATGACAGGGATGAGGAGCAGTTTTCAAAAGAATTGGATGGAGACTGTCTGGGCCCATTGCACTGTCTGTGTCTAGTGATGTCTTTACTTGCTCAATTGTTGATAAGGTGTTGATTCCTTCTTGGTGGGGACTGGGGTCAAGGAGGTCCTCAGCCACAAATACACTGGAGAATGCTTCTACAAATGAGTTGGCCATAGTAAGAGAGTCATTAACCATGAGAGGGCTGACTGAAGGTCTGGCAGTCTTCTTGTGTTGGATGTATGAATAGAACAACTTTGGTCTGGTGTTTTGATGAGTAGTCAGGTGGAGTTTCTATTGTTGCTTGTGTAAGTGCTTGGTTGGCAGCATGGAAGAGGTGAAGTTTCTGTAGGGTTATTGGAGCTCTGCATCCATACCTTCATCTGTGGAAGATATAGACTGACCAGCAGCAAGACTTGTTGGAGTGAAGGTGGGCAGGGACTGTTTAACTATGGGGGCTTACTTTGATGTTGTGCTTTAGTGGGAATGTACGATTGGGATAGGTTCTTAATAATGGGGGTGTGATGGTTGGCCATTCCATCTACATTTAAGTTAGAAAACTCAAAGTCCCAATCGATAGTTAGGAGATGGTTATTGATGCCACAGTAATTTCCAGGGGCCCAGTCTAATTGATTTAGGACATTTTGGTATACTGGGACAAGGGATTGGAAAACATAGGAGAAATGAATTAGGGTATGACCACAATGAGGAAATGGTGGGTGAGTTACAATGTCAACAACTGTCTGGATTGGTGGTTAGTACTAAATCTAAAGTGTTGGCAGGGGGGACAAAGGTTGGGTCAAGGATGTGTTGGTGTAAACCAAGGGAGATGAATAAATTTGAAAAAGAAACGTCCAGAGGTGTGGCATGTGCATCAGGTACTGGTTGGTGCCATCTTAAGGATGGTAGGTTAAAATCGCCCATTATTATAACCTCTTTGCCCAGGCAGAAATCTAAAATGAAAGATATAAGGGTGTGTATGATGGAGGTCTGTAGATCACAAGCAGATATATGTTATATGTAGGTAGGTGTTGGGTGGGTGGTGATTGAGGTTCTGTATTTTGGCATTGATGGTTTCAAGATGGTAGAGACAGACCCCATACTTGGGTCTAGTAGCCTCATAGTCATTACATAAAATATTGTATCCTGGGATTTTAATAGTAGCATCCATGATGTGTTGTTGGAGCGAAAAAGTGTATGCTATGATCCTGGCAGAACTGGTGAACATGTTAGATTTTGATGCTAAGGTTGTTGACATTTTTCAGTGCATAATTAAAAATGTTGGATGAGTTGAGATTTGATGGTTAGTTTTTTGAGAGACGTGAGGGGGTGGTGTTAATAGGGAAGGGAGAATGTAGAGGCAAGTTTGGCAGCTATGGAGCAGGTGGTTCACTAAGGCTGTCTGGAAAAGTTCCAGCTGAAGGTGTAGGGCAGCAGATATAGCAAAGCTGCAGGACTTCTCACGTAATTGCTGGTGTTGCTGTAGGTTAGGTCTCAGGTAATGTACTCTTGGGGATAGATGGATTGGTGTAGGGTTTTGGCAGCATTGAGTAATTCTCTTCTAGCAGGGTCATCAAAGATTCTGGCTCCAAAGAGATTTGGTTTAATGTGGGTGATAGATTTCCCAGGTAGGAGATGGGACGCCATTTCATTAAACTTGAGTTGGATTTTTGATGGGTCATTTTCCAAACTATGCAGAATTATAATTAGCTCCTTTTTTTTATCTTTCTCTCTCACCTCTACCACCTCCGCATTAATCCTCTTCTGTAGGTCTTGGGGGGGGGCTAAGGCGAGAGGAGGAAGATTGGATGGTAGTTTTTAGTTCAACCTCTTATTTTAGTGTGTGTTTGGTGTTGATCAATGGTTTTAGTAGTTTCATGTCTTTGTGTATGGTGTGGACAGATTCTGATAGTAGTTTGACTGCATTAAAGAGTTGGGTAAAGTCATTTGGAAAAGGGGTTAGTGGGGGAAAGGGTAGAGGTGCAAGTGGTTGCTTAGAATTGATAAGGGTAGCTTCACCTTTCTTACACATGCGGCCATTGACAGGGGCATTCCTACATCTAGAACATATGTAGCTTAGGTGGTGAGATTCATTCAATAGTTTGAATTGTCTAGATGGTATGACACTGCATTCAATATCAGCATGAATCCAAGCTTCACATTGGTCGCACTGAATAGTCTCCACTGCCCAAAGTGGCAGTGCAGATGCCACATTGATAAACAACATTAGGATGGCGGGGGGATCTGGGAATTTTGTTTCTTGTGCCTGAGCTCATTGGGCAAACTGGTATAGTGGTTAGCCCCCGAGGTATTGTAGCAATTGTGAAGGGCTGAGTAGAACTTTTGATAGGGAATTCATCGGTCTTAAACAGTATACATAACCAGTATATAATTCACAGTTTAAATATATTTAGATAAAAAGATGTTATAAAATAGGTTCAGAATAGAAAGCTCACCAAGAGCATGTGAAGCACATTTTATCCAATCCAAAGTACAAATAGGAGTTATTTCATGATTTAATTTAGAATATAATTACAAACCCCTAGTAGTATTTTGTTGTAACGCTCAATGTAGACTATGTTCCTGAACTTAAGTATATTATACCAAAAGAAAAATAACAAAAAAGTCGCTGAATAGGGAGCTTGCTGAGAACACATTCACTCCGATCGCTACTGCACTAATCCCTTAATTACTTAGGTCACTTAAGTTTTCAAAGCAGTGTATTGAGGCAAAAATAGAGGAATTAGGGTGCTAGGATACATTAAAAGGAATGTTAGGTACAAAAGTAAAGAGGTTATCTTTAAACTATAACTCGTATGTTAGACCACATTTAAAGTACTGTATACAAGCATAGTCACCACATTTTAGACATGATATCAACCTGCTAGAGTCAGCACAAATGAGGGCAACAAGGATGATACTTCCGTAAAGCACTTTGAATATGTAGATAGGTTGAGGGTGCTAAATATGTTCTCATTTGAAAGAAGATATGTGAGAGGAGATATGATTGAGCTTTTTAAAATCTGTTCTGGAATAGATAAGTTTGATTTTAGCAAGTTATTTGAGTTGGAAGGTAGTAATAGGACTAGGGGTCACCACTTAAAAATGAAAAAAAAACAGGTAGATTACTGGAATGGTTTACCACAGGAGACAATAAAGCAGTCCAAATTTAAATGTTTTTAAGCGCAGGTTAGATGAGTATATGGGGAGTTTAGGTTATCATGGTTTGTAAGTTGTATTGGAGAAAATTACATATTGTAATATCAATTTGTGTATATATTATTATGTGCATTGTATATTTTTTTTGGGGGGGAGGGCATAGATAGCGAATACTTGATTGGTAGCTTCCGCAAATTCCAGAGTCAGCTGCTTCCATAATAGGGTGACAGTCACTGCGGGTGTTTGCCACTATGCACACCAGGCGGCGATCCCAGTCATTGTTACGACTTAGTCTGGGTGAAATGCTGCCGCCATCTTGAAAAATTTTGAAATCATAAGTTAATTGTATTTATTTGCCATTGTAGGCCTGTTAGCTCTAGTACTTGTAGGTAGTGAAGATGTGGACTCCTACTATTTAAGTGAATAAGTTATAATGTGTGTTAAATAAGGGAAGCTAGCATATTGGTACCTATCAGTTTGTTCGGGAGGGATGCTGCCGCCCACGGTAATTTGACTTAAATACTTCCCATTTTAGGCCTGTTAGCATGAGTACTTATACTAAAACGTTGTGTTTAAGTATCCAAGAGTGGGTTAAAGTTAAAATACCCTGTGAAGTATTAATGAACAATCAATATATGGTGTGACACAAGCCTATAAATTATGTGATATATTTTTACTATACGCTATCTATGGTAGGGTTGCACCGATAATATCGGCAAGTTATCGGTATCGCCCATATTGGCCACTTTGCCGATATATGGGTATTGGTCATATCTTGCCGATATATTATAGGCTTGCTTATCAGCTAATCTTATAAGTATTCCAATATGAGCTTATACAGCACATACTTCTCTAATGGTGTCTCAGTACCATTACTTTGTTTTTCTTTTCACTTCTACGAATATTGTATTAATACTACAAAGTTAAACTTCCAAACTTCTTAAAATTTATTCAGAAAAAATGTATAAATAATTACAATGGTTGATAACTTGATATATAAGAACATAACTTATAATAATGCCAAATTATGTTAAACCCAAATTGAAAAGTCCTAGCCTGCCTTATCCCAGGAGTACACAAGCGACTTTGTGGTGCCACAGCGTTGCTCATGTACTCCAGCCCTAAGGTGTCTCATAGCCGCGCCCCTCTGTGTTAGGGATCAGCGACAGCTTGCCACAGACACTGCGATTCTATGCCAAGCAGGAGGGTCTTCCCAACTGGAATGACATAGCCTTGTTCCTCAAGTTCGTGAGCAACTGTTTCACCATTCTTAATGTCAGGAGGCCAGGCCAAGACCAGAGGTAAAAAATTCAGATTTTCGGACAGTTTTTTAATTATTTAATATTAATAAATTGCATTCCTATTTAATGTTAAAACTTCGGGCATCTTTATCTTTTCATTAAAAATGCTGTTGTTTCACACGTGTTACTTCTGCATTTAGTTATACAACAATGAAACAAATGTAAAATCTTTTACATAGTGATAGATGTCAATTAACATTTTGCTCTTTCAGGTACAACAACACCTGAAAAGCCATGTGGAAACTGGAAGACGAAATCACCCAGAGGCACGTTCAGTTCATGCAGGACACGGCAGAAATCATGAAGGCTTGGCCATCCTGTGGCTACCCTAGCAACAGGATAGTCACCACTGACACCAGGAAGGCAGCGTACCTGATGTCGACCAATGCGTGCGCCACCATCATGGATGTCCTGGACAGGTACAAGGACCAGGACAATGTCAAGATCTGCCCTGGCAAGATGACATCGGATAAGGAGGAGCATGCCTTTGGACACCGCCGCAACATGTTTGGCACCAACTACTGGACCGAGGCCAAACAGTTCTTCCAAGCAGAGACCCTCATTAAGCTGTCTGGATACACCCTGGAAGAAGTTAAGGAGCACATGGTCCCACTCCATGAAGCCCAGAAAACAAACCAACCAACTGGCCAAGGAGTTTGTTCAGGAGTTGGACATTGACTCCGAGAGGTTGGAGCCGGGCGAGGCCGGCAGAGTAGGATATTTCTGCGAGTACTTGGCCAAAAAGGCCCGCAGCCGCCTAAAGTGTGCTTCTTGCCAGGAGGCTCTGGTAGAGGGCAACACCCTTATGCCCTCAGTGCAGGTGGCTGACCCCGACAAGCTACCAGAGACCTTCAGAGAGATGATTGAACTCCAGGACCACGGCGGTCTCCTCTACCACTCAAACGAGTACATCCACATGGCCATGATAGCTGTGGAAGTCTTCAAGGCAATGAAAATACCAGGTGAAATGAGGGCCAAGTTTCTGGCGGCCTACTCTTCAGAAGAAGTGTTTGTGAGTGTCTACAAGGAAATAATGAGCAATGACTTAAGCATGTCCCTGCTGGACTGTGAAAAGGGTTGCAGCCTGGTCAACACCATTGTTCCTGCTATCATCAGGTCCCTCTTCCATGTCATGGGCAAAAATATGGTGCCAAAAGCTAACAGTGATGATGCTCATGCAAAAGTCAAAAGAAGAGGTAATCTGGATGCACCCAAGAAAGCTATCAGGAGAAAGGAGAAAAAGTGACTAAAAGAAGAAGAAACTTTCTAGTGGGAAAAAGTCCTAAGTCAATTTAAGTGTGCGTAGCCACTGACATTTGTTATGTATCTTTATTTTGCAGGGTAGATATTAGAATCCAGATTAACCATGAAATACGTTAGGTTACTAGTACAGGGTGTCCACACCTTAGATTCTTACTAGCTATTACTTTATTATACCTATTTCAGAATAATATAGTCGGTACTCACCCATGGGATATGAAAAAGATTTATAAAGTTAAAAAAAATGAAATCAAATGCAGGGGTCTAGCTAAATGATACCTAATGGGCCCTGGAGGGATTTCTTCTTTTTTTCTTTAATTGATGATACCTACTTTATTTCATTGATTAGAATATACATTGAAATATGTTTGTAGTTAAATTTAATATACCCATTTTTCATAACAGTTTTAATTAGAAATTTTGCCATTTATTTATTTATTTTTTGGGGGAAAAATTTTAATCACAAGATTGCACTTTTATCCATAACATAAAAAAGCTTGCAAATAAAAAAATTTATTGAATTTTCATAATTACAATGTTATAATGTAATTTGAAAAGTGAATAAAAAAGTTGTAAAATTAAAAGCTAAAATTACTTTTTAATTCTTAAAGGGCTGAAAGCAACTTAAGTCGCTTTTACAATATTTCTTATGCGCTAAATGGCGGTGAGCAACTTTAGTTGCGCAGTTTTGCTGGCCTAGTTATTGGCCTAATTGTATGTGCATACTTGTAAGCTTTTTTTGTGTGGTAAATCTCAAAATGAGTAATAATTCACAATGGTGGCTTTCCAGGGCATTTATTACAAACATATGAGGTTTGTTTTCTCTTACAATCTCCTTTCCCTTTTTTGTAACATTTATTTGGAAGTACGCTACAAACGACACAATTCAACTTGCTTTTGTTTTCGTTCATTGATGGAAAATGCCTCTCAACTAACCTATTTGCTATCGGTGTACTCTCATTTTTCCTCTTTCATTTTTTAAGATTATGAATAGCATAATCTTCTAGCATTCCCTTTGCAACTTCTTCTCTGAATTTAGAGGGTGACATTTTACCATTGGAGTTTTGAATATTATAGCAGATATTGCTGTTGACTAAAGCCACCTCTACCATAAAATACCATATCGGTTGATACCACTTTTTTGATTTTCTGTTGAAAGGATATGTAGAGCAAAGCTAATCAAATTTATCTACTCCCCCCATGTATTTATTATAGGCTATTTGTATATTAGGTTTATTGACATTTTTCTTTCCTTTCCTTGAATTTACTTCAATAAAACTTATTCCTGTTACCCACAGTAGAAATCATATTTACCCTTCCTGTATCTTGCCATGAGTGTTTGGTTGTCATATATCCATACAACTGGAAGATCACCTTTTTTCAATTTTAGGTGTTTCATTTCAGTAGGAAGGCCCTTGCAATTTGATATGACTGTACCACAGGACCCAATTTACTGTACAAAAATACTACATTTTAATAAAGAAATATAGTTGTAACACTATAAAATATATTTCATAATGAATCTTAAAATGGTAATCACCATAAAATTAAATAAAAACAATAATAAATGTGCAAAAAATGTGAATAAGTAAAGCAATAACATAAGCGCAAGTCCAGACTTACCGCAACATATCACGTTTACAGCTACAACATTACTGCCTTAAATCTTGCGATCGCTGGAATATATGAGGGGCGGTCAATAAGTTTTGCACATCGGTAAGGCAAAACAGAGGAAGGGGGATGGCTGTTTGTGGGGGTGTTAGGACAAGTTATGAAAAGTCAGGACCTGCAGTCGTACGCCTCTGCCTTGTCTATTTAAGAAGCAGTAGCTGATCGCAGATCGTCAGTCACAATTTTTTCAACAATGGAGAAGGTTGAGCACCGTGCAGTGATCAAATTTTTGACCAAGGAAGGCAAGAATGCAAAAGAGATCCATGAACGCATGGTTGCAGTGCACACCGACACCGCCCCTTCCTATGCAACCATTGCTCACTGGAATAGGGAGTTCCACCATGGTCGTGAGTCCCTTGAAGATGACTCTTGTCCAGGATGCCCATCAGACGTGACCAACGCAATGTGGCCCGTATGGAGAGGATGATCCTCGAAAATCGATGGGTGAAGGTCGAAGAAATCGAGCGACAACTTGGAATATCACATGGTCTTATCAACATCATCCACGACAATTTTCCCATGATGGTCTCTGCCCGTTGGGTCCCTAAAATCTCACGCCCCATGATCGACTTCAACGTTGTCAAAGTCCACAAGGGCGGAGTTGCACAAGCTGCCCTGAGCGAGTGCAGATTCGAGGAGCTCAACCACCCCCCTACAGTTCAGATCTGGCCCCTAGCAACTACTTTTTATTCTGCCAGCTCAAGGCTGCACTGCGTGGGTGCAGATTTGGGGACGATGAAGATGTCCAGCTCGCCGTCAAGGAGTGGATTGAACAGCAGTTGGGAGATTTCTGGTTGTGTGGAATTCGAAGCCTCAGGGACAAGTGGCGCAAGTGTATTGAAGTTGAGGGTAGTTATATTGAAAAATAATAAAACACTTTTCCTCATATCTCATTTCATTATATCCGAATTGCAAAACTTATTGACCGCCCCTCGTATATTAGAAAAATGACTCAATTTGAGTTGAGTGACTCTCGAAGCATACCACCCTGAAACAAAAAAAATTTTAAGTAATATAAACTAAAGTCGCATCTCGCATTCATGCATTAACTATATTTGAACGACTCAAGTTGCTCTCCGCACCAAAAGGTTTAAGTACCTGGAAAACCTTTGAAATTTGATATTAGTAGACACCCTGTAATATCTAAGAATCCCATTGTACACAGCCTTATTAAATAAATGTGAATTTAATATAACCAACATCAATTATAAATATAAGGTTTTTATTTTGTATTAAATAAGTCACACTTTCGTTTGTCATGCCAAATCTGTTCCTTGGATAAAAATTTGACTTGACAGCTCAAAGTACATTGGTCCCAGGGTGTTTCATGCCAAATTTGGGGTGAATATCTTTAAAAATAAAGAAATGAAAATGATTTTTGTTTTTTTCCTGGCTAGCCTGACTATAGAATCACCCGATTTTGAGCTACCAATCAAGTATTCATTATCTATGGGGAGGAGCATGCAATGATGGTGATGCCTTTTTAAGCAGTAGCTGCATGATTTAGTTTCTGACAAGCCATGATGGTGATTCCTTTTTAAGTAGCTACATGATTTAGTTTTCTACATGCCATGTTGGTGATGCTTTTTAAGCAGTTCAGACACATTCTTGTAGATGTAGTTTTAGGTAATTTCTCAGAACACAGGCACATTTTTTTTCTACTTTCTGGTTATTTCTAGCTTTTTTGTTTATGTTGTTACTGTGTTTATTTAACTTGATAATACTTTGGGGCAATAAGCTAATAAAAAATTTAAAAAGTCCTATACTCTCTATTATTGGGGAAAATATAATTACAGGTACGGCTAAACTTGCCTTTATATAAAAAAATGTATGATAAAAAGCCCTTTTTGTCAGTTTTTCGAAGCACAAAAGACAACTGGGGGAAAAAATAATACTCCAGAATATAGACTCAGTCACTTTTCTGTGTTTTTGTTTTGAATACAAACCTTTCATTTAGCATGCAAAGATATACTGTTACATAATGGTATATCTTTGCATGCTAAATGAATGGGGTTTTTTTGCCTATCCTCAATTAAGGGAATAATTCATATGTGTTAATAAACAATTATTTTTTAATTTAGAGATGGTTGAGTTCCATATGAACTCAACCAAAGGTGCCATGGTGACCGACTCAGATTTGGCTGAAAAAATTAGGCTGGTACCTCTACATATATAATGAGCATGCGCCAAATTCTAGGGTAAAATTCCAATGGGTTTCTGTGCTGTGACTCTTAAAAAAAAAGTCGTCTTCACCCATTTTTGACACCGCAAATTGCACATGGAATAAGATGTCTAACTGGATGCCTACAAATTAGTTATCTCATGTGCAGAAATGAAAATTGCAATTTTCAAGGGTTACTGTCATGCTAGAATAATTTACAACAGGCTATTGAGGCTGGATTCCTTCTTATTGAGGACATACCTATCTGCAGAAGGTTTCTTAACTATACCAAAGTTTTAATTTAGAAATAAGGGGACTTTAAAAAGAGCTCTGGCTCATAAAATGCAATTTTTTAACCATTTGACAAATTCACTTATACATATATGTACAATTATGTAGATTTTTTTTAAAAAATGTGGAGCTTCACCCATATATCCCCCTTTAACTGTTGGTGGTTATACCCTCCCCCTGTTATTGTTTTAAAATAAACTAGTAGTATTCATTTTTTGAAAGCCTAGCATTAGATTCTAATTCAAAGGCGATTGCCAGATGTTGTTTGATACTCTAATATTCAATGTTTTTATGCCGTGTTTCTTGACTTCAGACATATGAGCCTCATGCACAAATACTATTTAAATAAACCATATTTTCTTTAATATTGAATAGAAAATTTCCATATCATATTTTAATTCAGAAAAAAATCACTTCAAAATGACATATAATACAATATGATGCGATTACAATTAACAATGTAGCTTCTAAGATGGCTACCAGTCTATTTTTCGTCCTAACCTCATAATTACAACTACACCACTTGTACAGCCAGGCACCAACCCCTCAACCCATTCTATCTACTTGCACTCAACTTCCTATCTAAATATTTAACATGAGAATCCCCCATCACAAGCACATCAGTCAGACTCCTACCTATTTCTAATTCACCTAGACTTAACTCTATCTCCCCTCCTAGTTGTATTTACACTAACAGTCACTCCACTTCCATCTTCATCCTCACCTCCAATCATATCACTTGCAGTCGCTTTCTCTCTCAGGGCACTTAATCTATTAGCTGTGCTAAGAGGTTCTGTATCCCTTTGTCTTACACACCTAACCTGTTCTACCCTATCCATACTATTTGGATTCCCCCACAATTCACCTTCATTCATCTCATTTAGAACATAAGAAAGGAAGGAATCTGCAAAAGGCTAATCAATAGCTTATACAAGGCAGCTCCTGTTGTTCCCATCATCCAGTTCACTCCCACCTTGCAGCATCCTCATCCATAAATCTAAAACTTTCATGAGTCAGGATGTTCAGGGAGTAGGCCTCTGACTAAAGGTGCGGGGGGGTGCTATTAATAAGGTGCCAAGAGTTTCACCTTGTTCTGTAGTATGTACAGTAATGTTTGTTACTATGCATAACAAATATGTGCACACAATAACTCATGAATGAGTGCTACAGAGATATGTAGCAGACAAAGGGTGAAGCAGAACTGTGCACCCCATGGAGTGGTTTGAGTTTGAACCATTTACCTCCCTTAGAAATTTTCGCCACTTTTATGGTTTAAGGAAATTATGAGTCTGACCAGTGTTACAACTTATAAGGAATGACGGCTTATGGGTGCTTGACTCTACACAGCAAGCATGTGAAGATGTTGATAAATGAGAGGCAACTATGATTTCCAGCTGCTCAAAAGAATAAAAGGCAATATTTCAGATAAAGTGGTTACACTTTGTAATTGCTCAGTCAAGTGACTGTGGCTTGCATGAATGGAGAGCTCGGAAGTGGATGGTGAAGTGTCACTTTGTTAGGAGTGAGGGTAGCAGGGAGTGTCAAGATGATGAAAACACGATCTATATTCACATCTCTCTGCAGCACTAGAATAGGAGCATAGAGCATGAGGCTGCCAGGTGTCACCAGCAGTTGCTGGCTGTGCCAATTACTTATGATATACAACCTCAAGTTTGTTTGTTTTTAAATATTTCATCTTTTCAGATGCTTTGCAGATGCTTACTCTAAAGATCTCAAAGTACTTATTGATATCTAGTCTCATTAGTTGTCATAATAGTTGTGGCATTATGGCTTGGCGTTCACATGGAAAGGATAATGCAGACATGGTTCATCATTTAAAAGGTAAACAAATAAAATTGCTTTATTGATACTAAAGTACTTTATTGTTAATAATTGGGAATAAATCTAAAATTACCAAAATATATTAAAAACAAAAGAATCAAGGAACTTTTAAGCTCTTAATTTTTCTCATTTTTAATAGGAATGGAACTCTTTGTTGATTTTTCTTTGTTCCTTTGGTTTCTCACAAATGGGCCTACATTTCTCTTTGAGCAAGGATTTATTTTAATGAATTCCTGCAGTTTTTACACTCTTGCAGTTCTTCTTTTGACTTCTCAGGCTATGTTTATCCATAGTTATGCTTCTCCTGACTTCACCACTTTCTTTATAAATCTTTATTGCAATAGTTATCTTATAGCCTTGTTGATTTTTTTAGGACTTTTTTAATGACTATATTAAATAAATAGCATTTATTTTGGATATTCTTTAATGTCTACTTTTGCTTTGTTCTCTTTTATGTGAAATGATTTTATTGATTAATAGAAAACATGTAATACATACAAATTAAATGACAATGTAAATACTGCATTACAGATAACCATATTATTACGTCTCCTGAAGTTGAACAGGTCATGCTTAAAGTAGACAGGGGAAAATATTCAAAACGAAACCCATATATGGATTCCCCGCAAGGTATCGGCTATGGTGTCACCATCAGTGCTCCACATATGGTAAGTCAAGTCTTTCTTGCTTAATGTATTATTTCATTTCAATGTTTCCTCAATATTGCATATACATCAAAGTTAGCATTAGTTCTAGGTGGTTATTCTGTTTTATTTTGCAAGTGGACTTGTTTATTGCCCAGTAATGGTTAACTACTATGTAAATTTTAAAGAGTTTAGGTTGGCTGCTGGTAATAAATGCTCAGCAGTTTAAACAATGTAAAAGGTTAATTAATGTCTACACAGGAATATTTGCCTGCTTTTAATGCTGGAAAAAAGTGTAAAGTCAAGGCTTTAAATTGATAGTATCAGAAGACCCTAAATTTTCCGACTATAAGCGGACTTTGGATCCATTGGATATACATTGAGTAACTTTATCACTCTTAACTTACTCCTGACATTACCACAGCCACCCATGCAAAACCATACTATCCTCTGTGAAATTCATGTGAAACTTCAAGTACATACCACACTTAGATACTCAAGGAAATTTCCACCATCCAGTATGCAGGTCCCTATTCCCTCCAAAATGAGCCCAACTCAGCACAATAAGGCACCCAATCACCACACTGCCATTGTACCATATATTGTGACCCTAAAGAAATGTCCGCCACAAATTATAAATGGGTTCATCTGGCAAAGCTCAGTGCAATCACCACCCAAATCTATAGAAATACTGCACACAGGAACCAGAGACAGTTCAACACATGTTCACAATATATCTAACACCAGCATAACTTACATAGTGCTATATGTCTGGAAGAACCCTATCCAGAGGGTGGAGTTCATCGATGCTGCTGGCCTAAGGGATGGACCTTAGTCAGGGGCAACTTGAGTAACCTCCGCTGAAAATATAGAGGTGGCTCTTTCTCATTTGGTCAAGTAGGACCAATCTTAAAAAAATGAATTGTATATTTGATAATTTAACAAAATTAAATCCTAAATCAGATTGTTACCCCTGAGGTGTCGAGGTATAGTTTTACCAGGGGCCTCAATGAGGTGATGGATAAAGTTTAGGTGCTCTAATAAAGCATTAATCATACATATTTTGATAGTTTTGGTATAAAGTTTACCATACCCTCTTCAGTCATATACTGACTTTAGTTGTATAATAACCACCAACTGAAGAGGGTATAGTAAACTTCATATCAAAACTAGTCTCATAAATATATCATATGCTCCTATAGAGTGGTTTTACTATCATATACCATAACTTGCTATTGAGTTCTTTCACTTATACACATATTTATGTATTTTTCTCTTTGTTTATGAAGAAAGGTTTCCAATCATGTTATATTTAAGTTCTGCCAAATGTCATAAATTTTAATAGCTAGTATTATCAAAACTAAGAAGAGAAGACCAATTAGGGCATACCTGCTAGGAAGTATTTATAAAGAAAATACTGAAGTTAAAGAAATTGAAATTTTGGACAGTACATACTATGATTGGTCAGTTTGGGTTCATAAGCATTTTCTTCCAAAGAGAAAGCAATAAAAAAAAGGTTAATTTTATATCACTGCTCTTCCTTCATTTCAAATGAACCAGTTGAAAATATTCTTAAATATTTTCCACTTGTTGCATTTATTTTTTCTTTCTTTTTTAATGTCTACTTTATCATCTTAACTAGAAAGGTATTTTTATTAATACATAATTACTGATGAATACCATGACAGAATTATGAATTTATTATAAGTTTATGCATATTTCACCCCTGGATGAGATCACTCCAACCAGTTAATGAAACCACCATAAATATCAGTTTGACAATCACTGGTAAGTCCAGGGTCATCAGAGTATCCCTTGTTTAAGAGGGGAAGTGTCAGGAACCTTTATCACCCCAGGGGAAGGGGGACCCATTCATGTCAGAAGTATTTATATACACCTACCGATTGGAGGATTCATTGAAAGAGAAATGTGTGCTGTGCTGTGAAGATGGGAGAGGAAAGATGTCATTGGCTGTGGGTGTGAAACCCTGTGTAAGCTCTACCCACTGGGATAAGCATCGTGTGTCTACCATTCGGTGGCCAGATCTCTATGTGCACAGTGTCTGTTCTCGCTGGTCTTGAACCTTGCACCTCAGCATCAAAGGACCAACGCTTTATCCACTAACCCAGTGAAAGCTCCATTCTTTTCCTATGGTGAGCAAAGTTATGGGACCTTGGGTCTGGTTAGGCTTTAGATAAAGTCCTGATTCAAGTTTACTTTGAAGCAGCTGTCCTCTAGTGCAACAACCTCTTATTCAAACTCACCATCAAACTGTAGCTTTCCACTGAGATAGGAACCAAACAGTGGATATTAGTATATACAAAATCTCACTTTACTAAGAAATATTTGTTGCTTCCATCCCCAGCATGCCCATGCATTGGAGCTCTTAAAAGATCAACTGAAAGAAGGAAATCACGCTTTGGATGTTGGTTCAGGCAGTGGCTATCTTACGACCTGTTTCGCACACATGGTTGGTCCGACTGGAATAGCAGTTGGAATTGATCACATCCCTAATTTAGTCCGCTTTTCGGAGGAAAATATTCAAAGTGACAGTCCAGATCTTCTACAAGGTGGTGCTCTCAAGCTTGTCGGTAGGTGGTAGTAGTTTAAAGAGTTTTATTTCGGTTTCCCACACTGAGATCCAGTAACTTGGCATTGCTATGTGTAAATATAGAAAAATCCAACGCTATATTGTCATTTGTGTTTATTCCTCAGTTTTTACCATTATCATTCATATATGTTTATTCTTTGCTTCTTTACCATTCTTATTCATGTATTTTTATTCCTCTAGTTTTTCCCATTGTTTTTCACATTTCTTTTATATTTGATCAAATCTTCTCTCTAGAGACAAGATTGGAATATCCTCTAGCCTTAAATTATAAGGTAATAAAGCACGATAGTCCCCATACAGTGCTGGGTTTCATTAAGAGAAATGTCAGTTACAAAAGTAAGGAGGTTATTCTTAAACTCTATAACTCATATGTTAGGCCACATCTAGAGTACTGTATACAGGCATGGTCCCCAATTTTAGACACGATATTAACCTTCTCGAGTCAGTGCAACAGGGGGTAACAAAGATTATTCCTTCCCTGAGGCACCTTGAATATATAGATAGACTGAGGGTATTAAATATGTTCTCGTTCGAAAGGAAGTGTGTGAGAGGAGATATGATTGAGCTCTTTAAATTTTTTTCCGGGATAGATAAATTGGATGTCATCAAGTTTTTTGAGTTAGATGATGGAAATCGGACTAGAGGTCACCACTTGAAAATTAAAAAGCAAGGGTGTAGGTTGGATTTAAGAAAATATTTGTTCACCAATAGAGTGGTGGACTTCTGGAATAAATTGCCGCGGAGGGTAGTAGGTAGTCCAAATCTAAATGTATTTAAGAGTAGGTTGGATGAGTTTATGGGGAGGGAAGGTTGTGATGGTTCCTAAATTTTGTATATATTAATATTGTTTGTATATATCTATAGCTGCATGATTTAGTTCTTGACAAGCCTTGATTGGTGATACCCTTGTTTCTGGACGCAATCCTCTGGATGTAGTTTTCTTGGGAGTTTGGGTGCCTTAAAAAAGAGGCCGTTTGACTCGGATGTCCTATGATGGGCCCTTGTGGCTTTTGTCATCTGTTATATTATATTGTGGGGGACTTTGATTTTGTCTTGCCCTAGTGATGGTACTTTTTGTCGGTGGGTTTTGATGGATGCGGATGACCTTTGATAGGCCCTTGTGGCTTTTGTCATCCGTGAAATTATGTTATGTTATGTTAGTCTTTCACTAACCCTGGATAAAGGGGTGCTGCCTAGGGGGGGAAAGAGTGAAGGCATGCTCTTGAAATCTTTCTTTTCTGCAAGTGCAGTAAGAAATGGTGCTAATGTGTTGGGTTGTCGCACACCCCTTCCAGTTGATCTATCAATTTGTGAATAGAGTGGGGGTATGCAATGGTATATGAGATGAAAGAGGTGGAAGGTAATGGATGTTTAAAAGGGAGATTGCAGATACTTTTGTGAGATGAAAATGAAGGGGAATGAGAAATTTGTATGAATTAAATAAATGGAGTATGACTTTGGTAGTAGGCTTAAAAGGGTAGTTATTGGTTGAGCTATTGAGTGAAGAGTAACGTGATGCAATGGGCGAATATAGAGTTTGAGTATGGAGTTGAATATAATCCCATGGGATTATTTTCTTTTCTTTTTTAAGGCCTTCAAAAACATTTTTCTTTTTAATCTTGTAATTTGCTTTGTTCCTTAATGGAAAATCTGTTAGCAAATTAACCTCAATCCTAACTACAACCACTCCGTAGCCCACAAAAGAAAGAAATGTCTGCCAGCAACACTTCATTAGAAGTAGGGATGTATTCCGTGTGAGGTTAAGTTGCAATAGAACTTCCTCTTCCTAACTGTTGCATGAACCACTAGCACAGAGGGGTGCTATAAAAATTTATGCAGCATGCAACAGCCTCCCTCCCCTCTAACATATTCCTTTAAGACAGTCTCACAAGAAGTGAGGCCCCACTTAATTTTGGTAATGTTGATCCTACAGCACAACAGGCTGTAGGATTTTTTTTTAATAGATTTGGTTTAACTATATAAATATTTTTCCTGTTATATATATATATATATATATATATATATATATATATATATATATATATATATATATATATATATATATATATATATATATATATATATAGTGTGCAGACACTATTCGTTTGCATGATGACTGTCTCAGGAAACAAAAATAAGTGCTTTTATTTTTTGAGTAGTCAAATTTGGGTCAATTTGTCTTAAAGACATTTTTTATCTATCTCACTCAAGGAACTTGCCTGTGCCCTTGAGGACAGCCTCCAGGCAACCTCGGAATTTGCCATGGGCCTTTGTTACTATCTCACATTTTTTTGCCCCTGAAGGCACTGGAAATCCTGGCCCTCAGCTCATCCTTGTGTTTCAGCTGGATTATTTGGTCTTGTTCCACCTCGCCCCAGACAAAGAAGTTGAGGGGGTTGCAGTCAGGCAAGTTGGGAGGCCAAATGTCAGGTGCTGTATAATTGAAAAAATTCTCCGAACAGCTAGGCCTGGGTTTTCCAGATAGTGTGGCAGGGCACAGTCTTGCTGCCACATGTAAGTCTTCCCTGCCACTAACCTGTTGATCCAAAACTTTACCACCTCACTCACAACACGGATGTAGATGTCAGTGTTTAAGCCTGTGGCCCTCACCTAATAAGCTTTACATCCTACACCTTTCTCCCATGCAATGACACACATTGACTTTCTGGCATCATTGTTGATGATCTGGATTTCAGTGATGAATTCCAGCATTCCATTGGCATCCGATGGCCACCCATTGATTTTCTTCTAGCTCTTTTCTGACCTCTTCCACATCCTTCTGCTGACAGTAAGAAAGTCTGAAATCTTCTAAAAATGGACCAATCAGCAATAATCTAAGGCATTAGGATAGAGTAATGTTTAGTTCTTTGTGCATATAAGCTGGTGGTTCTGTTCATTTCTTGTCTTAGTTTCTTGTTACTCTGAAGAAGTTCCAGAGGAGCAAAACATCAGTAAAGAAGAACCTTGTACCACTTGTAGTTTCTCTTATCCTCCCTCCATTTGTTGTCAAAGACCCCCATCAATATATATATATATATATATATATATATATATATATATATATATATATATATAGTGAGAAGTGTGTGTGTCAGAAAAGTAACAAGACTTAGTGTACTGTCTGAGCTATGATTAGGGTAGGGATTAATGCATTGTGTTAATACTATTAGGGGAATATAAAACAGCATTTTCTGTTCTCTGCAACCATTGTTTTTTTGCATGCTTTGGTGAACGACTAATTTTCAGGCTGCCGAGCAATGGGCACAGAGCAACAAACCAACTTGAAGTTTCTTTTCCATCTGAGAAAAACTCAGTCAAAAGCACTCAACATGCTGCAGCAAGTTTATGGAAATAAGACAATGTCACGCACACAGGTTGCTGAGTGGTATAGAGGTTCAAAGAGGGATGAAAGGATGTGGAAGATGACCCCAGGATTGGAAGGTCTTCAACAAGTAGGACTGAGGCCATTGTCTAATGTGTGAGGCAGATGGTGACTGGCAATCATTAGCTGACTGATAGCAATTGAATTGAGTATGAGCCATGACAGCATATGGAAGATTATTACCAAAGATGGTACTGAACAATGACCAGGAGTGGTGCATGAAGGTGTGTCAAGTCATCCTCAATCATCTTAAAACTGAAACAGACTCGTTGGGGAGAGTAGAGCCTAGAGACCAAGCGCCAGAGCTTTCAGTAGAAGAGTCCAGAGTTGCCAAGGTGGAAAAAACAAGACAGTCAATGTCAAGCTCATGTTGATCACATTTTTTGATATGAGGGGCATCATCCACATGGAGTTGTTGCCACAGGACCAAACAATCCATTATCATGTCTACAAAGAGATTGTGGGGGCATTTGCTCGATTCGGTGCACAAACGAGAGTTGTGGCAAAACAACTCATGACAATGTGCGCTGTCTCACGGCTCACAATGCCCTGAGCATCTGGCAGTTCCTTGTTGAGAACATCACTGTGCTGGAGCAACCTCCCTACTCATCTGATTCTTTACTCCCCCCCCCCCCAGCTTTAAAAGGGGTCATGAAGAGGACACGTTTTCCAGACTTAGAAGCCATCAAGAGTGCCATGATGATGGAAAATCCTTCCATGCGTGCATGGAGGCTTGGCAGAGAAGGGTGGGAAAGTGCATTAAACTTGTGTCAGATTATTTTGAAGGGGAAAACTTGGTTTAGATTTAAAATCAATTTTTGTGACCACACTCATGTTTCTTTTCTGACACACCTTTTGTGTGTGTGTATGTTATATATATATATATATATATATATATATATATATATATATATATATATATATATATATATATATATATATATATAATTTCACGGTGAAGGTAAGGACACATAGGAGGCTGAGGTACATGTGATTCTCTTGCCTTTTAAATTCCTGAGTTATTTTCTAATTTTTGATTTACCTACATAGTCTTAACCTAATTATTTTTAATATTTTAATATTCTTTAACTGTATTAGATTAATTTATGTTTTAGAACCTGAAGATGGGTGATATGCCCGAAACGTTGTTCCATAAATAAATCACATATACCTCAGCCTCCTATGTGTCCTTACCTTCACTGTGAAATTGAAGATCAGACTGATCAGCAGCAACTCATATGACTATATTAATATATATATATATATATATATATATATATATATATATTCGTCACTCAAAGCTTGGCTATGGATGCAAATTTTATGTATCACATCCAAGCTTGAATTATGGAAGGTGTAGGCAATCTTAGATTACCAATGCTTTCTGCACATCCACTATTGTGAGCCTGCTTGTTGATGCTGGGGAGTGGCCACTTACTCTATACAGTGCACTATGTGCATGTATGTGCCTGCTCAGCATCTCCCTCAGTTGCTAACAGCTCTCACTACATCCACAGCTGATCTTGATGGTGCCTATGCCACAAAGAGATGCAAGTCATACCCTAACCCATTTGGCTTAGGGTAGCACTCAGGCAGATTACATCGGTGGTTGTACCCAAGATGCCACCCAGAAGGTTCCACCTTTGACTATTTGTTGCTGCGCCTTTTTCCCCAAACTTACACACAGTCTCAGGAATATTGCATTAACACTTTTGGAGCACTTTTTGTGTCATACTGGATCCATGCCTGTGTACACAGATGGTTCAAGTCTAAAGTGGGGGTCAGCTTCCATGCCATATCCCCCTCAGTTTGAACTCAGCAGGTCCCTCCGGGGCACTCTGTGTTCACAGCTGAGCTGGTTGCAATGCACTGTTTGGCACAGGAGAGAACTCATTTTGCCCAGTTGGGTGACTAGAGTGAGATCTATAGCGACTCACAAAGCCCCCCCCACCCATGAAAGCTCTCAGGGTATTGAATTCTCTGTACCCCCCAGCTCAAAGTATGTTATTCTATGTTTGCTGCAAGCCTGGTTGGATTTTTAGATTATCTTCTGGGTTCCTGGACATGTAGAGATTGCAGGAAATGAGGATGTCAAAGAGACCATGAAGACAGTATGACCAGACCAGTGTTTTGCTTTTTCTCGCACTGACTACATGGCAGGCATCAAGTGAGCCCTCAGGCTGCCTGCCATAGAAGATGGAAAATGGCCAATGGGAACTTAAAGTTGAATGCTCTCGCGCTGTGATTTTATGTGGACCTTTGTCCCTCAATGTTGTGCTGGCTCAAGGTCATTTTCTGTCATCTTTGAATTGGACACACTTGCTCGATGCACCAGTATCTGTTGTTACGCAGACTGTTCAGCACATCATTGCTTAATGTCCCAGCCTGGTGGGATCTTCATGTATATTACCTGTCCCCAGTACCAGGATGAGTATGGTTTTTAATGTAGGCTAGTAATAGGCTGGGGGTTTTATTACCTGATTTATGCTTTTGCCGGCAGTTATCAGATAGGTGCTGTAAAAAAATCTCTTATGTCCTCAAAAGAGGAAATAGAAAAAAAACTCTGCTTCATCCGTTGGTTTAGGTCTATTTTCTTGCAGTTGGGGATGGAAGACTCGGCTATCCTGACGAAGCTCCTTACAATGCCATTCATGTTGGGGCTGCTGCTCCATCCTTGCCTCAGGCTCTCATTGATCAGCTTGCTCCAGGGGGTAGATTGATCATACCCGTTGGTCCAGAAGGGGCCAATCAGAATCTAGAACAGGTAATTTAGGATCTTATAATTTTCCATACTTTCTAATTATATTTTAGTAGCAATCACTCATTATAATTTTTAGTGTGTTTTGCCATCCATCCCTCACATCATGGATGAGACCTCGGATAATGAAATGAATATAAAGATTAGAATGACAATTGTTGGCAAACCCCAAAACTCCAGAGAGGTCTGGGTGCACCTGTTCCATGTCAGGGAAAAGTGGGTATGTTGTATTGTGAAGATGGGAAGGGAGTGATAAAAGTGTTTTGATTGGCTATGCGCATTATGATGTCTAGAGCTACTTAGCCCTGTGTGGGTAAGTTCACTTCTTGTTTATAAAGGGGTTGTTTCAATGGCATAAATCTGATGATGGGTGGGTTGTAAGTCTTTGAGAAGTGGAGCATGCCTGAAGAGTTGAAGGATGTTATGGCATTATGTAAGATAAAGGCGTGAATGAAATTAACTCCCCATTACCTGTCCTCCACACTGACAGTGTCCGGACAGCAAAGAGCCCTTCACTTAGGGATTGCCCTACTGCTTTTGGTTCTTCGCACTCATCTCTGCTGCGTGGGTGATCGTGCCTTCCTTGTAGTTGCCCCTAAGTTGTAGAATGCTCTGCCTCCTGGCATATATTCCTCTTCCTCACCAGATGCTTTCAAGCAGACTCTGAAACCCCACCTCTTCTGTCAGGCCTTCTCTTAGTTAATGAATGGGTGCCCTGCAAAGGCTTCAAGGGAACCATATAAAACCTCTATTATTATCGTTGTTAACAAAGATGTATGGAAAGAAATTATATGTTTAAGCTTAAAGTATAAGTGGAGTACAATGCTCTGGGTTTGATAAGGAATGGCAAGAAATGTATGTATCCTATGTTGGTATATGTTAGTAACCTGGTGTGTAAGTGCGTTTCGGAAATGTTAATTGAAGCATTTGACATTGTGTATAAAGATGGCAGAAAAGTGTGAGGTGATGTTTCTGTGTGAGTGCGAGACAGGGTGTGATAGTATCTGTGTTGTGTTCCTTGAATAAATGCATGAAATGTTTTAAGTATCGCACATGTATCATGAATGATAGTTGTTCAGATGAGGTACACCCAGATAAGGTCATGAATGTAGGAAAGTCTGGCAGGATCAGAATGGTAAGGGTTTGTCCATCTAAATTTCAGGGTATGCAACTTTTGTGTAGGAGAATGAAGCTATGACACAGAATAAGAAGGAAAGGTTGGAATAAATGGGCATGGATATGTGGAAAGGGATGTCAGATGTAGGAAGGGTAGAGTATAGAAGGAAAGGGTAAGAGGTATATGAGTATATGGAAAGATATGATTAAATTGTAACCCAGTTTTCTTATGTAACATTGGCATGCAAAAGTGATGGTAGTACTAAATGAATTATAATGGAGTGTTCTCATGTCCTGACATGCAAAAATTATGGTAGTACTAATAGGGTTGGAAGAGAATATATGAAAAGCAGTGTACTGGTATGCAAAGCATTGCCAGACAGTGTGAAAGATCGATTTTGTGGCTGATGGTGGTACAAGTGGATAATATTTTAATGAAAGGTGTGCCTAGGGGCTACCTTACTGGGCATGATGCTATGATGCACTGCGTCAACATTATGAGGATCCTCTAATGGGCAAAAAAGGATATGTAGTTTTGAGTCCTAAAGGGGTGGGCTTTGGAGAGTCTACTTTCTATTCAATTGAGGCATGCCAGCATCACTTTTGGGAGGAATGTTTTGATGTAAAACCACCTAAAATATTGTGTTCTAACCTGGGATCATTACTATATCCAAGACTTAATTATAATGGAAACAGTCAGCATTGGGCAGTTAAGCATATCCCAGGACTCAGTAGGCTAGGCTATGAGGATAGATTAAAGGAGTTAGAGGTTAGATATAGACCACTCAGAGATGATATATTTAAGGTATTCACTGAATCAAATCAGAGTACTTGAGAACCATTTACAGTCAAAGAGCAGTAAACCTTGGTAATAATTTATCAAGTTAAGTAGTTGGATAGGAGTGTTTGGTCTTAATTTTCTATTAAGAATGGTAGTTTGAGGACATTCATAAATTTACATTATTTGTATGAATAATATACTCTTACATTTGACTCGGGCTTCTGGCGAATAATGGGGAAAGTTGTTCCTTGTATACCTTAATATACCCTAATGCAGTGGTTTTCACCCTTTTTATTATAGTGGCACCCTAATTGCTATCTAGAAGCAGCCGCGGCACTCCAATATACTTTATGTAAACATAACCCTAAGAAGATTTTGATTATGTATCCAACAGAAACCTGATAAAAGAAACAATAGGACCTATCATAAATGGCAATAACAAATTAGTTTCGGATATAGAAAAGGTGGCCAATATATTAAATAACTTTTTGCATTGGTGTTTATAAACAAAGACTAGCATAATTTTTATATCAGTAAGTTAAAATCCAGTAAATCTCGTGGTCCTGATTTTATCTATCTGGCACATTTAAAAGGATTTTTAAATGTGTTAGTGGGATGGAACAACTAACAAAATATTTTAACAAATGCTTAGAAAAAGGTGTTGTGCCATTAGATTTTAAGCTAGCAAATATAACTCCTATTTTTAAGAAGGAAAAAAGAAAACTTTTGACCAATTAATTATCAACCCATAAGTTTAACATCCATTGTATGTAAATTAATGGAATCCATCATTCAGAATAGGGTAATCGATCATTTGGAAGCGCATAATCTCATAAATGATAGTCAACACAGCTTTAGACAGAAACATGCATGTTTAATAATCTTTTAGGCATTTTTTTTTCACCATGATTAAAAGCTATGACAAGAGTAGATCTTTGGACATAGTTTACTTAGACTTTGTTAAGGCATTGCTCATGGAATTTGGGGAAACCTCCTACAATGGATAGAGTTGTGGCTAAGTAATCGGAAGCCTAGAGTAGTTTTAAACGGTAAATTTGCAGAGTGGGAAAATGTAACTAGTGTTGTGCCCCAGGGGTCTGTGTTAGGACCATTGTTGTTTCTTATGTAAATGATATGGACACTAGCCTACTTGGTAGATTATCCAAATTTGCAGATGACACAAAAATTGGGGGTAAAATTTTAAATGAGAACATAGCAAATTAATTCAGCGGTATCTACATAAAATCTTCAAATAGTCTAATAAATAGAACATGAAATTTAATTTAGACAATTGTAGAGTTTTGCACATAGGTTGAAATAACTCAAGTTTTAACTATAAAATGGGTGCTCTTAAGTTTAACAAACAGTGTGATGGAGTGTTTAAGAAGGCGAACCGAAATCTTGGATTTATTGCAAGTAGTTTTCACTAGAAACACCAAGATATAATCATACCTCTATATAAAAGTTTAGTAAGGCCACACCTGGAATACGCGATACAATTGTGGTCACCTTATACACATGTAAACATCAATAAAATTGAAACAATTCAACAACAGGCAACTAAACTAATTCTCTCAATTAGAAATGTCATATATCGAAAGATTAAATATATTAAATCTACTAACTCTTTAAACTAGATGATTTTGAGGTGAACTTATCAAAGTATTCAAAATTTTAAATAAATTTGAAAATGTAAATTATGAAATAAAAATTTTAGGTACAACTATGGTATCACACATAACAATGGTTTTAAACTGCAAGGACGGAGGTTTCAAACGAACAAAGCTAAATAAAAAATCGCCTTCAAAATCAACGATAAATGGAACCCACTCCCAGTGGAGGTATTAAATGCTAGTAGTGTGAATAGTTTTTTTTTAAATTACAATTATTTTACAAATAATGCTAGTTTAAATACGGAGCCCTGTTGCGGATTGAATATTGTATGAGTGAGCATCATGGTAACAATGCCCAAAGAAGGACTACTAGCATATTATTATAGAATTGGACTGGCCTTTGAGTTGACTAAGTAGTCCTTGCTGGCTCCCGGTAACTAATTATGTGGAAAGTACTTCAAAATTAACCACAATTAATTGACTTTACTTAATTTAATCAAAATAAGGCAAAAAATTTGAACATAAATAAATCATAAAAATTTGAAAATAAATAAATCTTATCTTTAAAAGTTTAATGTGAAATTTGAGCTTGATGAGTATCACAATTCTTTAATATTGGAACATTTAGTTTATACGGCAACTGTCATTTCTTCATTCACTGTCAGTAATCTTTCTCTTTTCATTGTTTTTATGTTGCACAATGCAGAAAAATACATATTTGGGGTCAATTTAGGCATCTTAAAAATGATTTAGGGGTTATTCTTGCGGTACCCTGGTTGAAAGCCACTAGATTGAAACAAAATTTCTGGATAGTTTTATGAATAAAGCCTCTTGTCTTGAATCTGGTATATTCACATCTTCCCACTATATTGTGAAACTGTCTGCCCATTGCATACCAAATACTCCTAAATACCCTTGGTCCTACAAAGAGATGTGACTTTGTTGAATTAGGCACATTTCACTTTCTCTTTCACTACCTACTTTTTCAAAAACTTTCTGGTAGAGACGTCCTCATTAGCTTAGCTGTTTTGTGTTTTAATTATTCATTTCTCCACTTACTCAAATAGCATATTCATGCAATCTGCAAGTATCTTTTGTAGATATTCTCTTGTCCTACATTATGCCATTTAGATGATTGTGGCATCTACAACTTTCTCATCTTCCTTCTCACTCTCCCTACAACTGCTGTGCTGTTGTTGTTGTTCCCCGGGCTCTGTCATTCCAGGAAGCCCACACAGGTAAGACACCACACTGACTGGATCCGACCATAACTGATGGGCATGTGAAATGTTGCAGTGTTGTCTGAGAGCTGCCAAGTTAGGGCAATCTGCTATGAGATGGGTGACTATGTGGGGACTAACTTGGCAGAGTGGACAGAGATTTGTATGGGTGTTGTCTATGCAGTTTGTAGGTGTTTTGTGACTGGTGTTGTCTGCAGGGAAGTTGTTGTTAATAGCTCTCCAAGAACAGATGACTTCTGCTCTCTCTAACCTTGTGGGAGATTAAGGGATTTTTTTTATTATTATTATTTTAGGAGCCCATCTGGCGACTGCCTACTTGGGCATAAGTGGGAGATTAAGGGAGAAAGTTTTGACCCTATACCCTGTGCTGTAGGAGGCCCAATCGAAGTTACCACAATTTAGTTGGGATCCGCTATGAAGTGAAAGTTTGTTTATACCTTAACCATACAGATTGCATCCAGGCGAGGTGGTATCATCATATTCACTTAGCACGACTGACCATTCTACAACTATTTGTTCTTGCCCTACAGGGAGGGCAGAGCTTAAAAGAGATGACCTTGCTGCCTGGGCATGCTGCCTAGATATTCTAGTAACTCAAGTATAGCATGGAAACCATCCTGCAGCTGAAATCTATAGGATTTAATGCCCAGTCCCATTGCCTGCAGTTGTGTGCCCTCCTAGCCCAATGCTTGTAGGAGGATCTGTAGCCATCTTTCACGCATTTTCCCTTCCTCTAACTTAACCACCACCTTTATAGATCTCTCTTTACACGCTGTCAGAGACTGATTTTCACCTTAAATGTTGACAAAAAATACATTAATTTTAACTAGATTTTTTTTTACCAGATTGACAAATTAGCTGATGGAAGCATTAAGAGAGAGGTTCTCATGGGAGTCATTTATGTACCCTTGACTGATAAAGCATCCCAGTGGCCAGGCAGGTGAGTGGTGGACATTTTGTTTCACCAGTTTTGAAGAATATTTTCCATTTTGTTTTAGATTAAGTAAGGTGTTTGTGGTTAAAATTACAGGAGCGGTTACCACAGTGTTGAGTCTATTAATATAGATGTTGATTCATCATTAAAAAAAGCTGAATGGGAAAGTAGGTGGTTTAGATGACATCACTCAACTTTGGTGAAAAGAAAATGTTCCAGTGGAGATGGATATTATGTTGTTAGACATATGACATTATGAAGTGTATGTAAGGAGGGTGAGCTTTGCATTGATGTCCATGAGCAGGGACACACCTACAGAATGAAGATTACACCTATTAGACATTGTTCTACTAACACTGCTCCTGCAAAACTTTGCCACTCTCCTCATCTCCCTGAGAAGTTAAGAGCTTCAGGGACATGGTCCAATTGCTGTTGGCTTGTATGCACATCCAAACTCCCACACACTCAAAAGAAGTACCCAGGCTATTCCAGCTTCATTTCCTGAACACCTTAAAATCTGACATTTGCACACCTTAGATAAAATTACAGATGCACACTGCACAGTGGTGGATGTCTGAAAGAACACTGTCACATTGGTGGAGTTCATTGAAGCCACTGGCTGTGGGTAAGTTTTTTATCCAGTGGCAAATTAACAGGTGTGCAAAATTATGATGTGTAGCAATTTTACCCTCTATAAAGGTAGGGTTGTTTTAATGCAGTTTTTCAGCAACAATTTGCACTACAACACAGTTGCTAGAAAGTTAGCCCAATTCAGGTCCTTTCCCCATCCAATTACAAGACATATCCAATGTAGCTAAATTTGATTTTCGTAGGAAGTAGTGCTTCTCTTAGCCTTTGAAGAGTGTATAAATGAATTAAGCAATAAGTGTGGGTGGGAAAGCTTATGAATGAATACTGCTTGTAAGACTGTAGAATAATGTAGAGGTGGTTTAAAATAGCCATATATGCTATCATTACCTCTTGTATTGTTTTGTAGTGATCTTGGTTAAATTTCCCCAACCACTATTCTCTATCTATTCTAGTGGATCCAAAATTAAAGCTACCTATTTTCTTATGTAATGGATTCTCTCATACTTTGCTTCCCTTTCCCTTGACATTTGTGGGGTGGAATGCACCCTTGCATCTTACTGCAACAACTATATCCCCCCCCCCATCCCCCCTGCACGCGATTGTTCAGCACTTTCTTGTTGAGTGCCCCAGTTTGGGGAATCTTGGTACATGTTACCTGTCCCAGTTCTGGGTTGAGCAGGGGTGCTACTGTTTATCCCATATGTTCAGGATGGATTCATGCAGGTAGATGGGCTATTGTCCTCCTTTTTTTCTTTTTTTTTCTCCTTGGTGTTGGTCTCATGCTCCCCCAGGTGCTGTGTGGTTCCTTACTGTGCTTGCTCTTTTGGTTTTGTTTGTTTTTGGTGTCCTTTTCTTGTTTGGTTTTTAATCTAGCCTAGCATTGGGCTCTAGGATCATTACAGCAACTTATGCCCAGGTGGATAGTGACCAAATGGATGCTGGTGAAATTATTGGAAAAAACACCCCTTTTAGCTATGTAGAGATCTATGAGGGATGCTCAAAGATTTGTAGAAACTATGAATTAACTAAAATTTATCCATCAAATTTCAATTCCTTGCCCAGAAAGATAAACTCCTATGACTATTATGATACGTACAAACATGAAGTGGTTTGATCAATTACCAAGGAAGAAACTGGGTTAAAAATATTCTCCATTTGCCCCACATGACTGCCATTAAATTTGGAAACAAAACCAAAAATTTGTTGATGAAATTTTGGTGGAAGAAGATTGCAACCATCAATGCTTTAGGCAAGTTCTAGTGAGACAGTTCACCAAAGCATTGTTGCCTCCACACTTACACTCATAATTTGATGTTTGATCTGCAATTTTAAAAGAAAAATTGCTTCCTTGGTTTTTCATCAACTCACTTCGGTATATAAACAATCCTAACATAATGTGGGAATTCATCTCCCTGGGACATAAATTGAAATCTGATGCTTAGCTTTTTGTTACTTTGCATTTGCTGCAAACGTTTTTGAGATGCCTTATCTCTCTTTGTAGAATAAACCCAATGCATTTTGTATTTGGTATTCCATTGCTTTGTCATTTTGTATTTGTTATTCCATTGCTTTGTTACAAATTTCTGAAGATGCCCCAGATCAGCCCCATTCATGCAATGACCTGATTGAAATCCTAGTATCCGAGAAGTCTGGTTTATCTCCTATGACACATCCCCGAGTTTTTGTATGTAAATTCTTTGCGAAGCACTAGACCATTTAATATTGAGCCATTTAATATTTGATTTGGGGCCTTGTGTATCTTACATTTCTATAGGGTTGTATGCATATATAACATATGTTAGACCACACCTGGAATATTGTACTCAGACATGGTCCCCTCATCACAGACATGATATTAACATTCTAGAGGCAGTACAGAGAAGTAGAGATGGGACAATTCCAAAAGTCTTGGCTATTCTGAGTCAGATTACAGTTATAAGTTATGATTCCAATTCCTTCACAAAATAGAATATTGATTATATAATATATATTGTTAAAAACAAATGTGATACATTTGTTATGTATTGCAGCTTTACTATTAGTAATTGTTAATAAAGATCATTAAATTATAAATATAATAAAACTTATTTAATTTCTTTACATACCATCAATTCATAATTCCTTCCATGTAATAATGTTACTTCAATAATAATTAATAGAGTTAGTTGTTACATAAACTAACTAGAATATAGTAAACAAATAAATATAAGATGAACATTGTGCCTAAGTTTACATAGTATCTGCTAACAACTAATCTTGAGATATAGAGTCTTATGCTGGAAGTTTGCCATCATCAGTCATCACAACCAAGTGAATTTAGATCTTGATAGCGAATAATGCACAGTTTATGTGGAAATTGTAATTCAAATCATACTATTCAATAATGTCAACTAATAATGACTAATGTATAAAATACTATTACTATTCAGCTATTATAATATTGTTACTCAACACTTAACATAGGCTGGGAGTAGGAAGTACGTGCGGCATAACTTACATCTACAGTGGCTGATAGTCAACTGAACAACAGGGCTGCCTGCTGCCGAAAGAACTTTAGCAATAGTACAAAAACTTACTCTGAAAATGTAACAAATTTAATTAAAACATAAAGAAAAGTAAAATGGTATAAAAAACTGTTTCTTTGCGGCAAAAAGGTCTAAATTTGTATGAATCATAGTATCTGAAGTGTTTCTTTACAGCAAAAGGTACCAAATTTGTATGTGCCAACTTCGACAGTACTGCTGAACAAAGCTCTAACATCTTAGAATTGCATCAACTGTTCTAAATGCTGCCTTAGCCCTGAGCAAACCTTCATTTTACGCATATAAAGAATTAAACATACAATACATTTCTTATACAGTCAGATCTTCAATATTAATTGATATTAAATAGTGATGCATTCTTGTCAACTAATCCAAATCTATTAGTAAATAACTTATTAACTTTATAATTTCACTGAATAATAGGACCGATGAGTAGATACAAAACTTGATTAACACTTACGGGAAATAAACAATATTTAAAATTTTGATTCAGCTATTTGGCAAGTAGGAAAGAAAATTAAAAACTTTCAAAAAACACTGTTGAAAAAGTCCCTGTACTGAAATTTTGAAAGAATCATTTTTGGAATCGGAAAACTGGGATTATTTTTAGTGATTCTGAGGCCAATTTCCCTCCAAATTAATGATTCCTGCATTTACCAATTCCAATTAATCATTCCATCTCTACAGAGAAGAGCAACAAAAATGATATTTCCTTAAGACACCTTGATTAGATGGATAGGTTGAGGGCACTGAACATGGATCCTTAAGGGGTGATAGGATCCAGCATTTTAAAATGTTTAAGAGGATTGATAAATTAGAAATAGGGGATTTTTTTTTAGCTGGAGACTAATGATATGACAAGGGGTCACTGCTTGAAAATTTAAAAATCAAGATGTGACTATATTCGAGGAAATATTATTTAGTAATACAGTCATGGATTAAATAGTTCTAATTTGACATCATTCAAAAGAAAGCTTTATAAGTATTTTGAGGTGAAGCATATACAGGTTGAAGATCCCCAATCCGGCGATCTTTTAAAAATGGATTGCTCCAAAAACCAGCCATTTTCTTCAATATCCCATTTAACATCCAGCTAAATTTGTCCAAAAACTGGGAAGAATTCCAAGACATTTTACAGGTTGAACTTTCATAACATAACATAATTACACGGATGACAAAAGCCACAAGGGCCTATCAAAGGTCATCCGCCTCCGTCCAAACCCACCCACAAAAAGCACCATCACCAGGGGAAGACAAAATCAAAGTCCCCCACAATATAATATAACAGATGACAAAAGCCACAAGGACTCATCATAGGTCATCCGAGTCAAACGGCATCTTTTTTAAGGCACCCAAACTCCCAGGAAAACTACATCCAGAGGATTGCATCAGAAACAAGGGTATCACCAATCAAGGCTTGTCAAGAACTAAATCATGCAGCTATAGATATATACAAACAATATTAATATATACAAAACTTAGGAACCATCACAACCTTCCCTTCCCATAAACTCATGCAACCTACTCTTAAATACATTTAGATTTGGACTACCTACTACCCTCTGCGGCAATTTGTTCCAGAAGTCTACCACTCTATTGGTGAAAAAATATTTTCTTAAATCCAACCTACACCCTTGCTTTTTAATTTTCAAGTGGTGACCTCTAGTCCGATTTCCATCATCTAACTCCAAAAACTTGCTAACATCCAATTTATCTATCCCGGAAAAATTTTTAAAGAGCTCAATCATATCCCCTCTCACACACCTCCTTTCGAACGAGAACATATTTAATACCCTCAGTCTATCTATATATTCAAGGTGCCTCAGGGAAGGAATAATCTTTGTTGCCCTCCGTTGCACTGACTCGAGAAGGTTAATATCGTGTCTAAAATGTGGGGACCATGCCTGTATACAGTACTCTAGATGTGGCCTAACATAAGAGTTATAGAGTTTAAAGAATAACCTCCTTACTTTTGTAACTGACATTTCTCTTAATAAAACCTAGCACTCTATTTGCCCTATTTCTTGCTTCAATACACTGCTTAGAAAACCTTAATGACTTATCTATTACTACTCCTAGATCTTTCTCATCCTCTACTGAGCTCAGCCAATGCCCATCCATTTCATAGTTAAATTCTCTATTATCTTTTCCCATGTTAATCACTTTACTTATCTAGGTTAAAGTCATTTGCCACTTATGTGCACAGGATAACAATTTATTTAAATCCCCCTGCACTTTAAAATTAGCATCAATATCTTTAACTACAGCTGCTAATTTGTTATCATCCGCAAAAATTGACACTTTATTATTAACTGCCTCCCCAAGATCGTTTATATAGATGACAAATAATAATGGACCGAG